>CM077214.1:20988153-22188153 GCA_039654625.1 Rhinogobio ventralis | reverse complement strand
TGTCAATGAGAAAAAGCAGCATATTTGAGGCTAACCTCCCCTAACTCTAAATGCTCTGAGCACAGAAGCTATAGGGCTGGTAATAATCAGCAGAGCTCAGTTAGAGGTCTATTCCACCTCCACCTCTCACTGTGACGCAACAAGTGGCGTCACGTCCCCCCGGCCAATTGCAAAACTTCATTTAATTGCCAAATTCTTTGATTGGTGTCAGACTCAATCTATTATTAGACTGTTCCAGACTATGCGAGTCTGCTGGGTAGTTATCTAATCCTGACTAAGGTGTCTGGTATGTAAACAGCAGAAACCCTATTATTGAAAACAGACCGCAGAGTGCATGATTTTTATGTATTACTTTTAAAAAAGTTTAATTATATTAAATACACTTTGTAGAAAAAAAAAGGTTTATTTCAAAATGCTCATCCATATGTTCAAGACCAGTTTTTATTTGTTTTGTGCATTTCTAGAAAGTTTTTTTCATCACTATCTTCTTTAGCTTGCACACTGGTTGTATGGCATTATTTTCTAAGAACAATGTTTATTATTAAAAGTGATATACAAATTACAATGTATTGAAGGGATAGTACACCCAAAAATGAAAATTCTGTCATCATTTACTCACCCTCAAGTTGTTCCAAACCTGTATGAATTTCTTTCTTCTGCTGAACACAAAGGAAGATATTTGGAAGAATGTTTGTAACCAAGCAGATCTCAGCAGCCATTGACTACCATAGTATTCCCCCCCCCCCCAGCACTGGGGAGTAAGAAGATCATACAAAAGTGTACAAATAAGATCATACGAATTCATACGAACTATAGCCACCAATTCGCCAAAACGTAAAATAGTAAAAATTTGCATGATATTATGCTGATAATTACAATAATTTAATTTCAGAAACAATATAGGATTAATTTATAGTTCATTTAGTTATCTTACAGTATAAATAGGCCTTCATACAGTACATGAAAAAATATAGATGCATTTTTAAAAAAAGGGGGGTTCCTCGTCATGGGAATTCTTGTCAATAAAAAGTTTGAAAACTATTGAAAAAAAAAATGTATACATAGCCTACACCATACATTTTGTGCAATTGACTTGAGCCCTACTGAAATCAGATTTGTCATTGTCTACAGTACACTATCATGATTGATGAAGGCTGGGAATTTTGTACTGACATCCCCATGATGATGTGGAGAGGTCAGAAAACTAAAGATTATGCTCAATCTTGTGCAAGAGGAACAATTGATTTGTTTCAGTCAGAGTTGCACAAATTATTACTCAACAGGCAAATCCTGCAGAGGGAAGGAAAAATATCTTGGAGAAAGTGCATAAAGTGTTTGATAAACATTTTTTTATTCTATAATTTGGATTTTATATAGTGTTTCTTCTCCTCTAAACATTCCATCAGGTAACTTTATCTCTGAGTAGGTAGACAAAGAAAATGGAGGGGGTGGGGTTGAGTCACCCCTCAAGTGTTTGCTTTAACAAACAGAACAAATTTCGAGATTACCAATGATCACGTTATGCTTCGTAGAAACACTTAATTAAAAGCTTTGACTTACTTTCAAATGCGAGATACAACTTCAGTGAAATAGCTGAACTTCCCTCCTATGTTGTACTTGAGTATGTAAAGAGCACCACCCCTTTAGGTTGGGTTTGGAGCGTTTGCTTTATTCTCGCTGAGTGACCTCAGGAGAGGAGGAAAGTGAAGCGGTCGCGTGAGAGGCGCGCGCGTTTGTCAGAGTAAAACCCACGCGGGTCATGGCTTTCGGCGTGAAACACTAATTGACTGCAGAACTCGCTCATTGTAACTTCCTGAAAGGTTTGTTTTCATTTCTTACTTATCGTTTTCTTCCAACAAATTGATTAGGTGTGTGGTTTAGACTTTTACATTGAATCTACGCTGCAGGTTATAAGGACGCGAACGCTGATCAACGAAGCCGCCTAGTCGCCTACGTGCTCGTTCACGGCATCGTAGTGTCACGTCATAGTGTCATTTATTTTTTAATTAGTAAAACTTTGTTTTTGGATCTGCTTGTAAGAGTAAGCCGACTAATAGTTATCTTAATATTTTTTGATGTCATAATTAATATATACATATAAATATAAATATTTAACCTGTAAATTTATATGGTTTTTCTAGCTTTTATAATAGTCCCACATTTGTCTGTTACAAATAAAAGTGGAAATCCACAGTTTATCTCTTTATGTAAATAATTGTCAAGTACAAAGAGTGCTGTTGCTACAGACTATCAGATTGTCAGCCAGGGTGTTTGTTGTTGTTGTTGTTGTTGTTGTTGTTTTTTGTTTTTTGATTAATTGATTGTGGTATTTTAAAATAATACTTAAATAATTATGCCACCCGTTTCATTTTCATTCAAAATGGTAAACATAAATATTTTACATTAATGAAGTGGTTTTGATTACTGTATGCATACATTATAATTTAGCTTTCCTCTAATTGTTTTAGAGTATCATATGGTTGTGTGTTGTTGTATTGTTGTTTTCTCATAGTGGTGTTTGCATGTCAGCACATGAACTGTGACCCTTATGTTTCTAGAGTAAAAGGCCAGATATAATTTCCTCCTTCTTAATTATCAAATAACATTTACCTAATATATGAGCTATGATCTTAACTGTTTTTCCCTTCTAATTTATAGAGTTAAACAGATATATTAAATGTTTTATTGTACCAGAAGATTGTTTCCTTGTGCGGCTGGGTTAATCCAATAATTTGAGCAGGGAACTGTTCATAAAGTAACATGCACATTTGATTATGCGATCAAAGGGATCTTATTTTTAATCCAAGCCTGACTTTAAAAGGGAGAGTTTATAAGATGAAGCAGCTGTGTTTGTGGATTCATTTGTGGGGCAGAAGGGCAGGAAAGGACTTGCTATAAACTACAAGTGTAAACGTTCATGAAAGTCTTGGAAACATTTTTATGAACCTACACAAATGTATTCTGCATGGAAGTGCATGAAACAGATTTGTAATACAGTCACCATGGGTGCCAACCTTAGATGTGTGCATCTTTGTTCTTTTGAAAGTGTATTTATTTAGCCTTAGGAGCACAGCTGTGTAGACTAAACACTTACGAGTGTGTGTGCACGCACACGTGTGCCTGTTTCTGTTTCTGTTTCATGACAGCGGAGTGTTGCTCTGGACGTGTTATGCCTATGGAAGTGACTGACTCAGGGTTTTATTTTCCTGCACATTGTGTCCATCTGTTGTTATGAAATCAGTGCATCCCGCAGCTCAAGCTGTATTTGTCCATTCTGTGACACATTAAAGGGAAGTCCAGAGAAAACTTTGAAGAAATGTTCTGCCAGTGTACCAAACTCCAGAATGTGTGAGGCAGATTTAAGAGACTGAATGTCAGAGGTTTGGCATGTTAATGACACACAAGCCTGGAGGTTTGTAGCATCAGTGAGTAAAAAGTGATGGACAAACACATGCACTGTAAAATATTTCCTACTTCAACTTAAAAACTTAAGAAAAAGTTCAGTTGCTGCATTATTTTTTAAGTGTAATTAAATTGGCTTTTCAAGTCATTTTAAACTTTTTTATTTTTATTTTTTTTATCTAGTTGAATCTTGTATATCTTAAAAAATGTTGACCATATTGACCATATCATGTTTTACAATGTGGAGACCTTTTTTGCACAACTAGGCTGAAAGTTACTTTCATGAGGCTTCTGTAAAGCGTCTCATGCATTGAAATCCAGTGATAATATACGAACAGTTCCCATTCAAAATCCTTGTTTTGATGGAATTGTTTTCTTCTTAAGCTCACACAAGTTCGTCTGCTTCTACATCCTCACATCCAGCAAAAAAAAAAACACTGAGGCAAATATTTTGGGGTTTCACTGAGGAAAAAGAGGTCCTACATATTTTCCATGAGCTGTTATTCCGCTTTCTATGACTTTTTTCCGGGCTCGCATCCATCTGCTGTTCTGTGGTCTCTGATTTCAGATTAGTGGAAAGAACAGAACCAGACCATCACGATGTAATACTGTACTAAGACAAAATGAGGAAAAATGTATGTATAGGTCAGTTTGTATGATGAAACAAGCGTTTCAAATTCAGTATGTGCAGCCAGGCTGAGTAACAACATGAATAATTGAATTATGTGGTTAAAAGTTTCATTTAAAGTGAACCATCAATGTTCAGTGTTTTGAAGATTTCAGTGTTATTTCACATTTCAGTTTGCTGTCGGTTTCAATGGACTGTGGATTTGAGTGACGTGAACACTAATCTTGTCTTTCTCAGATGGACCTATGTGTGTTTATTTTCCTTTCTCTGCAGGCTACACGCTCTGTCTGGGTAAATCCTATATCTTTCGCTTTAACCATCCTGAGGAGGCCAACCGTATGAAAAGCATGCTTCCTCAGAAGAGTCCTGTCTCTCCACTGGTGTACAGCACAGGTAACCTCTCTTTCTAAGTGTTCCAACTTATCTTACCACCACTATCATCTTTCCTTTATCTTTTTTCTTTAACTATCCATCTTTTGCACCCAACTCCCCTCAGGAACTGAAACCATGATATTTTGTACACACACGGCCTGTATCCCATATCACAACATGCCAGCTCATACATGGAGGATCTTTTCTGTCTGTCTGTGTGTGTGTGTGTAGTACATGGTTTCAGTTATCTGTCACAGCTCTTTTTTACAGTCTGCAATAGGATCCTCTAAACCTTTGATGTACCAGAACTCTTTTAAGGGTGCTAAACGTCTATTTTACAGACAAGGCATCTTTACACAGCCGAGTTAAGGCTGCTCGGAGCAAGCTCTTCTCCGATTTCTGTGTAAAGATGCACTTGTTAAAGCAGTAGTAAAATATGGCTGCGCTGACCCACCTCAGCCCCTAGTATCAGATAAATAAAAAAAATATTTTCTAAATGTTCAAAATGTTTTAAAACATTTTTTTTCACATTTTCTGAAAGAATTTTTGTGTAAATGCCTTTAAGCCATGTAAATGCATTTACATATTTATATCTGTGATTTAAATTTTTTTAAATTAATTTCTTGTTCTATATTCATAAAATAATATTTAAAACTAGTTCAAAAACAATATCTGAATTTGTGAATGCATATATATATATATATATATATATGTTTTACACTCACCTAAAGGATTATTAGGAACACCTGTTCAATTTCTCATTAATGCAATTATCTAATCAACCAATCACATGGCAGTTGCTTCAATGCATTTAGGGGTGTGGTCCTGGTCAAGACGATTTCCTGAACTCCAAACGGAATGTCAGAATGGGAAAGAAAGGTGATTTAAGCAATTTTGAGCGTGGCATGGTTGTTGGTGCCAGACGGGCCGGTCTGAGTATTTCACAATCTGCTCAGTTACTGGGATTTTCACGCACAACCATTTCTAGAGTTTACAAAGAATGGTGTGAAAAGGGAAAAACATCCAGTATGCGGCAGTCCTGTGGGCGAAAATGCCTTGTTGATGCTAGAGGTCAGAGGAGAATGGGCCGACTGATTCAAGCTGATAGAAGAGCAACTTTGACTGAAATAACCACTCGTTACAACCGAGGTATGCAGCAAAGCATTTGTGAAGCCACAACACGCACAACCTTGAGGCGGATGGGCTACAACAGCAGAAGACCCCACCGGGTACCACTCATCTCCACTACAAATAGGAAAAAGAGGCTACAATTTGCACGAGCTCACCAAAATTGGACAGTTGAAGACTGGAAAAATGTTGCCTGGTCTGATGAGTCTCGATTTCTGTTGAGACATTCAGATGGTAGAGTCAGAATTTGGCGTAAACAGAATGAGAACATGGATCCATCATGCCTTGTTACCACTGTGCAGGCTGGTGGTGGTGGTGTAATGGTGTGGGGGATGTTTTCTTGGCACACTTTAGGCCCCTTAGTGCTAATTGGGCATCGTTTAAATGCCACGGCCTACCTGAGCATTGTTTCTGACCATGTCCATCCCTTTATGACCACCATGTACCCATCCTCTGATGGCTACTTCCAGCAGGATAATGCACCATGTCACAAAGCTCGAATCATTTCAAATTGGTTTCTTGAACATGACACTGAGTTCACTGTACTAAAATGGCCCCCACAGTCACCAGATCTCAACCCAATAGAGCATCTTTGGGATGTGGTGGAACAGGAGCTTCGTGCCCTGGATGTGCATCCCACAAATCTCCATCAACTGCAAGATGCTATCCTATCAATATGGGCCAACATTTCTAAAGAATGCTTTCAGCATCTTGTTGAATCAATGCCACGTAGAATTAAGGCAGTTCTGAAGGCGAAAGGGGGTCAAACACAGTATTAGTATGGTGTTCCTAATAATCCTTTAGGTGAGTGTATATGGTGTATATTCAGTGCCACAAAAGCAATATAAAACATAAAAATATATTTAAGTTAATTACAATTGCTGGACTAACTCTAACCCAAACATATATATATATATATTATAAACTTATAATATATATATATATATATATATATATATATATATATATATATATATATATATATATATATATATATATAAGTTTTGCCAGATTTAGCTAACTAACTCTAGTATATCCAAGCAAACCCACACACACTTAGGGAGCCAGTCTGTCTCGTGGAATGTGTGATCTGTACACAGATGGGGTTTAGATTGTTGATTGATTGAAAGTTTTGAGTGAGGTGTAGAGAGTGACATAAATCATGACCCCCTCCTCTCAGTCTTTCTCTCTCTCTCACACTGTGTTGCTAGACAGCAAGAATGAATCTTCACATAAACAAATGTGCACCCACTCACTCCCAAAGTGCATCGTACATAGCAAACCTGGGAAAAACACACATTCTGGGACTGACTTTGCTCACTATAGTGGTATAAGGTAAACTTTAACCCTTCTGTTGCTGTCTAGTTGGTTTATAGGGATTATGGTTTACCAGAGTGGTATATACATCAGCATGCATCAGTTTCTTAAGGTAGCCATAAAAAGTGATGCTTGTTGCTAAATGGTGAGCCAGAACCTCCCCATGTATGGTCAAAGTTTGTGTGATCTTGCATGCCTTTCCTTTAACCCTGTCTTCCTTGTGATTATACCTTTCAGTTTCTGCTTTATTTCCTTCGTTACCTTCACGTGAGAGATTCTTCCATGATTTAAGTTCTTCTCCAGCCAAATGTACGCACACACACACCTTAAAGAGATAAAGGAATTTTTCTTAGCATCCACAGGTTTGTGTGTTTTATGAGCATTTACGTCAGTCATCTGAGGTGGGGTTTCTTTGATCTTCGCTCTCTTGGCACGTGGCGGATTGAAGCTTAACTCTCGTCCAGAAAGCAGATGAGAAAAGTGTGTCTGTGATATTTATCCAATCGCTTCCTAGCCTGTGCTGGATCATCAACATTACTTTATAGTATTGAACAAATTAAGATTATTAAGGAAGTTTTTTGAGACTTTCACACTCCTGGCTTACCTCATTGTGCAATATTTTGTAAAGAGTGGACTTTGGTCACTATCTGTTTTTAGATAATGTCTTAACTGACCAGTTTTATGTTAGTTTAAGCTGTAGAGCCATGAGGAATAGTTTGACAGCAAGGCGGATAGGATTATTTTTTTATCCCTGAGGGAAAACTGATGATCTTTTTGTTCCAGCTCATTGCAGGTCAAATGAGTCTCAGGTACAGCAGTCAGAGCTCCCTGTACTCCTGCAAACTATTAACGCAATTCCAAGAGTTAACAATGGCCAAGCAGACAGTTATATAACTCCTCATAACCACTTTCTCATGCTTGTAATAGTCTGACCTTTTCAAAAATGAAGCTGCTACTAATAAACTCTTGTTTATTCTTCTGAAGAAGCTTGTGTTTTTTTTTTTTTTTAGATTATCTGAAGTTCAGCAGTGACTTTAGTCACTGTCTGGGTGGCTCTGGCTCTAGAGGGATGCGCTCCGTCTCTGAGCTGCGAGATTTGATGGACACTTTACAAAAAAAGAAGCAGGCATTGGAGAACAGCTTGCGAGCCAATGGAGACTCAAGCCCCTCCTACTTCAGCATGACACAGTCTCCACCCACCACACCCAATTTGCTGTCACCCATCACCTCGTCCTCCCCAATATCGTATCAGGAACAAGCCCGCCGATTGTACAGCTCCGAACGGCCACCACTTGTGGCCAGAGTGCCAATGCATTCATCCAGCAGCATGCCTCCATCTCCTCGCATTTCCGACCCTCGAGATCGCGACGTATCACTTCCTTATTCTCGACCCATGAGTCGGAACCAATCTCAAGATAGTCTGCTACTCAATACGTCAGACAGTCGCCATTCTGCAACCTCAGGATCAGCACTCTCAATGTGGAACAGCTCCACCAGTGCGACTGATTCCCTCCCTCCAGCACCAGGGGGTGGTAGTGGTGCAGCTAGCATGCCTTCCAGTCCCCGTCTGGCTCGTCGATTTCACACCCCAGATGCAGGACGTAATTGTGGACTCGAGCCCACTCCACGGCAACGAAAATACTCAGCTGGGTCACTTACAGGAATGAGCTCGCACAGTCGCTCCCTACCACGCCTCTATCGACCCGCCGACTCCCAACTCACCCTTCCGCCAAGCTATCGGTCTCCCAACAGCCATCTTTCACGCCCAACTGGTGATCCCAACCACCAGAATGGTCATTCTGAAGTAGTCTCCATCTCACTGTCCACCAGACCTGGTACCAAACACACCGTAGCCCCTCCGGATGTCACCATGACATCAGGAGAAGCCACCAGCCCCCGGCAGGCCAAGAAGGTGAGTTTGACTTCCACCAGCTCCTACTCAGAACTGGACAGGCAAAACATGCGTGGTCCCTCACCAGCTCTAGAGATCGGTCTTGGGGAAAGGAGGCAGTCGTTCGGAAAGGCAGGGCTGGGTCCGCCGAGTGGCTTCAGGGAGAGGAAGGGTAGCATCAGCTCTCTCAGTGGAAAGGAAGAGCTTCAAGACTACCATCAAAGACAGAGGGATGAAAGACTGCGGGAACAAGAAGTGGAAAGACTGGTGAGAGACTTTGGTCACTTTTTGTTGTTGATGTATTGCTTTCTATTGTCTGTTGTCTAATCCCACCCTACTTTATATTCTTAAAAATCTTGTTTAACTCACAAATGTCACATTACATAAGTAAAATGGGTATTAAATTCAGTTTAATGTTGACTTTAACACAAAATATGCATATAATTATAGAAGAATTCAAACATCGGCATGTCCAATCATCTGTTTCATTTTTATTTTTATTCTTAAAAGCATATCATTCTCACCCAATATAAAGAACATATGACTTCAATGATTGATTTCTTCTAAAATATTTAACATTCTTCCTCCATGACCCTGTTTTCTTTTCTCGTGAGGGGTATCAAGCGAAAAGCTGGTGATATTTAAATTCTTCTTGCAATATGGGATCTTGAGGGAGCTCAGATTCAGGGGATCCCACCAGCAGCATAATTAATCTCCCCGCCAAACTTCCCCGCTCTGGCATTCCACTCAGTTATAACAAACAGACCATGTGCAGGAAGGCCCCTCTTGTTCTCTGTAGTGGATGCGGTGGAAGACCCAAGCAGAGGTGTGGCTGCATAAACCTCCTATTAATAGACAGCTTGACAGCCCAGAACCACATCCACTTTCATTGAACCTGGCCTCCTGAACACACTCTCTCTGGGAGGCCGCCCACAGCTGCAGATGATCCTGGCAAATTGCCTACGCTAACATGCTTCATTCTTGCTTCTCAGCTGCTCTCAGTGGGGTTCAAAGGAAAGGCATCAGAGTTTTTGTACGCTGTGGTTAAGGGAGGCCACCTGTGGCCCCGCCCTGCTGGGCAAAGGCCAAACCATCAGTGTAGGCCGCCCACTCATTAGTTAGCACCACAACTACAGGCTGGTGATATTTACAAGGCCAGAACTGAGTGAAAACAAGGCCGCTACAGGTGGAGATATATATCCACACATAGACTTTCACAGGGTTTCTTCGAAAAACATACTCTCTCAGAGGAATGTAATATTACAGACTTTAGCCCTGGTCGTACATGATAAAAAAACACATTCATTTAATGGTGGCACACAGTTGCAGCATAGCATGTGTGGTTGTGTGTGTTTTTTTTTCAGTTTCAGACCCCAATGAGGTCTAAAAAATTGTGAGAAAACGATCCGTTAGCATTTCCAATGGCGGCAACACTGGAAAATATGTCTAAAAGTTAATTTCATCCATTTAAGATCTATTTATATATTTACTGGCAATTAATATGTTGTTTGCAAAGATTTTGTCTGATTAAACAATGACTTTGAATGGCTAGTGAACAGAGATGCCTTTTGCCTGCTTTTAAAATATGCCAGCTTCACAATGTAAGAGTGCAATAGATAGAGCCATTGACCATGATTTGATACAGAGATTTTATGTAAGTTGTTTAGGATTATTTACATATCCCTGGTAGGGGATCTAGTGAAGTTTTGCCCTTCATTCATGTATTGGGGCTGATAGCATGTCATGAGTAAAAGTTGAAGGATTGAATCACACTGCTGCTATTTGTATATCCTTTCCCATCAACTGCCAGCAGTTTTTATTGGGTCTAGTTTCACTCTCTGCCCAGTTCCCGACCATCTCCCTCTCTCTTTCTCTCTCCCATTCGCAATTTCCCTTCCCACCGGCTCATCGACCTCCCATCAGAGGGTTTGTGTTTCTGACACCGGCTTGGTGTGGCGCTGAAGTTGTTGAGTTCATGTTTGTGCTGAGGAACATAACTGAACCTAGCATCTTTTTGATGAGGGTATGATCTTCTTCTAAGAGGTGGAGGTCACCATGTGCCCTCTAACCTCTGGATATGTGGACATGGTAAGTAGAGCGGTTTGATAAATAGCACCATGCAAACGCGTAAAAATGGTGGGCTTGTTTTGTGGACCAGGTTTTGATTTACAAGGAAATGTCGTCTTTATGAGTTTAATAACTGTTAATATGTGCCTGTGATGCAGGTCGGGTTGTTCATTCACAGTTATACGAACCTGCGTGATCATCTTTCTTGGCTCTGGAAATGCTCGCCTGTACTTGTTGTTTGCATTTCCATATCAGTCGATAAATACAGGCTTTTTTTAAGCCAAGTGCACTCACTCATAAGCCAGGGTTGTTTTTAGATGTATATGCCTGGTTGTCTCCATCTGGTCTTTCTCTGACCACAGTTTGGGGCTCGTTTGAATCAAAGATGTTTGGATATTGGACCTTCTTGAAGATGTTTGAAGGACAGCAGTAATGCTCTTCTTTGTGTTGCCCATGGGCTATTTAGTGTGAAATGTTTTTTTATTTGGAGAAAAAACTCAAGCAGATATGTTCAGAACTGCTTCAGGTAAATCTGTGTGCCTCTCAAAGGTGAGAAAGGTTTCCAAACATATTCCCTCCAGCTGTCTGTTTAAAGTTTTACATTTTAGTTTGATGCTGCATGTGTATGAATGCATTTTGTCAAACAGTTTTTTTCTGTCTGATCCATAGGAACGTCAGCGTCTGGAGACTATCCTCAATCTGTGTTCTGGGCTGGGTCGCGCAGAGCAAGACAAAACTGGCTTGGCTGTCGCAGACTTGCAGAAGATCAACAAGGAGCTGGAGAAATTACAGGTGTCAGATGATGAGTCTACGTTTTCAGACTCTGCAAGTCTGTCACCCAGCATTTCTGCTGAAAACGACTACGGGCTCAAAGCCCGGGAGACCCAGGTCAGCGAGGAGAGACGGGTACGGCAGTGCAAGAACAGTGGACAAAGGGAACTTAGGGCGGAGGCAACAGCTGTCCTTGGCTCCGCCCCTACCCCTTCTCCTCGGCTGACACGGATAAACAAGGTAATTGGTAAAGCCACTTAAGCTAATCTTAAAAAATTATGAATGAGAGGAACTGACTTAATACATCTATTAAAAATCACCTTAATTGGGACCATTTGGCAGTCATTGCATTTGCATTGCATCAAGACATTTTAAATGTCCAAATGTGATATAATATAATTTAATATAATATTATATAATGCAATTTCTATATTTTAATTTATTAAACAATGAAACATATGATTATATTATATTATATTATATTATATTACAATCTAATACTCTGAGAGGACCTAAAGTCATGTGTTTGTTTGATTGGTCTGTGCTGGTCAGATGACCTTCAGCATTACTCCAACAGATTGTTTTTCACTATGGCTTCATGCATGAAGTCTTTTCTGCATACAGTGTGCATTTTAATCTCGTTAGGTAATTGAATCGTTTGTGAAGCTAGGTCGTTTCCTTACTGCTAATTCCTGTGACCTTTTGCGGAGGTTATAAGAGTTTCCCACCCTACATTGGCATGCACACAACCTCATGCACACTTTAATCCATGAAGGAATGTGTGGGTGTCTTCCCTTCAACTCCTGTATAGACTAATCTAATTAGTCTTCCATGCAGGAGTAACAGTCATGCATTGGTTCTGTTATTTATCCATCTATAGATGTATGCTATAGAACACAATATGACTTTAGAAACCTGTTTATAGAAACTATAAATCAGTATTTGCCTCTCTTTCCTGCACAGAAAGAGCCGAAGCAGCTCAGAGACGTGCCCTCCATAGTATAAACTGTAATTGAGAAGATATAAACATCAATGTCCAAATATAGCAGGGTCATGCGCATTCTATTTGGTTGATCTCTGCCTCACACAATGGAAGAATGGCAGTCTCTTCACCCTTACCTAATCATCCGTGCACATACATGTGGATTCTTCCCGGTCATAGGTCAACTTGTTGCTAATAAAACACAAAATATGCAGATCGCCTTTCACGGATATTGAAAACCTAGATAAATAATTGGTTTAGGAAATCGAGTATGTATTTCCACCCCTCTGTTCCTCAAAGTTTCCGTTGGACCCATTCATCGTTGTTCATTCAGTAAATCCTGTTTCTCAGAGCTAAAGATCAGTGCAGCTGCCAGAAGGGGGCATGTCCGTGCTATAGATGGATTGCATTAAAGGGCTTTACACTACTTGTATTGACCTCTACCCAAGAATGCAGTTCTAAATGTAGCGTTAGGGATCATTACAAAACCCAGCATTAATAAAACATTTATTTAGTTTGGTAGGTTAAACATTCACTAATAGCTGCTAAAAATGTGTACACACCTGAATGAAAGAGAAATGCATATGATCGCTTTGTTCCAAAGGTGAGCTGCCTTGCCTTGTGGTGTCTACATAGGCAGCTACGGGATTGTCCTACCTGAAACGGAACCTAATAAGTGACTGCTTTAAAATGGTTCAGGAGTAAAATGAACAGGAGTCTTAACTAACAGCTGCACTTATATAAAATATAAAATATTTTTATATTTTTAATTTTGCTTTTAGTAATTTTGTTCATTTTTAGTTTTTTTTTATATGCCTATTTAGCTCTTATGTTTTAGTAGGTACTTTTAATACTTAAATTTGCCCATCAACTTCAATCATCAGTTAATTGCCAAGACAACATTTCTGAAGTTTAGGTTAAGTTTTATATTTTATCTTGTCTTAGCTTTATTTTAATTAATGCAAACTATTTTTAATAGTTTTAGTTTTAGCTAATAATAAACTTTTGACAATAATTTGCATGATTAAGATTGAAAGTTGCTCGTCTTGTACATGTGGCCACAAAAGAATTGGATTGGAGGACAATTGATTTATTTAGGGGTTATTTATTATATGATGAGTCTATATTAAAGGAACCCAAAAAAATTGTGGCCAATGAGATATTTTGAACGACGAATTTAAATTCCTACCTCTGTGTAAATGGTTCTGCGTTCCATACTATAAATCAAACCATTTCAAAAAAACATTTTTACTAAGTTTCCAGTGCAGTCAAGGATTTCCCAAATTTGTGAAGAGTACATGTGATACTACCTGGTCAAAATGAGGTTTCTTAGAAGGCAGCACAAAATTGCTGCCTACTGTTTAGAACAGTCTATAATGTCTTAATGCTGTCTAGGTAGGCAACTCACAAGGGTTTGGAACTAGTGTACTTTAGTATTATTTGCATAGTATTCTAGTATTTATTAAAGGGTACATAACACACAATTTCTTTCATGTTAATCTTGAGTAGTATTGCATTCTTCATATCTCCGAAGAGTCTTTAGTTTTGTCATATTTATAAAAGACAGATACGCTGTGCCGATTCTTTCCAAAAACAGCCAAACTGTGGAGGTGTGCAGTGGGCAGAGCTAAAGAGTCACGAGCACACACACAAACACACACACACACAATACATCATGGCATTATCCCTGGATAACTTTCCATTCACTATACGTCCGTGTTGTTTACATTATATGCACTTACGCACCGATTGCCAACAAAACAAACAAACACACTTGCAGAACACCGGAAAAAAACAAACTGCATCCACTGTTTTCTTAATGCTGGGTTATTTGGGAAGCTGAACAAGGTTATCTTTCCCTCACAACCAAAAACACACTTCTTTAGTGACAATGTTGATTTCGTGGTCTAAAAACAAAATGACAGCGCTGTCGACGGCTTCCGTAACCCGAACTAAGCTAGTTTAAGGGTGTGCTCTTGCTCTCGCTCTGGTTGATGTGCGCATGCGTTGAAGTGCCCATACAAGGAATTCCGCCTTTTATGACGTCATACAGGGCCATACTCTAAAAAAACCTTCTGAAACTTATACGAATCCTGAAGGTCATATGTCCAACTTGTTTTTGTTTTTACAAATTTTGGCCATTTTTAGCATGAGACAACTCTTTAACAGTGTAAATAAGTCAGAATGCATGAAATAGCATTAGACCTCCCCTTTAATATTTATATTTTAGTTACATTTTAGTTATGTGCTTGTCATTTTTAGTTTTAGGCAACAAAAACACTGTTTGTAACTGAGCTAAGGTTCTTTATAATATATTTTAATTCTTACTGCACTGTACATTGTAGTTATGTGGTTGCTTACAGTATCATGTGTTCCACAGGTGTCTGAGGACGACACACAGCTGAAGCTGGACGTAAGACGTATAGAGGAGGAGAGGATCCAGGTTCTGAACAATATGGAAGAGCTGGAGCTGAAGATCAAAGACCTGGACAACCAGATGGAGGAGTCCATCAGAGAGGTATAGTTGACCCATCCGTAAGGTCATGGAGGGAGTGGGAGAGATCAGGGAAGGTGGGAGTAATGGAAGAAGCGTGTCTATGTGGGAGAGTTGTGCATGTGGTGAAGTAATCAAGAGCTGTGATGAGGACCGCAGCTAGACAAGGAGGTCTGACCTGCCAAGCCTAAACCTGTTTTACTTTCTCTCACTTCAAGCCTAACTTTCTCTGTTTTTCCCTTTAAACTACATATTTCATTCCTGATTTGATTTCAATATTTTAATGTGCCTCCATCTTTCCGCCCTCTGCTGTAATGCACTTTACCTTCCCGTCATCCTCATTTCTCCTATTGGCTCATTTCTCTTTGTGACATTTTAGTGAGGTTTGAAGACCTAGGCAAATTTGATCTGTCTAAAATGTTTTTAATCAATTCTTGTTCAGTGTACAAATGTGTCAAATGTATTTTGGCTGTTGCAGTCAGTCTAAAAACAACAGACCAATCAGAAAAAGCTTGGGACATCAGAGAATGGATGTTACAATCATGCACTGAAGTGAACAATAACTAGATTAGAAGTCTTTTCAAAGTAGTGTAGAAATAGTTTTGCAGTATTTAACAGCATTTCCATTTAGCCTACTTTGACAATCTGCTTCTGTTCTGTTTTTTACTGTCAACTGGTTTTGAATGTACACTACCTGTCAAACGTTTTAACCGAGGATGCATTTATTTAATCAGAAATACATTAAAAAGAGTAATATTGTAAAATATTATTACTATTAGAACTGTGTTCTGTTTAAATGCATTTAAAATTAAAAAAATTATCGCCTCTCTTCACTGGTTACCTGTCCATTTCAGGATTCATTTGAAGATTTTGGTGTTTGTTTTTAAATCTCTTAATGGTTTAGCACCCAAATATCTTTCAGACCTGATTAAGCTTAATGCTCTGCTAAGGGCTCTAAGGTCCGCTGTCCATTTGCTTTTAGTTGTTCCACGGGCAAAGTTGAAGAGCAGGGGTGACCGAGCATTTACTGTGGCTCTGGAAGCTCCGAAGCTCTGGAATAGTTTGCCCCTCTATATTAGGCAGGCTCAAACACGTGCTGTTTTTAAATCTAGCCTAAAAACATATTTTTATAGTCTGGCATTTGACACTATCTGAGAGCTGCTTTCTTATTGTTTAATTGTGTCCTTCTGTTTTTTTTTTTTGTTGTATTGACTAATATTTAAGTTTATGTGTGTACAGCACTTGGATAAACACCTGTTGTTTTTAAAAAGTGCTTTATAAATAAACTTTGACTTGACTTTGACTTGAAAATGTAATTTATTCCTGTGATGGTCAAGCCTGAATTTTCAGCAGCCATTACTCCAGATTTCAGCATCACATAATCCTTCAAAAATCCTTCTAATATGCTGATTTGGTGCTCAGAAACATTTCTTATTATGATCAATGTTTCAACATCAACTGTTTTTGCTGCTTGATATTTTTGTAGAACTGCAGGTAAACATTTTTTTTTTTTTTAAATCAGCATATTAGAATAATTTCTGAAGGATCATGTGACATTGAAGACTGGAGTAATGGCTGCTAAAAATTCAGCTTTGCCAGAAATCTTTTTACAAGTAGTGCAAGAAAATATCCTGTTTCTACACACCCTTAGACACTGCAAATGTATTCATAAAATCCAATGTCCAAAGCACAAGAGAAAGCTATTGCTAAGTTAACCTCAAAGCAGAAACTCCCATCTCTTGATTAATGATACCTGGTTGGTCTTGTGCTAGCAGTTCCTGCTAAGTCAGCTGTTCCATTAGACTTCCATTCAAAAAACCCATAATGTCAGTGTTGTGTTCTAGTTTTATGAGGTTGGGCTTTTATGGGCTCAGAATGTGGGCCTCTTTTTATTTGTGTGAAATGAGGCACCTTGGTGGTCCTGAACGTAGTGACATGACATCAGTTTGCCACAAAATCATTGAATATGTTGCTGTAGTTACTGTCAGCAACTTTTAAAATATAGAACTTTAGATTGAATAAAAAAATTAAGTACGAGTGTGTGTGTGTGTGTGTGTGTTTAGTTGGAAATGGAGCGTGCTCTGTTGGAAGGCGAGCAGGATTCGGAGATGGCTCAGCTACAGCAGGAGAAAGAAGCTCTGGAGCAACTTAAAGAAAAGATGGCTGACATCGAGAACAAAGCACAGACGGAAAAATCTCAGGTATGTTGCAATGATGAAGTCTTCATCAGTGTTGAGGAGTAGCTATCTAACTGTAGTGACACTACTCTTTACTCAAATGTGCTCTCCTAAACTGTCCTTTCTTTTGATAAGCAGTAATGGCAAATCAGATTCATTGTAGGAAATCAGTTCATTCAGATGGTTTATATAAATATAAAAAGTGTGCCACTTGATTTATGCTACTGTTCAAATATTTGGGGTCAGTAAGATTGGTTTTGTTTTTTGAAAGAAATGCTTTTGAATCCGTCCTTACTGAATAAAAGTGATACTTAAGACATAATGGCCTGGTTTCACAGATATGGCTTAGATTAAGCCAGGGCTAAGCCTTAGTTCAATTAGGACATTCAAGTAGCTTTTATAAACGTGTCTTAGAAAAAAATATTACAGGTGTGCATCTTGAGACAAAACAATGGCACTGACGTATTTTAAGACACTTAAGTTTGGACTGTGAAACTGTCCCTAAGATTTTTTTACTTTCTATTTATCAACTAAGCCTGAAAATGTATCATGTGTTCCACAAAAATATTAAGCATCTGTTTTCAACATTAAAAATAAGAAATGTTTCTTGAGCACTAAATCAGTATATTAGAATGATGTGACACTGGAGTAATGATTCTGAAAATGCAGCTTTGTCGTCACAGGAATAAATTACATTTTAAAATGTATTGAAACAGAAAAGTTATTTTATATTGTAATATTTCACAATATTACTGTTTTTATTTTTGATCAAATAAAAGCAGACTTAAAAAAAAACTAAAAAAAAACTTCAAAAACAAAAAACGACCCCAAACCTCTGAACAATATTGTATATGAACCATCCTAATGTACATTTTACCAAAATTAATCACTGATTCATTTGAAGCCCTATATGTGTGAAGTCACTGTGAGGCATTTTGTGGTCAAATGCTGTAGAATTTAGCATGTTTTATTAATAGTTTTTATTGCACATTTATCTTTTCAAGTTTACTGATGTCACCCTTATTGAAATTCTCATTGGTTGTGTGCTAAATAAATGCTGTTAAGTTGTATTATCTAATGGAAAGCTTTAGTGAAGTTGGCTGCTACTAGTGTTGCTAATGACATTTTTTACAACAGTAGTTTAATTTAAAGGTTTGCGAAGATGCGGTTTCAAAGCACAAAATGTATACAAAATTTTAAGTTTACAATACATATTACTTCTGAAATATCAATTATAGAGTCTCACACTCATTTGCATTTCACACACACACTTGTACTTCCTGGCAGCCTCTCAGTCTGTGTCAAGGTTGGTAATCCCGGGCCTGCTCTAAATACACCTCTGCTAAACTGAGTGACACCCCACACTGTGTTAATGTGAGGGATTTCTAAGCTAGGAGCTGGTGGAAACCCTGGCACCTGCGTCTCAAGTTCAGCCTGACTTCCGGCTCATTCCATTTACTGTAGCCTGGCAGCTGCAGAGACACTCGATATACAAAATTTTAAATTCCATTTCTCTGTTGGAGGATGGTTGATTTGTTCACTCATCAAGTTCCATTCTGGCTAGGATGCTGCCTATGTAGGATAAGCAATGGCGCAAGATAGCTAGCAAGGTTTTGGAACAGAACTATCAAGTGAATACTATTGTGTTTTGTTGCTTGGCAAACATAAACTGCTTACAGTTGGACAATATTACTTGGCGGAAGTCATTTATTGAACATTGGTGTCTGTTATATTGCTGTTGCCGCCACTTGGGGCCCTTCTTTGCAATGAGTGTTGTTTGCATGCAAAGTGGCCATTTTCCTTACAGGGATAGTTCACCCAAAAATTTAAATTCTGTCATCTTTTACACGTCGTTCCAAACCCGTAAGACATTCGTTCATCTTCAGGACACAAATGAAGATATTTTTAATGAAATCTGAGAGATATCCGTCCCTCCATTGACAGTCTACACAACTACTACTTTGACTACTTTTAACTAATCAATATGAATTGAGCGGTTTAGTCCAAATTTAATGAAGAGACTGGATCGCTTTGTATGAGGAACAGATTGAATTTAGGTTTTTTTTCACATTGGTTCCTCATTGGTTCTCGCACGTCAAGCGAACATGCTTGAGCTTTTGTTGATGAATGTTTATATGTGAATAAAAGCCTAAATTCAATCTGTTCATCATATAAGGTGATCGAGTCTCTTCAGAAAATGTGGACTAAACCGCTCAATTCATATGGATTCGTTTTATGATCTCTTTATGAACTTTTTGAAGCGTCAAAGTGGTAGTTGCCCGACTGTCTATGAAGGGACAGAAATCTCTCGGATTTTATTTAAAATATTTTCATTTGTGTTCCGAAGATGAACGAAAGTCTTACTGGTTTGGAACGACATGAGGGTGAGTAAATTATGACAGAATTTTAATTTTTGAGAGAACTATCCCTTTAACATTTTGTCAATTGCAGTTCAGTTTGAACTGATTGCTGAGGTATTTTTCAGTTGTTTGAGTATTTATGTTGATTACATCAGCATTACGGCATTCTATATAATTATTTTCCTGCATTTTCATGTTCTCCATTTAATTCAACACCTCCATATCCATCATGCCCCACTTGTGCTGTTGCTGACTTTATGTAGTAACTAACCCTGCCCACCCCACCTGCCCCAGTACTAACCCTTCTCTCCTCTCTCCCTGCATCCTTTGCGCGTGCGCGCAGGACAAAGCCAAGCTAGATGCGGAGCGTGTAAAGTTAGAGCGACTGGCGCATCTGCTTGCAGAGCAGAAGACTCAGTTGGACACCTGCCCCGAAGCCTTGAAAGAGCAACTTCAGCTGCAGCTCTGCAGGGTCAGTACTCACACACAGCCTTCATCCTCTTCTTCCTCATAACCGGGCCCTTCTCATCTTCATCACTAGTGCTTGCATCTGTCTCACTTCCATGAAAGTCATTTGGGCTGTCTTGCATGCGCTTCCTGTATATAATAATTGAATGTATTGCATAATATGTTTGAATAAAATATATAAAATATAATCAAAATGTTGTTTTGGCACCAAGTCAGGGTTATATTACACACCAAAATAAAAAATTAAAAAAACGCATTAAATTTATATATAATTAATATTTATTATTAAATAAAACACTAACACTTTATTACATTTTATATTTTAATTTAATTAATTAATTGTACACCAACATTTTTAAAGATTTTTTTTTGCATGTGACAATATTAAGCACAAATTCACATTACTGTAATCCAAAAAAATCATTCTCATTCCATATAACCTGTGTGTGTGTGTGTATGTATGTATGTATGTGTGTATGTGTGTGTATACATTTTCTTCAAATTAATGAAGATGGTGTTTTTTGTAGGCTATATCCCCTATTGTAATGCGGAAAAACATTACATTGAAGATCATTTTAATTCACATGATATACATAAATTACTATCCAAATAAACAAAATTTAGATGGTAGGGTGCTTAATTTTCATGAAGATAATGCAACAATGCTAAAAATCTACAAATACAATTTTCCTAATTGTCCCAGACATGTTATTGACAAGTTTCATTAGATTGGCTAGTGCACAATTCCTGGTAGGGATTGGACCACATAAGCTGGTAATTAAGTTATAGGAAGGAAAGGGATATTTAAAGCTGGTGGGCCTTGAATGAAACTGTGGAGTACAGTAGCTGTTTCTGTAACAGAGTGGAATGGCTGCTGAGTTTCTTTGTCGCTGAAAGTTATGTTATGTAAGTGTTGACGTGATTGATCTCTAAAGGTCAGTGGTCACGGGTGAAAGTTGTGGCCTCTGTTCACTGGCATGTGGCGGCTGAAGGCTTGTTTATAGCTGTGATTGGCCTGGTTCCAGCAGGGTGAAACTTTAACCCCTGTCTCCATCCCTGGGGAGGTTGGTGAAGCAGAGGGGAATTGGTGTGAACTGTTGTTGGTTTCTTTGAGGCTGGTTGAACTATGGGAGTATGACAACTTCAGTTCCTTTCCACTTTGAAGATATGGATCTAGCACAAATGTAAACAGCCATTTTTTTGTGTATCAGGATGTTGAGACGCTAGAGGTGGAGACCAAGCGTTTTGAAGACCTAGAGTTTCAACAGCTGGAACGAGAGAGTCGTCAGGATGAGGAGAAAGAGACTCAGACCCAACACATTCTCAGGGAGATCGCAGAATACCAGCGGAGCACCGTCACACGTAAGGTGAGTTTCATGGATATGCATTCATCAGCCTATTGGTGCCTTCAAGTCATCCTGGGAAGTTCTTACTTGTGAGTTACTTATGAGTAAGAACTTGTATGCATTCAAAAGATGATGAGATGGGGACTTTTTCTCTTATTGACATGAAATGAAATGAAGAGCAAAAGATGTGCATTAGGTGTGTAATTGCAGTTTTATCTATACGAGCTTTTTGTTTGGGGTTGGTAAGACTTTTTTAATGTAAAGAAGTCTCTTATGCTTACCAAGAGTGCTTTTAGTTGATCACAAATACAGTAAAAACAGTAATATTGTGAGATATTATAGCCATTTAAAATAACTTTTTTTCTATTTTAAATATATTTTAAAATGTAATTTAGTCCTGTGATGGAAAAATGACTGAATTTTCAGCATCATTACTCCTGTCTTCAGTGTCACACGATCCTTCAAAAATCTTTCTAATATGCTATATCTAATATATTTTTGTGGAAAATGTGATCATTTTTTTCAGAATTTATTGATGAATAGAAAGTTCAAACAAATTTTTTGTAACATTATACATTTAATTTATAATTTAATGCATTTATTAGTTTCTTAAAAAAATATTACTGACCCCAAACTTTTGAACCGTAGTAGTAGTTTCATAATTTTAGTGCTACCACAGAGAATGATGGGAAATGTAGATTTATCTCAAACCTGTCTCCTCTTAAAGTGGGAAATTAGTAATATTTTCTGGCAAGATGTATAGCTATCTACCAACTGTACACAAACTAAGTACAAACTACTGTGTATTGCACTGTCAACATTCACAATATGACCAATACCATTTAGCTTCTACCATAATTAAGATTCAAATTGAGACTCAAAGAAAATCTGTTGTAAATATGATCATTTCAACACGTCTATATGTGTGACACCTTTAGGAGAGGCTCCTAGCACTGAAGAAACAGTGTACCCAGATTTCCCAGCAGGCTCAGAGGGACAAGGACAGCTTTGTGAAGGAAAAGAACAATCTTCAGATGATGCTACAGCGGGTATGTCTTTGTAATATCACCATATAGCCATGCTGCATTGCCTATTGGTTTCTTTTTTGCACCCTTTATTGAAAATCATTTTGGTGCTTCTGAACCATGACAGTCTTTCTTGCTCTTTTTCAGGAAAAGGAGAATCTCGTAAACTTGGAGAAGAAATATTCCGAGCTCACTGGGGCATTGGGTTTCCCTGTCAGTCCCATCAGTATGAAGGAGGTAAGCCTGACAGCATTGTGTCTTCTCAGTGTATTTAAGGCAAAACTTTTTTGTCTTGACGACATGGACTATGGCATCCTCTCTTTCGGACTACACATGTGTTATGGGCCTCAGCACTTCAACCATGTGTGGCTGCCCCAAAAGGGTTCTATAACACCATGAACTACATAATTAAGAAGTCTTCATTTGCTCTTATCACAACCCTTGCATCCTGGAAATCTTTAGTTGCAGAGAGTTGTTTGTGTTTCCTCACCGTGGAAACGGGGTCTTTTTCCCCTGTATTCCAGGACTGCTTCCAGTTGGCCGACGTGTGTCCGCCTCATAGTGAATTTTGCCATGCCCACAAAACCCTGTCTCTACTTCCTGCTGATCTCCTGATGTTTTCTTCTCTTCTTTCCTCTCTGTCTATCAAAAACGCTGAGGTAACGCACTAGCAATGTGTATGCAAGATAATGTTTGCTGCTCATTTCCTGCTTTCCAAAATACCTCCTAACATGCCTCTTCTCTGGGTAGTTAATATTAATAACGCTCATGATACTGAAAATAACATCCTAATTATTTCCTCTTTTACTGTTTTTTCAATGTTTTAAATTCCTTGGAGTTTTTGCTTGGATCCCTTAAAGGGATAGTTCACCCAAAAGTTCTGTCATCATTAACTCTGACTTTCTTTTCACTGTAGAACATAATGACAGAATTTTTTAAGCATTAACTGGATTTATTTTTTTTATTTCATTACCTTTTTTATTTTATTTTATTTTAGTAATTCATCTGTTATTCATTTGCTTATTAATCATTTTAACCAACTTGAATGTCTTTTCCTTTTCACCCCCTTACCTCTCCCCCATTTTCCAAATGGTTTGTTTCACAGGGCTATGTTACAGTCAATGAGATCAATGAACTGTACTCTCAGCTGGGGGTAGACCCTATCCCAGACCCTCTCCCCACCCAAGCCCAGTCCTCCTCTGACGCCCCTGCAACAGGGACTGACCCCAGCCCTGACCCCAGTACTGCAGAGAGCACTGCCCCACCGGGAGAGGGTGAGGTGTGTGATCAGGATGGTTAAATGTGTTCGGACTTAAGCATGTCCAGGATTTAGTTTGGATGTAGTTGCACATGCCAAGTAGTAGAAATACTGAGTACAAGGTCATGTTACATGGTCACTATGGGTGTTTGTGAATTTAATTCCCTTTCTCTTTGCTTTTTTTTTTTTATTAAAGAGGTCATATCCTACTACTATATAATACTTATAACTATATAATTTAATAATTATTAATAAGTTGTCCCGAATATTTTTGCTCTTTTATTTTTAAAAATGATATAACAAATTATTTTTTTCATAATATATGACCCCTTTAAACCAACTATCCTATCGGCCTACCTTCTTCTGGCATCCTTATTTTCTGATTTTCTCTTTTTCTCTCTTTGTCAAAGCTGTCTCCCTCTTCCTGTCCACTGTCCTCCTCCATCCCTTCTTCCTTTTTCACTGCATGCTCTTGTCCAAACCCTAAACCTCCCTCTGTGCACTGGCCTGAAGACATGGTCACCTTTCTCAACCCTTCTCCTCCACCTCCTCCTCTACCTGCCAAAAAACAGCGCCGCCACAGGCAGGTAAACATTGCGAGTGCATATGTACATATGAGTGCAATTATCAGTGACATTTCTTACCTTTACCCTTCTGTTCCTCAGCATTTCCGCTCCCTAGAGGAAAGAAAACGGTACGGTAAGGAAGGCGGAGCTCATCTGAGTGACACTCTTCCTCGGAAGAAGACCCAGCCCATCATAACCCCACAGTTCACCTGTGCCACCCTGGGTCGTAACATACCCTCTAAAGTAAGAATATGGTATACATTTACATACATGCATAGAAGTCTCTAATGTGCATTTTAGCGCTATAGTCTTAAAGGTACAGTAGACAAAAACAATCCAAGGGTCAAATAAAAAAAATCATAACAAACTAAATATATACTTATAAAGGGGTGGGTGATATGCTGAATATTTACTATATATTCAGTATTTTGTTTGCAGTTATAAAATGTATCCAATATTTGTGAGTGTCGCATTGATTTTACTCTTTATTTGGCCATTAAGTTTCCCAAAAACTTTTTCTAACAAATGTGTAGTAACTTTTAAGTTCCTGACATGTTTTAAAATGTTTTATTAAAAATATATTCTAGGTAATTGCTGTTTATTACTATAATGTATTGTTATATTGGTGCATTTAAGTAAAAAGGATTACATAATTCTTCCTTGTTTATTTATTATAAAAGTGGAAAATTTGCTTATTTTTAAAGTGTATTTATTCTGTTTTACTTCTTACTTTGAACATTTTACTCATTTAAATATTAAATATCTACTTGGCAACAATGGTTAATAATAATAGAATAGAATAGAATAGAAAAATCTTACCCACCTTAAATTTTTAAATGGTAATATTTCATGCATGTATGGAAAAAAAACCCCGCTCTAACATAATTCCCTGTGTTTAGTCTCATCCACCTTTAGCTCAAAGCTCCAGCTGTGGGAGTGTGTTGAATCGAGCCCTTGCCATCTCCCCTAAAGAGACACACATGGATACACACCGCCTGCACAAGGGTAGGGCTCTCCACCTCAAACACACACTGTTTAAAATATACAGTGTTATTATGTAGAATTACATCATACTCATCAAATGTGGTGCTTTTTAAGTCAAATGTTACCTAATCTTGGATTACTTTCTCTATCCTGCAGGTAAATCTAAAAAAGGTACAGTAGTCTGCCTACAGTAGTCTAGATATGCCTGTTTAAATTTCCATTCAAATAATGTCAAAGTCTTTAAGCATGTCCTCTCTGGTGAAGAATGTCCTCCTTTGGGGGACATTCATTGCCTCAGTCAATTGGCTGTCTGAAATGGAGAAACCTGTAGCATTTCTTTACTTTTATTAACCAGCGCCTTTTATGGGTCTTATGGGATATGGTTGAATCTTGTATGAAATAAAGCGGCTATTTTATACATATTACAAAGGCATGAAATGATTTATTTCATACAATGATATGATGTTATTTTAGTAATTCAGTTCTGCATGATTATGTGTGTGTGTGTGTAGTCATTTTGTTTTAATTTTATTTCTATTCATAGACTATAATTGTTATGTCACCCTGCCGTTTATGGACTAGACGGCTTACGGTGGGTGTTTATGGGTATTTTGGCAGGAATGAGTTCCTCTGCAGAATGCACATCGGCCACATTCACATTAGTGAAATTTCACTTTCACACAAAAGTCACTTTAAAACCAAGCAGCTTTTCTGTTGGTCAATGCAGCAAACCGTTTGACCAAATTGAACTTGTTGCGAAATCTTTCGTCCTCACACGAAATTCTCAATCATGTGCAATCCCAATAAAATGACTGCAGAAATTTGCTAAACAATGGTAAATGTGACCACACCTTTAGGGGACGTTTACACGACATCGTTTTCAACTAAAAACTGAAAACTTTTTAATGCATTTCATTTAATGGCATTTTGGGTGCCTGAAACTTTTGAAAGCAGGTTTCAAAGTGCATGTTTATGAAAACAATATTATCATCTCCGTGTAAACTACAAAAATGCTAATTTGTGCGAATTATGTGTTCAGTCTGTAGGCGCGTAGTGTTTCTTTATAAAGTGACATTGCCAACTACTGGCCTGGCAGCAAAATGCAGCATTTTAGTCGTTGTCGTCTGTACGCAAAAAAAGCAAAGGAACAACTTTTCCGTTTTTAGTACATTTGTTGTTGTGTAAACATATAGATTTCTGAAATGAATAACTTTGGATTTCATCAAATACCCAGCATGCAACATCATAGTGTTGTGTAGTAACTCTGTAACCAAATAAAGACTCTCTGGACCATCAAAACAAGCCAATCAAAACTTAAGTTTAATTAAAGTGAGTCTGCCTTATAAGGCCGTGATGTCCTCCAATAGGAGGATTTTATTGCAACTGGGTGGAAACTTTGTATATTTATTTTTGTTTTGTGAAGATAGTGAAAGAATGTTGGGAAGATGAACAGGAAATGCTTATTTTGAAACAAATATCTGCATTCCTTTTTAACCTGACAAGTTTAATTGTGACGCTTTTATTTTTTATTTGATAATGTTAATACACTAAAGCTTTTTGAATATGTGAGAATTATGACTTGACAAATGTAGGTGAAAAAAAGCTTAACTTTATGTGTTCTTGGATGGTTTATCTGAAGGTCCCCTGGGTAGGATCATCAGAGAGGCGGGTCTCTGCTCTTTCTCGCCGTGTTTGATGTTATCAAGTTGTAGAGTTGAGTCTCATCCGCTGCGCTAATTCTAGCAGTACTACTTACAAGTTAAGCTGTGGATCTCCAGGAGACGGCAACTAAATGGATATCAAGTGCAAATATATCAATCCATCTTTTTATTCTGGATTTGTAGCTGGAGAAGGATGTCATTAGGGGCTTGGGATCCAATCTGTGAATCAGAGTAAGGTATTCTCTCACATATACTACCGTTCAAAAATTTGGGGTAATTTGGTAAAATTTTTGTATTTTATGTTTTTAAAAGAAGTCTCTTATGCTAAACAAGACTGCATTTATTTGATCAAAAATACAGAAAAGCGGGAATATAGTTAAATATTATTACAATTTAAAATAACTGAACGTAATGTACTGAAATATAATTTTTTTGTAGTGTTATAAATGTCTTTACTGGCACTTTTGATCAATTTAATGCATGCTTGCTGAAAAAAAGTATTAATTTTTAACCTTTACCCCAAACTTTTGAACAGTAGTGTAGGGGGTCAGGATATTATTGCACGGTGGCTGGTCTTTGTGAGCACAATAAAGGGCCCCAGGGTGCCTTGGGCATTGCCCGGCCGGAGGACACTGAGCTGGGAAGCAGGAATGGAGAATCTGCTCCTGGGAGTGATGCTGCACTCTCAGGTAAAGCAGAGTTAGCCCTGGAAACAGGCAGGAGGACTCATGGGATGCTTGATATTAAATGGTGCTACTCCACAGTATTCATTATTGCCAAATAAATTCTTGTTTTCTAATTGGTCGATATGTGTTTTTAGGCCACAGTCAGCAGCACATTGGCGAGGAGCAGCGAACAAGGTTGAGCGACCTCGGTGGCCGTGCGTCCTCGCAGAACAACGTCTACCTAGAATCCTTTGGTTACCAAGACAACGGCCGTGCTTTCGACACACTGAGTATGGACAGCTCGGACAGCATGGAAACCAGCATCTCCGCCTGCTCGCCCGACAATGTCTCCAGGTGAGTTTTTTTTTGTCAATGATTCTATCTGGATATATGTGTGCCCTCGAATGTTAGATAAATCTGGCTAAATTTGGTGGCATCAGGGTATTTTTGGAAAAATTATTCATATGCTATAATGCTATAATATATATATATATATATATATATATATATATATATATATATATATATATATATATATATATATATATATATATATATATATATATATATATATATATATATATATATATATATATAAAATAAAATTTAAATATTGTTGTAAATAAATAAATAAATGTGTGTATGTTGCTGCATATATACATAAAACATGGTTTCCACAAAAATATTAAGCAGCACAACTGTTTTCAACACTTATAATAAGAAATGTTTCTTGAGCAGCAAATATGAATGATATCTGAAGGATCATGTGACACTAAAGACTGTTGCATGAATAAATTGCATTTTAAAATATATAAAAATGGAAAACAATTAATTTAAATTGTAATAAGATTTCACAATATTGCGGTTACTGTAGTTTAGATGCAGCCTTGGTGAACAGAACAAAACATTTTTAAAAAATCGTACTGGCCACAAACTTTTGAATGTTAGTTTGTGTATAAATTGAATAATAAACAAGAAGTATTTGTATTTATATAAAAATAACAGATGTCTATGCTATGTGCCTATTTGGATTTTGTGTGTTTCCAGACCTACAGACGGATCATATAAACTCATGACACATACCAGGTCTTTGTAATCGAAAACATCTCCTATTGTAGTCCAAGCCAAGAGTTCTGTCTAGGGTACAAGGAATGAAATATTGAGGACAATGGTAATGTGTGTAAAGAGAAAGACAGAGGAACCGAAATCCAGGAACCGTATTTGAATGCTCGGATGGACGTTCTTGTGTAGGTTACCATAAACCTCAAATCTGTTTGAGAGCAATTAGTTAAAGACTTCAGTGAAAAGACTTTGACAGATGAGACCACATGAGGTCATTTCTCAAAGCGATGTGTGTTTATGCTGTATGCGTGTGTGCTAGAGGCAGTGGATTGGTGCTTGTGTAATTTGAGTGGTTCGCTTGAATAATGTGAGTTCTGAGGGGCCCGAGAAGGACCGTTGGTACCCCCTCCTCTGCTCCGGGGATGGATCCACTCAGGTTACAGCAGGAACAGTTAGAGGAAACAGATTCAGGGTTTTTTCCCCCCAGTTTGAATGTAATCAGACGCAGAGCGCGGGTTCGGGCTGTTCTTGGGTCTTTGTGTAGCATGTTCCACTTCTCTTTGCTGGATCTTTGGGTTCTAAAGCAGGAATGACCTCTGTTCATCTCCGGCATCACTGGTAAGATAAAGATGAAAGAACTCTTTGATGAAGGACATGAGGAATACAATGTGTGCAAGAGGATAGAAAAGATGGAAATAAGGTGGCCAGATGTTACCGCTTGGTGATCAGAAAGAATTTTATTTATGGTTGTCCACATAATGCATGATGGGTTTGTCTTGATTTGCATTTTGAATCATCCTTGCATTTTATTTTTTAAATGTAAATAAACCAACAAAATTTGTTTTAGGGTAGAGTGGGGAAAACGCCCCCCTTAAGGACCGTGTAACTTTTCTGTGAAACAAAAGTTAAATGTGTCTAGAATAGTTATCCTAGTTTTCAGTGATAATGACATAAATTATAAACCAAGTATGAAAAATATCCAGAGTTTTCATGCTATTTTCATGTCATGTTACAGGTGGGGTAAAATGCCCCCACTCTGACAAAGCAATTTGCTTTATATGTTTACAGCAAAATCAGAGTACAAGCATGTTTTAGCCTAAAATTAAAAAGACAAGCCAAAATAAATAATGAACCATGCTGAAAATCAACCTTTTTAAAAAAAAAAAAATTGTTCGCTGATGCCAACTGGCTGGCTAACTAGCTAGCTGATGCTAATGTGAGGTATTTTTTTTATTTAAAGTCCAAATATTTTTATTCAACCACCTAGTTAGATTACATTTGATGGAAAAACAAAGAATGTGATGTTCAGAACATGGCAACTACAGTAATTATGATAGTGGGAAGCAATGCCCCCTGGGGGCGTTTTACCCCACAGAGTATGTTTGAAAAAAAAATTATGTCATTCTGATAATAGAATTATATTTTCCTTGAGTGACAAGTAATCCCTATCTACAGGCCTTGCTCTTCTCATATCATATATAACTGTGATGTTCTGCAAAACAAACTTTAGAACACTTTTTTTCTTACTGTTAAAAATTATATCACTTAACGTGAAATCCGTTTTCTCTTAGGTACATCACCAGTGTAAGCTTTGCGGTCAACTTCTACATCACTCTGGTCAGCGTAGTCCATAGCAACAACAAAAATGTATCTTGATTTTATCTAGTGGTTCTTTTGGGAAAAACAGTAGGGGGGGGGCGTTTTACCCCATGGGGGCGCTTTCCCCCACTCTACCCTACATGCAAGACTGGCACTGTAATTTAGAAATTTATCTGACAGCTATGATGTCATCAGTATTCATTTAGTGAATTCCAATTGGTCTTCCTTAAGTTCACTTGCATACAGAATTGTGATTGGTCTTATTTTTTTCTTACATCTGCCTAACCATCTATAGCCAACTCCTAAACAGTGTTATGCGTTTATTTTTATGCACATCCAATGCATGCTGAATGCATTTAATTTATGCAAAACAAATTAAGCTCAGACTTTGCCCTTTTCTTTTGTGGTTTGCATTGTAAGCACTGCAATTGTCTGCATGCAGATGTAGTTAGAAACATCACAAAGGCATCTGTTACTGGAAAGCTTATTATTGGAGTCCATGTTGTTTTGGGGAATGCCAGTATATGACAAATGGAATGGGAGCCTATGGGGTTTGACATGGAAGATGATTCCCATATATTCTTTACAGGTGAAGGTATTATGGATAATATTGAGGAACCAAGCAGTGATGTGAAGGTTGTAGGGGGAAATTTAAAGTTTTACAGAAAGGAGGGGCTGGTCAGATCTATTCCACGTGTTCTTTTTGAAGTCTAAATGGAAAACATCAGACGTCAGACTATGGGCCGCACTCTCAAGTACTCTATGCCTGGATTGATAATGCGTTCCAGTGCTGACCAGGTTTATTGGTTCCTTCTGTGTTCTTCAGCATATATACATACATGCCAGTGCACATATACAACATGTTTACATTTGCAAGTGTATGAATTCTTCTCGCCGTAGATAAAATGTAACGTTTTAGTGCCCAGTTTGGATTTTTTTTTTTTTTGTAGCATTCACTCAATGGCTCGTCTCATATTTTTTCGGCAGTGCCAGCACCTCCAACGTTTCGAAGATCGAGGAGATGGAACGTCTTCTCCGGGAGGCTCAGGCAGAGAAGCACCGGCTCTTGGAACACAGGGTAATGAAACAGCCACACAAACCTGCCACTTCCTGCTAGAGTTGACTTCAGGTTCACAGTCCAGTCTTTCAGCACGCCATAAACCCACATGAACTCCATTTGGCTTCACGGATCTTAAACCTTAAGCTTGTTTGCTCTGTTAGAAGTTTTCCAGTCAGCCATGGACAGCAACAAATTCAGCTTGAAATGCAGGAACACTGTGGGAATTGAGCCGTTCTTCCTGTTTCTGATGTTGTTTATGAGAGTTTGTGCTGGAACCGAGAGTACTAATTGTGTGCAGCTTTAAAAAGAAACTTGTTTCGGTGCGTATCTGTACACTACAGTGTCATTTGTGTTTCAGGAGAGAGAGATGGAGAGCAAGAGTAGGGCCCTTGAAGAGGAGAAGAGACGGCGAGAAGAGCTAGAAAAACGGCTGCAAGAAGAAACCACCAGGAGGCAGAAACTCATTGACAGAGAAGTGAAATTGCGCGAGAAACAGCGAGCACAGGTAAGCGCTGTGCTAAGACATGCATTTAGCAATTGCTCATATTTAGGGTTCGAGATTAAACAAATGCCTAACCTTAAATATTAAGGGTTTAGTTCACCCAATAATGAAAATTCTGTCATTAATTACTCACCCTCATGTCGTTCCAAACCCATAAGACTTTCGTTTATCTTCGGAACAAAAATAAAGATCTTTTTAATGAAATCTGGGAGCTTTCTGTCCCTCCATTGACAGCCTATGCAACTACCACTTTCACTCCAAAGCGCATTTATGAGAGCACTACAATGCGTGTTGGAAATTTTGTAAATAAAGTGGTAAACTGTGTTTTTTGCACAAAGTTCTCATGTCGCTTCATAGAATCGAGGTTAAACCACTTTAACATGGATCACATGGGTTACTTTTATGATGTCTTTACTACCTTTCTGGGGCTTGAAAGTGGTATTTGCATAGGCTTTCAATAGAAGGACAGTGTTCCGAAGATGAGCGAATGTCTTATGAATTTGGAATGACATGAGGGTAACTAATGACAGAATTATAATTTTTTGGGTGAACCTTTAACTTTTTGTTTGTTAAATTTCAGACATGAGTGATACCTAAAACCACAAGAATAAGCTAACAACGGCATAACAAAATGCCAAAACACTCGGAAAACACATTAGAAACCACATAAGAATGCTCTAACAACTACAAAGAAACATGCTAAACTCTCAGAACACATTATCAGCTACTTAAGAATACACTAGCAACTGCTTAACTTGCTAAACACTCAAAACATATTAGAAACCACATAAGAACACCCTACTAAATACTTAGCAAACATGCTAAACACTCACAACACATTAGCAACTACTTAAGAATACGCTAGCAACTGCTTAGCTTGCTAAACACTCAAAACACATTAGCAACCATATAAGAACACCCTACTAAACGCATAGCAACATGTCAAAACACATTTGCAACACCATAAAACACCTTAGAAACAGCATAACAACATGCAAAAACGCACTAGAAAATCTAGCTTTAGATTAATTTATGCACAAATACTTTGAATTGCATTCAATAAAAATGGTTTAACTGTAATGTCCTTCATGTCACCCTGTCGCAGTCTCGTCCTCTGACACGCTACCTACCTGTAAGAAAGGACGACTTTGACCTTCGTGGCCACATAGACTCGGCCGGCCACAACACAGAGACTTGCTACCACGTCTCCATTACAGAGAAAACCTGTAGGGGCTTCCTCATTAAAATGGGCGGCAAAATCAAAACTTGGAAGAAGCGCTGGTTTGTCTTCGACCGTAACCGCAGGACCCTGAGCTACTATGCAGGTCAGATGATTATTCACTTATGACGTTGGTCGATTCAAATGACATCATTATTGACTTTTTGTACTTTCTGCGGTTTCAGATAAACACGAGGCCAAACTGAAAGGAGTGATTTACTTCCAGGCCATAGAGGAAGTGTATTACGACCACTTAAAGAGCGCCCACAAGGTACTTTTATTCTGCTGCTAATAGTTATGAATATAATAAGCTTCATATTTATAATATTAATAATTGACTTTTATTTTAATTAATAAATTCTTTAAATGACTAATTTGATGCTTTACTGACTTCATTAGCAAGGCTGCCACCTAGAGGCCATACTGTAATCTTCCATCTTTCTCTCTCTATCTCTCTCAGAGTCCAAACCCTTCCCTAACATTCAGTGTGAAGACTCACGATCGTGTCTACTACATGGTGGCGCCCTCTCCTGAAGCTATGAGAATATGGATGGATGTTATCGTAACGGGGGCAGAGGGATACACTCAGTTCATGATATAGATGTTGTCTAAATCATGCAGAGGAATAATAATTTGTGCAGTGTGTGGATTTATAAACCACCGGACTTGATCTGCACTTTCACATGCTGGTTTCAGTATTTGACTCCTAGACTGAACTTATGTTTTTTGATCTCAATCCACAGTATTGAAGCTTTTCTCTTAGCTGCATTAAATTTTTTTATGCAACATGAACTTTTACTTGGCAGTCCAGATGATGGAATGGAGCACATATCCTATAATTTTGTGTGTATGTTTGTGCTTGTGTCTTTTTGGTATATTGTCCGTCCGTTTGTGTAAAGAGAGAAAGACGTGTTAAATCATATTCAGTGCCAATGTGCCAAGTTGTGTGTGGTCTGTTTGCTACTTTGTGTGCAGGGCCTCAGGGACACGCACATTATGATATAAACAGCTGTTCTGCCAAAGATGAAATTTTACCACACGCTATAGAGTTTATGTATAGATGCGTGTGTTGGTATTTGCCACAGTGCCTTCAGTTCTATATTATACTGATATGCCTTTATACTCAACATTCAGATTAATCAAAGGTGCTATATGACATGCATTTGTGGACAAAAACTATTTTAACACTACAGTTATTCATTATAAAAAATCTCACAATTCCAAAACAATAAAGCTGCTTACCATTCAGGTATTACACCGATTCTAAAGAAAAAAAATCCTCTGTTTTGAATTATGCTACATAGAAGCTTGTTTTTTAGTATGTTTTATAACACTTGATCATTTTATGCATTTTTATGGTCTGTATTCAATGCTTTCGGTCTATTTTCAGGCTGTGATTACTTTGTATTTGGGTTTGGCCACAAATAAGACATCATCAGGAAAAAAAATATTTCCTTGATTCCTAGAATTTAGCTTAAGGTTCAGCCAGTGCTACGACATAACATGTTCTTAATTTTTTTATACAGATTATGTAGCTTTATTAGTCCAATCAGAAGTGTTTGAAGTGTTATTTCACTACCACTGACTAGCAGGAGGCGACACATTCATGTGTGCTGAACATGTTAACCATAAGCTTGCATCTGTGAATTAGCCAGTAGTCTGTTTTGGATATTGTTAATTCTCATTGAAGATGAATATTTATACTTTTGTTTACCATGCATGCACCTTTATTTTTGCATACGGAAAAATAAAGCGGATGTATATTGTTTATGATCTCTGTGTACTTTATAACCATGCTAAACCTTATGTCCTGTAAGTATGTTTTCGTCCACAGACATCTTACCTCACTCAACGCAGTCAAACAAAACATGCTGGACTGAAATTAAATTAAAGACTTGAGCAATAACAGGGTGGAGAGTATAATGCTCTTAAAAATGGACAGATGACACAGTATGAATGTTTCTGGATGATCTTTAATGAATGAATCATCTAGATATGATCATTAGATCATATGCAGAAACAAGATTGTAACCCTTTTTAAATGACAAAGAGTTTAAATGAATCTTAAATTTACACCCAGACTAAAATGCATGTTTGAGCTGTCTTAACTGAAAGCAACTTGAATTTAAAAATATGTCAGTGCTTATAATATGTCTCAAAATAGTGCTCAAAATATGTCACTGCCACTGACAGATCTTAAAATATGTCAGTGCCATTATTTTAAGGTTTTTCTAAAGTATGTTAAAAAAGCTACTTAAATGTGCTGATTGAACTAAAGCCTAATCCTGGCCTAATCTAAGCCCTGTGAAACCAGGCCTTGCCTTAGTTACACATATCAAAGAATAGTCATATCTGGGGTTTTTTAAAGGCTACATAACACACACAGTTTCTGCCAATCTCGTGTAAATCTATAGATTTACCTAGAGTACCTATACAGTAGTATTTGATCATATTTATAAAAGACAGATACGCTGTACCTATTCTTCTCGAAAACAGCCGAACTCGAGTCACAAGCACGCCATGCTTAATGCTGCTTTCACATGCTATCGGAAATTTCTTACTTCCCACATTTGAAGTCGTGATTATGAGCTCATCGCATTTAAATTTTGACTTGAGAGGGCATTCATGTCAAATTTTTAACTAGGAAACTTTACGAGAGCATGTGAAGGCAGCATAAGTCACAACAGCTTAATTTACAGCACATAGCCTATGTACATATGCCAGCGCAAAAGACATGCCAATATCTTCACCAATTAGTAACAAATCATTGATTTACCAAATGATGTTTTATTAACAAGGTTCGGGAGGAGCACGTTCAGATAATTGACACAAGTGGAGAGCACTCAGCTAATCAACAACAAGAAGTATGTATACGCAGCAGTCCTACCTTTGTTTGTTGACAGTTATCAGCATCCCTCCACCACCCCTTCTCCACACTTTTAGTTTTAACCACTTACATACACGGGGGGTACTCTGGGTTCGGGCCAAATTCCAAGCTCGAAGCCCTCCCCCCAGACAGCATGCCAAATACGCATTTAAATTTACTCTCCATAAACTATATGTAAGTGTGAACTTGTGAAACATATATCGTAGCATGATAATTTCCTAAATTAATCTGTTTTATCCTGTTCCTCCTGAAAGCTTAATAGATAAACCTTATAGAGTGTATGCATTGACATCACTTTCCCTGAAGAGTGGCAAAAGAGCCCGCTGCATGACTGGAGTTAATAGGGCAAACTGCGAAAACGTGAGTAAAACAAATGATTATCAGTTTAAACTAAAGTTTGGATTCCATATAGTGTTCTTTACAACTTACCCAGCATCCAGTGATCCATGGATATTGACATGCAGCTAGGAATCGTGTTTCCTGACCAGTAGCGCCTGGCCATACATTTAGGTAGGGCAGATTCTGGGTCTTAACGCTAGTTTAGCTATCCTATTCGCTGAACACATCAGACACATTTTTGGCAGCATTCTTATGTCCTTGCATTATTAAGCCTGGGTTCCTGAAGTTCCCATTCCTGCCAGTGACATACCAGATTTTCTCAGCAAAGTCCTCTCAGGCTTTTCCTCACAATGGATGACTCTGTCTATGATCTCCTTCATCTTCATCACTATTTATCTAGGACCAAAGGCGCTCATGATGAGTGCGCTGTGCATTCAGATCAAGTGCTTCCATCAGGTTATCAGAATTGGTTACAATGTGTATCGCTGTTACTACATACCGTGGTTCCGAACCCTAAACTGGTACTTCCTGCTCTGCGTGATTTACTTCTTCTATGGAGAAACGGTCATTGATTATTTCTTCACTCGGGTGCAGAGAGAGGAGTACATACACATGCTCAGCGAATACCATATCTTCATTTCTTCTGCCTTGTAACTCGCAGGGTTCTGCATGTTTGTTCTGAGTCTGGTGAAGAAACTGTTTCGCCAGACGTTCTACATGTTCGCCTGTACTCATGTGATCTTGCTGAATGTAGCGATTCACTCCAGCTTAATCATTAGAGACCCTTATGAGTGGATGATGTGGTTTATAGTGCCCATCTCCTGTGTTTTGTAATAAAAACATAATGGCTTGTGTGTTTGGCTTCTTTTCCGGTAGCACCCCTCTCATCTAATTGACTCCTAAGACTGCCATTATCTTATGGCGACATTTGTAAATCTCACACATTGTAAATCTGACAGCTTCTTGCTGTCAGACCAGAGTAACACGCCACATCTTTAACTTGATGAAGGCCCATCTGACAAGAAAAAGGCCTGCTCCCTCCCCTGGAAGAGGCAGCCTATCTTTATGGACCAACCCAAGAGTAACTGTACCAGGCAACACTCTGTCAGGACTAGAGTCTGAATTAAGGACACAGATAGAGAGATTCAAGTCAACCAGTTTTTCGATAGACAAGATGATAATGCAATGCAAAAGGGGTAGCTCCTGTGTGAGGTAAAGAGTTCAGAATAGAGTGGAAGAAAACAAGCAGTACATGTATGCAGATGTACAGCAGCTACAGTTAATGGCGATCTTTTGGGATTCTTTTTTTTTTTTTAATAAACTAGTTTGAAGTACACACCTTTTCATTGTGTTATTGTACTCTAGCCCGGTGGAGACTGAGACGCTGCCGCCACTAATCTTTTCATATTTTTCACACTGACACTGACATTTTAAGATCTGACATGCCTATTTTAAGATCTGTCAGCGCAAGTTGCTTTCAGTTAACTTTGGAAAACCACTAGCTGTGGCTGGTGAGCAAGAGTTAATGCCAAGCCCTGATTGTGTGTGTATGTTTGTGCTTGTGTCTTTTGGTATTTTGTCTGTCTGAAGAAAAAAAGATGTTCATGTTCATTTTTTTTAATGTCAATGAATGTGCCACATTGTGTGGTCTGTTTGCTATTTTGTGTGCAAGGCCTCCGGGACACACACATTATGATATAAACAGTTGTCAGTGGCAAGTGGCGCTCACTTCAGAGCCAAATGGCATCCAGCTCACCCTCTCTGTCTGGACATAATGGGTGGATAAAGGTGTGGCTGGACATTCAAGCTCCACTCATTACATCGAGAGGGGGGGGCTGGACTTCAAACTCCACCCACTGGCTCTGCAGTTAACAGCCTCTCCACACACTATAGAAAAGGGTTTTGTTTTCGCCATTATGCTGTGTTTGTAAAGAGGAAACATCTTGCATTTATTTTTCAGTTGTAATCATACCAAATAATTTTGGTCCCAAGTTTCTGTGTTTCTTTTTGAGATGTTTTACAAGTTTGTCACTATAACTAATATAATGGTCTTGTTTATGGATTGCGATAACGGTTTATTGGAAATGGATAATATAATTAAAATTCTTATTTTATTTGGGAAATATCATATACATAAAGCAAAATGTAGCCTATGTTAACTGTACCAAATGGTAGACTATTTTCCACTGACTTTTTTTTTTTACGACTCTCTTGACTTCTATACAGAACAATCATAAAGCTGTTAAGACATCTCAGCTGCTGAAAAGAGTAATTGATGTATTATGTATGACTGATTTTTGATACAAGATACAAGATTTTCAAAAAAATTTATTGATTTATTGATTTTATTGTCTCATAGATTCAAGTGTCTTTGTACGACTCTGTATTCCCCTATTGTTATTTCAATAAAAAATAAAATAAAACACACTATAGAGATTATGTATAGTATAGATGTGTGTTTTGGTGTTTGCCACAGTGCCTTCTGTTCTATATTATACTGAAATGCATTTATACTCAACATTCAGATTAATCGAAGGTGCTATAAGACATGCATTTGTGGTTAAAAACTATTTCAACACTACAGTTATTTATTATAAAAATCTCACAACTTCCAAAATAATAAAGCTGCTTACCATTCAGGTATTACAGATTCTAAAGGGTAAACATCCTCTGTTTTGAATTATGCCATAGAAACTAGGTTTTCAGTATGTTCATACTTGATCATTTTAACTCTTGTTACATTTGCATTTTTATGGACTGTATTCAATGCTTTTGGCCCATTTTCAACCTATGATTAGGCAACTCGTATTTGGTTTGAAAAAACAGCAGTGCTACAAATAAGAATCTTTAGCAAAACAAAAAAAAAGAGAGAAAGAGAGATTTTCTTGATCCCTAGAATTTAGCTTCAGTTTCAGCCAGTGCTACAACACAACAGGTTTTTAATTTCATACAGTTTGTGCAGTTTTACTAGTACAATCAGACTGAATTTGAAGTGTAATTTCACTACCACCAGCAGGAGGCGACACATTCACGTGTGCTGAACATGTTAGCCATAAGCAGTAGTCTGTTTTGAATATTGTTAATACTCATTTGAGATTAATAGACTATTTGTACTTTTGTTTACTATGAATGCACCTTTATTTTTGCATACAGCAAAATAAGGCATATAGATGAACTGTTTATGATCTCTGTACTTGATAAGACATTATGTTTTTTGAGTAGGCTATGTGGTCGTCCATCGTCTGTCTTACCTCGCTCCCCGCAGACAAACAAGACACGCTGGACTGAAATCAAATGAAGGATTTGAGCAATAACAGGGTGGAGAGTAGATTAGTCGGGTTGTTTAGGATTACAGTATAGATTGGGTGTCCTTCCAGGCCTGATTATTAAACTCTCTTCTCGGTGTTACTCCAAAAGACGACAGATAAACAGACGTTCTACAATTAGAATATTTACATGTGCAATATCATTTCAACATCCTCCAAGCAGGCGTGTGCGTGAGTGTTGAGCCCTGCAGGCCTGCTCTCATTTTTCATGTACAGCCTTGTTAGGATGTGAATGTTGGGTTTAGATCGTCTGACATCATCCGTGCTATGATTAATGTCCTATATTTGGTTTTCTTTTGTGGGAATACTGTCCTTTACTTGTCCTTCTTTTTAAGAGAATACTGCGTGCACAGGATTCTCTCAGGAGGAGGTGCAAACTCGAGCCAAGCAAATCATTTGTCAGTTTCTTTTAAAAGTGCACTTTCCTAGAAAGGTGTTTGGGCCGCGGCGTTCCCAATAAAACATCCTGTTTCCATCTACGTCCTTTGTGTAGTCCATCATCTCACTCTTTCATTTCCCCAAATTTCTCCCCTTTTCCCTCCTATTGCTTGGGTTAGAACTGTCCATCTTGACAGTACTTATTTCATTCCTCCCCACACTTTCAAGTGAGGCGTTTGACATCTAAACGAGCCTAATGTATTGAACGCATCCTCATATATTATCCGGGGAAGGCGCAATTGGGCCCCATCTTGTCAAGCGTCGTCCTGTGTCTGTTTAAAAATAATTGATGCTGGAGAGATTCTGACTCAAACGCACTTACGCCTGTCCTCAGAGAATACACATACGGACATGTCATTTTCTCGAGGGAGTTTCCACATGCATTTTAGACCCCCCATCTGCAGGTTTGGGGATGGCATTAGGATTAGGCCCAAAGCATAGTCTACACAAATTCATGAGGTGCATCTGAAATCGCATACCGTCTGACTAGGTTCGTTATATTTAATGAGTAACGAACTTTGCAATCGTTAAAACAGTACTTTTATATATGAATGAAATCAGGATGTACTACATTTGCTATGTGACGTACAGCATCAGTTGCGTCGCTTCACTCCCATTTAGTCACCCAAGTAGGGTTGCCAGCACCCGTCCCGTATTTACAGGCAAAATGACGCGTCCCGTATCAAATCAATACATAGTTCAATAAACACATAGGGATTATGCAGTGTGGAGAATACTAATAGCAAATATAAAGAAATTATTTTCACAATAAGTAGTACGGAAGCTCATTTGCGCGTTTTAGCGGCTTTGTTGCCATAGCGACGGAGTCTTGAGAATATGCGCTGTAAACTTGCGCGGTTTTTTAAAAACATGAATAGAAAATAGAAGTAGAATAGAAAATGCACACTTTGCAGAGAAGCATTTCAGTTGCTCAGACTGTCTAATTGAAAGCATCATGCGGCGACAGACACATTCGTGCTTCTAAAGATATAGGCCTATTGTTTTTTTAATGGATAATATATTAATATAATATTCCATACATTATCAGAGCTTGGCAGACATAATTATTATATATTTTTTTAGACATTAGACAGGTTAATTATAGCCTAAATAATGCTATTATTAATTTATCATTTAGCTAGGCTATATTAATCATACATAATAAATATCCTGTCATATAAAGTTTATGACATTTAAAAAAAAACATTTAGATAAAAATAGGACAAATAATTACATAATAATATAGTCATAAATTAAGTAAATTAATAAAAAAAATTAACATTTTTTAATTACTGGTTCAGAATGACTGCTTAAAGGGATAGTTCACCCAAAAATGTAGATTCTGTCATCATTTACTCACCCTCAAGTTGTTTCAAACCTTAATTTTTGGTATACATTTCTTTGTTATGTTGAACACATAGGAAGATACATTCCTACTATGGAAGTCAATGGTTCCCCCAAAGCAGCCTGGTTACAAACTTTCTTCAAAATATCTTCTTTTATGTTCAGCAGAACAAAGAAACTCATACAGGTTTGGAACATCATGAAGGTGAGTAAATGATGACAGAATTTTCATTTTTGGGTGAACTATCCCTTTAAAGTGCACCAAATATGCTACTAAAGAGTTCTTTAGAAATAAATAAAATAATCAAATGTAAAATAATATAAAATGTGTTCTGTTGCAAGTTCACATACTTGATCTCATGTTTTCTTATGGTTTATTGTTGAGCTGTCAAGTTATCATTGTTGAAATAATCAGTTCATGACTTATTCTTTATTTGTGTCCTTGGAGTCCTTGATGCAATAGTTTTTTTTGTTTAATAGTTTTTTTTTTGGGGTGTCGTGAATGGGTGTCCCTTATTTTGCAACACTGAAGGTGGCAACCCTACATCCAAGTAGCCTACTTTTCACCTACTGTTTTACAAATACTACAAATTCTGACACACTAATCATTTCATACTGTTTTTCTGTATAGGGAAGTGTGCATATTCAGACATAAGGCTGGACTCAAACAATTCTAGGATTCTAGCACAAGATCCCAGCCTCCCTTCAAAGGGCTCTCCAAAGCTACGCCTCCTCCAAAAGACGCACACAGCAGATTCCGCAAAGCGTCACAACTCACGAGGCGAGAGCATTAAATTACCTCATGTCTCAAAGCACATAACATTACAATAATAATGAATGTAAACAACTTACAGAGCTCTTACTTGTACCACCTGACTGCTGCAGATTAATTTCGGCTTTGATAGTGTTTGACATAGAAATGCATAAATCTGAGTCTGAGGACGTGAACAACTCCGGGTAGAACGTCACTTGTTGCCATCTCGTAATTACGGTTACGACATGGCGTGAACGCAGCATATATAAGCTTGTTGTTTTGGTTCAGGACTGTAAAAGGCACTGCCTTTTAGAAAACAACTGCTCATCAAACCATTTCATGAGGGATTTTAAGGTCAGATACATGAATCTTGCTATTTGACATGTTTATAGCTAGCTACTATATAACACTAAGTGTGTAAAACAAAAACACACGCTATACACTGACCAAGTCTGTCATTTTTGCATACTTATTTGAGTATGCTTTGAGCAGGATGGACATTGACTTTGTGAGCTCTTGAGAGAGCCTTGAGTGACTTTCACTGAATTCATGAATATTTAATCTGGCTTTTTTAGTTAATGGGAGAGACACATTACACTTTAGCTGATGAAATTATAGGTTAGAGACTTGCACTTGGTAATGACTCAATGTCAAAGGTGTCACAGCTGATGTTTTTAGTTCTTTGCTCTGTAGGACTATCGTGTCTACTAACTTCAGGCAGTTCATCTGCAAGTGAACATGACCTCAAGCCTTTGTGTGTGTGTGTGTGTGTGGCAGCCGTTGTTTAAGGGGTTGACTCAGTGGGGGAGGTTCCACGGTTAGTAAATGTATCTGTGGAAGGAGTGTAATTTAGCCCTGCCCTCGTTTTTTTGCATTTTCGTGGTGGTCCACATATATGGTGGGGCCCAGCTGGTGTCCAGCTGCAGAGTCAGATAAACCTTTCCCTGTCCTGTCCTGTTCTGTGTGGGATCATGATTGTGTTTGATTGGTGTCTGCTGAGTGGGTCTTTTCTGTATAGACACAGTGATTAAGCACATACAACACCAGCAGACTAGCAGCACTTTTCCCTCAAACACACACAAAAGCTACGTTCACTATACAAGCCAAAGTACAAAATGCAGATTTTCTGCTCAAATCCTTTTTTTTTTTTTTTGAGGTTGTTCACATGACCTTTTAAATATGGCCCCTATTGGACATTGGTCAACTAAACAGGCAGCTAAACTGATTTGCTAGTTTAAACCCTATCCTTTTCATGATGCCACCCTGTTCCATGCTTATGATAACATCCTCAACACATTTCATAATATAATTTATAATCATATTAAGTTAATATATGAAAGTATACACTTGGACTTCCAACGTTAAATCTATGAGGATTAGGATGAACATAACTTCTATTTTCACTGTTCAAAGCAAGTGTCACAATATCTGAGACTTAGGGATATATATATATATATATATATATATATATATATATATATATATATATATATATATATATATATACACTCACCTAAAGGATTATTAGGAACACCATACTAATACTGTGTTTGACCCCCTTTCGCCTTCAGAACTGCCTTAATTCTACGTGGCATTGATTCAACAAGGTGCTTAAAGCATTTTTTAGAAATGTTGGCCCATATTGGTAGGATAGCATCTTGCAGTTGATGGAGATTTGTGGGATGCACATCCAGGGCACGAAGCTCCCGTTCCACCACATCCCAAAGATGCTCTATTGGGTTGAGATCTGGTGACTGTGGGGGCCATTTTAGTATAGTGAACTCATTATCATGTTCAAGAAACCAATTTTAAATGATTCGAGCTTTGTGACATGGTGCATTATCCTGCTGGAAGTAGCCATCAGAGGATGGGTACATGGTGGTCATAAAGGGATGGACATGGTCAGAAACAATGCTCAGGTAGGCCGTGGCATTTAAACAATGCCCAATTGGCACTAAGGGGCCTAAAGTCTGCCAAGAAAACATCCCCCACACCATTACACCACCACCACCAGCCTGCACAGTGGTAACAAGGAATGATGGATCCATGTTCTCATTCTGTTTACGCCAAATTCTGACTCTACCATCTGAATGTCTCAACAGAAATCGAGACTCATCAGACCAGGCAACATTTTTCCAGTCTTCAACTGTCCAATTTTGGTGAGCTCGTGCAAATTGTAGCCTCTTTTTCCTATTTGTAGTGGAGATGAGTGGTACCCAGTGGGGTCTTCTGCTGTTGTAGCCCATCCGCCTCAAGGTTGTGCGTGTTGTGGCTTCACAAATGCTTTGCTGCATACCTCGGTTGTAACGAGTGGTTATTTCAGTCAAAGTTGCTCTTCTATCAGCTTGAATCAGTCGGCCCATTCTCCTCTGACCTCTAGCATCAACAAGGCATTTTCGCCCTCAGGACTGCTGCATACATTTTTCCCTTTTCACACCATTCTTTGTAAACTCTAGAAATGGTTGTGCGTGAAAATCCCAGTAACTGAGCAGATTGTGAAATACTCAGACCGGCCCGTCTGGCACCAACAACCATGCCACGCTCAAAATTGCTTAAATCACCTTTCTTTCCCATTCTGACATTCAGTTTGGAGTTCAGGAGATTGTCTTGACCAGGACCACGCCCCTAAATGCATTGAAGCAACTGCCACGTGATTGGTTGATTAGATAATTGCATTAATGAGAAATTGAACAGGTATTCCTAATAATCCTTTAGGTGAGTGTATATATATATACAGAAATATATATTATATATATACACTCACCTAAAGGATTATTAGGAACACCTGTTCAATTTCTCATTAATGCAATTATCTAATCAACCAATCACATGGCAGTTGCTTCAATGCATTTAGGGGTGTGGTCCTGGTCAAGACAATCTCCTGAACTCCAAACTGAATGTCAGAATGGGAAAGAAAGGTGATTTAAGCAATTTTGAGCGTGGCATGGTTGTTGGTGCCAGACGAAAATGCCTTGTTGATGCTAGAGGTCAGAGGAGAATGGGCCGACTGATTCAAGCTGATAGAAGAGCAACTTTGACTGAAATAACCACTCATTACAACCGAGGTATGCAGCAAAGCATTTGTGAAGCCACAACACACACAACCTTGAGGCGGATGGGCTACAACAGCAGAAGACCCCACCGGGTACCACTCATCTCCACTACAAATAGGAAAAAGAGGCTACAATTTGCACGAGCTCGCCAAAATTGGACAGTTGAAGACTGGAAAAATGTTGCCTGGTCTGATGAGTCTCAATATCTGTATCTGTAGAGTCAGAATTTGGCGTAAACAGAATGAGAACATGGATCCATCATGCCTTGTTACCACTGTGCAGGCTGGTGGTGGTGGTGTAATGGTGTGGGGGATGTTTTCTTGGCACACTTTAGGCCCCTTAGTGCCAATTGGGCATCGTTTAAATGCCACGGCCTACCTGAGCATTGTTTCTGACCATGTCCATCCCTTTATGACCACCATGTACCCATCCTCTGATGGCTACTTCCAGCAGGATAATGCACCATGTCACAAAACTCGAATCATTTCAAATTGGTTTCTTGAACATGCCAATGAGTTCACTGTACTAAAATGGACCCCACAGTCACCAGATCTCAACCCAATAGAGCATCTTTGGGATGTGGTGGAACAGGAGCTTCGTGCCCAGGATGTGTATCCCACAAATCTCCATCAACTGCAAGATGCTATCCTATCAATATGGGCCAACATTTCTAAAGAATGCTTTCAGCACCTTGTTGAATCAGTGCCACGTAGAATTAAGGCAGTTCTGAAGGCGAAAGGGGGTCAAACACAGTATTAGTATGGTGTTCCTAATAATCCTTTAGGTGAGTGTATATATATAATGTGTGTTTATATTATATATATATATGTGTGTGTGTGGTGTGCATGTCTGTGTGTATATATATTAATATATATACACACAGTATATATGCTCACACACACATACATATAATATTATATATATATATATATATATATAATATTATATAAATACAAACGTTTATGTTAGATGCGATTAATCATATATAATATATATATAAAGCATTATATAAGCATTATATATACTAAATATTACATTGTTTTGAAATAATACATTTTTGTGTAATATCTCATATTGTCCAACTGATTCACCAGTGTGAACAGGTTATAATGTGAGCATATTGCAAATTATAACCTGTTTACACTTGTCACAAAAATCAGATACTTTATGTATCTGGTTTATTTCCTCATAAGTGTCCCAGAACACAATTAAAAATGTCAGACTCAATATGATTTTTGCTGTCCACATAGTCATCCAAAAAACAATGTCACAAATTAAGAAAAAATGGCTAAATAAATAATGCTGTGTGCGAACATAAGCATCAATTTATGATCCCTTTAAACTTTTATTTCTTGAGATCGTGTGACCTTAAGCTTCCATGTCAGTGGCAGTGATAGGAAACACAATTCTGACCAATCGTGAGTGAATTACTGTTCCATGGTTCATTTATATTCATTGAACCGTGACAGGGATCCATCAGTGACACTACTGAGGGTTCTTTTGTCAAAGGAACATCACATTAATGTCTGCGATGGTGCCTGTAAATTGACGGTGCAGCACAATCAGGTTAGAGATTAATCGTTTGCCCTTTCCTCATTTCCATGCCCTTTCTCTCTCTCTTTCCAGAATGAGGGATGTAACAATGTTAAGTTGACAGAGCAGATGAGACTAATTGATAGTGTATTGATTAGATGGATTTTTTTTTTAAATTATCCACCTCAGGAGGCTTTTCTCCTCAACTTCACGCTTGAGTTCAGACTGCACTTTAGTGACTGTGGTGTAGCGGCTCACACCACAGACAAGGCATAATTGTCATTTTGTTCCTGCTGTTTCAGAGATGGAAGACCCTGTTTCCACGGCTTAGATAGAATGAATTATACATGTAAAGTTTGTGAAGTGGATTTATTATTGATGCTGATAGAAGCTTGGGAAGAAACAACATCTGTAAGGAAAGGAAATGACATCATCCACTGGGTAGAGAATGTCAGAGTTGGTGTAAAAATGAAGAAGAAATATAAAGAATGAAGAAGCAGAAAGTATTGTTTTCAAAGCATGAAACTGAAGAGAAACTAAAGGGTGTGTTATTCTCATGAGGCTGCAGTAAATCAAGGAGTGTGAGTGTGAGAAATGAGATTTGAGTTTCCCAAGTGTGTGAATTTGCACAAACTCACACTGCACCATTCTCACTCCAATCAGTGTCCTCAAAACTCTCCGTCGGTTGCGCGTACCCCCCACCCCCCGGCCCCACCTCCACCTCTCATTGGATGACCTACTGAGGTTGCCATGGAGATTTATGTAGTAGGGCAAGCGTGTGAAATGAAGGGTGCAGATTTTGAATGGCCAAACCCCCTGTGATATAATTCCATATGCACAAAAACACAGATTTCTGATCACGCAATCCTAGTGTGTACAGTGATTCAGACAAACCAACCAATCTCACTTTTTTGCCCATTCCTGGCGGCCCAGTGGTGTCATCTGATCTTTTCTGAGAGGGTGGTCTTAGCATTCACTTCATGACCAAGAAAAAAAAAAAAAAAGATAAAGAAATATCTAAAAGATATATGTATATATCTTACTAATTAGAACTTTAAAGTAGTTTAATTAATTTAAATGTAGTAATTTTCTTGGATTATTAAAATAATTATTTCTGAAACTAGTTCTAAAAATATTTTTATAATTTTCATTTTTTAATAATAATATATTATACAATTATATATTAACTAACTAAATAAATATTTAACATTTTTGGGGGGTTAATTTTTTTGGGCCATTCATTTACAACAGCATTTTGGGGGCCTAAAAACTCAAACTTTTGGAAAACAATACAGTTTTCGTCTCAGGGTACGTTTACACTTCATCGATGTACTAAAAACTGAATTTCTTTGTAATTGTCCAGATGTCAATTTTATCAAAACGATCCCCATTCACACAGATCCACGAAAACGACTAATAACGTTGTATTATCCTGCCAGGCCAGTAGTTGGTGATGTCACTTTGTTAAGAAAGACTACGCGTCTGCGCACATACACATTCTTTTACTACAGAGCACTCGAGCCGAACACACGTCTATCGACTGAACACGTAATACGCATGTGCATGCCATCACCGTTTTCACGATTCACGTTTTTGTAGAAGACGGTAACGTTATCGATTTAAAAAAATATGCACTTTGAAACCCGTTTTCAAAAATGTGAGGTTTTTTTAGGCCCCCAAAACATTGTTGTCGTGTAAAAAAAAACGACCAAAACACATAAAAAGTTTTCAGTTTTTAGTCGAAAACGGTGTCAGTGTAAACTACAAAAAAAAGCGAATTTGTGACATCATGCACATGCGTATTATGGGCCAGATTTACTAACAGCTTGCGCCAGTGCAAACCCTCTTTTGGCTTTTAAAACTACTGTCAGGATTTACTAAAGACACACAGTGAAGAATTAGCGCTGTCCTGACTGCAGAATACAGCGTTTTTGGTCGTTTTCGCGGATTCGTGTAAACGGGGATCGTTTTGACAACGTTGACGTATGTACATGAAAAAAACACAAAGGAAAGACGTTTCTGTTTTTAGTACACCAAATTTAGACATGAGTGATTTCAGCAATAGGGTTTTATACAAACACTATTTACCTATAGTAAGCATTCAGCATGAGGATATAAATAATTTTCTTTGGAAGCTGTATTCAGAATTTTAGCAGGGAAATAGAACGGAAAAGAGGAGAAAGGGAGGAAGCAGAGAAAACAAAAGATATTAGAGGTCTACGTTTACTCCGTATCAGGTTACACGTCAACTAAAAGCAGACAAACAGGAAAAACAGGGAGCGTTTCACTCACAGCACTTCAAGTACAAAACAAAAGTTCAGTCTTGGATAGCAGGCGAACCCTTGTGAAGTTTTAAGCAACCGTTTCCAGTTTCCCCTGGAGATGAAGGAAAGAGAATTTCTGAGAAAAGAGGGGCGTGAGTGGAACTGTCCATGGACTTTTAACTCGAGTTGTTCAGAGAAAGGCTGCCCTATTTGTCCTATATGTTGCTATTGTGTAGGCTATTTCTGAATTATTTAGCTTTTAGGATCATAGCAGCCCACAAATGTAGTATAGTGAGATGGCTTTTTTCACCTCTAAGAGCCATTTGACATTTAGGGTTTACTTCGGACAATCCTCCACTCTGTCTTGAATATACAGCACTCTTTCTCTGCCTCTCTTTCACTTGTTTGTGTAAATGCAATCTTATGTATCTTCTCTCTGTTCATTGTAATCAAATTCAATTAAATTCCACCCAAGCAAAGTCCCTTCTAAATAGACCCCCTTGCTTACACTCACTCCATAACACAATTTTTTGTCTCCGCTTCCTCTCTCTCTTTTCTGTCCTCTCTCACACTAACACAGGCTAAACAGAAGCCACAAGATACAGGATGCAAGCACATACAACACGCAAAAAGCAACATGTACAGTAATTTACAGATATTTCATTGTATTATACTATAAATTTGCCAAATATATGGCTCTTAAAACTATGAAGAGTACATGTTTTTACTGTCTGCTAAAAAATAAGTGCCTATTTAAAAAAATAACAGAAGATATATACACTACCGTTTAAAAATCATTAAAATGTATCATATTTCCACAAAAATATTAAGTAGCACAACTGTTTACAACATTGATAATAATAATAGTGCATTCAAGTCAAGTTCATCAGATCGTATTTACCCAATGTTGTAATTACGAGTTGGAAACTTTGAACTTCCTTTTCTGAGTTTCTGAGTTGGGGGTGTGTATGGGGGACGCAATAGATGGAGCATTAATGGTAAATTTGTTGAAATTATTTCAGTTTACAATAAAAGTAACTTAATTGCATGTACAAAATACAACGGTATAAATACCAATAAATACGAATTTCCCAGGAGGACTTGAACGTACCACCAGTATTGGGGAAACAATATTGCGTTACTCTTTAAAAAAGTAACTAATTGTGTTACTTAGTTACTTTTTATGGAAAAAAAACTGGGCTGGGCTTGCTAACAAAATATAAATTAAATAACAAGAACACTCTTACTTTAGCAATACAAATAAAATACAAAACACAAATGTGATGTTTAAAGTCATTTTTCCTTATTCATATTGTTGAATTGGATCATAAAAGGTCAGCATTAAAGACACTGGTTAATAAAGTGAGATTAAATACACAAAACATTTTTTATTAAACATTTAATTATTGCAGGTTTGTGGAATATTCTGAGTTTGCATTTCAGTGTTTTTTATTCATTTCTGAATCTGCTTTGAGCAAGTGTGACGAGTAAATGCATGCTTACATTTAGTCTGTAACTACAATAACATCATGTCTACACAGTGCACACCTCAACAAGAGAGGAAACAAGTTGCGTTACTTATTTGAAAAAGTAACTGAGATATTTTGTTGTAAATTTAAAAGTAATGCATTACTTTACTAGTTACTTGAAAAAAGTAATCAGATTACGTAACTCGAGTTATTTGTAATGCGTTACCCCCAACACTGTATACCATAAGAAAAGATTCTAAGCACCAAATCAGCATTTTAGAATGATATCTAAAGAATCGTGTTACACTCAATACTGGAGTAATGGCTGCTGAAAATTAAGGTTTGTAATAATATATTAAAATAGAAAAAAGTTATTTTAATGCAGACTTGGTGAGCATAAGAAATTTCTGAACACCCAGGGTATACCATGAGCATGGTTACCGAATTGCCACACTAATGATTCTGCCACTGGTCCTGGTTTTGGAACAGATTCTGAGCTCATTAAAAAGGCCCTCTAAGCCCCTACGGGTGTCAAACCGAGGATAGAGCCCTGGGGTATCCCATCCGGCTCCCAGGTGAGATGAAAGCTAATGAGAATATGAGCTCAGGGATCATCAGGTTAAGCCACCCCCTTCCATCAGACACATGCGTTGATACGCCAACACATCGTGCCTCAACTGCCAGTATGTAGCTTATTCTAGATTACTGTCTAATTCAAACACAAAAAATGTTTACAATGCATTTATTCCACTGTAAACACTGTTTACATACCATTACCATTTTTTATGTAATACCATGGTATTATTTGAAGTACATACACATAAACAGTTACTGTTTAAAAATTACAATGTAAGAATATAAAATATCATGGTATACCAAAGTACTGTAGTTTTACCATCACTGTAGCATAGTGACGCTTTTTTTGTAAATAAACCATGTTTCTCTCTATTTGACACAAATTCCCTCTCTCTCTCTCATTCACAGAATCAGGTCTTTGAAAACTAGGCCATCCAACCATTAGTCACACATACACACTCACAGTCAGCTCTGCTTATGCAAACAGCAGTAATGTCTAATTTTCTGCTACCACACATACAAAGAGAGAGAGAGAGAGAGAGAGAGAGAGAGAGAGAGAGAGAGAGAGAGATAAAACACATTTTAAAGGGTAAATCCAGATGACCCAATTACAGCGCAGTCATGGCTAATGCTAACTAATTCTTTTGACCATGCCAGTTAATAACTCTGCACACATAAACATACACACATTCCAGCAGTTTTCTCATCTGTAGGGGTGATATCAGAAGGTTATGTTACATAAGACTTTTACATAAGAAGCCACACTGCAGCGAGAGCTGCTCAGGAGTGAATGTTTTTCGCTGCACCATTACTGTTGGGACTGCACCAAATTCCCCCCTCAGAAACACACACACACACATTTATGTCTCCATCCACTTGGCCTTAATGAACAAGCACTAAATCAAGCATAGCTCTTTCTTATCTGTATTCACTCCACACGCACTTCCTTCTTTCACCTCACTCTCCCAAAACCACATCAATAACAGATCCATGACAATGGAAGCCCATAATTTCCCCCCCATAACCCACAGTAAACACCTCCCTTTGTCAACCAGATTCACACCGACAGCTGAACCCAGACCAACTTTCTTCTTCCTTCCTAACTGGTGGGATTTAAATCCCAGCAGACTGTGGCTGGCTGCTAAAAAGACAACCATGATGCTCTTTACGTCTCTGCGATTAATACAGATAACATCTAAGCTGCCCACATGGCCCTGTTATGTGTGCGGAAAATGATGCATGCATTCGCACTTGAATAGATGTCCATTTCCAGGATGTACACAGAGTGTTGTTTTATTTATTAAATAATGAACAATTTAAAGAAAGGGAGCATATCATAAAAGAAAGAGAGCATATCACAAACGAAAGAAGGCATGTCATGGACCTTCTGAAGAGAAAATATTTTACAGCTTACAAATAAAATGTCCCAGTAGTGAAGAGTTTATAAAAAAACAGTACAAAAAAAATAATCTTACTGACTGGTGAATCAAGCCAAATACTGCAAAAAACAATTTTCTTAATCACTATTTTTTTCTTGTAAAATATTTTTATAAATTTACATTTTATCCATTTTAAGGATAGTTTTATACTATTTAAATCCAGAAAAAAGCATTGATTAAGCAAATGATTTCTGTAGCGATTGCTCACAAATATGAGAGCCAAAGGGTGATGACATCTCCAGGGGAACGACCACATGACGGAAGACAGTTAACTCTTGATACATATGGGCTTCTCCATATTTCTCTCTCCTTTATTCATTGAGCAGTGAGCAGGCAAAAAAACAGACCTGTGTGTAGAGTGATGTCATGCTACATTCAGAAATATCCAGCTCAGTATGTCCAGGTTAGCGAGAGTAGTACAAATCACTTGTGAAAAGAGGAGGATACTCATGATCCGGAGATTTATTTTTTGCTGTGTTTTCCAGAAGACAAAACAAGCAGTGCACGCATATCCACAGTGAGGTCACAGGGAGGTCCTTGTCCAATATAAAAGAGTTACAAAAGTGGAGATTCAGTAAAAAGAACGATTTTCTTTTCATCAGTATCAATAGGAAGTCGCGTTGTGTGATACGAAAGAGTGTCTCGAACAAAAGGCTGTGTTCCCTGATCCAGTTTGAGTGTACAAGACTCCATGCAGCTTTATTTAGGAGTTTCAGAAGTGCTTGGTTTCATCTCACACAGTTTTAAAAATTCATTACATGTAAAATACTGGAGAGATGAAGATCGCAGCTGCATTTTACACAGTGCTTATAGGATGACAGAGCAAAAAAATTACCACAGTTTCACTTATTCCAATAGAAGGGAATAAGAAGCTTTTTGATATTAAACATTCTTCTTAGGATCAGCATTCTCACCATATTATTCCTCTTTGAAAGGCTGATAAGGTAAAAAAAAAAAAAAACCTCAAGCTTACATTATTATGAATGTCATGTGTTACATATCGCAGTGCATTCTACAAAACTCTTAATTATATTAGGGTGTAATATGCAACATCACAATTCATTTCAAAGATGTAAAAACAGTTAAGATATAGTCCTCAGTAGACGGGTGAAATCAAAAAAGTGGAGGTTGATTGCTTCATATCAAAAAAACAGTTTTGGCCTAAAGCTCTTGTGATAGATTTCTATTGTCAGAAACATCTGATGGGCCTCCAAGCTTTCTACTTCCTGCTTTGTGAAGTGGGGGTGCTCTTGTTGCCAGAACGACGGACAGGAACCTTCGAGACAGGGATTCGAGTGCGTGGTGGGGCATCAGTCTTTTTAGGAGGGGTGGTTGAAGTGGGGCTAAGATTAGAAGACAGCGCTCCTTGGCTGGAAGAGTGGGACGGTGGTGTTTGCCTCACACTAATGGGGATCTTGGAATCTCGAGGTAGGCTGGTGCTGCCTTTCATGGATCGGAATGAGGAAGTGACGGAAGACGAAGATTTCGGGGAAGGCAAGTTCATTTTTAGGTCCCCTGCAGATTTTGTTGGTGAACTCACATCATCGTCTGAGCCAGCAGCACTAGGGCTGTCAGGATCATAGAGGTCGTAAAGTGCATCTCCAGAGCAGCTGTCCTTCAGCATGCCGTCCCGACGGAGGAAGGTGCTGTCCTCATCCTCTGGGCCAGGTGTGGGAGAGTCCCAGTAGCCTTCATCACTTGGTGGGGCATCCTGGAGTTCATCAACAGGGGGAGGTGAGGGACGAGAGGGATGCTGCTTTCCCATCTTGCAAACTCCGCTCACAGGGATCTTACTGAGCCCAAGTGCCTTCACTTGAGGTGGCCTTTTCTCAAGCCGGGGTGGTGCATGATGCAGAACAGGCTCTGTACGTCGTAACACTGGGGAGTCTTCAGCCTTCTGGGGCAACATATGCCATAGACCCTGCATGTCAGCATCATCAACACCCTCAGGACTAGCCATCTCCTCCCCTCCACCCATGTAGGCAACAACTCCACTACCCTGTGGCTTTTTGGGGGCTGCACGTGGTCTGTGGTGGGCTGGAATGTAGCAAGAAGCATGGATAGATGTAAGACTACTGACCTGGGGAGGAAGTGGAGGCTTGGCAGGAGAGCATCTCTCAGAGTTTGTCCCGGCTCCACTTAATCTGCGACCCATGCAGCCCCCGCTACTGCTACCAGTTCCACTGCTTGTGGCACTTCCCCCATTCCCAGAATCCTCTTCTGGGTCAGCAATGATGTCACCACAGCCTGTTAAAGAATCAAAGCTTTTGAGAGAAGTAACATCGGTGAACATGGAGCATAAGCGATCCACAGATTGCTCGGATTGTGGGTCAGCTGTGCTGTACTCCATCGGAGGGGTCAAAGCACAGGTCGGAATGGAGGACAATAGTTCTGAAACGCTGTGTTTATCATGATGAAGCTCTCCTGTCTGGACTCGAACTGGAGAAGGAGCAGGAGACTCTTCAGTGACTGTGTGTTGTTGGGAAAGAGGAGGACTAGAGTAACCACACTCCACTTCATTAGTACACTGTAATTCTTGCATAGACGTTGCCTTCCATTTCTCAGCATCCCCTGGGAGAGGAGTCTTCTCAAACACTTGTGGCAGGGGCTCAAGAGTCAGTGTCATGTCCTTCTCATGTTCCACGCTGCCAGAGCTAGGGGAAAGTATTAGGTCTCCCTCCTTTACCTCTTTGGCTACCTCCAAGGAGTCCTCTTGAACCTGGGGCTTCCGCCGCCAACGCATGCTGCTAAACAGCCCTTTAAGTCCTCGTCCTCGCCGTCCCACCGTAGTAGTTCCATCCCCTGCACGGCTGCTGCTCCGGCGCAGTAAAGAGAAGAAGCTGAAAGACTTGGTGATGGAGCTGCGGAGGGGGGCGTTAGATACACCATCTGGCATGCTGGCGTGGAGCTGGTCGCTACTGGCAGATTCCTCTTTCCGGTGGCCGCCAAGCTCTGATGGAGTGTCCGTTATTAAGCCATCATGGGTTTTGCTCCTAACGAGCTCCAGCGGCTTGCCAGCGGCTTTACCAGTGGATTCCCCTTTGTTCCTGACAGAGAAAATACTCGGCATGCTGCTGCCGGACTTACGCTTGCCGAACAGCTTGAAGGCGGCTTTGTTGAGCTTTCCTGGTGGCTGAGGGTCACACGGAGGCGGTTCACTGCATTCGTTTTGAACCTCCATCTCTGCCACTATGTCTACTGCACCCTCTGTTTTTCTTTCTTTTTTCTTCTCCCTTTATTTTACCTTGTCTCTAACTGCTTCTTCCCTTTTCCTCTCCCTCTCCACTTTTATCCGCTGCCTTTGCTTGTTGGTGTTCTCCCTGCCTCGCTCTCTTTCTCTCTCACTGGTGGCTGCGCCTGACAGTCTCTATGGTAACTGGGAGGGTTAAGCAGCTTTCGTCAGCGCTGGAGGCGAGCCAGCACTTTTTTCTCCGCCCCCACAGCTCGCCCCCTCCATACACACAAACACACCCTCATCCCCCACACTGCAAACATCAGATATCCTTCTCCTCTTTCTTGCCTCAATTATTCTCTCATTATCTCACTGAAGACGCGTGATATGCATCTATGTGCGGGCTGTAAAAAAAGGTGTATTGCTTTTTAACATCATGATTGTCGTCATGTACATGTGAGTGCAACTGTGTACAAATGTGTGTGTGCATGTGTACATAATAGTTTTTGCATTCTTTACTCATGTTTTTATAGGGGTTATAATGGAATTAGTGTTGCATTTAGGATTTTTTTTAATCTGGAACGTTTCAGGAGTATTAGAGGAAATTAATGGAGTGAGGACAAACCTCTCAGTGTAAATGAAAATAAGCCACTGAAAATCCCCCTCAGATGAAAAGGCTCACAAAAACATTCAAGTTGTGTGGCTGCTGTAGAGTCTGTACTTAGGATTTAAGCAAAAGCTGCTGATTTGAGAAATTACAAGTATGAAGACATGAGGCAGATTTAGATAAACATTTCTCTCACTTATAATGAATGCATACACAACACAATTGAAATGGTTTAGGGAAATGGCTGATGAAATTTAAATGAGATTAGATCAGCTCACGCTGGTGGTCCTCACCTGTTCTTGGCCGTCTGGAGTGGTTGATCATATTCAACGTATCCTTCAATAACCCGCAGTCCATCTGCCTCCAGCATATGGGCCCAGGGGGACTCCTGTTACCACACTCCTCCAGTGTTACACAACTCCAATTAGTTAGTCCAAATGTGTGCAAAAGTAGTGAACAACTGAAAGCTTTCGGGTTTTCTTTTTTTAGCGGTTGAAATATATACATGGAGACATTTGGTGAGAAACATTATACTTTATAAATGTTGTGGCAAAGCTAATAGACAAGGTTCCCACACTCTAGTCTTTCATATACTGGAGGGTCATGTCCCCTACTTTTTGTAAAATAATCACTATACAAATACAAGATTATACTCAGCCACATAGAATCATGTCTTTAAGACCAAGCAAAAGTCTTTATCAGGCACTTTGGACTGCATAAACGTTCAATCAGTAAATGGTAATCTACTATGGTTAGCCCTCACTTACTTGCCTTTCAGTTAGGAATACTGGGTGGACCTTACATTTCCTAATTAATATTCATGAGCCAAGCTGATAAGGTCTACAATCTGGATTTAATAAAAATATTTTTTTTGGAGATTGCACTTGCAAAGTGAAATTTATAACAATAAAAAATAATAAAAATTCTAGGGAAATAGGGAAAAAATGGTAACACTTTGAAATAAGACTCAATTCATTAACGTTAATGCATTAAAGGCACAATATTTACGATTTTTGGATTAAAATATTTAAAAACCATTAAAACAATGTTATATATTTTGTTAACTTGTGTACTTACAGTATCCCAAATGTTTCCAAGAATGTTTAAATCCAGAGAAATAAGCAATTTTAACTTGGACACGGACCGGAGTGCTCGTCTGAGGCATAATAAAAGCTATGCAAAATCAAGGCGTCATCAAGCTACGCCTTTGTTTTGAATAAGCGACCTCTAGCGGCGAAAAATTACATATTGTGGCTTTAAGCAAAGTATCATGAACAAACCATAAACAACATTTTTACATAATTTATTAATCTAGGTTAGTGTTCATTTCATCATTATCATTCACTGTTTTTTTCCCCATTATTTATGCCAACTGAAATTAAAACTATTTACTTTAAAAATTGTCTTTGACTTCTTCAAGATTTTATTAATTTCTATGCATTTTCCAGGTCTAGATTAATTAGAATGCAAGCAACTCTGAACCAAACACATCAGGGCTAAATAATGATACATCCTTCTATTAGCCTCTTCCCTTATTTTTAAGATTCACTTAAGACAGCTTGAATAAATCCCCATGAAACTGATGTGCCCACTCATCCACCCCTATCTGTAAACAGGCCTCCTCTTCCACCTCACTGGTATGGAACAATGTCTACATTCACACAATGTACAGGGGGGCTGAAGCATACAGTGTGTGTATGTGTGAAGCGAAGCCACCGTGCAGCAGTTTCAGCGAGGTCAAGTCATCCTGGCCTCTGATTCAGCTTTGGATCCAGGTCTGCTGCGCTGGACCAAAACTCCCCACCTGTGTTTGTCATTTCTGTCAGCAGCCCCTGAGGCATGGCGGCTGGAATGTCTCACCATACCCCTTGTTTCTTTGGGTCAGTTTGGTCTGTATACTCGTTCTCCACTCTCTGGGCCACGGGAGGCCTGTCTGCTTGAGGGCATATGGGGAGAAAAATTAACCAGAACCACAAGTTAAGAGACTAACACAAAGAAACCGAAAGAAAAAAAAAGACCTTAAATGATCTGAAACAACTTCAGTCCATTTTTTTTAGGATCCACCTCAGTGGATAAATACAGTGCACATCACTAACATCTCTGTCACTGCCAAGGACAAAACTCTCCTGAGAAACAAACTAGGACATTTGGAAGAGAATAGAGCTAGACTGTTTGCTAACAAGGGTGTGTTGGCCAGATTTTACAATGCTGCTTTCCCCCATTATTATCTTCAGCTGAAAAGGACAAAGGTGTATGCAGATTCTTCAAAGCACAGCGTAGCTCTTATTGTGGAGTTTGTCAAGGCCAGACTGGATCAGGGACATCAATACTGGCAGTGTTTTAAACCAAAGACAAATATTCTCATGAACTGAGGCATATTGAAGTTGGCACTCAAATAGGACAAAGAGTGTTATGAACCAACTCAAACTGTGTTTAACCTTCCCACAGACAAGTTTAACATATGCAATTGAAAAAGAAATTGTTTAAACATTGTTGTCATGTCAGATATATCATCATCATCATCATCATCTGAAACCACAGATGTTCATTGTGTTAACAGGTAAATGAGGCAGATTTTTGGGAATTTAGAACAAGTAATTATTCAAAACCGATTTTATTTTGTAAATACTGAAACCAAATGATTTTCATAATGTTTGGTTCCAGTTAACTTTAAATTAATCAAGAACGTCTGTATTGTGTGTACTTAGGAGATTTACAGGAGCATAATTCACTGTAGTTATGACAACTAAAAATTAAAAGCTGGTCAAATTTCTCATTCATATTATGTTGATATTTTTACTTTCTATACCATCTGTTCTGTTTATATGAAAGCCCATTTCCACTTTAGAGTTAAAAATTGTGAGATATGGTTTAAAATAAGAAATCACATTGTGTGATATAAAGTCATAATTACAAAAAATTAAGTCACAACTGTAAGACAAAATTGCATTGCGAGATATAAAGTCATACTGAGATATAAATGAACAATTATGAGATTAAGTCACGAGATATAAAGTCACAGTGTAGGTATTTATGGCATATTAATTAAATCCCAATTACAAGAAATAGTCACAATTGTGAAATATAGTCGCAATTATGAGAAATACAATCAAATTTATTTTTTCTTGGGGGGTTCCATAAATCCCAAAAGGCATTCCATAGTTACACGTCATAATAAATTATAGTGATCTGTTTTTTGATGACAACTAGGCTACCAATGTTTGCCCTGTTCATGATGTCATGTGTAGGCCAATGTATATGTATTCCCTATGGGATGTCACAGGAATGTTTTTTTTTTTTTTTAAATAGAGGATTTGTATCTTTGATCAAAATATAGGTAACATTGCTTGCAAAGGTGCACTTTGTTCTACAACATGAATAAATATGACAAAAAACGCCATTCTAAAAGCCATAGGAAATTCTCGAGGGGACCAGAGGTTCGGAAATATCGCAAAACATGGTTACGGCACATTTTTAAACGGCCCCGCTCACTCTTTCTAGGTACTTAGCGCTGAGCGGCTTTGTCTTATTAATACAGCCTGACCCGCGGATGCATTTCATACGCGTCTCGTTACCGGTGCTCAGATTTGCAAAACAAACACGGCTTACGGAGTCACGTGACACAGCTTTGACCTCTGGTAGAAGGTGAGATTTACAATAAAGCTTACAATAATTACCTGAATATGAAATAATTATTCTATACCAAAAACTGATATAGAAAGATTTTATGTCATAAATCATTAAAAATGAACATGAAAAATGTATATTGGGGGGGAAATCATGGGAAGTGGCCTGCCTGAAGTTTGTTTACATCCACGTTGTCACCCAGTATCACTTCCAGGTCCACCACCACCATAAACAGTGAAGAATAAGTGATTGCATCATTCTATCCCACATGAAAAATACTATAGTATATTATAGTAAAATTACTCTAGTGAATACTATAGTGTTTTTGAACCATACTATAGTAAATATACTAAAGTAAATTAACAAAGTGTAGTAAATACTATAATATACTACAATTTACTGTAGTATCTTTACTATAGTATGGTTCAAAAACACTATAGTATTTACTAGAGTAATATTACCATAATATACTATAATATACTATAGTATTTTTTCATGTGGGATGGGTTGTTTGGATTAATCTGAGTGCTTATTACATGGATACATTTTACTTATGCTATGCACAAATCAGAAAACACTGTTGTTACTTTCTGTATTGATTTTTTAGATGTACTTATCAAATCAAGGTCAGTGACTTATGCTTGGATGAAAGACAAAAGACTTGAGTGTACACACATTTCACACTCACACTGGCCTTTGTGCGTGTAGATCTTTACAGACATACAGCAGACTATTGTCTAGGGCCACGTTTGCATGGATTAGAGCTAATTTCCATTTCACCTAGTGATCCTCTTCCAGTCAGTAATACTGGTCCCGAGGGTTTGGGCCCAATAATCACTTTTATGATGTGCTTCCAAACGCAAGATGGATGATGGACGGGTACTTACAACAGTGTGGTAAGATATAGACAGCCTCTCAACCATTAGAAACTCATTGAGACTTGGAATACATATAAAAAATAAGACACTTTTGTAATCAGCTTAACTTGAGCTCTGTAAACCAAATTCACATACTGTACTATCTGTTCTAAATATATCAGATTAGAATTAGTATGTCCCAAATTATATGTTGGAAAAAAAGTTAATTGGGAGCTCATAGTCTTGTTTGACCTAGAAAAATAACCACCCCAAATAATAAAAATAAAATAATAAAAATGATCCTTAATATTATTTTGATAGACAGGCCTTCGTTTCTTTGTTTTATTATTATATAGCCTAATACCAGTCAAAAGTTTGGAATATTTTTTTTTGTGTGGTTTTAAAAGAAGTCTCTTGAAATATTATTACAATTTAAAAAACTTTTCTTTTTCGAATATATTTAAAAATGTTTTACTGTGATAATTTTTTTACAGAATTCTTTGAGGAATAGATTTCAGAATATTAGAATATGATAAAAGAACATTTATTTGAAAATCTAGTAAGTAATATAAATCTTTTGTAACATTATAAATGTCTTTACTGTAACTTTTGATCAATGTAATGCATCCTTGCTGAACAATATATGTATTTTTTTAATTAAAAATCTTACATTCAACATTGATAAATTAAGAAATGTTTCTTTAGCCCCAAATCAGCATATTAGAATGATTTCTGAAAGATCATGTGATACGGAAGACTGGAGTAACTGCTGAAAATTCAGCTTTTAAAATATATTCAAATATATTAATAAATAATATTTCAGAATATTAGTTTTTTACTGTATATTTGATCAAATAAATGTAGCCTTGGTAAACATTAAAGATTTCATTCAAAAGCATTAAACAATCACAATTATTACATATATTTTTTACATACAAGAACTTGACATATAACTGCAATTGCTTATTTTATATGTGACAATGACAGATTGCTGTAGATTCATTCAGATTAGTAGCCATAATGATTTATTGTATTCTCATATAATCACCTATAAGTAAATTTGACCTTTGACCTGCTCTATGACATCACATTAACCTTTTGAGTTCCTAACTACCCCCCACAATCGAACAGACTGCACATGGGACACTTGTGTGTAGGGCATCTCTGTAGTCATCCTTTATTCTGAACAGCATCAATCTTTTCACCCTTCAAAATAACAGCGAGTGACATGGAACGAATTAAGTTTTGAGTCTGAACGCATGAAAAAAAGTCACAAGTCCATCGGCTCCTCGTTTGATCTTTTCTTTTTAGTGCTATTAACATCCTTTAAAAAAATGAGCAAACAAAAAAACAAGCTTTTTTTTAAATGTAGATGATGACAGATAATATTTGAATTGACAGATATAACAATGACTTTATTAAGGGATCCACCTCTGAATTCCTTCTTCCATTTATCTCTTTGTCTATCGTACATGAGTGCAGTGCCATCACGTAGAGTAAACAAATGCGCACACGGGCGCTCACACACACGCACACACACACACACGCACATCAGCAAACATACTTCTTGTTTCTCATTACAGAATATACAAATAGTATTTTTTCCAATCCTGCTCAATTCCTTAATTCTCAAAAATCAAGTCCTCAAGTGTCCTTAGCAGGTCATTCTGGCCACTCCAAACTCCAAGGTGACCAAGGCCGGCTCATTCTTGGAACCAAAGGATCCTGGCAGCTCTCCGTAACCATTCTCTGTGGCACTGCTGCCCTCTACAGTCCGTTCTCCTCCAGTACTGGCCGGAAGATCCTCTCTAGCCTCCTCTCCAAACTCCTCGTCTTCCTCCTGCTGTACTTCCTTCCGACTGAGAAGAGGAGCTCCCAGGATAAGGGACTGAGGTCGGGGAGGGAGACTGCGCTCTGTTGGGGGTGTTTTGGGCTTCAGTGGAGACGTGCTCACCCCGAACTTCTGCAGCTTCTGTGGAAACACACAGAAACACAGGAGAGCATGTGTGATTTCAGATGAATGAAGGAAACAAACAGGGGCTATCAATGGAAGCAATGAGGATAGAGCGATGAAAGGTGCAAGATTACTTTATAGACCTGAAATCTTGTTCATACCAAAAGCAAAATGAGTCGCTCAAAAAAGCAGACAGCTTTGATGATTTTTGTTTCTTTGGTATTTAATGGCAGTTGGGAATTAAATAGCTAATTATTTTTTATTAAAAAATGATTTACAGAATTATTCATGTTAATTAAAAATTAAATACATTTTGTTTTTAAATTACAACATTATTATTACTACTTTTATAATAATAACATTATATTATTCATTTTAAATATATTATTATTAATACAAATATTTAATTATTTATTATACTTACGTTATTATTGTTGCTGTAATAATAAGAATAAAAATATAAATTACAACTTTTTAATTATTACTTTTATAATAATAACATTGTTATTTATATTATATATTATTTTACATATTATTATTAATAAAAATATGTTATTATCTATTATAAGTATATTATTATTGTTGCTGTAATAAATTAAACATAATTAAATAAAAATAAACAGTACAACACTTTAATTATTAATACAAATATTTATTTATAATTATTGTTATTGTTGCTGTAATAAAATAAAAAAATAGAAATACAACATTATTATTACTTTTATAATAATATAATACTTGTTATTTATATAATATATTATTAATTTTATATATTATTATTAATAAAAAATGTTATCTATTATAATTATATTATTGGTGCTATAATAATAAATTACACATAATTAAACATTTTAGAATAACAATTATATTAACAACAATTAATAACAATTATTGATAATAGTAATTGTTTATTATTATTATACATAATAAGTTTTATACACATACACACGCATATATATATATAAAAAAAATTTATATAATATATAATAATAATTTTTGTTATGATTGTTATTATTATATTGGTCAGTGAGTTTTTTTAATCGCCTGACAAAGAACAATACTGTCGCTGGACAAACTGGTAGAGCATGCAGTCAGCATATAGCAAATGTATATTATCGCAGTTTCTATTCAAATTATTTTTTGAATATTCACACATGGTCAGACTACAGAACACATTTAATTTGTGTGAACAAAATTGAGGTTGTGAGGGATACAATTCAACTGTACGGTCCATTCAACACGTCAACCGTTCAGATGCCAAGACAAAGTATCCAGTGGACACAGAACTCCAGAACAATATTATACATCCTATAGGATGTTAAGACAGTATGACATATTGAGTAAACTCTACTTCACTCCTTCCCAGCCTCATTTTGTTCTGACTAACGTCTTTTGATCCCTCAGAGGAAACTTAGTGGTATTGCAACACACAAATCCATGACTAATTCTTTTTTGTGGGAAGCATTCAAGGCTTAATTTTTATCTAGTAACCAAATTCCTGAGGTGAACTTACAGTCTTCAGGGCTTGCAATGTGGTCTCAAGCTCTCGGTTGCTTTCTTTCAAGGTGAGGACTTGTTTAAGAATGGACTGCCGAGGGTGCATGGAGCGGTCATACTGATGGTACATGTTTCTCCAGAACCTGCAAAACAAACCAGTTACTGATTAAACCGTTGCAGTGTCTAAATAAAGGAGGAGTCTTTCATAAAGAGAAGTGGTTAGTCATTTGTACTTGAAGTGGTAGGCTTGGGTGGATGGTTCCAAAACTGGGTGTGATTCTGCAAAGCTTAGGCTGTACAGGGGGTTAAAGTAGAGCTGCTTTTCACTCAGCAGGTGAGCCCATAATGAATATGTCCTCTCCTTCAACCTGTAATGATATACAAATGAATTAAGATGAGATGATGAGATGATGGGAAGGAAGCGAATGCAGGTTTGTTTTACTCACTGAAGGTCCTCTCTCTGTCGTTGGCTGTTGCCCAGGAAGTTGCCAAACTGGCAGGAATGAATGTGCTCGTGGATCTGAATGAGGAACCACTCACTGAACTCGAAAGCCTGGGGAAACTGTTCTGTCAGCTGCCATACGCACTCCAGGAACTGCGTGAATATGGGCGACACCTCTTTAGGGTCGGTGTACAATTGATCGCACCTGTGGGGAAACGCAAGGCAAGGTTATTTCAGACTCTTCAAGCAACTAGAGTCAAGAACCAAACAGAGAATCATGCTAACCTGTCTGCAAACTTATGTCCAAAGGAAATCCAGTCTTTTTCAATAAGTACCTGAGAACAAGAGGAAGATATATTAGGAGGTGGAAAGAGACGAACGACAATGTCAGCTTGAACACACGAAAGGCTCCTACCATGAAACCTTTAATGGTGCGATAGTACGGATCCATCAATAGAGATCCTAGAGCGCAGACCTGAGCCGTTCGATCCCATCCATCAGAACAGTGCACTAGGACACTAGCGCCCTCCACAGTCACAGCCTGGTATAACAAAAACATTTATGAGAAATTCATACCAGTGTTGTTGTTAATGAAAACTACTAAACTAGATTATTCCCATTAGTCGACTAAACGTTAGTCAACAAGAAGAGTCTTAGTCGACAAAATTTTTATTAGTCGTTTAGTCACAGAAAAAAAAATACACAGGAAGTGGCAAAGTCAAACAGTCCGTTAGGGACAGATCGTTATGTCGGACAGGAAATCCAAATGTTTGCCTATCATCCATCGACCTTAAATATGACTTATCATTTGAAACACGTAAGTAGCAGCAAATTTACATGGCTGTTTGCTCTAACATTAACCTAGATAAATGTGCGCTATTATTAGGCACATATCCAAGTGTTTGTGCGGAGTGTGGAATCCAAAGTATAAGCGCACTTACTCCATGAAGGTGCAATCATTTGCATTTTTTCCTGATAACAGCAGAAATTTAAACTTAAAAGAGGCAACTGTCATTTTTGGTCAGTAACACATCATTCGAAATTGTAAAGCGTATTTTTATTTATAATAACAACAAAATTTGTTTTGTTTTTTAAATAAAGAAAAAGCAAACAGGATGCGCTTTCTGCCGTCTCGGTCTCCCTGAACAGCAGTGCGTCACATAAATGAACCGAAACGGAGCGTATGCTACTTGCCTCAAAGACATGAGAAATATATCTACAGAAAGCTTGAAATGTCTACTTTTAAACGAACAAAATGAGAGTCAGCATGATCAACTTCTTCTTTGCAGGCGACACTGACTCAGAAAACACTAGTTTAGGGATGTCACAAGTACCGGTACTGAAATTGAAAAAATGTGACAATACTTTCAGTTGCCTCCGTGTTTATCTATGCGCAGGGCTCCAGACTGTAGCCGAATATATACTAGTGTCTGTGAATATTAAACTGCAAAATACTATTTAAATATTAATCCTGGATGTTCTGCGTCTCTGTGTGAATGAATGGCGCAGATGCATGGTTTCATTTGCAGCTCACGCATGCGTGCACACACACACACGTGACACTCGCTGTCTTTTTAGCCTCTGCCATGTCACTATATGAGGATATGAACACATAAACTTCATCTCCAGAGCCGCTCTGAGTCACTTCATGAGCATTTACCATTATATTTGAGAAAACTGTCATATCATGAGCACAGACACTCAAAGGTCTTCACGGCAACCCGTCAAAATAAAAGTTTGGTTTAACTTGAAGAAATGTACAGAAACATAGCTACATCTCAATGTAATAATACTACTACTACTACTACTACTACTACTACTAATAATAATAATAATAATTATTATTATTAGGTGTGACTAGAGGGTTGCTTATTTTTCACTTGATCTTTGTTATAAATACTTTTAAACAGCATGTAGCCTTTAAATGTTTATATGTATTATTTACTTAGAATGATTATCATCATAAATAATAAACTTTTTACAAATAGTTAAATAAAATAAAAAAACATTTTGCTGTGGTACCGAAATTGGTACAGAGAACCGTAAAATGTTTATGGTATTGGTACCGACTACTGGAATTTTGGTATCGTGACATCCCTACACTAGTTTATTAATAATAAATTCAAATGTCTCCTTGCTTTCCCCCCCCCGACACATTCATAATCATTACTTTTGCCTGTGCTTTGCGGCAAACTTTATGTGTGCCAGAATATGCTCATTATGTTTTAGTATATATCGAAGTAATTAAATTAATGTGGATTAAACGAACGACTACTAGTCGACTAGAAAAATCTTTCAGGGACAGCCCTACTGAATACTAAGCAATCAGCTGCATAATACCACATACAAAAGCTTTTACCTTGGCAAGGAATATTGCTGCATCCATTATGGCTTTGATATGACGCAACCATCCGCTGTTTTCCAGTCCGACCAGGTAATCAGGCATTGATAGGGAGCGCGTTCCCACCACTATGAGAGACGAAAATAATAGAGATGTTGACGATTCACAAAATGAGATAAAATTGAGAATGAACCAAAATCTCACACTTCAGCATCTCATACCTTCCAGAAGCTTTTGCAAACTTCCCCTCATCACATGGATGTTCTCAATGCCCACAAACTGGAAGCGGATATTAGAGTAGTTGTCTTCATTCTCATAGCCTTTCCCCGCCGCACGATTCGCCAATGCATTTAACTACAAAAACACAAACAGTGCTTAAGGAACTGGTTATGATCAATGAACTGGCTAGAAGAACACAATACAACTCCTTGATGTTCTACCTTAGGCCGTGTGTCCATAACGTATATACATCGGCTGTTGTGATTGGCCTTGCTGATGGCCTGAAGCATGTGCTCGTCTTCCAAACAGCGAGCGCTGAAGCCAGAGAGAGGCTGACTGCACCGACACACTGCCGCCTGGAGACATGACACAAACAAATATAAATGTTCACTACACAGTACAATATAAAAGTAGAGTAAATAAGAAACGACAGAGCTAACAAGGTCAGTGGAGATGCTGGCATACAGCCCTGATTTGCCAGTAAATCTACTGTTTAACATAATCAGCCTCTGTGTGCTGACAAGCCATTACCTGTTTACCATCTCATTCCTCTTATCTAACACCACACACACACACACACCAGAAGCAACTAACGGTCATTACAATGTGAACAGAGACTATTTTCATTAATCCTAACGATTAACAAAGGGCTAACATTCTTCATATCAACCACTGGCTTCCTTTTCTCATTAGCAGAGACAGAATAAACCATTCTTACCTTCTTCTCCTGGTAGAAGTATGTAAGAACAGGAAAACGGCCTTTGCTTCTGAACTTGGAGCTTCCGACTATGATGGGTTTACTGGCCGTAATGGGTACGTATAAGTCTCTTGGATATGTCTCACACACCTAAGCACAGAATTTACAGTCAATTACTAGTCAAAAATTATGGACACAATTCATTGAATTTATGTTTCTCTTGATCTAAAGACGGCCTAATGTCACCGAGTGAAATGTCGACCCAGGACAAGCTATAGGACTGTGAAGCTTTGGGGGTGTTGATGGACTCGATCTCCATCTATGTTTTGATCATCGTTCTGAATCTGATCTAGGCATAGTCTTTGACAAAAACACGATTTTCTCAGCTTTTTGCTCAAAATGTTGCTTTTTTTATTAAACTTACCCACATTCAATTCTTGATAAAAAAAAAAAAAAAAGTATGCATGAGGCTAGAAAAAAACAGATTTATTTTGTTTAAAAGCAACGGCTCTGTTCTTTCTTTTGATATATATGACCCTGGACCACAAAACCAGTTTGGGTCAATTTTTTTAATTTTTTTGAGATTTACATAATCTGAAAGCTGAATAAATAAGCTTTCCATTTATGTATGGTTTGTTAGGATAGGACAGATATAACTATTGAACTACTGAAAATCTGGAATCTGAGGGTGCAAATATTGAGAAAATCACCTTTAAAGTTATCCAAATGAAGTCTTTAGCAATGCATATTACTACTAATAATACATTTTTGATATATTTATGGTAGGAAATTGACAAAATATCTTCATGGAACATGATCTTTACTTAATATCCTAATGATTTTCGGCATAAAAGAAATATCGATAATTTTGACCCATACAATGTATTGTTGGCTATTGCCACAAATATACCCGTGTGACTTATGACTGGTTTTGCGGTCCAGGGTGACATATGCATTTTCAGATATGCATACAACAAAATATTCTGGGGGCCATGAAATTTTTGTGGAAACGACCAAAAATGCTGGGAAAAAATGCTAGCGGGGAAAGAGTTAAATGCTTATTTAGTTATGATATATGTTAATGTTATAATAAAAAAATATATTTAAAAAAATATTAAAAATATATATTTATTTTTTATATTTTATTTTTCATTTTATTTTCATATTTTTTGTTTGCGCTTGTCAGTTTATTTGTTTTGGGGTTTTGCTATATTTCTGTTTAGTTTTAATTTATTTTAAAGTCTTTTTGTACTATGAATGAATCACTGAATCATTCACTCAAATGATTTGTTAATATATTCACGACCAAAGCATGTCAGATTCATTCACAAATAAAACACCACTAACTCATATTGGTTTGGCCTGGGGTTTGATTATTGGACTAAAACCTAGTTTTATTTCAACTACATTACACTAATACTAATTGAGGGACACTACACTCTATTTTAGGTTGCTTGACAGCCTCATGAGACCTAAGTATAGGTCCTGAATTAGATTCAACAATGCTGGTTCAAAGAAAGAGAAAGTGACATTGAGCATGTTTCACAAATGAACCCTCACATCAAACCTTGTACTCCCTGTTAACATCTGTCATTTGCCACTGGTCACATGGCACACCCATCCGTTCAAACTCAGCTGCGAGGTCTATGAGTTGCCACCCCTCCTCTCTCTGTTGGTCATTCTGCTTTGGGTTGTAGGAGAACGCGTACAGCTCATCATAGGACACTGGAGTACAAAATAAGAGAATCAATAACTTTACAAAAGGTGAAAATGAAAGTCATACTGTTCAGGCGACCATCTGGAGTTTGTAATGATGCGCACATGTCCCTGACCTCAAGCATGACCACAATATCTGTTGTCACAGAACAGAGGGTGGCCAAGACTTAATGGTCTCCTCTGTGACTTTCAGGAAACTTATGTAGTCGATTTATTTTTAATGAGGGCAGACATGTGAGTTTACCCACCTGGTCTCAGTAGCCTGAGCAGAGAGCTGTAGATGTCATGGCAGTCACGCTCTCTAGGAATCACAAAGTGGACAACACGGAAATTCCGGCACTGAATGAGGAGCGGGCAGCCACTGGTTGTGAGGGACAGTTTCTCTACAGAGGCGATGTGATGATGCAGGATCTGAACACACAAACACATCAAGTCATGTTGGAAATATCATATTTATGATAATATTATTTATTATGCTTGTTTCCTAATTTAGTTTTGGAGGTCTCCAACAACAGGTTTACATGCATCAAAGGTCAAAAAACAGTTTCATTTTCTTATAATATACATTGCACATCACCACAATGTTCAATGATTCTCAAACGACTCAATGGATAAATCAGTCTCTCTAAATCCCTCTTTTCCGCGAGCCTACTCTGCTCTGATGAGTCAGATGGCCCAGTCTGTTGTGATTGGTCTACCGCGTACAGCTCGTATTTTGGAAACAAATGGCTATTATCATAACTGAACTCCAGCTCTGTCTGGAGGTTTCCTAAAGCTCAGCGGTTGTACACACTGTAAAGACAGTAACGATGACGTCGATTTTACACCAATCCCAGCGCGAGTCTGAATCAATGATGAAACATTGGAAGAACTAGTCATTCAACCCAAACCTTGAGCAGGGCGTTTCTCCGTGATGCTACTCAGTTTGAGGTACATTATGAGATGTTTCAACTGTAATTCTTCTCCGTCAGCATTAACAAGTATACATCCATTCCATCAACAAACCCCTGTGTGTGTGTTTCTAATTTATTGCGGTGCACATAACGTGAGTTAGCCGGTTAGCCAGATACCTACACAATATGAAACACAATAAACACATTGTAGAGCACAGCGTCTTCTTGACATGATGCTATCCAGTATCCATAGGAATCAGCTGCAGTGTTTGAGGTGGTTCATGTTTTCCCTGGTGTCTGCACGCACAATAAGTGGGCGGTCAATATGCTAATGTTTCGTCTTCACATCACAATGAAACGACATGTTTGAAAAATGATTCGCTGAATTGACTCAGAGTCGACTCATACTTTTGAGAGACAATAACTTTATATACGGTGCACTTTCAGATTTAAAACTTTGCAGGATGTTTTCAGTCACTTAGAACACACTTAGTTACACACTACATAAAAGGTCATTTTCAAAAAATCCATAATAAGGGCACTTTAAATGCACATGAATGCCACCACAAAGTCTTAAATATGAGTAGGAAGCTCAGGATTTTCTTTAAACCCTGAGTTTATGAGTTGGGAGCGTGTCAGTGAGAAACGTGACAGAATACCACAATACTTACATGTATTTAGAAGTGACAGTCAGGTTTTTATTTACAACAAAATACGCTAATTGCCTGCTCAAAATATAATAACATTGTAATTTAACAACGTAATATGTAACAATAAAGTTTATTGTGGCTTAATAAATTAATTAAAAACAAAAAAAAACAAACACACCTGATGCACACTCTTTGTTCTAGAAGTAGAGTTAAAAAACCTTGCTGTGTTTTTGTGTAGTTAATTAGGAGAAGGTACATCGCCATCTTTCTCCAGCGAAAGTGACTTGATGGAGTAAACACGACTTCCCAACTCTTAAATACGAACTTCCCAGGATGACTTGAATGTATCAATACATGCAAAATGCTTCTACAAAATTCAACTATAGTGAAAGGATTTGGACAGTTAAGCAACATTTAAAAAACTTGATTAAATGTCATTGCATTAATTACAGCACTTTTCATGTAAAGTAAGAATGTATTGATAATTCTGGCCGATATTATTTTGCTCGATAATTTTATTTCAAGATATGGCTGACAACTAATAAAATGTATACAATATTACAATTTCATATTATTTTGTCTAAATAAATAAAAACTAAAACAAATCCTTTTAAATGCTACAAGTGAATTTAGGTATCACAACATTATAATGATACAGTATGAAAAATTAATATTCACTTGAAATTTACTAAAAAACTACATTAAACAGTGTAATTACATTATTACTGTTTTTAAAGATTAACTAACTGAGTGTTAGATGACGGCAAAGGCCATCTAAATGTAAGAATACAGAAATGAATATACAGTCAAACCAAATTTATTCAGACACCTTCAATTTTCTCACATTATTAGTTTGTTGAATCAAATTAATCTTGATAATGTCAGATAACTTTGAAAGAAAGGTATGATTACAATCAACCAATCAGCTGTTCAATTTAAGTACACAATTAGATAATACCAATTTAGGTCAACCAATGACCAAGCAATGCTTAATTGTGTTCAGTCTGTGGTGTAAAAGGTCGCATTAGCAATTCAAGAAAGACACTTAAGCAAAACATGGTCAGGACACAGTGTCTGAATAATTTTGGTCCCAACTTTGTATCAAGTTTACTGGTAGTCCACTGTATGAAGAATTCTGGGTATAATATGTCACAGTTTATTTTTTCTATCCTCACTTACATATATGAACTATAGTATATAATTTTGTCATGTCTGAAAAAAAAAATCGGCTTTTATATACAGTACTGTGCAAAAGTCTTAGGCACGTTGGTATTTTCACACGAAATTTTTTTTTAAGCCAGTTATTTATATCTTTTACTGTAGTGTGTCAGTAGGAAATATCAGTTTACTTTTCCAAACATTCATTTTGCAATTAATTGTAATAATCCAGTGAGATTTTTTTTATGCACAAGAAGTCTGATAACAGCCGGTATGATCTGATCTCACCATCATCGAGTCTGTCTGTGATTACATGAAGAAACAGAAAAAACTGAGACAGACTAAATCCAGAAAAACTAAGGCAACGTCTCCCAGACACTTGAGGAAACCTACCTGCAAAACTACAGTACTGTGAAAAGTTTAGGCACTTGTCAGAATGCTTTGAAGTGAGAATGCTGTCAAAAATAATAACATAAATAGCTTTTATTTATGAATTAACTTCTATTAACTAAATCAAATCGATATTTGGGGTGACCACCCTTTGCGTTTAAAACGGCTTTTGTCACCTGCATCTATTCCTACACCTATTCATGTATTCAACCTTGCAGGAAGGTTTCTTCAAGTGTCTTGGAGACGTTGCCTCAGTTATTCTGGATTTATTCTTTTTTCTGTTTCTTCATGTAATCACAGACAGACTCGGTGATGGTGAGATCAGATCATACCGGCTGCTGTCAGACTTCTTGTGCATAAAAAAATAAAAAAATAAAAATCTCACTGGATTATTACAATTAATTGCAAAATGAATGTTTGGAAATGTAAACTGATATTCCTACTGACACACTACAGTAAAAGATATAAATAACTGGCTTAAAAACATTTTTCGTGTGAAAATACCAACGTGCCTAAGACTTTTGCACAGTACAATATATATTATATATTATATATATATATATATATATATATATATATATATATATATATATATATATATATATATATATATATATATATATATATATATATATATATATTGTACTGTGCAAAAGTCTTAGGCACGTTGGTATTTTCACACGAAATTTTTTTTTTAAGCCAGTTATTTATATCTTTTTTTTTTTATATCTATTTATATCCATAATACCAGTATATTACCGATATATTGTGCAAAAGCATTTTACAAAAAGAAGCTTGTTAGGTTATAAATAATGAAAAAATGTATATATACACCGTTTAAAATTAGAAAGTATGGTTACACTTTATTTTAAGGTGTCTTTGATACACTGTAATTATACATTTAAGAAAGGAGTAATATTAAGTAACTACATATACTTACTTAGGTTAGGATTAGGGTTTGGTTTAGGGTTAGTTGCATGTAATTATGCATAATTTATAGTTATTATTATAGTAACTACATGTAACATATGTAACAATTGCACTGTATAATAGTGTTACCGAAAGTATTTGTGGTTGTCAAACACCAGGGTACATGTTAATGTGATGAACTACTATTTATCTAAATACTGCATTACCTACTACATCAACTAGTCTCAGATTGGTCTGGATCCATTTTTTAAATGCTGAAATCTCCATTTTATTCTTCCTTCCTCTTCTGCTGTTCCTCTATCTTTAATATGAATGTAATGTGCAAGACCACAACAAGACGAATTCACTACACACACGATTACCATATTCAACTAACTACACAGCACTTTTGGCAGGTCAGAATCTGGGGTGTTATTTAAATGCACATGTATCTGCATTTCCATTTGCATCGTGACTCAGGGTGCTGTTGTCATTGATCACTGAAGTGTGTTATGTAATGCATAATGCATAAGGAACAGAAGGCAGTACTACAGGCAGACAGAGAGACGTTTTGTGCAAGATAGTCCTGAGAGTGAAGAAGCATCACGTGAGGATGCAGAATTTATTTCAGTTGGGTTCCAGACTGTCATGTGAACATCTGTTACTCCAACCAGTCAGCTAGTTTTTAGAAAGTGCTGGAACAAAGTCTCAAAAAATGTGCTCCTGAGGCCAGATCTCATCTGCGCGTAAACTAAAATAAGATCAAAGGATGCCCCTGTAAAAACAGGCTAAAACTGTTAGTATAACAGAATACAATATATAATATACTGAATATGTTGAATATATACCCAATTGTGCATTCTGTAAATAACCACATTTTTATTTTGCACTGCAGTTTTCGGAAGAAAAAAAATAGTCTGCATTATTCGTTAAAAAAATACAATAAAAAGGTAAACTAACTTTTCTATTTAAATTTAATCCTGTGATGGCAAAGCTGAAATTTCAGCATCATTACTTCAGTCTTCAGTGTCACATGATCCTTTAGAATTCATTCTAACGTACTTTGGTGCTCAAGAAACATTTCTTATTATTAATGTCAAACAGTTGTGCTGCTTAATATTTTTGTGGAAACCCTAATACATTTTTGTACGATTTTTTTTTATTGTCACTTGTGATCAGTTTAATATGGAAGCTCGTTTAGGCCACAGGAAAAACCTTTTAAAAGATAACTGTGGCTTTTTCATCTCACAATTCAGACTTTTTTTTCAATTCAGACTCGCAATTCTGACTTTAAAACTCGCAATTGTGAGTTTGTAATCACACAATTCTGACTTTATAACTTTTTTTTTTTATGTGGCGGAAACAAGAAGATTCCCTAATTTAACGTGTCCTTGCAGAATAAAAGTATTGATTTCTTTGAAAAAAAGGTCCCACTTCATATTAAGTGGCTTTAACTAATATGTACTAACATTTAAATTAATCATTTGATACAATGCACTTAGTGTCTAAAAAAAATACCTGCATGTAATTACAGCTATAATTATCTTATTATCTATAATTACACTGTTGACCCTTCCCTTACCCCTTAACCCACCCTTAAACCTGTAAATAGTCAAAAGTTTGGACACACTTTCCCATCAAAGAGAATGGGAAAGTGTGCAAACTTTTGACTGGTAGTGTATACATACATACATACATACAGTCAAACCAAAAATTATTCAGACACCAGATATCATTTTTTACTAGTGGGTGCAGGACTCTATAGTTCATTTATGTAAGTGAGGAGAGCAAAATAAAGTAAACTGTGACATATTATACCCAAAAATTCTTCATACAGTGGACTACCAGTAAAATTTATAATAATTCGGGACCAAAATTATTCAGACACTTTGACCTGACCATGTTTTGCTTAAGTGTCTTTTCTTTAATTGCTAATGCAACCTTTTACACCACAGACTGAACATAATTAAACACTGCTTGGTCATTGGTTGGCCTAAATTGGTATTATCTAATTGTGTACTTAAATTGAACAGCTGATTGGTTTAATGTAATCATTACATACCTTTCTATAAAAGTTATCTGACATTATCAAGATTAATTTGTTCTGACACAGTTTAACTCTTGAGTTTGTCATATTTTATTACCATTTTCTAAACTATAGCGAATAAACTGTGATAATGTGAGAAAATGTTGAAGGTGTCTGAATAAATTTTGGTTTGACTGTATATATAAATAACATTTATTTACATTTGTGCATTAACATTTAAAAAAATTAACACATTTTAAATTAAATTAAGTAAGTGATGTTTGCCTGAACAATTGCTATGCAATTGCTAGGGTACTCTGGGTGCTTAGGGTGTTAATAAGCAGTTACTAGGTTGTTATAGGTGGTTGGTTACTTACTGGCCCAAATCAAAAGAAGTCTATGGGATTGTTTCAAAAGTTTTATCATTGTCCAGGAAAAAATTACACGTTCTATCGATTAGATAACTAATAGCATAGTAGAAATAACCTCTCAAGTATAATATAATGATAAACTCTGTTTGTCAGTGTTAGCACCTGCTCCAACCTGCTTCCTGTCTGGAGAAGATGGTGAGATATGGTTATTCATCTGCGATACACACACACACACACACACACACACACACACACACACACACATACACACACGGAGAAGGACAGATTAGTGGACTCTAAACGTGGCAGACTGCATCTTGAGCTATGTGGGTCATTGGTATTCATGTCCTCTCCTGGCCTCCCCTACACTCTCGTATTCACTTGGCCTTAAGGGCAAGTTTAGCTGACAGGTTTCCACAGCAACAATGCCTACCGCCAACGTGAAGAACTAGTAACCTCATTCCCATGATCTAATTCACTATTATCCTGTAAACAAAAAGAGTGGAACTGTATATCCAAGCTATACCCTGCCGGTCACACAGAAATTCTTTATCACATTATGACAGATCATTTAGAGACGGTTAAGGGTAGCTGTTCATACCCATATCTCCTGGGCACTGGCTGAATTACTCTCCACGAAGATCAGATGTGTGGCAGTTAGATGCAGGGTTCCTGTCACGGACTTGTTGCTAAAGCGATCCAGCAGCTTCACCTGTTCTACCTGTGGAAGAAAGCACCAGTTACACTTAAATAACTTTTTTAATTCATTAAGATTAACTGTAAAAGAGTCAAGCCAAATATATCTTCCACCTTGTAAATCATTAGCAATATGGGCAAAATCCAAAATAAATGGCAGGACCGAGCAGAATCCACTGATGTTTTCACATTTTTCTGCATTTATAATTTTAGGGGAAACCTGTGGAATTGATTTAAACATGGTAAAATCTATTAAACTGAGCCAGCTCGTAGCTTAAAGTATAATAAAATGATCCAAAAACGCAAAGAGTTTGTGTTCATGTGTGTCACATACATACATTGCATCATTTTCAAGCTGATAAACCATCAGTACAACAGACTCTTTACAAATAAATAGCTTTGTATTACGTTAACATCACACTAATTGGCCAAAATATATCATATTGGCCGAAATCATATCATAAATGATATATTTTTCACATACAGTAAGACAGGAAACATTATTAGGCAGTCAGTTTAGTAAAAAAAAAAAAACGGCTGAGACACTGAACACAGACATCAATAGATTAGACATCCATTGACATGATCTAAAACTACTGTATATTACAATTAGATCTGGCTCTGTTTCCCAGCAACTGGCCTGCAGCTAAGCAACACACTTCCTGTGATTGCAATAAAATCTGCAGACATCACAAAACAAACAGCGGGTAAGATTTTTAAGAGGAAACTGACAAAAGCACCAGTGTGTAGAAACTTCAAACAATTGTTTTTACAGTAATTCATGTATCAAAAAGCAAAAATCTGATATATTCTACATGAGTGAGATAAGAACTTTACAGACCCATGAACCCAATATAAAATACATACATACACACACACACACATAGTCACACTTTAGTTTAGGGTCCATTTCCCACTATTAACTACGACTTTTGCCTCAAACTCCTAATTACTGCTTATTATTATTTAGTAAGGTAGTTGTTAAGTTTAGGTATTGGGTAAGATTAAGATAAGTAGAATATGGTCATGCAGAATAAGGCATTAATATGTGCTTTATAAGTACTAATAAACAGCCAATAGTAACATGCATTACTATGCATTAATATGTAGTAATATCCTAATCCATTAATATCCTAGTAATATGCATGCTAATAAGCAACTAGTTAATATTGAGATTTGTACCTAAACTTAAGTGTTACTATATATATATATATATATATATATATATATATATATATATATATACAGAGAGAGCGATAGATAGATAGATAGTACTAAAGTGATACATTATCACAACAAAAAGACAACATCCAGTTAGAAAAAAAAAGGCCGTTTTGGGAGCCTTATTTACTATTTCTTTTATTTTCAAAATTAAAATGCAGAATCAGAAAAGCTTTCAGGACAATCCAGTTCTGCACAGCTTTTCAAATCTGTCAAAATGGCCACATACGCAAAGAAAATCCACATACGGATCACCAGTACTAGATTCAAGTGCATTCGACTCATATAAGGCCAGAAGATATAAATGAACATAAACACTGATGAGAGCCACGCGACATATTTATATAGTGAAAACATGTTATAGTTTAGATACGTATATAGATACATACATCCAATTGCATTTAACAAGTGTTTGTGACTTTTAAATCATGACTGATTCTGCCATACCAGGGCAGATCTCGCAGAATTCTTGTATTTAGTCAATTCTACCTTTGGTGTGCGGATGTGCTCCATGATGCCGCTGTTTTTAGCGTGGTCAGCACAAGGAATGGATGACAATATCCCAAATAGCTGCGTTCACACATCGGATGAATAAGTGAAGAATAAATCCGCCTACGTTTGAAGCCACGTTCAAAACATCACCTCTTCAACTAGCAGCTAACAGTTTCTGCTGCTCTACTCAGCACTTCCTACTTGGGGCGTGTCTGTGTAAAAAACACACAGGTGCATCCTGGGAAATGTAGTTTTACGACCTCCATGTACGGTAAATCATATATTATTTGTATTCGCGTTTTATGTTATAAATATTTTTTCTACTAACTACTAACTATAGTACTGTTAGGTTTATTTATTTTTTGGATTGTTTCTTTTTATTATTATATTATTTTTTATTATTTTTCTCTAAACATTTGTTTATAATAATAATAATATTTTAGTTAGTTTATTTAATCTTATTTGATTTATTTATGTATGTATGTATGTATGTATGTATGTATGTATTTATTTATTTTATTTTATTTTATTTATTTATTTTTTGCTAAATGTGTTTTGCATGTTGTGCTATTTGTGTTGGTAATCACAATTATTGCACTAGGCTCATTTAAAGAATTCGTTCAAAAACAGTTTCCTTTACGACGTAAATAGTGACAATATGTGTGTAAAGGTGGACAGAATATTAAAGAGAAAATCCAAGATAGATTTTATTCAACATCAATGCAATAAAATGCGCCTGCATGGACTTTCCACGCCAGTAGGTGGCAATACGGCGCAACAAATAATGTTTGAACTTTAAAGCAAAACCAAGGAAACAGAAGAAGAGGAGATTTTGCGCGGAGAAACGGAGCAGCGCCGTTTACAATTCTTACAAACTCATAGTTATTAAAAAATAATAATAACGTAGACCTTGGCCGCTTTGTTTAGAGTCTTTTATGTATATTTTCCCAATACGCTTCAGAATTTTGTGGCAGTTGCTTTTATTATGCTGCGTATGCCGTAAGTAGTGTGTTGTTTAGGGCCTCCACGAGGTCGGACCCGCTTGATTTTGATTGTGAAGTTTTGGGAATTTAAGTCCAGAATGTCCAGCTTTAACTTCGGCACAAGCACCCTTGGGTCCACCGCCACTGGCGGGGGCTTCTCATTTGGAGCTGCGACCAGGTATGATGACACATCATGTCAGCTTTCAAAAATGTGCTCATTTTAAATTAGTTTACACTATGTGTAAAACATAAACGCATGTCTAAAATGCCAGCTTAAAATATTAACTTAAATTCCCTGGTCAATAACAATTAGCTGTTCTCACATTTTAGAATTGGTTTCACTGGCGAACAAAAAAAATGTATTTCCTAAATGGTTCCCTAAACGTATCCTCTAAATGTTTTAAGCTATAGTACAGTTTACGCCCCTACCCCCCAAATAATGCAAAATTATGTAATCAAAATCTGTCATACAGATTTAGAAGAATACGTTTGTATGTTATATATCGATAGTGTCGATATAAGTGTATATATTCTAAATCTGTATGACTTTTTTGTGATATAATCTCTGTTTTGAGTGATCTGTTGCTTTAAGGTGCAGACATATTTTAATATCAATAGTTGATATTTGTAATACAAATATTTTTAATGTCTGATGTATCTTTTTCCAGCACACCTGCTGCAGGCACGGGTGGATTCACACTCGGAGGTTTTGGCACGCCGACCTCCACGCCGGCCGCCACTAGTACCACCTCCACACTGGGATTTGGATCCAGTTTATTTGCACAGAAACCAACAACTGGATTCTCCTTTAACACACCTGCCTCAGGTTCCTGGCTGCTCTTATGACAAAAACGCTGATTAGTTTGACTATAAATACCATTGTCATGGTTAATTCACCATCTTTTTAACACTTTTAGGGGCTGCTGCATCCACTACTGGCCTTACCTTAGGTAAGCAGTTCTTCAAGAAGATAGCTAAAAGAGATTGAATAATTTGTCACTTTATTCCAGCACTTTTTTTTTATATCACGTTATTTCAGTGGATATCAACCTTTTTGACTCAAATTTAACACGAAACAAAAAATAATAATTTTTCCTTTACTCACTATTTCTAAAACCATTGATGCATGTTTTATTAGATTGTGCTGGTTGTGTTTCTAACCTTGTGAGAAACCTTTTACTCATTTAACTCTTTTGAAGAAATTTTTAACAAAGTTAAACCAAATATAGTTTTAGAGGTGTAAAAACCTGATATAGTTTTACCATAACTTTTTGTTGCCATGAAAATAGCCACAGAAGCTGGCATGGTGTTAAAAACAAGCAAACAAAAAAATCATCTTGAAGCCCCTTGGACATTTGCTGCGGCCCCCTGGTTGAGAACCACCGGTTTAGTCTGTCAGTCATGCTTTACTCACAGCCACTTTTTGTTTTTGCCTGTCCTTAGGGAGTCTTACCACCTCGACTGCTGGATCCACTGGGTTCAGCCTGGGCTTCGGAAAGCCAGCGGCCTCTGCTGCACCATTCTCACTGACCACCACCACCTCTGCACCTGCAGGCACAGGCCTGACTCTGGGCTCCGTCCTCACCTCCACAGCCCCTCAGACCAGCTCCACTGGCTTCTCCCTTAACTTGGGAGGAGCAACTACCACTTCATCTGCACCTGCCCCGGGTTTTTCCTTTAGTTCCAGTCTCTTTTCCAACCCTGCCTTGACAGGTCAGTCTTTTTTCACTCTGTGATTGTTACATTCAGTTTAAACTAGTACTTTAAACTTACTTATTTAATGTGTGTTTCAGGTTTGGGACAGTCTACATTAGGTGGACCTCTGAGTCTGGGCGGTTTAGTCTCTACCTCTATTGCAACCACCTCTGCCCCTGCACCCAGTCTCGGCCTGGGTGGAGTAGACTTCAGCACTTCCTCTGAAAAGAATACTGACAAGTTATCCAGCACCAGACCGGAGTAAGAACCACACCACAATAACCTTTTGACTCATCATAGTTTATTATGTTATTGTTCTTACAATGCTGTTTATCTCTACAGGGACAGTAAAGCCCTCAAAGATGAAAACCTGCCTGGTCCGATCTGTCAAGATGTGGACAATTTTCAGTGAGTTCGCCACTTTTTGGGTGCTTAAAATCATCATGAAATCAAACTTATTTTTTAATGAAATATTGCAGTCTTTATTTTAAATGATTAATCTGTACACATCATTGTTTTTGTTTAAAATTCATGTGCTCTCCTAATCTTTAATCAAAATAACTAAACTGCTTGCAATGACATCTATTCTCCTCTCTGATGAAGTTTTTTTTGGCATGAGGACAGGATAACCTGTCACTTCCATGAGATTGTAGCAATAGACAAAATTTTAATCAAATTATAGACAAAATCAATATATTTTTTCTTGTTCGAGAAGCCATTTAACTCATATGTAATTGTAGGGAAGAAAAGACTATCACAACTAGGGCTGCATGATATATTGTTTTAGCATCGTTATCGTGGTGCGCATCCACAGTAGTCACATCACAGCATGTGCGATGTCAAGTATAGGGATACGCAGTTGATACGTGATCCGTACAGACCAGGCACCATGGTTTGAAACTTACATAATTCTCAGATTAATAGTTTAATTTAACCATCATAGTGAAAGTTTATTTGCAAGATAACTCAATTCAGAACTTATGCCCTTTTTTCTGTGCACACACAGAGCCGCACAGACAGAATGCGAACACCATTCTCTTTCTCTGTTCTCTCTCATCTATTTGTGCATAAATGGAAATATACACAAAATGATGTCAAAATGCCCTTACCAGTGAGCATCCTTGTAAACACAGTCGCTTATTGCTTGCCGATTCACTCCCCATAAAATCATCCCAGTCATCCTAGAATGATTCATTCTTTCCAAATAGGGCTATTCATATGGTGAAATTGTTTTCATATCGCAGTATATATATCACAGAAAAACAAAATATCGCAATGTCAGTTTTTCCAATATCGTGCAGCCCTAATCAGAACTTCCATTTCTTGCCAACTTTAATATTTGTTGTTCCACAGGAAGTTTGTCAAGGAACAGAAGCAAGTCCAGGAAGAGATCAGCAGGATGTCCTCTAAAGCCATTCTCAAAGTGCAGGAGGACATCAAGACGCTCAGACAGCTCCTCTCTGTTTCTGCCAGTGGGCTGCAAAGAAATTCGCTCTCCATAGACAAACTGAAGTTGGAAACTTCTCAGGTTAGTCAAATGTCCTTCAGATCATTACAAACAGTTCAGCTGAGCATTGTTCAATCTTGTAATCCATCTTTTTCTTCATCCAGGAATTGAAGAATGCTGATATCGCACTTCGCACCCAGAAGACACCTCCTGGACTCCAACATGAAAACACAGCACCTTCTGAGTGAGTGAATCAGTGCGCTTCTACAACTGAAGACAGTAAAAGTTGCTTACTTGTCCACCAATGCACTGTCCATCTCTCCCTCCAGTTATTTCCGGGCTCTGGTGGAGCAATTTGAGGTGCAGTTACAGCAGTACCGTCAACAGATTGAAGAACTCGAGAATCATCTGACCACCCAGAGCAGTGGCTCCCACATCACCCCTCAAGGTTTTAATCTACGCTATGCTATCTGTCAACTAAATAAAACACTGCTCTGATTCACATGATCGAAACGTAGATCTTGTATCCTAGTGACTTTATGATGTCATCTATTATGTAGATTTGTCCTTGGCCATGCAGAGACTCTACCAGACCTTTGTTGCACTTGCTGCACAGTTGCAGGGAGTTCATGAGAATGTTAAGGTAAGTTCGGAACAATTTTATATAGATTTTTTAAAAATAATTTTATTTAAATATACACACAGTACTGTTCAAAAGTTTAAGGGGAGTAAGTTTTGTTTCTTTCTGTAATAAAATATTATTACATTTTAAAATAAGTTTTCTTTGATTATATTAATGTTAATATATTACAAAATATAATTTATTCCTGTGATGGCAAAGCTGAATCAATCGGAATGAATTGGCCAAATCCGATTAAAATTTCCTTCGGATTCGACCGAGAGGACATGTAAACACTTCGAAACTGGAAATCGAAAATCGAAACTGGAAAGTACTGCACGTGCAGTCACGTAGAAATGTATGACGCATGGAACGAGCTGTTGTTGTTGAATGAAGTTTCATAAATGACTGTTGTGTCATTCTGAAATTTTCCTTCCACTCATTGGCTGTAGAGTGGAGCAGGACAATGTCCCACTAGTCCTTGTTTCAGACTTTCATCCACAGACGCCTTGTTTTCAGCGCAGGAATGGGCGTTTTTACTGCTCGATTAATATTTGCAGCACGGCACAAAGCTTCGTGCTTGACGTCTTCTAGTTAGGAACCGAAATGGATAAATATCAAGTCTCCTCTTTAAAAAATAAAAAATAAATAAGCAGTGGGAAACTATGTATGTTTGTGCAGTGTGTGCATGCAAAAAAATCGATTCCGATTTGAATCTTGTGACATAAACGCGCACATCCACCCGATCACTTTATTCAGCGTTAATGTAAACACTAGGGGTGTGACGAGACGCTTATCTCAAGAGACGAGACACAACACGAGATTGGGTTCATGAGAGCGAGACGAGACAAGATTTTTACATAGTATTTTTAAGACATACATGACTAGAAAAATTGTTTGCAGGTGCATTTGAAATGTTTTAACTCATCTTGTAATGAATGTCATTTCAGTTTTACTTTCTGTGTATGAATTGTCATATGCAGTAAAAGACAACAATACTCAAGCACTGTACAAGGTTTTGCACAAACTCAACTGAGTGGCTTCTTTCTTTTTTTTTATTGTCTCTTCAGACCTTTGAACTGAATTTATGAGCTTCTACAACTTTTGACTAAACTCCTAACTTTTAACAAATTGATCATAGATCAAGTGCAAACAATAAGTGCAGCCATAATCAAAGTACTCAATATTCTCAATATTCAAAGTGCAAATAGTTATTTTTCTTTTCAAAAACATCTTTGACCCCAAACTTTTGAACGGCAGTGTATATTATACACATTCTTTAGAATAACATGAACTAAGTCGTAATTTATCAATACATTTAGACTTCATTATAGGATTAAAGCAGAATGATTGTGTTTGAAAAATCTCCTCTCTTGTTCTCTGTAGACTCTCAAACATCAGTACCTGGGCTACAGACGAGCCTTCCTCGACGACTCCTCTGACGTGTTTGAGTCAAGGCGTGTGTCCGGCAAGAAATGGCAGAGCTCTATGCACATCACCACAGGCCCCGCCCCCTTCGGCAGCGTTCCCAACGCAGCAGCTGTAGCCATGGCTGCCACTCTCACTCAGCAGCAGCAGCCGGCTCCAGGTCTGACCGCCTTCAAGTTCTAGACATCTTGACCTCTAGACTGATAGAATGACGAGGGGAGGGATGAATAGAAAGAACGAGGGAAGAGGGAAATGACAGAGAAAGGCAGATAGAGCTAAATAATTCAAGAATAAACCGTAAATTCAGTCAGTGCCATGTCTGTTTTTGTTTGATATATTTTTAAACTGTCTCTCTTGGAGATATGGAGCAACAGGGTTCTTTTAACATACATCATGTGACTCTACATGTGCCATCTAGTGTGTTGTGAGATTTTAGATGCTGACTGTCTTGCCCACTTCCGTTTTCTTTCTAATCTCTTTTCCTCTCTGTAAAGCAGGAGCATCAAATGCTATTTAGATACAGCCCATAAGTAACCACATTCCAAATCAAATAAGGGTTTAGAAGGGGTTTTTCCATCTTGAGGTGGTCCATTTGTGTTTTGGATGGATGGGTTTTCTATTTCGAGTGGCACAGAACGACGTAGGATTCCATCTCTGATATTCCAACAGCACTAATGTAGCCACACTACACAAAGTAGCCAAACACTTTGTAGAGTAGACTCGTACCTGCTACACGGATTAAACACTTTTACACTTATTTCCGTGTAACTCACATTTTTATAATAATCAACTAAACCTATATTCCTTCATGGAAGATGTGAAAGTTGATATTTTGAAGTGCCAACATACACTTTTCTGCCAACACAACCGCTGAGGCTTTCTGAGCAATATGTTGTTAATTTAGATAACTATATACAGATAAAAGCTGGCCAATTCTGTTAAAAAAAGAACATTTTATGCAGGAAAGAGAATGTCGTACCTCAGGACAGGAACACCTTTAGTTCTTTCCGTATTTTTCTCAGTTGATGGCATCTTACTGCTAACATGCATTTTGTTAGCAGCATACAAAACTGTTCTTGCATAATGCTCATAATCGATTGTTTTGAAGTAAAGCTTTTTGCATGAGGCTCCACATCTCGTCTGCGATCAGTTTAAATACAGAAAACGTGCATCGTAACGTATTGATCAGTCAGAACAGCAAGTAGGTTCTTGTTTGGTTTAGTGATGGAAAGATGATTTCAGACTGTTTTATTCCTAAATATATACATTGGCTTTCTTGTTGTCGTTGTGTTGATTTTAATTAACTGGATTTCCATGAGGTTTGCATATGCATGTGTAGATATGTATGAAGGGAGTGTGTAAGCTACTGATTCTGAGGCGCATTTAGGTCATTTACTGTATTTCATTCGACAGCTCGGTGAACATGAAACTTTGTGTGTGTTTTTTGTTCTTGATTGAAGGTATCTTTGCTTTTGTGTGACACCCTCTATCCGTCTGTAACCATGGTTGCATTTGTTGTTTCCATGGTGACTTGCTGGCAATAATAGCAGGTCGGAGGTGTGAGAGGTAGTGTTGGATGTTCCACTTCCAATGGCACAGAATCAATTTGTTCTGGGTTTTCAGTCTTCAGAGAATCAAGTTGCAGGCATTTTTGACTTGTGATTTTACTAGAAATAAGAGGACAAAAGGGCTTCATCAGTGTGAGCCATTAATCAAAATAAATTGACTGAAAACTTGACTGTTCTTCATTCACATTTTGTCATTTTCACAATATATATATATATATATATATATATATATATATATATATATATATATATATATATATATATATATATATATATAGATATAGATTTTTTTTAACAGTAATACAGTATTTTTTTGGAAATGGACTGTGCCTTTGTGCCTAAGACAGTCTAGGCTGTTGTGCGTCCTTTTCCATATTAACTGAACTGTAAATATGTAGTGCGCTAAACCAGTGGAATGGCTTATTTAGTTGCACAGTGTTATACACACATCACCAGTTGTGAGAGATAATTTTTGGCATTTCCTTGTAGAATAAGCCCTATCACAAATGGCTATAAGACACTGCAGTAAAGTCTGATATAGATGAAAATCACACACAGACACTAGTTGTTGTTCATGTTCTCACTTTATTTAAGGGCTACAACGTTCAAGCCTTCAGTTTGAGTGAACTTGCTGCTTTATGGGACTGTTGAGGTTCCACGGTGAAGGATTGTGCCAAACTTCAGTATTCAGAACTGCAGTTTTTGTGAATCTTAGCCTTTTGATGGTCCAAAGCTGCTATTTCATGTTTAAATCCATCTTTCTCTACCATGGCTGTCATAACTTTAACTTTAAGGTCTGAGTAATAGTGGAGGTGGTAATACCTTTTCTAACAGCATTTCGAAAAACTTTTCTTACTAAAGACGAAAGCAACAGCAATGTGAGAATCAGATCAGGTAGTCCGCTTGTGGATGTCCACCACAGGTTGTTGCGAATCTCAGATCTTACAGGCTTTCTTTTGCTTTTAATCGCAATCTATTATACAAACAAATGCTCTTACTGCATGTCATGGTTTTAAAAAACGCTTTTAGGAAGTTGTGGCTTTTGTGTGTTGGTACCTTATCAAAGCTCTTAAACAGGATGTCTGTTTATAGACATGTCTGAACCTCTGTATACGTTTCCATTCCTTGGAACACATATGGGGCTTTATTATTTTGGTGGTTTACAAATAGTATCATAGTGAATTATATAATCTAACTTATAATTTGATTTTTTTTTTTTTGACGATGATGCTTGTTGATGCATATGAAATTGTGTGCCTTTTGGATACAGCATTTAGTCTTAACCATTGTTTAAAATGCATTTTTGGCACAGGTTGGCTTTAATCGTTTTGAACAGTGTTAATGCCATAGCTAATACTAGGAATCAGTTTGTCCTCAACTGTCTGTCATGTTTAATGTAATTTGAATTGACAATAAATCAGTTTTTTAAAGAAAAGCCCTTGTCTTTGTTTCTTTTTGACTGATAAATCATTGATATTTGTCAATGAATTGGATAAAAAGACTGCATTTGAGATGCTGATTTATCACATCTCTAAATTAAAAATTGAATCAAATTTAAACCAGCTAAAAGGAAACGAGACAGGAGCACATTTCATGCATTAAGTAACAGCAGGCTCAGCAGATGTAATTGAGGAAATGAGTAACTTTTGTCCCAAGTTAAGTGATGTAGTTTATCTATCAAAATAAGAACACAAGTGTGGCTCCAAGGTAAGTAAAAGCGAAACTAGAAGCGGATTAGTACAGTAAATAAATTGAAATTGCAACCAGTAGCGCCTATTTTTTTATATTGTAGTTTGCATTTGCTCCATCATAATGAGCAGTAATTTAGATGAGTGTTAATTAAAATCTACACTGTGCCACTTTCAATAAGGACTGTGTCCAAAAGATGCTTTCAAAGCATGTGCTTCTCTCACAAGACTGTAATAAAAAAATTTTATGAGTATGCTAATTGATAATATGGATCTGATATATGAGAGTGCATGAGAGTAAGTTCCTCTGCTCTCTTTCTTTGTCCCAGGACCACAGGCGCCCTTGGGGGCCAGTTTTGGCACTCCATTTTCCTCGGGTATTGGCACTAGCATGGGCTCATCAAGCCTCGGAGGTACTTCCTATAATATACCTCTCCTCTCCCTTTCTATCTCTTTCACTCTTATTCAACCTTAAAGGGATAATTCAAACCAAAATGAAAATCCTTATTGTTTATTCACCCTCGTGCCACACTGAACCCATATGACAAAAGAGATATTTTGAAAAATCTTCATGGAGGCCTTTGTCACACAATGATAGTGAGCATTGCTGTTAAGCTCCAAAAAAGAATAGAAAATACCACATAAAGCAACATAAAAATGTATTAAGTCTTCTGAAGTTATGCGATAGCTTTGTGTAAAGTAATTCACTGATAATCTCTCCCCTCCAGTTTTCTGTTAACTTAAGAATTGCTGTGACTGGGTCATTAAGGCAATGCATGAGTCTGAATTATGAACAAATCATTCTTTAGAGCTAGTTCTTTTCGATAAAATAGTGTCCAGTTCCCAAAATTGTACTAAATGATTAAATCACTGGAGGGAAATATTGTCTTAAATTTTTTGTCTTTTTCATACAAAGAAAATGTTGAATATAGTGTATGTCATTTGAACATAAGTCTTTTTGGAGCTTTAAAATCTATAGTGTTGTATTGCACAAATGGTTTTAAATTACTTTTGTTACTGAGTGGACAATTCCTTCAAAGATGTGGAACAAATCAGGACTCTTGTTTTGTCGTAATGATACAAAGATGGTTAGGTTATATATGGAACTTATGGATCCATGTTTTGCCTTCATGATTTTTTTTTTTTAGTTAATCTCAAATATAACTCATCATTCATTCCTGGCCCCCATTCCCCTGCCCTATGACTGCGAGGTTATCTCTGGTGTATATGTAGTCGTAACACCTAAATGCCCCCTCCCTCTGTCTCTCGGCAGCGTTTGGTAGCGGCCCTGGGTTTGGGGGCGCAACAGGAGGTTTGTCGTTCGGGTTTTCCTCTAGCAAGCCATCTGGAGGGAGCCTGAGCGCAGGTGTGTTTCATTAGCACCCTCCTCCATCTTCTCCGCTTTCATCAACACTAACCATACTAACTGCTCCCCCTTAAATATAATTTCCCTTTATCAACATCATGCTGCTTAAGGGCAAGCACTGCATATCAGAGAGTCTGAAATGTAAAATTTGCATGGATTATTTAACAGCTGTAATGTGGCTTGCTTAAATGCCCAGTAATGCTTGTCGGTAGCAGTAAAAGTTGAGAATTTTTACCGCACTCATTTGAAACTCTATTTCTTTATCAGGGTTTGGAACATCGAACACCTCAGGCTTCAACTTTAGTAACCCAGGCATCAATGCATCAGCTGGGTTGACCTTTGGTGTTTCCAACACACAAACTCCTGGATTTGGGACAGGTGGGCCACTGCTACAGCTCAAAAAACCACCAGCGGGAAACAAGAGGGGCAAGAGATAAAACGGCAAGTTGTTATGAGGTAAAGGGAAATGTCACGAGGTAAAGATGAAGTGTCTCTCAGATCTTTATTTTTATATATATACATATATATGTATATATATATATATATATATATATATATGTGTGTGTATATATATATATATATATATATATATATATATATATATATATATGTATGTATATATGTGTGTGTGTGTGTACATGCAGATTTTCTCTGTTGGATGCCATTAAAGGATTTGAGATTTTGTTCGGCTCTCCCTTTTACCCTTGTGACTGTGCTGTTCTCTTTTGTTTACTGTTGTCCCATGAATTGCATAAGAGCTAACGGATGCACAGAACACCTGTGAAGGAATTTTGATGTAGATGCTCTTGGTATTGATACTTTTGAACTAAGTTTACCTGTGTCAGTGGCTTTATTTTAAACCACATGCGCTGTGATTGTAAATGTCAACCCATCCTATTAAGATGACCTATGTAATCAGTTTCCTGGTTAATTGTACCAAATAGATGTCAACCTGAATAAGAACCTGTTAAGTTTGTATACCCCATTTTTGTTTTTGTCTCTTTGTTACCAAATAGTGAAAAACATTTCTATTCTTAAGCAGACTTTGTGCAAACAAGTATTTTTCGACTCAAAAGAAGTTTGTGTTATTAAAAGATGCGACAATGATATTGTTTTGAATCACTTTTTTGTATGCATCAGGAGTTTAAGAGAGAAGCATTTATTAATTGCTGAGTATGTGTGTATATATATATATATATGTGTATGTGTGTGTGTGTGTGTGTGTGTGTGTGTGTGTGTGTGTGTATGTACATAGTGCATCCTTGTGCCATGTGTTCCCCAGTTAATTAAGCAACGGCCATCATCGTGATGTAAAAGAAAAAGTGATTCATCAGACCAGGCCACCTTCTTCCTTTGCGCCGTGGTCCAGTTCTGATGCTCATGTGCCCACTTTTGGCAGTGGACAGGGGTCAGCATGGGCACCCTGACTGGTCTGCGGCTATGCAGCCCCATACACAATAAACTGCAATGCACTGTGTATTCTGACACCTTTCTATCATTAACTTTAGCATTAACTTCTTGAGCAATTTGAGCTACAGTAGCTCGTCTGTTTGATTGGACCACACAGGCCAGCTTTCCTTCCCCACGTGCATCAATGAGCCTTGGACCCCCATGACCCTGTCACTGGTTCACCACTGTTTTTTCTTTTGATAGATACTGTTGTATATAGATCTATATGTAGTGTAAGTGTATTCATATTTGTATTTATTTTACTTGTATAATTTATTACGTACTTGTGCATTTAAAAAGGCAATATTCCAGCCGGGGCCGGTTTTAGGCATGGGCAGGGGTGGGCTGAGCCCACCCAAACGTCTGCCTTGCCCACCCAATCAGAATTTACAGATACTGTTTATCTGTTTTTATGATTTGTGCATTGATTAAAAACAATAAGAGGTGGGCTCTGTGTTGAAAGGTTTGATTCAAACAATCACAAAAATAAATCTGCAGTATTTTTCCTTTATTAATGTAACGGCGCGGTGTTACATACTGGCGCGCTTCAGTCTGTAACAGAAAAGCAGAGGCTGACAATCACACGAGCGAAAACGGGCAGAAATATTTGCGTGCTATAAGGTGTGAATTAAGATGAGTTGTATTTGTGAATATGTATCTTGTAAATATTAATATACAGATCTGATTTGATTCATACCAAGTTGAAATTATAAAAAAAAACTCGCTCATTTAAGAACGTGCATTTATTGCATGGACAGACTCCGAGGAGCTAGAACATAATGTACATGTTTGCATATGCATATGATTCAGTTGAAACCTTGCCCTCTTTTACTTGCTGTTAATGCTGTTAAATTGAATATATGAGGTAAACTGTCTGCTTAACTAACAGCACTGAAATAAGAATGAGCTGTTTATGAGCTGCTTTTATAGCAGTTTAGAGTCATCCACACAGGACGCGTTTTTGCGGTTAAAACGCGAGACGCAGGTCAGTGCAAGACGCGCTTTTCAAATGTTATTTTAACTTTTGCCGCGTTTATAAAGCCGCGCCATGCATGATCCGAGCGCAACAGTCTAACACGGGTGATGTTTACATTAAAAACGATAGAAAAGTAGCGCAATGAAAAAACACGTTCTGTGTAGCATTTAATTGCCCCTTTCCACAGTTAAAGTTGTATTAATTGCTATAGTAACAGGCTTCCATTCTGTTTTCTTTCCAAATTATCACTGGACAGAAGAAAAAAGAATACGTTTTATTCACAGTAAAGATTAAAAAAAATGTCATGGTGTGTTATTACAGTTAATAAGAAAAATATAAGAAAAATTAGACACCCCCAAGCAAAAAAAAGCCCACCCAGGATATCTGCCAGCCCACCCTTCTTATGTTTTGAACTGCTCTGTTAGACTTGTTTGTTCTAGAGTAAGCCTATCTTAAACGCACCCATACACGCAATAACATCATGTCTGTGCTAGACTGGCGTGAAAGCTACGATTCCTACTATGACATCAATCTTATATTTATGTAATCGTGCACGTTTGCTTGGTAACCTTCCCTGAAGTCCAGGCACGTAACCTAATCAATATTAATAAGTGAAGCATTAGCGACGTCTGCTTTTCAGCCAATCAGGTAGGTCTATTGGGTTAATGTAGTGCAACGTCATGAATATTCATGATCCAGTCTTTTACCGTAGTACTGCAAAATAGAGGCGGCACAAAGGCGAAGCAAGTTGGTGGGGCACGGATCACATCCCTCCCTTTCCCGTCTTTTGTAGTCAAGGAAGAAGAAAGATGGCGCCTACACATGTACTGAGATGCTGCCAGAGGGGTCTAGCTTGGATACCGGTGATATTTATTGCTTTAGTTGTGTGCTGGTCGTACTATGCATACGTGGTGGAGCTGTGTATATGTAAGTGTGCTTTATTATTCATACCACAGGGGCATACGCCTACCGGAAGTCGCTAAACTGAAACCTAAATTAATTATTTGTTTACATGAACTGGCGTATTGATTTCAAACTGGAAGCAAAACAACAAGGCTGGTTTTAATGTGGTTTTAGAGCATATATTGTGCGGTCTAACATCAGGTAGTGTTTCTAAGCTATTTGTTTAATTTACTGTTCATTTTAATGTAAATATTATCCATACAGCATTATATCAGTATAAAATATTTTTTTCCAGTGTTACAGTAGGAAACCCATAAATATTTCTTCACCCGTCCCTGTTTATCCAGTGTCCAGACATCAGAAACCAGATTGTTGAGATTCCTCCTGAAATAATAGCACAAATTGTATTTTCAATATGGAAAAAATGCTTATTATAAGATTAAAAGCAGTCATGTTCAGAAGTCCCTGACGCAGAGTCAAGCCTCAAGTCTTCTGTCACATGTCCAAGTGAAGTATGTCCAAATCCATATTTCAACAATGTTCATAGAAGAAGAAGTGTGATAAGGCAGATGTGCCATGAGTCACATCTGCTAAACAGTTTCTTTCTCTCTTTCTGTTTTTATATTCTCTGCAGTTACTATTCCCAGCAATGGTGAAAAATGTGAGTAAACCTTTTCCCCAAGGAATAATGTACAATCATGATGTTTCATCACTTTTAAAGGTGTCTATGACCTGTATATAATTCTGTTTCTTGAGCGTTAACTTATATAAATAAGTATACATATGAATGTATATATAAATGTACATTTATGCATTTTTATCCAAGGTGACTTAACCTTGTAAAAATCTTCTTAAATTCACACACCAAATAACCATTCAGTATATTTTAGAGTTACAGATATTTGTATGTATGTTTATAAAGGTACAAAGTCACTTTGGCACAGTTGTCAGGCTGTTAGGGCTTCATTCGGCTTGTGCTGACTGCATGCCCTCCAGCATAGTCAGACTGCATTACTAATCACAAACGCCTTTATAGTGACTGATTTATACTGTTTCTGGCAGGATTCTCTGCAGGCTCATGCAGTCTTGTTGTTAATCACTGTACACTCTCTGTTCCTTTCAGGCATCTACCTGATTGTGTTTCACCTTTCATTCATCATGTTTGTATGGTCGTACTGGAAAACTATCTTTACAAGACCAGCAAACCCTTCCAAAGAGGTACAGCAAGTATAAAACAAACAGTTGTGTGTTTGTTTTGGACATGTAGCCAATGGTAACATGCCACATAGGTGCATATTAAAGGGATAGTTCACCCAAAAATGAAAATTACCCCATGATTAACTCACCCTCAAGCAATCCTAGGTGTATATGATATTCTTCTTTTAGATGAATATAATAGTTTAATTAAAAAATATCCTGGCTTATCCAAGCATTATAATGGCAGCCCAAATTTAAAGCCCAAAAAGTGCATCCATCCATTATAAAAGTAATCCACACGGCTCCGGGGGGTTAATAAAGGCCATCTGAAGTGAAGTGATGCGTTTTTGTAAGAAAAATATCCATATTTAACACTTTATAAAGTAAAATATCTAGCTTCCACCAGACCGCCTTCCGTATTTACGAAGAAAGTGTAACGCCTCTCACAGTTCAAAACGCTTACGCTACGTCCGACGTCAAACATCACGCCAGTTGAATACGGAAGGTGGTCCGCCGGAAGCTAGATAATTTACTTTATACAATTTTTAATATGGATATTTTTCTTACACAAACCCATCGATTCGCTTCAGAAGGCCTTTATTAACCCCCCGGAGCCGTGTGGATTACTTTCATAATGGGTGGATAAAATCTTTTTTGGGCTTTAAATTTTAGGCTGCCAGTCACTGCCATTATAAAGCTTGTAAGAGCCAGGATATTTCTTAATATAACTCCGATTGTATTCGTCTGAAAGAAGAATCTAATATACACCTAGAATGGCTTGAGGGTGAGTAAATCATGGGGTAATTTTTGTTATTTTTGGGTGAACTATCCCTTTAACATCATTAACACAATGTTAATCGGCCATTATGAATAAATGCACAAAATATTTATTTGTTTCCATGGAGTGAGTGCTTTTTATGTATCATTTTACAAACTATTGTTGTTCAAATGGAATATGCTGCTGATTTGTCACACAGTGAGCTGATTGTATTGTATTGTGTCTTAGTTCTGTCTACCCAAATCTGAGAAGGAACAGTATGAGAAGGAACAGCGTCCAGAAACTCAGCAGGAGATCCTGAAGAGAGTGGCCACCAGTCTTCCCCTCTACACCCGCACCGGGGCAGGAGGTTAGAGACTGACTTTACACCCTCAAACACACAGAATATTGAACAAAATATGACCCACTAGCTTAAACCTCAAGGGCATGAATACTAGATTTTGCCAAACACAGGTTTAGCCTACTTTGTCAACAGTGATTCACTTTAAACTATCTGCACAAACGGCCTGTTTAAGTTTTTAATTTTGCTGGTAGTTTATAGGCAGCCAAGATTACCACCCTAGTTATGGAGTCCTGTGTAAATAATCAGTATTTTTACATTGATTAACTCTTTAAAGTTTTACCAGGATTTTTTTTTTTTCAGAATTTTTGTCAAGTTAAATGATCTTGTATAGACTTTATTGTAAACTTAAAAAACATATTTGTCTACTGTTTGGCTCTTTTGTTTGAATTTGCAATGAAAAAAGTTTTTTATGCTGATATGTCTCTAAAATACATTTTGTTATCTTTTTGCTATGCTCCATATAGTCACAGTTTTATTTATTTGATCTATCTATCTATCTATCCATCCATCTGTCCATCTATTCATCTGTCCATCCATCAATCCTTCCTTCCATCCATCCATTCATCCATCTATCCGTCCGTCTATCCATCCATCTGTCTGTCTGTTATAACTGATTATGCTCACAGTTGAGGATTTACACTTATAAATTAGATCATAATTTCTGTAGAAATACAATAAGAAACTGAAGAAATGCCACAACCCAAAAATTCTGCAATTATTATAATAATTTTATTTTAGTACTGTACAGCCACAATAGATTGGTATGAAACTTAATAATGAATAACTTAATGAAGTGCCTATCCTCTACTTTCCCACATCGTTTTATCGTTTCCGTGGGTTGTTTGTTGGTTGTTTGCTCACTCCAAGCCACTTTAAAACCATATCTGGCTCACTCCGGAGATCTAAAACCCCAAATCTTTTATTATTATTATCAGTCTAATTATTGTTATTTTTATTATTATCTATTCGTTACCTCTTTATTATTCTTTATTTAATATTACCTTTAGTATTATTAATTTGTTTTTACCTTTTGATGTTATCTGTTTTAACCTGGATTTTGCCATAAAAACATAGAAACTGGAATGTTTTTTTTCCCTCTTCTTGTAGCTATCCGGTACTGTGACCGCTGCCAGGTCATCAAGCCAGACAGATGTCATCATTGTTCTGCATGTGACATGTAAGTTACTGTAGTGTCTCATGGTCAGTTCTGATGGCATTTAGTTTCATTTCACTTTTAATTTCTGTAATTTTAGTGATTTGATATACCATATATTTTTTGGATGGCCTTCACTTTTTCTTCTAAATGCTTGTTCTTGTTACTGACAGGTGTGTACTAAAGATGGATCATCACTGTCCGTGGTAAGTGGAATACAAGTGGTTGGCATTAAAATTAAATTTGTAGCTAACATCTCTCTTTCCCTCCATTATCCACAGGGTGAATAACTGTGTGGGTTTCTCCAACTACAAGTTCTTCATCCTGTTCCTGACCTACTCGCTTGTTTACTGCTTATTCATCGCAGCCTCTGTCCTCCAATACTTCATAAAGTTCTGGACAGTGAGTAGCTCCCTCACCTTTCATACTCACCCGTGTACTGTTCTTCCTTGTATGTAAACGTTTCCATTATCATATGCAGGTCATCATGTGTTATACGTGTGGATAGATATGTGATCCCAGCGGTTTCCTGTCTGAATTTCCTCCATGTGCTAGTCATGCATCAGTTTATGTCCAATCTATAGGGTGACCAGACGTCCTGTTTTTTTCCAGGACAGTCCCATATTTCAGCTCTATTTTTAGTGTCCTGACTTATTATGAAAAAATCATGTTTGTCCCGTATCTTTCCTAAATGGTCTTTGCTAGTTGATCATAAAAGCGAGAATAGCTTAATCAAAGTTAACCAAACTTGTCATTTTGGAGAACAAAATTACCATCCAATCACAATTCATTATCGATTAACTTGCAGTTAGTGAAGGTGTCAAACATGTACATTTAACGAGCATCTTCAAATGAGTTTATCAGGTTATTATGCGCAGTAAGTTGTGAAAAAATAACTCAATGTAGTATGGTGCGGAATGACACACACCAGAAGCGCTCTCTCAGACAGCGCGTGATCCCGAATTTAGTTCTCTTTGCACCTGAATGGCCAAATACAGTCACAGTTGTCAAAATGCCCATCATGTGGAATATCTCACTTAAACACAGTCGATTATGGCTTAAGTGAACGTAAACGGCTCTGAACCCCAGATATGTGTCAATATATTAGATCCTAGCATTCAGTCTTGAAGTGACAGCAGCCTAAAATACCTGTGTCGTTAATGTTAATCAAACAACAAAAGATGTTAAATATATGAATACATGTTTAATAAACCTATACTTTACCATTTAATTTGTATCTCTATCGTATTTGTCCTATTGTTTGTAATTGCTTTGGGGAGGCCTGTCCATCCCGTCCCCTATTCCACCCTGAGAAATCTGGTCACCCTACCTATCTACCATCCTTGTCTACTCTGTCACTCTCATACTACCGTTGTGCTGTCCTTTCCATCTCTGTTCTTTCCTGTCCTTTCCATTTCATCTGCTTGTGTAACTTACACTACACAGTTCAAAAGTCAGTACAATTTAAAAAAAAATTAAACCAATACTTTTATTTAGCAAAGATGCATTAAATTGAACAAAAGTGACATGTATAATGTTACAAAAGATTTCTATAAAAAAAAAATGCTGTTCTTTTGAACTTTATATTGAACTTTATATGCATCAAAAAAAGTTTTCAACATTGATAATAAGAAATGTTTCTTGAGCAGCAAATCAACATATTAGAATGATTTCTGAAAGATCATGTGACTGAAGACTGGAATAAAATTCTGCTTTGCCATCACAGGAGTAACTTACATTTTAAAATAGAAAACAGATATTTTAAATTGTAATATTTCACAATATTACTGTATTCAAATAAATGCATCCTTGGTGAGAAAAAGAGACTTCTTTCAAAAATCCAAACTTTTGAACAGTAATAGTGTATATGTTTCCATAAGCACTTGTTTGCTGCTTTAATGCCTTCTCACCTGCGTCTCAGCTTTTGCTCTCCCGCTGTGCTCTTCCTGTGTCTAACAGTCTGTCTCTGTTTGCACTAAGCTTTGCCGGAGGAAATCGGCAGAGAATTGTCCAAAGGTAATCCCTCACAGTGTTTAGTAAACGTGTCAGTGTTAGCGCATTGAGTTACGTTGACTGTTTTTTGTCGTTTTAACCCTGTGACCCTAATGTACCCATCAGGTTGTGTCGGAGTGACATGTTGCCCATGTCTCGCTCGTTGTTGATCTTTGTCTCACAGCTCTCCTTTCTCTCTCTCTCCCCCCTCTCTCAGAGTGACCTGCCAGAGTCTCACGCCAAATTCCATGTCTTGTTTCTCTTTTTTGTGGCGGCCATGTTCTGCATCAGCATTCTTTCACTCTTCACTTACCACTTGTGGCTTGTGGGAAAAAACAGGTCCACCATAGGTAACAGCTGACCATACTCACTTCTCTGTATCTTTGTCTACATGTACTGTGTAGATAGATTCATGTTTCTAACAAAGCTGTCATGCCTGTAGACAACTTGCTCACTATTGTTACCATAGCAACAACAGTAGGCCTGCTGTGCACAAGCAAAACCTTGTTCAGTTTTATTTTGGTAAACTAATCATTCAAATCTCCATGTGTTGACCAAATCAATCAAGCAGTCTTTGAAGCAATTTCCTGCTTGTTTTCCCATCAGCCCCTGTAATTTAGTTTGAAAATGCATTAATCCACTCAGCATTAATCCAGTCAGCTTCAGTCACAAGAGCTCAATGATTTGTCATGCATTTATTCTACGTTCAAAAGTTTGGAATCGTTAAGATTTTTAAAATGTTTTTGAAAGAATTATCTTATGCTCACCAAGGCTGCATTTATTTGATCAAAAATACAGTAAAAGAGGTAGTGAAATATTATTACAATTTAAAATAACTGATTTCTATTTGAATATAGTTTAAAGTGTAATGTATTCATGTGAGGGCAAAGCTGAATTGTCAGCATCATTACTCCAGTCTTCAATGTCACATGATCCTTCAGAAATCATTCTAATATGCCGATTTGGTTCTTATTATCTTATTATTGTCAGCGTTGAAAACAGCTGGGCTGTTTAATATTTTTGTGAAAACTGTAAAAAAATCAGGATTCTTTGATGTATTGAAAGTTGTAATGTAAAGGAAACCTCTTTCGTAACATTTTACTGTCACTTTTGATCAATTTAATGCATCCTTGCTAAATAAAAGTAATAAATCTTACTGACCCTAAACTTTTAAACTGCATTTTAACCCTCTTCTGGATTGTTCTTTATGTTCAGAAGCGTTCAGAGCCCCGGTCTTCCGAAACGGCCCTGATAAAAGTGGATTTTCCCTGGGCTTCAGCAAGAACATTGCTCAGGTGTTTGGGGACCAGAAGAAGTACTGGCTACTTCCTGTCTTTACCAGGTGAATTTGAATATTAATATGTTTTTATTAGTTCTGCTTGCTAAGGCAATATTTTGGCTCTTACTTAGAGTTCATGGTTCTGAAAACAACCCCAAGTATTACATTTAGGTGCATTTTGTTTTTCTTTTACAAAACGTCCTGGTAACCACACTCTAGCGTCATGCACTATGAATATGAATATGCAAATGAGCCCCGCCTCCACTCACTCATACAGGCTTGTCTACAAGTCGATGTATCAGAATGGTAATGCGTTTTATGTATCGCTCTCTACAGCGTCAGACACATAACAGTAATTAATATGATTAGCCTTTGGCTTTATTACGTTATCAAACAGCTAATAATGTGTTGCTAATGTTACACAAACCATGTTCCCGTTGGCCACCTCAGAGTCAGACAGCTGCCTTCGAAAAATCTTAGTCTTAAAGCATATTAAAAACACCACATAGACATATAAACAACATTAATAACTTATACTAAAAACATTGTTTTTCGCCACAGGGGGTCTTTCAGCTTCATGTCAACTAGTCGCTAGTCATGGCCTATAGAGGGCGCAACAGGATAAGAAATCTTTGAAGTCCACTTTTACTGTCCTTTACAAAAAGTTAAAATGACAAATAAATGCATACTCCAAGAGCACTCCACAATATATGTTACATGTAAAGCCAAATTTATACTTCTGTGTCGAGTGTATGTCGTAGCTAGGTCGTAGGCTGTGTAGCACGTAAGGCTACGTGCACCTCTCCAAAAATGTAACAACGGGTCAATTCTATGCGGACCACAAGCGCTGTGATTGGTCTGCCAGAACCCCTCCCTCAGGGGTTATCATGCTCACTCTGCATGTGTAATTGCACATCGATGCGGACAACGATGCAGAAGTATAAATGAAAATCAATGCGTAGCCCACGGTGTAGAGGCTACGGCCAAGGTCAGATGCAGAAGTATAAATAAGCAGTTCTTTGAAGTTAATCGCCGTTTGCTAACTAACTAATGCACTGCTGCATTGTAACGCACACGCATACAGAAAGTAACACATCACGTGCAAATCGCATGCACATAGAAACATTCAGTAGCGCAGAAATGTATCGTCAACACTGGTCTGTGATTTATCAATAAAATAGCTTAGAAACTGAAAAGTTCTAGCATATATTCCTTAGTAACTAAATGGCTTCACTTTTAGTATAGAGACGCTACCAGGTAAAATTAATTCGCACGCAGTCGCGCTCTCACTAATGCATTCATAAAATTTAATCTTTACTGTGCTACTTTATATATCAAAAGAACTGATAGATAAAGTAGTCTGTTATGGAGCAATAGCACTGTGTCATATGCCATAGCTGTGCACAAGGAAACATTAATGATGTCATCAGCAACTAGTTGACGTAGACTCGACTTTAATCACATTAAGTCGTTCAACCCCTGATTTCAAGTAAATGCTATTCTTTTGAACTTTCTTTTTTCATCAAAGAATCCTCAATAAAATATGCATCACGGTGTCCATAAAAATATTAAGCAGAGCAGCTGTTTTGAACATTGATAATAAAAGAAATGTTTCTTGAGCACCAAATCAGCATATTAGAATGTTTCCTGAAGGATCATGTGACACTGAAGACTGGACTAATGATGCTGAGAATAAATTACATTTTAAAATATATTCAAATAGAAATAGTTATGCCATAATATTTCACATTATTACTTATTTAACTGTATTTTTGATCAAATAAATGCTGCCCTGTTGAGCATAAGATACTTCTTTCAAAAACCTTCTTACAAACCACAAACTTTTAAATGGTATTCTGAATCATAGTTCTGCATGGTCAAACCCCACAATGTCCTCCAAAAATCTAGTTCAATATTGTAATATTTGACTTTTATAAAATTAGATTAGATAAAGCATGTATAAAAAGATGCATTTAAATATAGTTTTTTCTGTTATAGTCAAGGAGATGGACTTTCTTTTCCTACACGGTTGGTCACTGTTGATCCTGAGCAGCCCACTGAATGTCCCCAGCCTGGCGGGTTGGATAAAGGGTGAGGTGCCGTTTCATCTCTCACCACTGATTAGCAGTGTTTGTGGAAAACCAACCAAAAAGAGATAAATAGCAGTAACTCTGTGTGGTTCATTCCCACAGTGCTGTAGAAGGATCGGCTGAGCAAACCAGCCCTCTCAGTGAATCCCAAAACCGTCTGCTAGGCAACGATTACCACAGTGAAGAAGATCACAAAGAGCCAGACATCCTAAAGTCCGGTACGTTTCATATTTTGCTCCATTCTAGCAGACCTAAGTGGAACATTTTTTGAGAATAACCAAAGACTTTATATATAGGAAGACGGTGCACTCCGATTACTTATGAATAGGAGAAAGTGCAACGCCCAATATGGCGAATAAGCCCCACCTTCTAAATGAAAGAGCCAATCGTTGATTAGTAAAGGCTTTGCGTCACTGCAGCTGCAGTTAGAAGCTCTGGTTGCCATAGAAACAAGCAGTGTTCTGCGCATGTGCATTAGCTTTGTCCAGGCTGAAAAATGCTGTTTTTTTTGTCATGATTTGAGCGTTTCTCAACAAAATGAGACAATTGTTGTCAGAATTCATTGGTGATTTCAAATATGAAATGTAACCATAAGCTTGGCGAACAGTTATGGCTGCCGTTTCATCTTGTTTCATCTTGCCTTTCAGATGAAAGTGTGGCCATCACTATCACCATTGAGAGCGAGTCATAGCCAGGTAAGGTTATTTCACACCAAGTATTGTTTGTATATGTAATATATGCAATATACAATACAGTTTAAAAGTTTAGTGTTAAGGCCCGTTCAAACCAAAGGCGATAACTATAACGAAAAAAATATAGTTCTAAAAAATTTTCTAAATATAAAAGAACAACAGAGTCCACACCAGAACTATAACGATAACGGCACAGAGAAACAATATTACTTTCAGAACGTTTTTATTTAGCTGATGAATAATTAAAAAACATTGACAGCCAATCAGAATCTGTTATAAGAGCTTGAACATTTAAAGGTGCACTGTGTACATTTTAGCGGATTGCGAATTGCAACCGCTCACCCCTACCTTTCGAAGCACATAGAGAAGCTACAGGGGCCGATACAGGACAAAGATGTTGTCATCTGAGAGATCAGAGAGTGACTAGCGCTCTGTAGAGAAGTTTGTCCGTTTAGGGCTTCTGTAGAAACATGACGGCGCAAAATGGTGACTTCACTGTAAGGGGACCCGCGGTGTATGGAGATAGAAATGGCTCATTCTAAGGTAATAAAAACACAACGGTTCATTATGTAAGGTCTTTATACACCTCTGAAAACATAGTTATGTATATTATATTGCATTTCTGTCAATAGAGCCTCCTAAATATTACACACTGCACCTTTAAAGCAACAGATAACAAAACTGCAATGCGCACTTAGAATTAACAGAATGTTATTGTCCGCTGGTGTGGATGCTAATATAGTTTTTGTTATAGTTAACTTTACAGTTTTAGTTCTTTGTGTGAATGGGCCTTCAGTAAGATTTTTTAAAGAGATTAATACTTTTGTTCAACAAGGATGCCTCAAATTGATCAAAAGTAAAAGTAAAAATGTATAATTGTATTCAACTTTATATTTATAAGAGAGTCCTGAACAAAAATGTATCACAGTTTAGGCAAAAAATATTAATCCGCACAATTGTTTTCAACATTGATAATAATAAGAAATGTGTCTTGAGCAGCAAATCATTATATTAGAATGATTTCTGAAGGATCATGTGAAACTGAAGACTGGAGTAATCATACTGAAAATTCAGCTTTGCCATCACAGGAATAAATTACATTTGAAAGTATATTATAATATAAAACAGTTTTTCACAATATTAGGATTTTACTGTATTTTTGATCAAATAAATGTAGCCTTGGTGAGCATACGTTTGACCTTTCTGATGTCATTTCCTTCCTTAGGACTGAAGCTGGTGAGTGGTCTCGTGCCTTTGACTCCCAGTACTGTTGAGGAGAATCACAGCCATCTAAGCTGATGCCTTAAACAGCTCTTTTTCTCTGAAAGCTTCTGAACACTTTCCATTTCCCATCGCTTACAGAGCATCCCAAATCTGTGCTGTACATCACGTCTATAAAATGACTCCCAGTCCTCGTTCAACTACAATAGCTGCACTCTTTTAACAGAGATTTGCACGTATGTCTTTCAGATCCATTGTTTTTTTTGCACCGCAAACTGTTTTGTTGCTCAGGCCTGCACAGACCCCACAAGACATGCAGGTTTCACTTGCATGTCAATTGATACAGGCGATACAAATTTTTGAAACTGTTCCCCAAGTGTTTACCAGGAAATGCAGCACATCTGGTACCAACTGCTATTTACGTGAGGGGGAAAAAATATCTTTCTCTGGATCTGTACCAAATGAACGTTCTGACATCTGGAAATCCTGCGTGCCACAGAGTGTTCAGAGTAAATGGAAATGATGGTCATTCTTTCTTTTTTTTGGAATATTATACTTTTTTTTTTTTTTACTTCATTGACATTCTTCTAAGATATAAACACACGTGTTCACAAAGTGCAACAGAGTGTGACCAGGCAGAGGATGCCTGCAAAAGACCCTTCTTGTGTATTCTTAAGCTGCTCCACTTGTATGGTGACTTTTATTTTTTGTCCGTCTTGAGATGATTCTGGTGTGAAATGTTGTGCACACTTTACGTATGCCAAATAAAGGGCTTAATACCAGAGCTCTGAACTCTACAGGAGTGTTTACAAAATGTCAGTAATACCTCTCTGCTCTTGCAGTGTAGCCAGTGTCACTTTGGAAACCAAATAAAAATCTTTATAGGTTCCTCCTGCAGTATCAGAACTGGCCAGCAGGCGGCATTTAGGTCAATGGTCTTTGGTATTGTATCACCAGATTTTTTTTTCTTCTCCCCCCCCCCCCACCCTATATTTTATACATACGCATTGTGAATAGCTCTTCTTTAGATTCAAAATGCTTTTTTTTTTTTTGCCATTTTTTTGCAAAGTGGTAAAAGTGTTCTTTTTGTGTATTTATATTTGTCGCAAGTCAGCATTTGTTAACTTTGGTCCAGCGTGGAATAATAATTGTGCCCGTCAGCTGTGACTGTAGCGTGAGCTAACGTGGAACTGATGTGTGGAAATCCAGATGTGTTTATGTATCGCAGTGGTTGCTTCGTTGTGTTCTGACGTATCTAAAGAAATGACAGATCAAGACATTCGTGCAAACACGCATTTAGAGTGCCACTGTTCTGTGTTGTTTGTTGTAAATGAGGGTGAAACAAGTAAATAAACCAGTGAAAAGAGACCAAATATCTCCATACAGAAAAACAATTCAGTCAGTCATGAATGTAGATAGATGGATGGTCTTCATTTATACACCCATGACTTTTATGGAAAAACGTACTGTCTCAAATCTGACCATGAATGGCTTTTAAGTATTACCAGATGAGGGCTTTTGTTTTTTTAAGAGATCTTTGACTATTTATGTGCTGAAAAAAATCTTACGTTTGTCATCACTTTTACCATCAGTGACCACACATGGAAGATTGCTGCTGGTTACAAAGATTGCAACTATAGTAATGTTTTATGTGAAATGGTGTAGCTGTTTTGTGGTGTTAAGGAATGCATATAGTGGTACAGAATGGTTTAGAGATTGTTTTTGTCTTTCAAACAGCTTCATATAGGTATGAATTACACAGCCTTGATGAAATTAAAAAATATGTTTTTTTGTATGGTGTGTATCAGTTTCAAAGCATGGCCCTAAACCCATTTTTTATCTACAGCAAAACATTTTTTGTTGTCTTTCATTACATTTTATATACTTTATCAATAAGTAAAAGGTAAACATGAAGCCATAATGAAATTAATATAGAATATTTGTTGGTGTCTTTGTACCATTTTCTTTATTTCTGTTACAATCAGTTAATTCTGTTCAATGTTACATCTGCATGCATGACAAACACAGCTACATATTTGATCTACTGTGAAAGTATGGATTACATGTTTTAAAATGCATATGGTGCAGATAATGTAAAAAGAAATACATATTTTTTAATTTTAACATGGATATTTTGTGAACGAAGTACATGCTTATATGTAACAAGTACCAATAAATGTCAGTTTTTAAAAAAACAAAACTGGTTGCGTTTCAGCAACATTTATACTGTACATGTTTGACTTGTGAGGTCCAAAAATGTCCTCACTATTGAACACAGTCAAACGTGTGTGTGTGTGTACATTTACAACTATCTTTGTAAGGACCAGTTTTGAGTTTTAGACCATCTGAGCGAGGACAAAGAGAGTAAACAGGATATTTTGGCCAGTCCTCATTTTCTGAGAACCCTTTTAAAGGGTCAAGACTTGGTTTTAGGGATAAGGTTAAGGGTAGGTTTATGGTAATGGTTCGGGTTAGGGTAAAAAGCTAGAGATTGCATTGTGTCAATGCATGTCCTCACAAAGATAGATGTAAGAATCAGTGTGTGTGTGTCTGTGTGTGACTCTGTGTGTGTGTGTGTGTGTGCAGGTTTCAAGGGCTGTTCTTTACCCTGAACTCTGTCCAGCTCATTAGCACTGAGGCCATTCAACCCTTGCAAATCACAAGTTCAGCATGTTAAACATACTATTCTCACACTCCTTTTGAGTTTAACCATCTTTGTAAAAATGTGTACATGTATTGTCAGTCTTATGTGAACTTTGGTCTGATCTTGTAATGTAAACCCTCCCAGTTACTGTTCATGCTTGTTTAACAAAAAACTGTTTTTGTTTCGATTGCATAAAGTGAGACTCTCTGTCTGTCCCTCTATTCTCAGAACTGATTATGTACAGTATTTTTTATTTTAGTTCTATACAACCAAGTTCTTCAGCAGTGTTTGAATATTTAGGGTTTTCTGTCATTCCTTTTTCTAATATCAGTAGTGACTGCATGTAACTAATATTAACACTACTGCACAATAGCCTACTGTAGACTTTTTAAGTTAATGAAATGCATATCCTCTACATTTCCCTCATATTTCTTGTATTAGGGAGTTATTTGTTATGTGTTCACTCTGTGTTCTGTGTTGACCATGTCTAGCTCACTCCGCAGATATAAAATCCCTCAGAAGCCTGTCATGTGTGAGTGTGACACTATTGCGCAAGCGCATTGCAGTCGGATGAAAGCGTCGTATTTTCATTGGTCAGTGATGCATCACTATTTACCCTGTGCATGGGCGGCCGCTTGAACAAGTGCTGGGGTTCCTCTACATAAAAAGTATAAAACCAGCCTGCATTGTCCTCAGTTTATTAGTTTCACGCATGCTGAAACTAAAGTGTTGCGGGCAGTGGGGTTTGCACGGATTACAGTTTGCCCTGGCTCTTGTAAACAAACTGTGACTGTGAAGATGGAAATGTCAAATTACACACTTTTTGATCCGAGATGCAGACAAGATGCTCCGTTCACTATCGATGTTATTAGGCGTAAGTATCTTTAATTTGTTACTTTTCCTAAAAATTGCTACCTGATGTTTTTTTCTGATGTGTTTTAGGACAGCTGGCAAACAAAGTTGCTTTCACTGGATATTTTTTTGGTGTTAATAATGTAGATACGTAAAAATATGAACTATTTGACGTAATAAAAACTTTGCCATGGTACAGCACAATTCCTTTAACTAAATTGTAACATTAATTTATCAAAAAGACAGCTTCTAGAAGCTTTTTTAAGGAGATCCCGTTATTATTATAATAAATAAATGTTATTTAGGTAACACTAACTAATAACTATGGTAATTACCGTGGTCATATTTTAATATTTTTCCTGGACCTGGGATATTTTATTTTATTTCTGAATATTGTGAGATAAAACAATTCTGATTTGATTTCAATTCCATTGCATCAACTCTGTGATATTACAACAATGTACCCTATAATCAAACATGCGGACTGGAATATTATTTTTAATGTAATCTGAATTTCGATTTGAATTTGACATTTGATGGCTACACCCATAGTTATTCAGATAAAAGCATTGATTGATAAACGGAATGCATGCGGTGTGTTTTTATATGATTATAAAAACTCATAAAGGTAAACAAAACAAACACAAAAAAAAACCTAAAGTTAATATCTTACACTGCTTCCCACTCATTGTTGATAAGAAGTGATTATCCTGTGGTTCAGTGCACCTGAACTTCGTTCACAGCATTATGATAATGTTGAATGCCACAGGCACTAATGTGGATTCTTTCCAGGTGTCACCATCAACTGTAGTAGACTATATGTGTGTCAAACTCGCATTCTTGTTTTAATAGTTCTCCCCTTTAGTTCTCACTTGCAATCGAGGGAAGGTTGGTGGAGTAACAGCAGTGATTGTAAATGTAAGGGTTGATTTGACCTCAGATGAACTGTTTATATTCACAATCCCATGTTAGGCAGATGTGTTCTTGTTAAAACGACTTACAGGAAAGTGCATGAATGCTTTAGTACATTAGTTGGGGGAAAAAATACCATTAAAATGAGTAATTTGTGCTGTCATCTAAGCTGGCTTCGGCATAGGTTTGTATGGATTCCTTTACCCCTGAGCACAACATTTGGCTTTGCAAGAGGTTTGTGTGTGTTTGAGAAGGTTGTGAAACCGTTATCCCTGAAATTCTCAATAAAACCCTGACTTAGATTTTTCCAGCGTACTCATTCTGATTGAAAACACGTGTAGTTAGGAAGTGATTTATAAGGTTTTAAAAGGATATAATGGTTTGAGTTTGTAAAATTATAAAATTGTTTACCTCTATAAATCTAGAGTTGTCCTTTTATTCCACTGATTTTTTGCTTTAACTTGTCCAAAGTAGTTGAAATAGTCTTTAAAGACAACTAGTAAAGTGGGAAAACTAAACTGAATCATGCATCATTAAATGTATATTTTTCCACTATTAAACAAAAAGCATTAAGCACTGCTATTTATTAGTGCTGTCAAATCGATTAATCACATCCTACATAAAAGTATATATATGTAGTTATATATATATTAAATCACACATTTTTTCTGTGATTAATCGCGATCAAAAACATTAACATTTTTAATATACGTTTTTTTTATAAGTTTTTTTATATATTTATATATATTTTTAATATGGAAGCCTGATTCCACTTAAAAGTAAACATTGTAAAAAAAGAAAGTTAGAAATAAAGACGCAAATACAAGAAATAAAGTGTATTGTGTTTATGATCAATATAGTTATTTTTCAACCCTGTAGACCAAAACTTTTGTGTTTGTGTTTCTCAGAGTTGGATATCTTTGGCAGAGTCCTCTTCTCTGTGCTGACTTTAATGGCCACGGTGTCTATGCTGGTTTTCATTGAAGAATGCATCTACATCTATAAGAAAGTACCACCAAATAAGAAAAGCGTAATCATCTGGGTAACCGGAGCAGCACCAGTGAGTTCTATTGTTTATGTCCCTTGCTGTTTTCTGGTATCTATATCTGTTTTCTAAAAAATCTTTCCTAATAACTCCTAATTAGAACTGACATGTCAAATATGAGTTATCTGTAACCCACCCATGCGGAAACTGAGGCAATGATATACGGTTAGTCATTTCTAGTGTGTTACTGCCTGGATGAGTGATTATGAGTCTCAAGTTCATCTTGATTTCGGAGGCATTATGTTTATCTCTATCTTTTTCAGGTCATTGGTACCATGTCTTGTTTGGGCATGTGGGTTCCAAGGGCCACAATGTTCACTGATATGACATCAGCCACGTGAGTTCACCATTAGTGCTCTACTTTTGTCCAGTGTGGAATGCTTGAAAAGGAAAGTATAAATTATGCATTAACTGTAGTGGTCAAACATTTTTTTTTTGCACTCCAAAAATACTTTGTCCCAGATATTTTGTAGTGTACAGAATTGTATTTGTGGGTGTGTGCAAGCGAGACACACCACCACAACAACAACATTAACATATTTCTGACTCAATTGGCAGATACTTTGCAGTTGTGGTTTTCAAGTTCCTGATTCTTATGATTGAAGAGGTCGGAGGAGATGATGCTTTTCTCAGGCGCTCTGAGAAAAAGTCGTTTAAGATCAGCACAGGACCTTGCTGCTGCTGCTGCCCGTGTCTACCAAATGTCTCCATCACACGGTAATCAACCGTTGCAAGGGTGTTCTGGGTGGTTGTTTATTTGCCAAATCATAACAGCCCGTCCTGAAGTATTTATAGCCGCGTTTCCACCGAAATTGCCAATACAATTTGTCCCAGGGACTTTTTTTTTCCTCAGACCTGTTGCTGTCTGCGTTTCCATCGTTGTAAAGTACCGCGAAGATTAGACAAATTAGTCCGGTGAGATAGGACAGAGTGCGACTTTCCAGGTCCTGCTGGATTTTGTCCTCCGCATATAAGCCTAATAAAGCCTGAACCTCGTTGTCAGGCCATCGGTCGTACTCTTACTGCACGCATCAAAATGCTGTGTGAACTCAACCAATCAGCATGTTCAGTGCCCAAGTCCAACCCCTGAAATTTCCTGGACTTTGAAAAAGTACTACCTCTGTCGTGGAAAAAAGAAACTTTAATAGTTATCATGGTGAAGCTGGAATTAAAAAAACACAAGCTAAGTGTCTTTAAAAGCTTTTATTCTTGCCAAGAAGGTCAATTCGGACATGCAGGTTGTGCAGTCAGAAAAGACCAAGTGGAAGCCTCACACTCGTTCTTTTATACTCTCATTTCAGTGGGTGAGGGCTTCAACTTTAATAACACAAAAACACAATAACAAACGATGTTATCTGCAGCTGTCCCACCTTCAGTGAAAACACAACTTTCCGAGAACTTGTTCTAGGCTACAGACAACGAACACACTAGTTCTTTTAAGAAAAGTATCAAAGGTTATCAAACTAAATTGTGTTTACTACAGAAAACTAGAATTCCCCTTATATTTAACAAAAACATCTAGGTCTAATAATTAAAAACACCATATATTGTTTGATATAGTTTATGTTAAAAATTTCCCTTACACCTTGTAAGCAGGGACTTTCTGAGAGGGCCATTTTTACCCAGAACTTCATTTAGACCCTGGTCTCTGCGGTCGAAACACACCGAGTACCACCCCAAAGTCTCTAGTTCCTGGGGAAAGTTCCCACAGTGGAAACGCGGCTAATGACAGTGGTTCTTAACCTGGGGACCGGGGCCCACTACGGAGCCTCAAGATGACATAAAATGGTTTAACATAAGACAAAACAAGTTTTAAAATAAGCTAAAACAACAAAAAATCTTCTTATTTTACTCCTCAACATCCTTTTTTTCCTTCTTTAAAGAACCAAGGTTCCCATGGTCTTTGGAAACATGGAGATTTGAGGTAGCCTATTTTTTTTTAAGTGTTATTTCTAGACCTGAAAAAAAAATTCTTCTCCATGGGCATTTTTTTTATAATGAATATAGATTTTTCTAATTATGCCAAGCTCTACAGTATTTTAACAGGTAGAATTTGATTTAAAAATATTTTTTAAAACTTAAGATTTTTAAAATATTTTTTATTCGTTTTTTTTTTTACATGTCTATATTGTTTTTATTATTTTTTATTTCAGTATTACTTTATTTTAGTACATAGTTACTAAATCAAAATAAGAAATGTTCCCTTTAATAAAATTAATAAAAACTAAACACTGAAATTTGCATCTAAAATTTTGCCCAGTTTGCCATTAATTGGCCATATCTTCAACTGAATGTCAACAGGATCAGTGCACCTCTGGCCATTCAACTCTTCTGCAAATATGAGGCCTTTATCATGCTTAGTGCATAACTTAAAATGGACACCTCAGGGCCATTGCACCCTTTGCTATCTGGAAGAAAGGAGAAGTTTGTGGCTCCTGGAATAATTGGCTTTACAGTATATCAGTGTTATGTAAGACTTTCATTATCAAACGTAACGTAAACAGTTGAATGCAATATAATCCTATTTCATGAGATACCTGTGAGTGGGATCATGTGACCTATATCATATTTAAAAGTTTTTTTTTTTTTTTTTTAATGTTTTTCAGACGTTCTCTGTTTATATTGAAACTGGGGTCCTACCAGTTTGCGCTGTTGAAATTAGTCTTCACCATCCTCTCTATTGTCCTTTGGACGAATGGCAACTTTAATTTAGCTGATGTAAGTATACACTGTGCACGTATTTTAATAGTATAATTTTATTTATTAATCATTTTATTTATGAACTTGAGAAAGACTTGCAGAGTGTCTCTTTCTCTGGTCTATAGGTTTCAGCTACTGGAGGAGCCATTTGGATAAACTCATTTATAGGTGTTCTCACTATTATTGCCCTTTGGCCTGTTGCAATCATGTTCATGCATGTGCGAGAGTCATTGCGCACGCTTAAAATTATCCCTAAATATGCCATGTATCAGGTTTGTGTGTGTTTTGTACTTATTCCTTATGATTTTGGTCTTCAGTATTGCTGTAATTAATCAGGGCTGGGTATAAATGAAGATTTCTCAGATTTCAAATTCTGCCCATTTTATTACGAAATCCATACAACAAATTCCACTTTGGCGCTCTTTAATGTGGCGTGGCACATTATGATTGTGATTGCTATTGCCGTCAGTGTTGCGAAGCCCGCAGTTTTCTGGTGAAATTTGGCTACTTTTTACCATTTTGCCGTGGGTTTAGTCTGTGGGTTGAACGTGATTGGGCTAGTTTTGTCAGTGATTGGGCGGGTTTTAAATAGCAGCTGCAAGTAGGGCTGGACATCCAACCCCGCCCACATCCAGGCATGACATCAGAAGCCACGTCCGTGTCCAATGCGTCGCCTTGTGACTCCCCATCCCGTTCCGCCCCGGAAACCTTGATTTATTGTATGTAGGTTTTCGATTGAAAGGGTCTTTAGGCGTAAGGGTAGGTTTTGAATGGGTTTCAGTATGTAGGGTCCAGATTAAAAGGGGTTTTAGGCGTAAGGGGTCATAAGGGTAGGTTTTGAGTGGGTTTCAGTATGTAGGGTCCAGATTAAAAGGGGTTTTAGGCGTAAGGGTAGGTTTTGAGTGGGTTTCAGGCGTAAGGGTAGGTTTTGAGGGGGTTTCAGTATGTATGGTCCAGATTAAAATGGGTTTTAGGCATTGGGTTTTGCGAAATTTGGCTACTTTTTAAAATTTTGTCGTTGGTTGTTTAGTCTGCGGGTTGAATGTGATTGGGCTAGTTTTGTCAATGATTGGGCAGGTTTTAAATAGCAGCTGCAAGTAGGGCTGGACATCCAACCCCGCCCACATCCAGGCGTGACATCAGAAGCCACACCACACCGTTTTGAGTGGGTTTCAGTATGTAGGGTCCAGATTAAAAGGGTTTTTAGGCATAAGGGTAGGTTTTGAGTGGGTTTCAGTATGTAGGGTCCAGATTAAAGGGTTTTTAGGCGTAAGGATAGGTTTTGAGTAGGTTTCAGTGTGATCTGTCATAAAAAGAGAAATATAAGAAGTAAATGAATAGAAATTAGATGTGAGGGTTAAGTCTTCTCTATGCTTCGTCCTGTTTCAAAGTTAATGAGGAAGGATTTTTTTTCTCCCTTCCTCTCCCCCCCCAAACCACTTCACCAGAAATCAGCTAATTTCGCAGAGGCGGACTTTATCAGTGTTTTTCTTTGGAAAACGTTTACTTTTAATCGGCTGCAGGGTGGAGTTTCCGCTGAAATGGTTTGGGGGGGAAAATGACATCACACTTGGATGATACAGTACAATTTACTGAAAACTGTATCATGTCTCGAAGCGAAAACTAATCGAATCGTGAGATTTGTGTCAATACCCAGCCCTAGAATGAATGTTACCCATGATTCATCAATTATATCTGCCTGTAGTTGGTGCTGATTCTTAGCCAGCTGCAAACTGCCATCATTAACATACTGGCAATGAACGGGACTATTGGCTGTGCACCACCCTATACCTCCCAGGCCCGTGGATACTGTAAGTACCGTGTTACAGAACATAACATAACTATCCTGTTATATACTATTATAGAGCACAGGACTTAAAGGTGGGGCCGGTTCTAGGCATGGGCAGGGGTGGGCTGAGCCCACCCAAACGTCTGCCTTGCCCACCCAATCAGAATTTAGGAACTTATAGTGTTCATTTGTTTTTAAGATTTGTGCATTGATTAAAACAATCTGAGGTGGGCTATGTGTTGAAAGTTTTGATGAAGGGCTGTAGAATGCCGCAAACAATCACAAAAATAACACCAGAAATTTGCAGTATTTGTTCCTTTATTAACTGAAAGTAACAGCGCGGCGCGTTATAGGCTACTCGCGCGCTTCAGTCTGTAGCAGAAAAGCAGAGGCTGCACTCACACGAAAGAAAACGGGCAGAAATATTTGCGTGCTAAGGCAATTAGTTGTAGCCTATTCGTGATATTAATACAGCTCTGATTTGATTTGTGATTCATGCCAAGTTGAAATTAGCTATAAATAAAAAACAAACAAACAACTAGCTCATTTAAGAACGTGCATATTGCATGGACAGAACTAGAACATAGCCTAATGTAGCTAAGTGTTTAAAATGCAAATGCAAAGTTCAGTTGAAACCTTGCCCTCTTTGGCTTGCTGTTGATGCTGTAAATTGAATGTACGAGGCAAACTACTGCTGTTTAAATAACAGCACTAAAATAAGAATGCACTGTTTATCTTTTAATCAGTTTAGGGCCATTCTTACAGGACGCGAGACGTAGGTTAGTGCAGGTCTAGAGACGCATTTTTTAAAAGTTATTTTAACTTGAGTGCCGCGTTTATAAAGCACGATACTCGGAAGAGAGGCGAGCACAACAGTCTAACGGTCTAGGGTGATGTTTACATTAAAAAACGATATAAAAGTAGCGCAATGGAATTAAAAAACACATCCTGTGTGGCATTTAATTGCCCCTTTCCATGCAATTAAAGATGCATTCATTGCTATAGTAACATGTAGGCTTCCATTCCGTTTTCTTTCCAAATTATCACTGGATATCTATCTATCTATCTATCTATACCCCCTTCCCCCCACCAAAAAAAAGCCCACCCAGGATATCTGCTAGCCCACCCTTCTATAGGTGCCTAGAACCGGGCCTGCTTAAAGGGGTAGTAAACCCAAAATAAAAAATTCTGTCTTTTGAGTTTCCTATTTCTTCTGTGAAATGCAAAAAGAGAGTTTAGCAGAATGAGCTGCTCTCTTAATGAAAGTGGATGGGGACCCAGGGGTTGTCAAGCTCCAAAAAACATCATAAAACTATCAAAAGTAATACAACATGTATTCCACGTATTTAAGTAGATTTTAAGTCGTCATTCATTGATAATCTTATTGACAGCCATGATCACCATTCACTTTCATATATGGCATTCTACTATGAATAACTCATTTTGTGTTCCACTGAAAAAGAATGTCATATGAGTTTCGAAAGACAGGAGGCATCAGAATTACTCTATTTTTTTTTTTGGTTGGACTGTCCCTTTAATTCTTGCTTAATTTGTCTAAAACACCTACTTAAACTGTCTGGTATTAATGAATGCCGTAAATTTATTTTCATAGTGATGAGTCAGCAGCTGCTGATCGTGGAGATGTTCATCATCACGCTAGTGACTCGTGTTTTATATAGACGTCAGTACGACCCCATACCAGATGCGGACGATGTTGAGGATACAAACACTGTCCTTACCACAAAAAATATTGGCTGAGAAGAACAGACTGTTGTGTGTGAATGAGATTGTGTTATATATTTGGGGCCGGTTTGTTGGAAAACATTTTTTTTTTTTTAAACGTTGGTCATTAACTTTATTTTCTAAATGCATGTACATGCTAGTATCTAATATTTTGGCAGATATGTTTTTTATTAAGGTTACTAGGCAGCAGAATTTGACTGTAGTGTCAACCATCACTTTGAGGGGCCTGATATCGATGTTTACACTTTGTATTGGGTGTGTCCATCTAGAGATTAAGGGGATTTTCTGTTCTTCCTTGGAATGCTTGGTCTGTTTGTTTTTTTTTGTTGATAGGACCACAAAGCATAATAAATATGCTTTGCATATTTATGCTCATGGTGCACTTTTCTGATGAAGTGAGACACAGTCATTTCTATGGCATAATGATATGCTGCATAAAAGACGTTTGGAATAGTATAAAGGTCAGGATTTGTTTATGTTGTTAAATTGTATGTCGATATATATTACCCTTGTAAAATCTGTCACTTCATATTGTTGAATACAGATTTTTCCAGTAATCATGTCATTTGTCTGTTGTTGTTGTTGTTATTGTTAAATAAAACTATTAAAGTTTGAAACAAATCTGAAATAAAATATATTAAATGAGAAATGTTGAAGTACAAAAATTACTGAAACTAAAACTGAAATAATAAATTGAAGCTAAATATATATATATTTTTAATCATTATGTGCTTTTGTCATTTTTATTATTGTTTATATACACTCACCTAAAGGATTATTAGGAACACCTGTTCAATTTCTCATTAATGCAATTATCTAATCAACCAATCACATGGCAGTTGCTTCAATGCATTTAAGGGTGTGGTCCTGGTCAAGACAATCTCCTGAACTCCAAACTGAATGTCAGAATGGGAAAGAAAGGTGATTTAAGCAATTTTGAGCGTGGCATGGTTGTTGGTGCCAGACGGTCCGGTCTGAGTATTTCACAATCTGCTCAGTTACTGGGATTTTCACGCACAACCATTTCTAGAGTTTACAAAGAATGGTGTGAAAAGGGAAAAACATCCAGTATGCGGCAGTCCTGTGGGCGAAAATGCCTTGTTGATGTTAGAGGTCAGAGAAGAATAGGCAGACTGATTCAAGCTGATAGAAGAGCAACTTTGACTGAAATAACCACTCGTTACAACCGAGGAATGCAGCAAAGCATTTGTGAAGCCACAACACGCACAACCTTGAGGCGGATGGGCTACAACAGCAGAAGACCCCACCGGGTACCACTCATCTCCACTACAAATAGGAAAAAGAGGCTACAATTTGCACGAGCTCACCAAAATTGGACAGTTGAAGACTGGAAAAATGTTGCCTGGTCTGATGAGTCTCGATTTCTGTTGAGACATTCAGATGGTAAAGTCAGAATTTGGCGTAAACAGAATGAGAACATGGATCCATCATGCCTTGTTACCACTGTGCAGGCTGGTGGTGGTGGTGTAATGGTGTGGGGGATGTTTTCTTGGCACACTTTAGGCCCCTTAGTGCCAATTGGGCATCGTTTAAATGCCACGGCCTACCTGAGCATTGTTTCTGACCATGTCCATCCCTTTATGACCACCATGTACCCATCCTCTGATGGCTACTTCCAGCAGGATAATGCACCATGTCACAAAGCTCGAATCATTTCAAATTGGTTTCTTGAACATGACAATGAGTTCACTGTACTAAAATGGCCCCCACAGTCACCAGATCTCAACCCAATAGAGCATCTTTGGGATGTGGTGGAACGGGAGCTTCGTGCCCTGGATGTGCATCCCACAAATCTCCATCAACTGCAAGATGCTATCCTATCAATATGGGCCAACATTTCTAAAGAATGCTTTCAGCACCTTGTTGAATCAATGCCACGTAGAATTAAGGCAGTTCTGAAGGCGAAAGGGGGTCAAACACAGTATTAGTATGGTGTTCCTAATACTCCTTTAGGTGAGTGTATATATACAATAATAAAATTAAAAATGTTTTATTATATTTTATATATATTATATACACACATTTATATACACACAGGGCTTGCCATTTGCAGGTGTATTTCAGCAATATGCCATGTATCAGGTTTGTGTGTGTTTTGTACTTATTCCTTATGATTTTGGTCTTCAGTATTGCTGTAATTAATCAGGGCTGGGTATAAATGAAGATTTCTCAGATTTCAAATTCTGCCCATTTTATTACGAAATCCAAACAACAAATTCCACTTTGGCGCCCGTGTCCAATGCATCGCCTTGTGACCCCCCATCCCGTTCCGCCCCGGAAACCTTGATTTATTGTATGTAGGTTTTTGATTGAAAGGGTTTTTAGGCGTAAGGGTAGGTTTTGAATGGGTTTCAGTATGTAGGGTCCAGATTAAAAGGGGTTTTAGGCGTAAGGGTAGGTTTTGAGTGGGTTTCAGTATGTAGGGTCCAGATTAAAAGGGTTTTTAGGCATAAGGGGTCATAAGGGTAGGTTTTGAGTGGGTTTCAGTATGTAGGGTCCAGATTAAAAGGGGTTTTAGGCATAAGGGGTCATAAGGGTAGGTTTTGAGTGGGTTTCAGTATGTAGGGTCCAGATTAAAAGGGGTTTTAGGCGTAAGGGTAGGTTTTGAGTGGGTTTCAGTATGTAGGGTTCAGATTAAAAGGGGTTTTAGGCGTAAGGGTAGGTTTTGAGGGGGTTTCAGTATGTATGGTCCAGATTAAAATGGGTTTTAGGCATTGGGTTTTGCGAAATTTGGCTACTTTTTAAAATTTTGTCGTCGGTTGTTTAGTCTGCGGGTTGAATGTGATGGGGCTAGTTTTGTCAGTGATTTTAAATAGCAGCTGCAAATAGGGCTGGACATCCAACCCCGCCCATATCCAGGCGTGACATCAGAAGCCACAGCGTGTCCAATGCGTTACCTTGTGCCTCCCTATAAGGGTAGGTTTTGAGTGGGTTTCAGGCATAAGGGTAGGTTTTGAGGGGGTTTCAGTATGTAGGGGCCAGATTAAAAGGGGTTTAGGCATAAGGGTATGTTTTGAGTGAGTTTCATATGTATGGTGCAGATTAAAAGGGTTTTTAGGCATTGGGTTTTGCGAAATTTGGCTACTTTTTACAATTTTGCCGTTGGTTGTTTAGTCTGCGGGTTGAATGTGATTGGGCTAGTTTTGTCAATGATTGGGCAGGTTTTAAATAGCAGCTGCAAGTAGGGCTGGACATCCAACCCCGCCCACATCCAGGCGTGACATCAGAAGCCACACCGTGTCCAATGCGTCACCTTGTGACTCCCCATAAGGGTAGGTTTTGAGTGGGTTTCAGTATGTAGGGTCCAGATTAAAAGGGTTTTTAGGCATAAGGGTAGGTTTTGAGTGGGTTTCAGTATGTAGGGTCCAGATTAAAGGGTTTTTAGGCGTAAGGATAGGTTTTGAGTAGGTTTCAGTGTGATCTGTCATAAAAAGAGAAATATAAGAAGTAAATGAATAGAAATTAGATGTGAGGTTTAAGTAGGGCTGGACATCCAACCCCGGCCACATCCAGGCATGACATCAGAAGCCACGCCTGTGTCCAGTGCGTCACCTTGTGACTCCCCATCCTGTTCCGCCCTGGATTAAAAGGGTTTCAATATGTAGGGTCCAGAATAAAAGGATTTTTAGGCATAAGGGGTGATAAGGGTAGGTTTTGAGTGGGTTTCAGTATGTAGGGTCCAGATTAAAAGGGTTTTAGGCATAAGGGTAGGTTTTGAGTGGGTTTCAGTATGTAGGGTCCAGATTAAAAGGGTTTTAGGCATAAGAGTAGGTTTTGAGTGGGTTTCATATGTATGGTGCAGATTAAAAGGGTTTTTAGGCATTGGGTTTTGCGAAATTTGGCTACTTTTTACAATTTTGCCGTGGGTTGTTTAGTCTGCGGGTTGAATGTGATTGGGCTAGTTTTGTCAGTGATTGGGCGGGTTTTAAATAGCAGCTGCAAGTAGGGCTGGACATCCAACCCTGCCCACATGCAGGCGTGACATCAGAAGCCACACCGTGTCCAATGCGTCACCTTGTGACTCCCCATAAGGGTAGGTTTTGAGTGGGTTTCAGTATGTAGGGTCCAGATTAAAAGGGTTTTTAGGCATAAGGGTAGGTTTTGAGTGGGTTTTAGTATGTAGGGTCCAGATTAAAAGGGTTTTTAGGCATAAGGATAGGTTTTGAGTGGGTTTTAGTGTGGTCTGTCATAAAAAGAGAAATATAAGAAGTAAATGAATAGAAATTAGATGAGGGTTAAGTCTTCTCTATGCTTCTTCCTGTTTCAAAGTTAATGAGGAAGGATTTTTTTCTCCCTTCCTCTCCCCCCCCAAACCACTTCACCAGAAATCAGCTAATTTCATTGGTTAAGGTTACAGTGACGGGTAGGTTTAGGGATCAGTGTTTGGCAGAGGCGGACTTTATCAGTGTTTTTCTTTGGAAAACTTTTACTTTTAATCGGCTGCAGGGTGGAGTTTCCGCTGAAATGGTTTGGGGGGAAAATTCATGCTAATGAGAATGTGACGTATTTGGACATGGGCGTGGCTTCTGACATCACACTTGGATGATACAGTACAATTTACTGAAATCTGTATCATGTCTCGAAGCGAAAACGAATCGAATCGTGAGATTTGTGTCAATACCCAGCCCTAGAATGAATGTTACCCATGATTCATCAATTATATCTGCCTGTAGTTGGTGCTGATTCTTAGCTAGCTGCAAACTGCCATCATTAACATACTGGCAATGAACGGGACTATTGGCTGTGCACCACCCTATACCTCCCAGGCCCGTGAATACTGTAAGTACCGTGTTACAGAACATAACATAACTATCCTGTTATATACTATTATAGAGCACAGGACTTAAAGGTGGGGCCGGTTCTAGGCATGGGCAGGGGTGGGCTGAGCCCACCCAAACGTCTGCCTTGCCCACCCAATCAGAATTTAGGAACTGATAGTGTTCATTTGTTTTTAAGATTTGTGCATTGATTAAAACAATCTGAGGTGGGCTATGTGTTGAAAGTTTTGATGAAGGGCTGTAGAATGCCGCAAACAATCACAAAAATAACACCAGAAATTTGCAGTATTTGTTCCTTTATTAACTGAAAGTAACAGCGCGGCGCGTTATAGGCTACTCGCGCGCTTCAGTCTGTAGCAGAAAAGCAGAGGCTGCACTCACACGAAAGAAAACGGGCAGAAATATTTGCGTGCTAAGGCAATTAGTTGTAGCCTATTCGTGATATTAATACAGCTCTGATTTGATTTGTGATTCATGCCAAGTTGAAATTAGCTATAAATAAAAAACAAACAAACAACTAGCTCATTTAAGAATGTGCATATTGCATGGACAGAACTAGAACATAGCCTAATGTAGCTAAGTGTTTAAAATGCAAATGCAAAGTTCAGTTGAAACCTTGCCCTCTTTGGCTTGCTGTTGATGCTGTAAATTGAATGTACGAGGCAAACTACTGCTGTTTAAATAACAGCACTAAAATAAGAATGCGCTGTTTATCTTTTAATCAGTTTAGGGCCATTCTTACAGGACGCGAGACGTAGGTTAGTGCAGGTCTAGAGACGCATTTTTTAAAAGTTATTTTAACTTGAGTGCCGCGTTTATAAAGCACGATACTCGGAAGAGAGGCGAGCACAACAGTCTAACGGTCTAGGGTGATGTTTACATTAAAAAACGATATAAAAGTAGCGCAATGGAATTAAAAAACACATCCTGTGTGGCATTTAATTGCCCCTTTCCATGCAATTAAAGATGCATTCATTGCTATAGTAACATGTAGGCTTCCATTCCGTTTTCTTTCCAAATTATCACTGGATATCTATCTATCTATCTATCTATCTATCTATACCCCCTTCCCCCCACCAAAAAAAAGCCCACCCAGGATATCTGCTAGCCCACCCTTCTATAGGTGCCTAGAACCGGGCCTGCTTAAAGTGGTAGTAAACCCAAAATAAAAAATTCTGTCTTTTGAGTTTCCTATTTCTTCTGTGAAATGCAAAAAGAGAGTTTAGCAGAATGAGCTGCTCTCTTAATGAAAGTGGATGGGGACCCAGGGGTTGTCAAGCTCCAAAAAACATCATAAAACTATCAAAAGTAATACAACATGTATTCCACGTATTTAAGTAGATTTTAAGTCGTCATTCATTGATAATCTTATTGACAGCCATGATCACCATTCACTTTCATATATGGCATTCTACTATAAATAACTCATTTTGTGTTCAACTGAAAAAGAATGTCATATGAGTTTCGAAAGACAGGAGGCATCAGAATTACTCTATTTTTTTTTTTGGTTGGACTGTCCCTTTAATTCTTGCTTAATTTGTCTAAAACACCTACTTAAACTGTCTGGTATTAATGAATGCCGTAAATTTATTTTCATAGTGATGAGTCAGCAGCTGCTGATCGTGGAGATGTTCATCATCACGCTAGTGACTCGTGTTTTATATAGACGTCAGTACGACCCCATACCAGATGCGGACGATGTTGAGGATACAAACACTGTCCTTACCACAAAAAATATTGGCTGAGAAGAACAGACTGTTGTGTGTGAATGAGATTGTGTTATATATTTGGGGCCGGTTTGTTGGAAAACATTTTTTTTTTTTTAAACGTTGGTCATTAACTTTATTTTCTAAATGCATGTACATGCTAGTATCTAATATTTTGGCAGATATGTTTTTTATTAAGGTTACTAGGCAGCAGAATTTGACTGTAGTGTCAACCATCACTTTGAGGGGCCTGATATCAATGTTTACACTTTGTATTGGGTGTGTCCATCTAGAGATTAAGGGAATTTTCTGTTCTTCCTTGGAATGCTTGGTCTGTTTGTTTTTTTTTGTTGATAGGACCACAAAGCATAATAAATATTGTGAGTCATGGTGCACTTTTCTGATGAAGTGAGACAGTCATTTCTATGGCATAATGATATGCTGCATAAAAGACGTTTGGAATAGTATAAAGGTCAGGATTTGTTTATGTTGTTAAATTGTATGTCGATATATATTACCCTTGTAAAATCTGTCACTTCATATTGTTGAATACAGATTTTTCCAGTAATCATGTCATTTGTCTGTTGTTGTTATTGTTAAATAAAACTATTAAAGTTTGAAACAAATCTGAAATAAAATATATTAAATGAGAAATGTTGAAGTACAAAAATTACTGAAACTAAAACTGAAATAATAAATTGAAGCTAAATATATATATATTTTTAATCATTATGTGCTTTTGTCATTTTTATTATTGTTTATATACACTCACCTAAAGGATTATTAGGAACACCTGTTTAATTTCTCATTAATGCAATTATCTAATCAACCAATCACATGGCAGTTGCTTCAATGCATTTAGGGGTGTGGTCCTGGTCAAGACAATCTCCTGAACTCCAAACTGAATGTCAGAATGGGAAAGAAAGGTGATTTAAGCAATTTTGAGCGTGGCATGGTTGTTGGTGCCAGACGGGCCGGTCTGAGTATTTCACAATTTGCTCAGTTACTGGGATTTTCACGCACAACCATTTCTAGAGTTTACAAAGAATGGTGTGAAAAGGGAAAAACATCCAGTATGCGGCAGTCCTGTGGGCAAAAATGCCTTGTTGATGCTAGAGGTCAGAGGAGAATGGGCCGACTGATTCAAGCTGATAGAAGAGCAACTTTGACTGAAATAACCACTCGTTACAACCGAGGTATGCAGCAAAGCATTTGTGAAGCCACAACACGCACAACCTTGAGGCGGATGGGCTACAACAGCAGAAGACCCCACCGGGTACCACTCGTCTCCACTACAAATAGGAAAAAGAGGCTACAATTTGCACGAGCTCACCAAAATTGGACTGTTGAAGACTGGAAAAATGTTGCCTGGTCTGAGGAGTCTCGATTTCTGTTGAGACATTCAGATGGTAGAGTCAGAATTTGGCGTAAACAGAATGAGAACATGGATCCATCATGCCTTGTTACCACTGTGCAGGCTGGTGGTGGTGGTGTAATGGTGTGGGGGATGTTTTCTTGGCACACTTTAGGCCCCTTAGTGCCAATTGGGCATCGTTTAAATGCCACGGCCTACCTGAGCATTGTTTCTGACCATGTCCATCCCTTTATGACCACCATGTACCCATCCTCTGATGGCTACTTCCAGCAGGATAATGCACCATGTCACAAAGCTTGAATCATTTCAAATTGGTTTCTTGAACATGACAATGAGTTCACTGTACTAAAATGGCCCCCACAGTCACCAGATCTCAACCCAATAGAGCATCTTTGGAATGTGGTGGAAGGGGAGCTTCGTGCCCTGGATGTGCATCCCACAAATCTCCATCAACTGCAAGATGCTATCCTATCAATATGGGCCAACATTTCTAAAGAATGCTTTCAGCACCTTGTTGAATCAATGCCACGTAGAATTAAGGCAGTTCTGAAGGCGAAAGGGGGTCAAACACAGTATTAGTATGGTGTTCCTAATAATCCCTTAGGTGAGTGTATATATACAATAATAAAATTAAAAATGTTTTATTATATTTTATATATATTATATACACACATTTATATACACACAGGGCTTGCCATTTGCAGGTGTATTTCAGCAATATGCCATGTATCAGGTTTGTGTGTGTTTTGTACTTATTCCTTATGATTTTGGTCTTCAGTATTGCTGTAATTAATCAGGGCTGGGTATAAATGAAGATTTCTCAGATTTCAAATTCTGCCCATTTTATTACGAAATCCAAACAACAAATTCCACTTTGGCGCCCGTGTCCAATGCGTCGCCTTGTGACCCCCCATCCCGTTCCGCCCCGGAAACCTTGATTTATTGTATGTAGGTTTTCGATTGAAAGGGTTTTTAGGCGTAAGGGTAGGTTTTGAATGGGTTTCAGTATGTAGGGTCCAGATTAAAAGGGGTTTTAGGCGTAAGGGTAGGTTTTGAGTGGGTTTCAGTATGTAGGGTCCAGATTAAAAGGGTTTTTAGGCATAAGGGGTCATAAGGGTAGGTTTTGAGTGGGTTTCAGTATGTAGGGTCCAGATTAAAAGGGGTTTTAGGCGTAAGGGTAGGTTTTGAGTGGGTTTCAGTATGTAGGGTTCAGATTAAAAGGGGTTTTAGGCGTAAGGGTAGGTTTTGAGTGGGTTTCAGGCGTAAGGGTAGGTTTTGAGGGGGTTTCAGTATGTATGGTCCAGATTAAAATGGGTTTTAGGCATTGGGTTTTGCGAAATTTGGCTACTTTTTAAAATTTTGTCGTGGGTTGTTTAGTCTGCGGGTTGAATGTGATGGGGCTAGTTTTGTCAGTGATTTTAAATAGCAGCTGCAAATAGGGCTGGACATCCAACCCCGCCCATATCCAGGCGTGACATCAGAAGCCACAGCGTGTCCAATGCGTTACCTTGTGTCTCCCTATAAGGGTAGGTTTTGAGTGGGTTTCAGGCATAAGGGTAGGTTTTGAGGGGGTTTCAGTATGTAGGGGCCAGATTAAAAGGGGTTTAGGCATAAGGGTATGTTTTGAGTGAGTTTCATATGTATGGTGCAGATTAAAAGGGTTTTTAGGCATTGGGTTTTGCGAAATTTGGCTACTTTTTACAATTTTGCCGTTGGTTGTTTAGTCTGCGGGTTGAATGTGATTGGGCTAGTTTTGTCAATGATTGGGCAGGTTTTAAATAGCAGCTGCAAGTAGGGCTGGACATCCAACCCCGCCCACATCCAGGCGTGACATCAGAAGCCACACCGTGTCCAATGCGTCACCTTGTGACTCCCCATAAGGGTAGGTTTTGAGTGGGTTTCAGTATGTAGGGTCCAGATTAAAAGGGTTTTTAGGCATAAGGGTAGGTTTTGAGTGGGTTTCAGTATGTAGGGTCCAGATTAAAGGGTTTTTAGGTGTAAGGATAGGTTTTGAGTAGGTTTCAGTGTGATCTGTTATAAAAAGAGAAATATAAGAAGTAAATGAATAGAAATTAGATGTGAGGTTTAAGTAGGGCTGGACATCCAACCCCGGCCACATCCAGGCATGACATCAGAAGCCACGCCTGTGTCCAGTGCGTCACCTTGTGACTCCCCATCCTGTTCCGCCCTGAATTAAAAGGGTTTCAATATGTAGGGTCCAGAATAAAAGGATTTTTAGGCATAAGGGGTCATAAGGGTAGGTTTTGAGTGGGTTTCAGTATGTAGGGTCCAGATTAAAAGGGTTTTAGGCATAAGGGTAGGTTTTGAGTGGGTTTCAGTATGTAGGGTCCAGATTAAAAGGGTTTTAGGCATAAGAGTAGGTTTTGAGTGGGTTTCATATGTATGGTGCAGATTAAAAGGGTTTTTAGGCATTGGGTTTTGCGAAATTTGGCTACTTTTTACAATTTTGCCTTGGGTTGTTTAGTCTGCGGGTTGAATGTGATTGGGCTAGTTTGGTCAGTGATTGGGCGGGTTTTAAATAGCAGCTGCAAGTAGGGCTGGACATCCAACCCCGCCCACATGCAGGCGTGACATCAGAAGCCACACCGTGTCCAATGCGTCACCTTGTGACTCCCCATAAGGGTAGGTTTTGAGTGGGTTTCAGTATGTAGGGTCCAGATTAAAAGGGTTTTTAGGCATAAGGGTAGGTTTTGAGTGGGTTTTAGTATGTAGGGTCCAGATTAAAAGGGTTTTTAGGCATAAGGATAGGTTTTGAGTGGGTTTTAGTGTGGTCTGTCATAAAAAGAGAAATATAAGAAGTAAATGAATAGAAATTAGATGAGGGTTAAGTCTTCTCTATGCTTCTTCCTGTTTCAAAGTTAATGAGGAAGGATTTTTTTTCTCCCTTCCTCCCCCCCCCAAACCACTTCACCAGAAATCAACTAATTTCATTGGTTAAGGTTACAGTGACGGGTAGGTTTAGGGATCAGTGTTTGGCAGAGGCGGACTTTATCAGTGTTTTTCTTTGGAAAACTTTTACTTTTAATCGGCTGCAGGGTGGAGTTTCCGCTGAAATGGTTTGGGGGGAAAAATCATGCTAATGAGAATGTGACGTATTTGGACATGGGCGTGGCTTCTGACATCACACTTGGATGATACAGTACAATTTACTGAAATCTGTATCATGTCTCGAAGCGAAAACGAATCGAATCGTGAGATTTGTGTCAATACCCAGCCCTAGAATGAATGTTACCCATGATTCATCAATTATATCTGCCTGTAGTTGGTGCTGATTCTTAGCTAGCTGCAAACTGCCATCATTAACATACTGGCAATGAACGGGACTATTGGCTGTGCACCACCCTATACCTCCCAGGCCCGTGGATACTGTAAGTACCGTGTTACAGAACATAACATAACTATCCTGTTATATACTATTATAGAGCACAGGACTTAAAGGTGGGGCCGGTTCTAGGCATGGGCAGGGGTGGGCTGAGCCCACCCAAACGTCTGCCTTGCCCACCCAATCAGAATTTAGGAACTGATAGTGTTCATTTGTTTTTACGATTTGTGCATTGATTAAAACAATCTGAGGTGGGCTATGTGTTGAAAGTTTTGATGAAGGGCTGTAGAATGCCGCAAACAATCACAAAAATAACACCAGAAATTTGCAGTATTTGTTCCTTTATTAACTGAAAGTAACAGCGCGGCGCGTTATAGGCTACTCGCGCGCTTCAGTCTGTAGCAGAAAAGCAGAGGCTGCACTCACACGAAAGAAAACGGGCAGAAATATTTGCGTGCTAAGGCAATTAGTTGTAGCCTATTCGTGATATTAATACAGCTCTGATTTGATTTGTGATTCATGCCAAGTTGAAATTAGCTATAAATAAAAAAACAAACAAACAACTAGCTCATTTAAGAACGTGCATATTGCATGGACAGAACTAGAACATAGCCTAATGTAGCTAAGTGTTTAAAATGCAAATGCAAAGTTCAGTTGAAACCTTGCCCTCTTTGGCTTGCTGTTGATGCTGTAAATTGAATGTACGAGGCAAACTACTGCTGTTTAAATAACAGCACTAAAATAAGAATGCGCTGTTTATCTTTTAATCAGTTTAGGGCCATTCTTACAGGACGCGAGACGTAGGTTAGTGCAGGTCTAGAGACGCATTTTTTAAAAGTTATTTTAACTTGAGTGCCGCGTTTATAAAGCACGATACTCGGAAGAGAGGCGAGCACAACAGTCTAACGGTCTAGGGTGATGTTTACATTAAAAAACGATATAAAAGTAGCGCAATGGAATTAAAAAACACATCCTGTGTGGCATTTAATTGCCCCTTTCCATGCAATTAAAGATGCATTCATTGCTATAGTAACATGTAGGCTTCCATTCCGTTTTCTTTCCAAATTATCACTGGATATCTATCTATCTATCTATACCCCCTTCCCCCCACCAAAAAAAAGCCCACCCAGGATATCTGCTAGCCCACCCTTCTATAGGTGCCTAGAACCGGGCCTGCTTAAAGGGGTAGTAAACCCAAAATAAAAAATTCTGTCTTTTGAGTTTCCTATTTCTTCTGTGAAATGCAAAAAGAGAGTTTAGCAGAATGAGCTGCTCTCTTAATGAAAGTGGATGGGGACCCAGGGGTTGTCAAGCTCCAAAAAACATCATAAAACTATCAAAAGTAATACAACATGTATTCCACGTATTTAAGTAGATTTTAAGTCGTCATTCATTGATAATCTTATTGACAGCCATGATCACCATTCACTTTCATATATGGCATTCTACTATGAATAACTCATTTTGTGTTCCACTGAAAAAGAATGTCATATGAGTTTCGAAAGACATGAGGCATCAGAATTACTCTATTATTTTTTTTTGGGTTGGACTGTCCCTTTAATTCTTGCTTAATTAGTCTAAAACACCTACTTAAACTGTCTGGTATTAATGAATGCCGTAAATTTATTTTCATAGTGATGAGTCAGCAGCTGCTGATCGTGGAGATGTTCATCATCACGCTAGTGACTCGTGTTTTATATAGACGTCAGTGCGACCCCATACCAGATGCGGACGATGTTGAGGATACAAAGACTGTCCTTACCACAAAAAATATTGGCTGAGAAGAACAGACTGTTGTGTGTGAATGAGATTGTGTTATATATTTGGGGCCGGTTTGTTGGAAAACATATATTTTTTTTTTAAACGTTGGTCATTAACTTTATTTTCTAAATGCATGTACATGCTAGTATCTAATATTTTGGCAGATATGTTTTTTATTAAGGTTACTAGGCAGCAGAATTTGACTGTAGTGTCAACCATCACTTTGAGGGGCCTGATATCAATGTTTACACTTTGTATTGGGTGTGTCCATCTAGAGATTAAGGGAATTTTCTGTTCTTCCTTGGAATGCTTGGTCTGTTTGTTTTTTTTGTTGATAGGACCACAAAGCATAATAAATATGCTTTGCATATTTATGCTCATGGTGCACTTTTCTGATGAAGTGAGACACAGTCATTTCTATGGCATAATGATATGCTGCATAAAAGACGTTTGGAATAGTATAAAGGTCAGGATTTGTTTATGTTGTTAAATTGTATGTCGATATATATTACCCTTGTAAAATCTGTCACTTCATATTGTTGAATACAGATTTTTCCAGTAATCATGTCATTTGTCTGTTGTTGTTGTTGTTATTGTTAAATAAAACTATTAAAGTTTGAAACAAATCTGAAATAAAATATATTAAATGAGAAATGTTGAAGTACAAAAATTACTGAAACTAAAACTGAAATAATAAATTGAAGCTAAATATATATATATTTTTTAATCATTATGTGCTTTTGTCATTTTTATTATTGTTTATATATATATATATATTAGTATTAGTGCTGGGGAAAAATAATTGTGATTAATCGCATCCAAAATAAAAGTTTGTGTTTACATAATATGTGTGTGTGTACTGTGTATAATTATTATGTATATATAAATACACACACATGCAAGTATATATTTAAGAAATATTTGCATGTATATACTGTATATAATTTATCTTACATATAAATAAATTTTATTTTTAATAAAAATATAACATTTTTCTTAAATATATACATGCATGTGTGTGTATTTATATATACTTAACACATATATTATGCATGTAAACAAACTTTTATTTTGGATGCGATTAATCATATATACAATTGTATATAATAAAATACACTCACCTAAAGGATTATTAGGAACACCTGTTCAATTTCTCATTAATGCAATTATCTAATCAACCAATCACATGGCAGTTGCTTCAATGCATTTAGGGGTGTGGTCCTGGTCAAGACAATCTCCTTAACTCCAAACTGAATGTCAGAATGGGAAAGAAAGGTGATTTAAGCAATTTTGAGCTTGGCATGGTTGTTGGTGCCAGACGGGCCGGTCTGAGTATTTCACAATCTGCTCAGTTACTGGGATTTTCACGCACAACCATTTCTAGAGTTTACAAAGAATGGTGTGAAAAGGGAAAAACATCCAGTATGCGGCAGTCCTGTGGGCGAAAATGCCTTGTTGATGTTAGAGGTCAGAGAAGAATAGGCAGACTGATTCAAGCTGATAGAAGAGCAACTTTGACTGAAATAACCACTCGTTACAACCGAGGTATGCAGCAAAGCATATGTGAAGCCACAACCTTGAGGCAGATGGGCTACAACAGCAGAAGACCCCACCGGGTACCACTCATCTCCACTACAAATAGGAAAAAGAGGCTACAATTTGCACAAGCTCACCAAAATTGGACAGTTGAAGACTGGAAAAATGTTGCCTGGTCTGATGAGTCTCGATTTCTGTTGAGACATTCAGATGGTAAAGTCAGAATTTGGCGTAAACAGAATGAGAACATGGATCCATCATGCCTTGTTACCACTGTGCAGGCTGGTGGTGGTGGTGTAATGGTGTGGGGGATGTTTTCTTGGCACACTTTAGGCCCCTTAGTGCCAATTGGGCATCGTTTAAATGCCACGGCCTACCTGAGCATTGTTTCTGACCATGTCCATCCCTTTATGACCACCATGTACCCATCCTCTGATGGCTACTTCCAGCAGGATAATGCACCATGTCACAAAGCTCGAATCATATCAAATTGGTTTCTTGAACATGACAATGAGTTCACTGTACTAAAATGGCCCCCACAGTCACCAGATCTCAACCCAATAGAGCATCTTTGGGATGTGGTGGAACGTCTCGGTTACGTATGTAACCCTCGTTCCCTGAAGGAGGGAACGGAGACGCCACGTCGGAGTACCGACAAATAGGAATCTCGCTCGCGAGAGCCAATCTACTTCGAGTGAAACTAAACGAGCCAATGCACATTGGCATGCAATGATTGCACCAGGTGCTCATGCCACGCAGCGCGGGTATAAATGAGACACAGGTGTTTGCATCAAGTTAGCTTTTTGCTGAGGAGCCGAGTAGGTAGACTGGCACCCCAGCAGGGTGCAGAGGGCATGGCGACGGGACGTGGCGTCTCCGTTCCCTCCTTCAGGGAACGAGGATTACATACGTAACCGAGACGTTCCCATTCAGTCGGTCACTCTCAACGCCACGTCAGAGTACCGACGAATAGGAATCCCTACCAAAGCGCCATGGCCTCTGCCCCCGTCCAGTGCCCTGATCCGTCAGTCCATCACTGCTGTTCTGCATGACCCGTTCAGTGACTATTGGATAACACTGGGAAAGCGTGCCCTAGTGAGGGGAACGCTGCGGAGCCCACATCGTACCCCGAAGGAGTTATGTGGAGTACAATGCTGAGCCGTAGCCCCCAATGGAGAGAGGGGGCTCAGTCCCAGTGACGGGAAGGCTCTCCCAAGGGAAAGACACGGGCTTCCCGTAGGAGCGACCGTGGAAAATATATGGGATCCCCGCAGGGTCACTCATATATCCCCAGCCCAGTACCGGTTCTCAAGGATTCAGCGGCAAGGGGCCTGATGCCAGACGTTCCGCCACGTCCGGCACCGAGGGAGATGGAGAACTCGACAGAGTTTGCTTCTGGAGAATAAAAGCGCCGGGGCGCAGCAAGCCGACAAGAACCAGGGCCTCTCAGTGCTTCTACCCGTTTGAGGCGAGAACACAGGAAGACACTGGCTTCATACGTAGACTATAGAATCTAGCGAACGTGTTGGGTGTCGCCCAGCCCGCAGCTCTACAGATGTCTGACAGCGAGGCGCCACGTGCCAGCGCCCAGGAGGATGCAACACTTCTAGTAGAGTGTGCTCGCACCCTGAGCGGACAGGGCACACCTTGTGCTTGGTAAGCCAAGGTGATGGCATCCACTATCCAGTGGGCCATCCTCTGCTTGGAGACAGCCTTTCCCTTCTGCTGGCCTCCGTGACAGACAAAGAGCTGATCTGAGGTCCTGAAGCTTTGAGTTCTATCCACGTAGATCCGCAGAGCGCGGACGGGACAGAGCAAAGCTAGGGCTGGGTCTGCCTCCTCGAGGGGCAGCGCTTGCAGGTTCACCACCTGGTCCCTGAAGGGAGTGGTAGGAACCTTGGGCACATAGCCAGGCCGGGGTCTCAGTACCACGTGGGTGTCACCCGGCCCGAACTCTAGGCACGATTCGTCGACCGAAAATGCCTGCAGGTCCCCTACCCTCTTGATGGAGGCCAGTGCGGCCAACAGCAAAGTCTTCATAGACAGAATCTTAAGCTCTGCTGACCGCAAGGGCTCAAATGGGGCATTCTGAAGTGCTCGGAGCACCAGAGCAAGATCCCAAGAGGGTATGGAGGGGGGTCGAGGAGGATTTAACCGTCTCGCCCCCCCTGAGGAACCTGACGACCAGGTCGTGCTTCCAAACTGTCTTACCTTCTACGTGGTCGTGATAGGCAGATATTGCAGCAACATAGACCTTGAGGGTGGAGGGCGACAGCCTACGCTCCAACCCTCGTTGCAGGAAGGAAAGCACAGACGCGATCGAACATCTTCGGGGGTCTTCTCGGCCCTGGGAACCAGGACCGGTTGGGCCAGTAAGGCGCCACCAACAGGACCTGCTCCTCGTCCTCCCTGACCTTGCACAGTGTCTGTGCAAGTAGGCTCACTGGGGGAAACGCATATTTGCGCAGCCCCTGGGGCCAGCTGTGCGCAAGTGCATCCGTGCCGAATGTACCCTCGGTCAGCAAATAGAACCACTGGCAGTGGGACGTTTCTGGGGAGGCAAACAGGTCGACCTGTGCCGCCCCGAACTGTCTCCAAATCAGCTGAACCACCTGGGGGTGGAGTCGCCATTCCCCTGGGAGCGCAGCTCGTGAAAGCTCGTCGGCCACACGGTTGCTCACACCAGGGACATGAATGGCCCGAAGCGACCTCAGACACTTCTGACTCCAGAGGAGGAGATGGCGGGCGAGTTGCGACATGCGACGGGAGCGTAGACCACCTTGTCGGTTGATATACGCAACGGTCGCGGTGTTGTCCGTGCGGACCAGTACATCTTTGCCCCGTAGCAGCCTTTTGAGGCGGCTCAGAGCAGGTTGATGTGCCAATGCAGTTGATGTGCCAATGCAGGTGCGGGCCCGTCCAAACCCCTGACACTGAATGCCCGTTGTATGTGGCTCCCCAGCCCATGGCAGAGGCATCCGTGAAGACCACAGCATGCCTGGACACCTGTTCCAGAGGCACTCCGGCCCGAAGGAACGAGGGGTCTGACCATGGGCTGAAGGATTGGCGGCAGGCCGGTGTGATGCTCACCCGGTGAGTGCCGCGTTGCCACGCCCATCTCGGGACTCGGCCGTGTAGCCAATGCTGAAGCGGTCTCATATGAAGCAAGCCTAGCGGTGTTACTGCCGCTGCGGACTTTGTACTGATATGCTCGACCCTCGAACACAAAGCGCAGAAACGGCCTGTGTCGAGGAAGAATCGAAACATGAAAGTACGCGTCCTTCAGGTCGATCGCTGCAAACCAATCTTGGGGACGGATGCATTCGAAGATGCGTTTCTGCATGAGCATCTTGAACGGTAGCTTGTGAAGGCTCCGATTCAAGACTCGCAGGTCCAAGATTGGCCGTAACCCACCGGTCTTCTTGGGTACAATGAAGTACGGGCTGTAGAAGCCTGTCTTCATATCGGCTGGAGGGACCGGCTCTATCGCGTCCTTCGCCAGTAGGACTGCGATCTCCGCACGCAGGACATGGGCGTCTGCGGCGTTCACCGAAGTGAAGCGGACGCCCTTGAACCTGGGGGGACGCCGGGCGAACTGAATCGCATAGCCGAGCCTGATGGTCCGAATAAGCCAGCGAGACGGACTGGGGAGCGCTAGCCAGGCTCGCAGAGACCGTGCAAGCGGGACCAAAGGGACCACCGGCGTACCCACGGTGGGGCAGCGAGGTGGAATGCAGGTACCGGGCTGGGGCGGCTGTCTCGTGGAGGCGGCCCGCAGCGAGGTGTGAGTGTGCATTACAACACTTACCTGATTCCACAGGTGGGCAGAAGGACTGTGAGGGGATCGTCCACTGCTGCCCGCTGGCGAAGGGGGAGGATGAGTGTGGTCTGGAGTTTGACCGGCCACAACCCTCCGAGCCCCCTGGGGACCCGGAGATGGGGGAAACTGCTCTTTTATTGAAAATTTGGCAGAACAGAAACAAAACGGAACACAAGATTCTCCACCCGGCCCTCCTCCGGGGGATGGAGCGGTGCGGTCACCGTCTCCAGGAGGGCAGTCCTCCCCATCTCCAGGTCGCCCGTCTCAGGGCCGCTTGCCCTTGCTCTTGCCACCCCTCTTGGCAGAGGCCTGGACGGGCGGGGCGGCCTGCTTACGCCCGGCTCCACGACGTCGCTTGGGTGGAGGCTGCTGCTGCGACGCGGGAGCGGAGGCAGACGCAGGCGGCCGCCCTCGGCGACGAGCAGGCTAAGGCGCTGCCGGCGGCGGGGTGGAGACAGCAGCTGTCCGCCGTGGCAGGATGTGACTGATCGCCTCAGTCTGCTTCTGTGCGGCCGTGAACTGCTGGGCAAAGTTCTGGACCGCGGCGCCGAAGAGGCCGGTCTGGGACATGGGGGAACGACGAGGTCCGTTGCGGTTCTCAGTTCCTGGAGAACTGCGGGATCGTGACCACCCTCGTGCAAGGTCTTCAGTGCCTGGGCCTGATGGACCTGCAACAACGCCATAGCGTGTAAGGAGGAGGCAGCATCCCCACAAGCCTGGTAGGCCTTTCCGATGACCTAGTGAGCTCGTCATGCACCTCCAGAAAGAAAGGAACCGGGGTGGGGCGCTGAGAACCAGCACGGGCCACCCCGAGAAACCAATCGTCCAGCCTTGAGGGTTCGGGACACGGTGGAGGGTTCCACACGAGCTCGACTCTCTCAGTGGCCCGGGAAAGCATGGCCATCATTTCCGGATCCGTATCGGGCACAGCGGATCTTCCCGAAGGAGCCCCCTGCGCCGACACGTCATCTCCAGAAACTTCTGACCCTCCCTCCGATGCAGCGATGGACATCTGATCGTCAAGAGGAGCCCCGAAGGATACGGATGGTACACACCTCGTGGGTGGCCCACCGCGTTCCAACGGCAGCTCTACTGGCTGCGAAGTGCTGGAGGAGTGAGGGTTCCCCAGGGGTTGGTTCCCTGGGGGAAGCGCGCTCACCGTAATCCTCAGATCACCCGCGCTACTGCCTGAAGTAACCCTCTGTGGAGGATTAGATCGAGGCAGAGGCACGGGGACTCCACCCCTTGCGAGATGGAGTCTCGACCGCAACTCCGAGATGGTCATGTTCCCGCAGTGAGAACATGAGTCATCCACCAGCGCTGCCTCAGCGTGCTGAACGCCCAAACACGAGATACAGCGCTTGTGACCATCCCTCGGTGACAGATAACCACCGCATCCAGAAACACACAGATAGAATGTCATCCTGAAAAGGACGCAAGCTCTATCTGTGTTGCTCTAATAGAAGGACGCTCTCCTTGGTGCTGAAGCACGCAGGGGGAGGGGTCGCGGCGACACAGTCAGGGGATAGTGCAGCCTGACGTGCGTGCTCTCTCTCACACGAAGGCGCTCTCTTACCATCCGTAAGAACGGCTTTTCAGCGCTCTCCACCTAGCGCACCGAACCAGCTGTGAGAACAGCCTTTGTGTTTGCTCAGAAAAGAGAAAGAGAGATGATCACAGAACCACACGACCCGCTGCAGTGCCGTCACACCAACACCGACTGAAGAGATCGCTTCCAAAAGGGCAGGCTTCTTTTCAGTCAGGACTGCGAAGTAGAGAGTGATATCCGGCTGAACCATCTACCACTCGGCTCCTCAGCTAAAAGCTAACTTGATGCAAACACCTGTGTCTCATTTATACCCGCGCTGCGTGGCATGAGCACCTGGTGCAATCATTGCACGCCAATGTGCATTGGCTCGTTTAGTTTCACTCGAAGTAGATTGGCTCTCGCGAGTGAGATTCCTATTCGTCGGTACTCCGACGTGGCGTCGAGAGTGACCGACTGAATGGGAACAGGAGCTTCGTGCCCTGGATGTGCATCCCACAAATCTCCATCAACTGCTAGATGCTATCCTATCAATATGGGCCAACATTTATAAAGAATGCTTTCAGCACCTTGTTGAATCAATGCCACGTAGAATTAAGGCAGTTCTGAAGGCGAAAGGGGGTCAAACACAGTATTAGTATGGTGTTCCTAATAATCCTTTAGGTGAGTGTATATATACAATAATAAAATTAAAAATGTTTTATTATATTTTATATATATTATATACACACATTTATATACACACAGGGCTTGCCATTTGCAGGTGTATTTCAGACGCACCCACTGCTAGCCTAGCTTAGCACAAGGACTGGAGGTAAACGGCTCCATCTAGCCTACTGCTCAATAAAACAAAATAACGCCAACATTTACATGTTGTGATGTGTATAGTTACATTGTGTACTAAAACTGCCGTACTATGGGTGCAGCGGCGCAATGATATTACGCAGCACCTGAAAATAGTCCCCAGCACGCTCTCAGTGCAAGCAGGTTGTCACGTTGGTTATGTTGACGGAAGTTTTAATTTTCCGTCGGTCTTAGTACACGATGTAACTATACACATCACAACATATATATAGGAAAATGTTGGCATTATTTTTTCACTTATTGAGTAGTAGGCTAGCTGGAGCCGTTTACCTCCAGTCTTTGTGCTAAGCTAGGCTAGCGGTGGGTGAGTCAGACAGAGTTATGGCACGCACGGAGATAAAAATGGTATGTATGGACTTATCTAACTCTGGGGGATACGGTGAATAAGCTAAAGTCCCAAAAAGTCGGCGTGTTCCTTTAAGGGTCAAGATCAAGTTATCAGTATCTCCTGTGCTACATGGAGACACTCCCATAATATCCGTCATCAATCAAACTAATGCACGGCTCAGAGTAACTGTACAGCATGTGTGTAAGACTCCAATAAAATTATAAAGTAATTATTCTATCACAAATAAATCTCTCAATCAAGTGGCTGTGTCTATAGTATTATACACCTTTTACACAACATTATATTATTTTAAAATACATTTTTATATTATTACTATTATTTAAAATTATTATTGCCCCTGGTTCAGTAATGAACTAGCAGTATAAAGTAGCAGTGGCTGGGACAGATTTTAAGTATCACCTCAAGATCTAATCCAAACATGAAATAAGCCTTCTCCCGAATGCAGGTTTAAAGGGGTCATGAACTGCGTTTTTATTAATTGTTTTATTATGTTTCCTGGGGTGCACTTATAATGTTAGAATGCTTTTTACATAAAAATTTTTCATAATTTATAAATAAAAGGCATTTTTCCTACCCTGATTTTAGCCTTCTGCTCTGAACGCTCCGTTTTAAGGGGCGTGTCCGCTGGGTGTAAACACCCACTGCTGTGATTGGCTAACGTCTTTGCATTTGAAATAGTATTGCTCCCTCTTTTAGCTCGTTTTTACAATTACAGCTCTCATGGTTAACTAATCGTGAAAAGTGTTGCATTACATTTAGATCTATGGCATTATATTAAGATTGTGACATGAAAGGTTGCAGTGATGAGCATTGTAGCCAATCACACATGCTGAGCGCATGAAAGCAGCGATCTCGTCATTGCAACTCAGTTTCTGTACACTAACGAATGCTTTCATCTTTACTAACAGTGCAAACGTGATATAGTTAAGAGATTCGTTGAATAAAACGGGAGTCACTGATAAACGCATCACTGATAAACTCTCTGTTTGATTGACAGGTTCAGCACGTGCTGCTTAAACGATTGCAAAGGGAGCTTTCTTTGATCGCTTTCTTTATAGAATTTAATCACTGTTAAATAACAGATTATTTTCATCCTACTAAGAGAAACAACACAAGTTGATGTTTAGTCACTGGTCTGATTTACTGACACAGACAAAGAACATCTGACTACATGAATCATCACATTTCAGATCAGGCATTAGAATGTTACTTACATGTTGCATTACTGTTGAACCCAGTCACTGCACAATATTTTGTAATCCTCAATGGCGTGTTTATTGCTTTGTAGCTCGATGATTTAACACTAGGCCTATGTAACATGCAATAATCGGTGGGCGGGGCTAAACAGGCAGTGATGAAGTAGGCATTGATCTTCTTCTGCAGAGGCGGTGCTTGCCTCCCTTTGACGTCATAGATCCCCACTTTGAAAAACCTGTCATTTGCTGGGCCTGGTGTCTATAAAAGCTTTTCTTTGACTAACAAGGAAGTTTTCAGCTCTGAAACTTGATATTCTTATATTACCATGACCTTTTATATATCAAAAGCTCAAGAGAAAGTTGATTTCTCAATTCATCACCCCTTTAAGTTTAAGGACCTGGGGGTATTCCAGAAAGCAAGGTTAACTTGCCGTCACATATACCCTGAACTCTTGGTTGATTAACCCAAACCTTGCTTACTCGAGGTATGCTGGTTCCAAAAACGAGTCCGGGAGTAAGAACTCAGAGTGTGTTAACCGTGAACACACAAGACATTCTCAACAGAGAGACGAACCGATGATTCACCATGGAAACAGACACTAAGAAAGTTCTACTTCCTCTTCTTCTTTTGTTTAATGGCGAGTTACATAACCTACTTAGTGCGCATCGTCACCTATTTGGTGGTTGTGCAATAATTTTTTCAAACTCTTCGTTAAATAAGTAATCTTTATTCACTGAGATTAAGGATTATATTGTTTGTTTGATGCTAATTAATTGAATGCAGATCCATGTGTGAGATGACAATAAAATAAATAATAAATATATTTGAATTGAATTAACATTTAAACATTACTTTGTTGTAATAGTGCTTTAGAATTAATATATAATATTGTATAGTATAACTGTAACTATATAACACATTTAGATATATTAATTTAACTATATTAATTATATAAAACACATCTAAATACCTCTTAAGCAAACTAACCCTGGAACTTAACCTGCTCCGTTTAGAGAGTGAGTTGCTATGGTTACTTACATACCCTGAAAGTTACCTCCGTTTTTGGAACCGACAGTTGAGGTTATCCGCTTACTTACTCTTAAACATACCCGGGTATGTCACATAACCTGCTTTCTGGAATACCTCCCTGTTGCTATGACAGCAAGTCCAGGATGAGCGTTGAAGAACCAAATAGTGATATGTTGTTCATGACCGATTCGTTCACTTTGAACGAATCTTTAATATGACTCGAGAACAGCGAGTGTCTCAGAGAGCGATTCGTTCATTTTGTGTTGACCGCGCATGCGCAACATCCCATATGTTCTGTACAGGAAACAGAATTGATTAGTTCATCTCTCGAGTCTTCGGGTTCGAGTCATTCTTTCATCAAGTCCCAGCCCCATAGGCAAGGCTATGCAGTCTGTACCGGAAACAGAAATTATTAGTTCATCTATCGAGTCTTCAGGTTTGAGTCGTGCGTTCTTTTGTCACGTGACAGCCGTGTTGGATGCTGAAATGAGTTAATTCACAACCTTCCTTACAAGCAAGTGCGTAGTTTTTTTTGTTTGTTTAGTTCTGTTTTTTAGCTAGTATAATAATTTATTTTCCTATGAAGACTGGACACATTGGGTTGGTTAGAATGGATAGGCATAACATAAATGTTTATTGCACATACACTCACCTAAATGATTATTAGGAACACCATACTAATACTGTGTTTGACCCCCTTTCGCCTTCAGAACTGCCTTAATTCTACGTGGCATTGATTCAACAAGGTGCTGAAAGCATTCTTTAGAAATGTTGGCCCATATTGATAGGATAGCATCTTGCAGTTGATGGAGATTTGTGGGATGCACATCCAGGGCACGAAGCTCCCGTTCCACCACATCCCAAAGATGCTCTATTGGGTTGAGATCTGGTGACTGTGGGGGCCATTTTAGTACAGTGAACTCATTGTCATGTTCAAGAAACCAATTTTAAATGATTCGAGCTTTGTGACATGGTGCATTATCCTGCTGGAAGTAGCCATCAGAGGATGGGTACATGGTGGTCATAAAGGGATGGACATGGTCAGAAACAATGCTCAGGTAGGCCGTGGCATTTAAACAATGCCCAATTGGCACTAAGGGGCCTAAAGTGTGCCAAGAAAACATCCCCCACACCATTACACCACCACCACCAGCCTGCACAGTGGTAACAAGGCATGATGGATCCACGTTCTCATTCTGTTTACGCCAAATTCTGACTTTACCATCTGAATGTCTCAACAGAAATCGAGACTCATCAGACCAGGCAACATTTTTCCAGTCTTCAACTGTCCAATTTTGGTGAGCTTGTGCAAATTGTAGCCTCTTTTTCCTATTTGTAGTGGAGATGAGTGGTACCCGGTGGGGTCTTCTGCTGTTGTAGCCCATCCGCCTCAAGGTTGTGCGTGTTGTGGCTTCACAAATGCTTTGCTGCATACCTCGGTTGTAACGAGTGGTTATTTCAGTTAAAGTTGCTCTTCTATCAGCTTGAATCAGTCGGCCCATTCTCCTCTGACCTCTAGCATCAACAAGGCATTTTCGCCCACAGGACTGCCGCATACTGGATGTTTTTCCCTTTTCACACCATTCTTTGTAAACTCTAGAAATGGTTGTGCGTGAAAATCCCAGTAACTGAGCAGATTGTGAAATACTCAGACCGGCCCGTCTGGCACCAACAACCATGCCAAGCTCAAAATTGCTTAAATCACCTTTCTTTCCCATTCTGACATTCAGTTTGGAGTTCAGGAGATTGTCTTGACCAGGACCACACCCCTAAATGCATTGAAGCAACTGCCATGTGATTGGTTGATTAGATAATTGCATTAATGAGAAATTGAACAGGTGTTCCTAATAATCCTTTAGGTGAGTGTATCTTCTGATAATTTTATAATAATAAATATATTATAACATGCAGTCAATAATACGAATGTAATGTTGTATATGTTGCGAAACATTGCACCGGGAAGCGGTCACGTGACAAAAGAACGAGACTCGTACCCGAAGACTGGAAAGATGAACTAATCATTTCTGTTTCTGCATTCAGCCTATAGGGACTTGAACGAACAACTCGAACCCGAAGACTCGATAGATCTTTTCTAATCTTTTCTGTTTCCGGTGACTCCATAGCCTTGCCTATGGGGCTGGGACTTGACGAACGAATGACTCGAACCCGAAGACTCGAGAGATGAACTAATCAGTTCTGTTTCCGGACTGCATGCCTTGCATATGAGGCTGTCACGGTCCAGATCAGACATGATGACAGAACTAACGGCTCGAACCCGAAGACACGAGAGGTGAACTAATCTTTCCAGGGAACAGACGTGATTAAATGTTAAGTGACAAAAGAAAGAACGATTTGGATCGGGAGGTGAGGTGAACTAACAGACTGCATACATGGCCTGAAGACACAGCTAAGCAACTAATTAATCATTTCTTTCTCAAAGTTTGGCCATGGCTGCATTAGCTTATAGTTAATTTTTTATTCCAAAAGTACTAAATGTGTTGGACAATTTAACATATAACATTTTAATTATATTCGGCTGAAAGGAACAAAATGAACGAAATTACTTGAAAAAAGATTCGTTCATTTTGCTGAACAAGATTCAAAGATCCGAGTCAGTAAAATGATCCGAACTTCCCACTACTAGAACCAAACAATCCAAGATCATGCCAAATCGTCAACAATCAAATCCGGCTAACTGAGTTAGCGACGTACGAAAACGGACCCCATGGCTAGTTTAAGCCTTGTCTGTGAAACTGGGCCCAGCAGACCAACTTAGGCTGGTTTATTTTTTTCCCTGCGGAGTAATGTCCCTAAAATGTAATTTTTTTATGGACAAATAACTGTCATGTGGGTCTCAAAAATAATAATAAATAAATAAAATGTGTAGCAATAAATTGCTGGGTTTCACACAGAATGTAAATAAACATAAACGTCATTAAAAAAACCGCTGTTCTGCAACCGAACTGCCAAAAGAGAGGCGTTTATTCAGGAAAATAAATAGACCAATCATAAAGCACCGTCTTTTACCGGGCTCTTCTCAGCAAATCACAGCGCTCGCTGTAAATCAAGGTTGGTTGTATGTTCGCTTCGCAACAGTGGCCGTGCTAGAAAACATAAGACACTGACATTTAATGCAGCGGCCTGTTATTTTAATAATATGAAACTGAGGTAGATGTCCGGATACGGATGTTGCTGTCAGCTCTACTCTTTGGACGATCCCTGCCATGATCCCAATATAAAGAACAGTCTTGCTTCGGTCGTTTCACAGTTTCCCTCACAATGAGACTGTACGCATTTCTTCTGAAGAACCATTTACCAAAGATAGAATATTATTCAAGGTTTTCACCATCGCCCTTGTCAATTAAACAGTTTCTGGAATTTGGTAAGTGCGAGCGCATCCATCACATGCACACTGACAGACAGACAGTCACTTGTTACGTTTAATTCAATATGACTATGTTGATCGTCTCATTAAATAAGTGTTTTTATAACCCATCACTGTTTTTATTGTGTGTTTAGTGTTAAAATCTGCCCTGATTGTAAATGCGACAAATTATTTGATCTGGTAAGCAAGAACTTTGTTCAGTTGGGAAAGAAAACATTCACATGACGTTTGTATTTTGTGTTGTTGAGGTAATGGTTTTGTTTTTATGACTATGCACGGCATGTCACCTAATGACTTCCAAAGTAAAACATTTTTTAACCCAAAGATTCTTGAAATAAAAGTGTCACAAGTTAGAATCATCGATGCCATGTATGCCTAGAAAAATCTGCCAACTGTATGTCTTTAAGATATAATTTATCGTGTTATTTGCTGACGTCATAAAATCGTTTGCATATTGAATGAGGCAAAAAATATTAACTCATATTATAATGATGTTGAATATAATTGTAATAATATAAAATAATTGTCCGTTAAACTAACTAAACTAACTGTATTTCTTCTAAACAAAAGTGAGAGGCTTTTATTATACACAATATTCAGTGTGTGATCTGAATATATATTGACTACACCTAGGTGAGTCAAAAGCAACAGTTAGTCACAATAAATTGGTTTTTAATGGATAGTTCACCCAAAAATGGCATTAACCCATATATTGTCCCAAACTGTATGACTTTCTTTCTTCTGTTGAACAATACAACTTTTAATTTTGGGGTGAAAGGTCCACTGAATAATCACATTAATAGCACAAAAGGGACTGTCATAATGACATGAGTCAGAAGAAAGGTTTATGCAACAAGACTAATGATGATATTAGTTACAACCTTAAATAAATTATTAATAAATGCTGTAATATTCCATAAAAAATAAGAATTGTATGACTTTGTTTGTGATATCTTAATATCTTTATGACTTAAAGTTCCATTTCCCAGAGTAGAGCTAATAAAGTTTCCATTTTGCAATGACATAAACAATCAAGCTGTTGCTATTTAGTATATATCGCTTTAAATTATACTTTTTTTTGGCTTGCGTTCAGTCTGATCAATGAGTTGTTGCTCAGTACTTTGCAGGTTTCTCAGGTTTCATGTGTGGATGATAAAGCAGTTTTTGTTACTTTCCCATCCCAGCCCCTCCTGTGTTCTCAGTTGTTTATGTTTCTGGATTTTCAGGTAGGGATAATGCATGTGAGAAGACATCTTACATGTTCCTGCGGAAGGAGCTGCCGGTGCGTTTGGCTAACACTATGAGAGAGGTCAATCTGCTGCCTGACAAGCTCCTCAGTCAACCTTCAGTCAAATTGGTGCAGAAATGGTGAGTATAAATGAGTTTGAAACAGAGGACATTCTTCATACTATTAGTGAGCTGTGCCAAATCTCCCCACAGGTACATGCAAAGTTTTTTAGAACTTCTAGAGTTTGAGAACAGGAAGCCAGAAGACCCACATGCCCTGAATGAGTGAGTAGGACTTTTTTCTTGTGGTTGTGATTTTTGCTTTTTGTGAGACATCTAGATAGTCTTGTTCTTCAGGCTGTTGCACGGAATGCTATTATATTTTCATGCGAGGTGAATTCAGGCCAGAGTTTACAACAGAGGAATCCGATATTAACTGAAAGCCCCCCTGACAGTACAAATATACATGCTGGGTTAGCGAAAGTGGAGAAAGAATCATACTCTCATACCATTTCTACATGGCATTTATTATTTATACAAAATACTATAGATGATCTGAATAATGGACGACCTGTGAACACCTCATCGACTTTTGCCTTTCTTAGTTGGGGAGAATGGGGACACTTAATATTCAGCAATATTATTGACTTGAATGCACTGACGCTATAGGATGAGAACTGAGCTGGACGAGCTGTTTTCTCCAGCGCTGCTTTATAGATGAACTGAACTCATTCCATAATTGATGAATTTTACACAGTTATTAAACCAAACTGAATTAACGCTGAACTAAGTAACTGAATAATGAGTAACTGTTTAAAGGCATAGTCCACCCAAAGTTATATTAAAACAAAAACCCATTGCTTCGCTTCAGAAGGCCTTTATTAACCCCCCGGAGCCGTGTGGGTTACTTTTATAATGGATGGATGCACTTTTTTGGTCTTAATTTTGGTCTGCCATTATAAAGCTTGGAAAAGCCAGGGCATTTTTTAATATAACTCTGATTGTATTCGTCTGAAAGAAGAATATGAGGGTGAGTAAATCATGGGGTAATTTTCTTTTCTTTTTTTTATATCCCTTTAACTTTTCTTGATCTTTTTACAGTTGCTTTACAGATGAATTGAATTCTGCTTCCATCATTGAATCATTGTTTTACTGTTTATCACTGTAAAGTTGCTTTGAAACAATATGTATTGTATAAAGTGCTATATAAATAAAGATGACTCGACAATGCAGCAAATATTTTGATTTACTTAACGTTTGCTCTGGCTCTCTAATGTAACAGCTATGGGTTAAAATACAATTTGATCATTAATTACCAAAATTTGTCTGATTAATCGTTTCTGGGCAAGATTAATGTAATTAGGATGAACATCCTTCCCAGATTAAATTTTTTGTTTCAAAGTTTGCCCTGTTATTTGACTGCTGCTTTCTTTAAAAAGTTAAATTCCATTATATCAAAATTCATCTGGAATAAAAAAAAGCCTAGACTCAAATTCTCTATTTTACTGAAACCCAGAGAACTAGGAGGGGTCTCACTCCCTAACTTTCAGTTATATTTTTGGTCCTCCCATATATAATAAACTGGTTTCTTAATAGAATAGATTCTTGATGGGTGGGGATTGAGTCTTAGAGATGTTTCCCAAATGTATTGTGTACCTTACCATTTATTTACAGTGTGCATAAAATTGAATCAGTGTCCAAAATTTTTATGGTATCAAACTCTCTTCTGGCATGGAAAGATATTTTGAAGTATCTGAATATTCCATGTATCTTATCTTTAAAATCTCCTATTTCGTTCAACCCTGACCTACCCCCTGCTATACAGAACATTTCCCTTCGATCATGGAGATTGAGGGGAATTTTGGAGCTAGACCAGTTATTTGACAAGGGCAGTCTGAAATCATTTCAGTTATTAAAACAGAAATTGAATTTACCCAATAATGATTTCTACAAATTTTTGCAACTTCGACATTTTCTGGAATCACTTCTAAAGGACGACAGGATACGCTTTGATCTTTCTGACATAGAAAAACAATTGTACTCTTCTTTTTCTCTCAAAAGGAAGATCTTTGTTTTTATACTATGTTAACTTATGTCAGCCCCTCCTCCTTTGACTATCTGAAACCAATATGGGAGAAAGACTTAAGAACTAATCTCAGTGATGAGAAGTGTCATTCGGTCTGCTCTGGTGTCTTCTTTAGAGGCGCTTCAATATCGAGCAAAACATAAGCAAAACTTCAAGTTCATTTATAGGACTTATTTAACACCGGTTCGCCTCCATAAGATTTTTCCTAATGTTTCCCAATTTAGTTTCAAGTGTAAGTCTAATATTGGTACTGTAATGCAAGTGTTTTGGGACTGTGATATGATTAAGACTTACTAGAAAGAGATCCATAAAATGGTTCAGAGGATCATTAGTAAATCTTTTGCACTATGCCCGAGCATCAATATCTTGAACTGTAAAGCTGAATTACACCTCATGATCTACAATGTGTTACATCTCTGTACCTATTTGGCGGGAAAATGTATACTCTTGTTGTGGTCCACTCCTCATGTCCCCTCCGTTAATATGTGGTTGAATCAAATTACTATTTTCCTACCTTTAGAAAAACTAACCTGTGACTTACGCCGGAGGTCTAATGACATCTGGCGTATTTGTTCCCCTCTCTGGAATTTCCTTGAGAATTTATGTTGATTGTTTTTATTTCTTGATTCTTGTGTATTTTGCTGCTATTACTCTTCACTTGAACTTTGATCTATTAGTTAATGGAAGATTGTATGATGGATGACTGTGTATGCTGCCATGAGACACCTGTACCACGGTTTTGGTATTGTAAAACTATAAAAACATAATAAAAAAAATAAAAAAATAAAATAAATACAATTTGATGATTTATCAATATGTATGTACAGTACCTTGGTACAATACCAGTTATCTGCCAATATTATATATTTTAATTGATCGTATAGGTGAATATTGGATATATATAGGCCAGTATTGGATATTTACTTGTGCATGCTCATTTCCTCTATTTTTTCCCCACATCTTTGCTGTCATCTAACGCTTACTTAACATGTTAATCTTTAAAAACACTAATAATTTAATAACACTGCTAAATGTCTTTGGCAAATCTCAATTAATATCATTTTCATACTGTACATTATAATGTTGTGATCCCTAAATTCACTTTTAGAGCACTTAAAAATTGATTCTAGTTCTTTAAATTATGATTTTTTTATTTATGATTTTTTTATGTATTGATTTATCAGCCATAATATGATAACAATTACCATCTTTCAACATAGAATTTTAATGTCTATAATTTATGATTTAGCGGTCATAATATGAAAATAATAATCAGCTTATGAATCTCAGCCAGAATTGTAATATTAACCCTTTTTATTATTATTTTTTGTTTATATTATGTCCTTATAATCTACAAAATGTGTTTTCTAAACTTCTGTACCTATCAACATTTTAATAGCTTCTTGGAGACTCTTATTGAGATCAGGAATAGACACAATGATGTGGTCCCGACCATGGCCCAGGGTGTGATCGAATACAAGGAGAAGTTTGGCTTCGATCCGTTCGTCAGCTCTAACATCCAGTACTTTTTGGACCGCTTCTACACCAACCGAATCTCCTTTCGCATGCTCATCAACCAGCACAGTAAGTCACCCAAAAAAAAACAGTCAGCATGTATTGAACAATAGCTTTTCATCAAGTTTTATCATAATTGCTTTTCTCTTTATTACAGCTCTCCTTTTTGGCAATGACATAAACCCAGCCCATCCCAAACACATTGGCAGTATTGATCCCAACTGCAATGTTGCAGAGGTGGTGACTGGTAAGTTTATTGTTTTTATTTATTTTTTGTTCTGTTTTGTTGTCAGTAAGATTTTGTTTTTAAAAATAAATAATTTTTTTATTCAGCAAGGGCATATTAAATGGATCAAAAGTGACAGTTAATACAATTATATGTTACCACAAAATCTTTCTGTTTCAAATAAATGCTGTTCATTTGAACTCTCTATTCATCAAAGAATACTTAAAAAAAATGTATCACAGTTTCCACAAAGTATTAAACAGCACAACTTTTTTCAACATTAATAATAAGAAATGTTTTTTTGAGAAGCAAATCAGCATATTAGAATTATTTCTGAAGGATCATGTGACACTGAAGACATCACAGGAATAAATTACATTTTAAAATATCTTAAAATAGAAAACAGTTATTTTAAATTGTAACATTTAACAATATTACTGTTTTTACTGTATTTTTATCAAATAAAATTTGTATAAAATAAAATACAGCATTGGTGAGCATAAGAGACTTCTTTCTTTACCGACCCCAAACTTTTGAACAATAGTGTAGGAAAATCATCCTAATCTTTTGTTTAGATTTTGTGCTCTTCTGATTAAACGCAATGTTGTTTTCAGATGCATACGAGACCGCTAAGATGGTGTGTGAGCAATATTATCTAGCTGCCCCTGAACTGAAGATAGAGGAATTCAATGGTACTTTTTCTTCTTATTCTCTCAGAAAACTCAATATATAATGTTTGTTTCAGAGTTAATTCATGTCTAATCCATGTAATTCAATTTCTGGAGCTCAAAAATGCTATAAATATTTAACTTTTCTGTGTAGCTAAGGCTCCTCAAAAACCCATCCAGGCTGTGTATGTTCCCTCCCACCTATTTCACATGCTGTTTGAATTGTTTAAGGTACGTTTCTAAAACTTGCACATACATATTGAATTTGATACATCAAAGTGCTGGCATCCCTTACGTAATTCAATTTTCAGCAGCCCTCATCTTTGTGCTTTTCCCAAGGCCCTGACGTATTGCTCTAACAGCTTGTGTTTGTGTTTTCAGAACGCAATGCGGGCCACCAATGAACTCCACGAGGGTAGTAAAGAGGGTCTTCCTCTTATAAAAGCAAAAGTGACCCTGGGGAAGGAAGATCTCTCTGTGAAGGTCAGGTTGTTTGCGAGTCAGTTTTCTACATGTACATATAGCATGCCTTGATCCTAAACTTCCTGTTATTTTCATCATAGATCAGTGACAGGGGAGGGGGTGTGGCTTTACGGAAGATTGACAGGCTGTTCAATTACACCTACTCGACTGCACCAACACCCAGTCTAGACTCTAAACGTGTGCCATTGGTAAAGAGAAGTGTGGCTACAGTATTCTTACAGCAGCAAACTTAACATCCTGTCATCACTTAGTCACCCTCATGTGTCTACAAACCGGCAGTATGACTTTTTATATGACTGTGGAACACAAAAGGAAACGTTTAGCAAAATGTTAATGCTTCTCTTGGGATTTCAAACTCCATAAAGGACACAAAAACACCATGCATTGAAAATACTTCTTTTGAAGCCAAACAGGCCCAAATTTAAAGGGATAGTTCACCCAAAAATGGAAATTCTGTCATTAATTCCTCATCTTCATGTCGTTCCAAAACCTGTAAGATTTTTGTTAATCTTCAGAACACAAATGAAGATCTTTTTTGATGAATTGACATCTACGCAACTACCACTATGACGCTTCAAAAAGTTCATAAATAGATCATAAAATTAATCCATATGAATTGAGCGGTTTAGTCCAAATTTTCTGAAGAGACACGATCACCTTATATGATGAACAGATTGAATTTAGGCTTTTATTCACATATAAACTTTGATTAGCGAACATAAACAGAAGCTCAACCACACCTGCTTTACGCACGAGACCAAACCTCATTGGTTCTTGCGGAAGCTCAAACGTGCTGCATAACACGAGAATGAACCTCATTGGTTCTTGCGGAAGCTCAAATGTGCTGCGTAACATGAGAATGAACCTCATTGGTTCTTGCGGAAGCTCAAACATGCTGCTTAACACGAGAATGAACCTCATTGGTTCTTGCGGAAGCTCAAACGTGCTGCGTAACATGAGAATGAACCTCATTGGTTCTTGCGGAAGCTCAAACGTGCTGCGTAACACGAGAATGAACCTCATTGGTTCTTGTGGAAGCTCAAACGTGCTGCGTAACATGAGAATGAACCTCATTAGTTCTTGTTCATCATATAAAGTGATCACATCTCTTCAGAAAATTTTGGACTAAACCACTCGATTCATATGGATTAGATTCACGATCTCTTTATGAACTTTTTGAAGCATCATAGTGGTAGTTGCGTAGCTGTCATTGGAGGGACAGAAAACTCTTAAGATTTCCTCAAAAAGATCTTAATTTGTTTTCCGAAGATGAACAAAAGTCTTATGGGTTTGGAACGACATGAGGGTAAGGAACTAATGACAGAGTTTTTATTTTTGGGTCAACTAACCCTTTAAGTTGTTATTTGGGCTTCCATTCTGCTGCCACTTTTAAATCTCATTTGTTCATCCACATCAGTCAGTCAAGTGACATGGCATCAAACCTGGCATTTTAATCAATTAATAGATTTAATTTCAGTCTTCATTTTTTTTAATTGGTTCTTCATAGAAAGGTATTGTATTATTTTAGAACCAGTGTTGAAAGACATGAGGGTGAGTAAATGATGACATGATTTTAGGTGAACCATCGAACTTTAACCCTGAACAACAGCTCTGCATGCAGCATTGTCCTCTGTAACCTGATCTCTGTGCTTCTATAGGCTGGTTTTGGACATGGTTTGCCGATATCCAGACTGTACGCCCGCTACTTTCAAGGGGACCTGAAACTGTACTCAATGGAAGGAGTGGGGACCGATGCCGTCATCTACTTAAAGGTAAAAGCAGCTTTCAAATTGCACTTTATTTAATCATTTCATTGATAGGTTTTGAATGACATCCACCCTGTCATCTTCTCTGACCAGGCCCTCTCCAGTGAATCATTTGAGCGTCTGCCCGTCTTTAACAAATCTGCTTGGCGGCACTACCAAGGAGGCCCAGGAGCGGATGACTGGAGCAACCCGAGCAAAGAGCCCAGAGATGCCTCAAAATACAAGGCCAAAAGATAATTGCACTCACCCTATCCATGTCTCACTGCACCCATTACAGACCTTTCCGTCTTTAGTCTAGCTTCAGTTGCCATGGCAACATCACATCGACGCTGAGTGTTCTATACTTGTAAGCATTTCCAGAGCAGAACATCTGATGATGCAAGTGTCATTAAGTCTCTGCTCCTTCCTCCTTTGTGCAGCTACAGACGTAAGATACAGAGCCTCCTTTTAGTGTCTTCCAGGGCGGTTAGAGGAAAGGGTGAACATTTGTGTCCAGGGTGTAAGATACTTTGGTTCTTTCTTTTTTTTTTAAATTGTGCCACACAGTAGCCCCCCTGTTTCATTTTCTAAAGCAGTCAGAGAAGGAAGCCTGGAGTTTGAGATGGTCAAAAAAAGAGCATTTCTTTCACTGCAGTTCAGAAACTTGCAGGCAATAGAGAGAGAGAGAGAGAGTTTGTTCTCAGTTTCTGTGGCTTCCACTATGATTTTCTTGGCAACTAATGGAGAACCACTTTGAAAAGGCTCAGGAGAAATGAAAATAATTTGGTTAAACTCCAAATCTCATGAAATCTCAAACATGTTGAGGTTATTTCTCACCCCAAAATTAAAAGAAAAAAAAATATATATTTTGCATAAAGAAAATGAAGCTTTGAAGTATAATTAATATTTTCTTTGTTCATTGTGGCATTAATTTAATAATGTAGTATATTTAAAAAGTAATTTAAGTTATTATATTGCATATACATGCAATAATTTATATATATATATATATATATATATATATATATATATACATATACATATACATATACATACACTACCAGTCAAAAGTTTGGAAACTACTATTTTGAATGTTGAGGGCTGCATTTATTTGATCCAAAATACAGCAAAAACAGTATTATTGTGAAATATTTTTACAATTTAAAATAACTTTTTTCTATTTGAATATATTTTAAAATGCTATTTATTTCTGTGATTCAAAGCTGAATTGTCAGCATCATTACTCCAGTCTTCAGTGTCACATGATCCTTCAGAAATCATTCTAATATGATGATTTGCTGCTCAGGAAACATTTATTATTATTATCAATGTTGAAAGCAGCTGTGTACTATTTTTTTTCTCAGGATTATTTAATGAATAGAAAGTTCAAAAGAACAGCATTTATTTGACATATAAAGCTTTTGCAACATTATAAACGTCTTTACTGTCACTTGATCAATTTAATGCATCCTTGCTGAATAAATGTATTCATTTCTTTAAGTTCTTTCCCCCCCCAAAAAACGTACTGACCTAAAACTTTTGAACGGTAGTACAATGTTATAAAAGCTTTCTATTTCAAATAAATGCTGTTCTTTTGAACTTTCTATTCATCAAAGAATCCTAAAAAACGTTTTACACAACTGCTTTCAACATTGATAATAATCATAAATGTTTCTTGAGCAGCAAATCATCATATTAGAATGATTTCTGAAGGATCATGTGACACTGAAGACTGGAGTAATGATGCTCAAAATTCAGCTTTGCATCACAGGAATAAATTACATTTTAAAATATGTTCAAATAGAAAACAGTTATTTTAAATTTTAATAATATTTCACAATATTACAGCTTTTTTGTATTTTTAATAACATAAATGCAGACTTAGTGAGCATAAGAGAATTCTTTCAAAAACAATCAAAATAGTACAGTTTCCAAACTTTTGACTGGTAATGTATGTGTATGTGTATGTGTGTGTGTGTATGTATATGTATGTATATATATATATATATATATATATATATATATACATACATACATACAAACTTTTATTAGATGCAATTAATCGATTTGACTATATACATATACACAATAATATATTTATTACTTATGTTTACATATTTATGTATAATAAAATATATACAGTAATATATTTACAAATTAATTTAGGTTCTTTAATTAATTTTTTTTTAACTTAATTTATGCTAATTTTAATGGAAAGAACAATAGTGAGAATTTAATAAATTTTAACTGAAAAAGTACAGTAGTGAGGATTTGGAGGAGGAACATGTGCTTAGTCCTCATGAAAATGTCACAATACAAACAAATTCAGTATTCCAAAAAAAATTTCTTAATGCAAAATTGTTTCTTATTTTTTTCTTTTAATGTTTTAGGTGAAATGGGAGCAGGACATTTCCTCGTTATATGCACCCAAATGTTTTTGGGGTCAGGGAGTATGCTGATGAACCGATGTTTCCAAGCATGAGGAATGCACTTTTAAACAAATATTAGTTTCAAATGTATTTATTTATTTATTTGACCCCAATTTATTTAGTAATTTTCCCCCTTAGTTGTGCATTTGTGTAGGGATGTACCGATTCTGAGCTGGGCCTCAGTCTTTAAGTGCGAGCAAGTATATCTCCTTCATTCACTTATATGTCAACAATACAGAGATTCCTACTAATGTAAATGGTGAGAGACTGTGATCAACTTTGAAGAAGAATGCACCACAATAGCCTATTATAGCATTAGTGCGATAGTCATTCTTTTTTTTTTTTTTTACTTGTAAAAGCTTTCACGACATTATAGCCCCTGCATCGTGACATTTAATAGTTGATAGAATGATATTTGCTTGCAGACTTTGATGGAACAAAGTTTAGATGATTAGATTTCAGTAACTAGCTAGATATAAACTCATAGAATTGACTCCATGAAATGGCTGACTTTTTTTATTTCGATTTTTAGCTTACAATTTATTTTTATTATACCACTACTTCTCAGTCATTCCTTTTGACGGAATTAATGTATTTTAGAGAACCTCCTCTTAAAATAATTCCTGACATGGATACGGTTTGGGACTGTTTGAGTGCAATGATTCTTTGAAAGAGACATTCGATGAAATACAGGGCAGCTTGTCTGGTTTAAAGCAACCAATGCTTAACTTTGCCCAGGCTAGTTAGGTTGTCTGTTACCCTGTCATTGATCACTTAAAGATTCTTTTGTACACACAAGTATATTTAGGTGAACCTGATTGATATTTCTATAGTTTTTTTGGAAACTCCAGAAGATGAACATTTGTTCAGTATCACTTTGTGTTTTTACTGCAACACTCCAAGATGAATCTCATGAAAGAGGTCAAGAACATGTCTAAATCATATTTCATCCTAAAAAATTATTCTGCATAACAAAAATAAAACCTATTTTTTTACAATGTGATTGTTTTGCATTACAGCACTGAGAATTGAGAAATTCTCATGAAAAAAATCACCGTAAAAATAATCTAAAGTAGACTTTTTTTGGATTTTAAGATAAAATATGATTTCCTTATATTTGCCTCATGCTGTTGTTTTATACAGAGACCGATTATACATCTGTCAGCTGATGTTCCGTTACGGTTCCACATGCCAGAATCTTTCCATAGAAATCAATCATAACCATCTAAATCTGTCTTAATGCTGGTTTGTGATGTGTTTAGAGGTCTTGTGAGTCCTTAAGGGAACATTTTTGGTGACGAAGGGCATACAGTACCTTACATTTTCTCATGTTATTGAAGTATAGATTTCAGTATTTATTTAAAACTATTTTTTAAAATGGAATGAAGAATGCACTTTGATGCCTTGAACGTTCAGAAGAGGAGATTGAAGTATGCAAGCATATTCCTGTGAATGTCATCGTCAAGCTCAAATAGTCATTGATTTTGCCAGTATACTCAGTTTATGCATGCACAACACATTAGGAAAAACTTTTACCTACAATGAAATATCTGACCTGATATTCTAGTGTTGTCATACAACCATATGGTATCTGCAAAATAGACATTTTTGTGTGACTGTTGTTTTTTAGACTTTTGTGTTTCTTGTTCTTGGTAAGTAAGACACCACTGCTTATAGATAAATGCTGTTTGAAACAAAATGTGTTAGATGATTTTGTGTGACGCTGACATTGACACATAAATCATCATGATGAAGATATCGATCTATTGACATTCCATCTGAAGTACTTATAAAAGAAGAACAATAAAGAGATCTTCCAGTACTATGGTTCATTTTGTGTACTTGAATTTGTAATTAATCTCGTAGTTGACAATTGTACTGTTTCTCGGTTTATTATTTACATTTTAAGCCAGTTTTAATGTAAAACAAAACCATATACAAACCAAAAAAAGAAAATTTTTACAAAGTACAGATTATGTAAATTGACGTGGCTTTTGCATACATATAATGGCATAACTAGACAAGACAGGAAGAATTACATGATGTAGGGCTGGTAAATTGAGCAACAAAGATTTAATGTGATATCCCTCATTTTCATGACGTTCATTTTATTACCATTTATCTAAAAGCTACTAGACCTTTTGGATGTATTATTTTTAAGACAATTCTTTATCGTACCAAAAAAATTTGCAAAGAAATTGCTTTAGTTTGAGGTTAAGGCTGCAGTAACACAAATTAATGACTATTAATGAGAATTAAACACATTCATGCAAAGACAGTTTAGTGAATGTTAGCGGCCTCCTCATTGGCTGATACATATTCATGAGGTGGATCAGACATCATTCTTGAAAACAAGGAACGGGGATTGGTGTACGTACAGTATGTTACAGTAGGGCAGTACCAATGTTCCAGTCAGACCTGAGCAAAGATGGCAGAATCAGTCCTCATCCTTTTAAACATCTGGGGCGAATTCACTAAAATTGTGGCACTTTTGCTCCCACTATTTCAGTGCAAAAATCTATGTCTATTTCCCTAACCACACTTTTTTGGCCACTACTCTGTCATTAACCAAATTAAAGTAAGCAAATCATATTTTTTTCTTGTTATGGCCGATAACTGGTAAATAGCAGATGTTACAATTCTAATCTATACTTCCTTGTGTATATTTTTATATAGTTCATACAACATTTTGTCTAAAAAAACTGAACTAACATCATAATGTACAGTATGAGATTTGCTAAAGATTACATTAAACAGTTATTCAATTATTATTGGGTTTTAAATATGAACTTTAAGTGTGTTAGATCAGGGGTTTTCAAACTTTATGATGCCAAGGACCCCCAAATATGATGAACCTTTTATGAGGGACCCCCTTCCTAAAATCCATTTATATAATTTTATGTATGAAAAAACATTTAATCTGTTAGATAAATAGTAAATGTGACATTATAAATACAACATATTGTTTCCAAACTTAAATGGGCTATACTTAATGTTGGATGTATAAACCTGAAGAACATTTTCTATAAAAAATTATTTGTATAAGCAACTTGCACAATAAATGTTTATAAGCAGCTTACGTACTGCGTTAGGAATACTGCCTTACAACCCCAGTGAGCAAGATAAAGGGGACTATAGTGAGAAAAACTCACTAGAAAGATACAAAGCAAACATATTATACGGCAAGAAATGTTTGGTACACTTTACCTATTTTTGCTTTGTCTTTTTATTTTCTGGGGACCCCTGGGGGTCCCCGGACCCCAGTTTGAAAACCCCCGTGTTAGATGATGACATCTAAGGTCATTTCAATATAAAAACAGGGGAAATGAGCACACAAAAACCTTCATCCTTCCCTCGGGTCATTTTGACCTGAAACATTTTTTTTTTTTAAATTGAGTGTTCATCGGACCTCAGGACTTTTGTCGCACTTGAACCACAAATACACACACACAAAAATTGACTGGATTCGAGGAGTTTATATTAAATATCCAATAAAAATGACCGATGACGGTCCAAAAACTGATGTTATACCGATATCACGGTTGATTTTGCATTCATTTTTAGTGATTTGGGTGCGAAAACTACACACAGCGTGTTCAAATGAAAGATGCTAACAGTGGCCACATTTTATTCAGTGAATCCCCCCTCTGTTTACTAAACCTCTCAGGATCTGTTCAGGGCTGCAATGGCTTTCAGGTATTTGCTGTAATACCAGCATAACTAAACAGGACTTCAACAACCCTGTGCTGTATACAGTACTATAAATTTTTCCCTTGAGGGTAGTTGACCTGTCGTTGCTGCCAGTGTGTGTTATGAATGTGACGTGTGTATGGGTAAAGTGCAGTCTATTATGTGTGTGTGATGGACCACTTCTCACTTCTCATCCTCGTCACCCTCGCTCATGCTGCTGATGGAGGCTGAAGCACCCTTTGGAGAAGAGGGTGGCGAGGTTCTGGGCATGGCCCAGCGGGAGGGGGGTGACGGGGAACGGGATGGAGAAAATTCCCTTGGTGGGCTGTTGCTGGGTGAACCGCGTGGAGAGAACGCCTGGATCATACGTCCACTACGATCCTGAAACATCTGCTTCTGGAAAAATGAAAAGGTCATACTAATATATATATATATATATATTACATACCATATACATATACATATACACCATTCAAAAGTTTGGGGTCGGTAAGATTTTTTTTAAATGAAAGAAATACATTAGAATGATTTCTGAAGGATCATGTGACACTGAAGACTTTTTACCGACCCCTTTTGAACGGTAAAGTGTATATACACATACATATACATATACAGTGCTGGGCAGATTACTTGTAAATTGTACTCTGTTTTTACATTATGAAAATTGAAGTTAGTAATGTAATCTAGATTACTCATTTTAGGTAATATATTCTTACTACTTTTTGATTTCTTTTGACCTAAATCATTAAAAATCTCAGGGGTCTCAAAGTAAATATTTTAGGGCAAAGGGTTTTGTTTGACAAAAAAAATTTGGGAATCCCTGCATTACATGAACAAATAATAATAAACATGAAAACAGCAATGACATTACATGTTTTCCAGGTTTTCAATATTTTTGTCCAGATCAATAATTAGTGAAGGTCACCCAGCAGTGATATATATCTATATCTACCTATCTAGCTTACCCATGTCCCATCTGGTCCAAAAAGCTCCAGGAAGTTCCCAATGAACTCTCGTGATTTCTCCTCCCACTTCTGGATAAGATCATGGCTCTTCTCTTCCACTCTATATACAAAGTGCTTGGACTTCTCCTCTACCGTCCGCACTTTCTCTTTCATCTTGTCCACCTGATTCTGCAGACGGTACTTCTTTTCCTGGCCAGAAACAGAGTCAGTTCAGCAAGCATTTCTTAAATGTCAATGGCATTCAAAACACATCTTACTTTCGTAATGTTACATACTTCAGTAAATCAGGATTTTCAATGAAAATGTTTTATTGATTTTTATTATGGGTCAAATTAGGCAAGACTAATGTTTTTGGTCTATTTTTTTATCTTCTTTTTTTTCCAAAACTATATTTAAATATTCACATTCACACTATATTTATATATTCAATTCATAGATATAGTGACTCAAATATGATAAGCATGTTTCAATTTATTAATTAATTAATTTTGACATTTTTATATATTTTTTTAGTTCAGGTTGTAAAATGTCATGTGATGTGACCCCAAAAAGTTAATATTTATGAATAAATAATTCATTATATTTGCATAATATCTATAATATATACACTGCCGTTCAAATGTTTTTGATCGGTAAGATTTGTAATGTTTTTAGAAGAATTCTCTTATGCTCACTAAGTCTGCATTTATGTTATTAAAAATACAAAAAAGCTGTAATATTGTGAAATATTATTAAAACGTAAAATAACTTTTCTATTTGAACATATTTTAAAATGTAATTTATTCCTGTGATGCAAAGCTGAATTTTGAGCATCATTACTCCAGTCTTCAGTGTCACATGATCCTTCAGAAATCATTCTAATATGATGATTTGGTGCTTAAGAAACATTTATGATTATTATCAACTCTTTATCATTTATCAATTATCATTTTTTAAGGATTCTTTGATTAATAGAAAGTTCAACAGTATTTAGAAATAGAAAGCTTTTGCAACATTGTACTACCGTTCAAAAGTTTTGGGTCAGTAAGATTTTTTTATTTTTTTTTATTTTAGGAAAGAACTTAAAGAAATGAATACATTTATTCAGCAAGGATGCATTAAATTGATCAAAAGTGACAGTAAAGACAATGATAATGTTACAAAAGATTCTATTTAAAAAATAAATACTGTTCTTTTGAACTTTCTATTCATCAAAGAATCCTGAAAAAAATGTTTTACAACCGTTTTCAACATTGATAATAATAATAAATGTTTCCTGAGCAGCAAATCATCATATTAGAATGATTTCTGAAGGGTCATGTGACACTGAAGACTGGAGTAATGATGCTGAGAATTCAGCTTTGCATCACAGAAATAAATTACATTTTAAAATATATCCAAATAGAAAACAGTTATTTTACATTTTAATAATATTTCACAATATTACTGTTTTTATTTTTTAATAAAATAAATGCAGCCTTGGTGAGCATAAGAGACTTCTAAAAACATTTAAAATCTTACAGATCAAAAACTTTTGAACGGTAGTGTATATACATTTATATATAAACAAATTTATATATATAAATTTTTCTCTAAATAATGGTTAAGGAAAATTTGTTGATTAAAATGAGAATAAGTTGTATTTATTAAAAGAAAATGAAATTGGATTCAACATTTAAATACATTAAGTACACTTGCTTACATTAATATAACTGACATTCAGTTCTTTAGCGGTGTAGCCCCTCTGCAAGTTGCGTCTAGCATACACGTCATAGTCTCTCACTATCCGGGTGATCAGGTCAGACGTTGAGATCCCTTCTGTCCTTTTAGTGGGCACAAACATACCTGAGACACTCACACATGTTAGACCTGGTCTGAAGCACAAACATACACATACACAAGCGAAGAATACTTTTTTTTACCTGCCTCCTTAATATGCTTGTACACATCCTCAGATCCAGCAGAGGAGTATGGGATGTCATCATGTGCCACAAAGTCAATCTAGAGAATACGAACCAGAGAGTTAATCGCAGGGAATTATGGTTACGGTACTCTGCTAAGGCTTGACTGACCTTGTGTTTTTCTAAAAATTCTTGGGTAAGAGTCCAGGGCGCATCACGCAAAATCTCATCGACGTAGCGGCAGTGTCTCAATGCCTCATAGCGCTCTTCTTCTGTCATTACGGTGAAGCCCTTGAACTTGTGAGTGAGTTCATCACTGCATACTTAACACACACACACACAAACACACACAAATACATATTTCATCAGTTTAGGACCACACAATTCCTAATTTAACATCTGCTACAGAATCCTAAAAAGTTTGGATCAGTAAATGAAATGTGTCTGTACCTCCAACTATAAGGTAGGCGTTAGGGAACAGATTCTTAGCCTGCATCAGGGCGCGAGCGTGTCCAGAATGAAAAAGATCGAAGATCCCATCTGCATAGATTCGCACCGGCCGGTCCACTGAGAATGGAAAATTCAAGAGACTTGTAAAAAAATCATTTACAATTTTTCTAAACACACTTTATACATTACCGTTCAAAAAAAAATTCAACAAGGAAGCATTAAACGGATGAAAGGTGACAGTAAAGACATTTATAATGTTACAAAATATTTATTTTTCAGATAAATGCTGTTCTTTTGAACTTTGTATTCAAAAATACAAAGTATTTTAAGCAGCACAAACTTTTTCCAACATTGATAATAATAAGCAAATCACATTAAATTACATTTTAAGATATTATATAATAAAATAGAAAACAGATATTTTTATTTGTAAATATATTTTAAAATATTACTGTTTTACTATTATATAACTATTACTGTTATAATATTAAATTACTACAGTGTAAAAATAAGTTGCTTCCTTCAATTTTTAAGTACAGTCAACTTGTATGTTTAAGTCATTTTAACTTAAATTACATTAAATTGACTTAAAAAAAACAAGTTGAATCTTATGCTCAACTTATTTTGATGAGTTAAAGCAATGTAAAAACATACTGTTGTCATAACTTATTGATCATAGAATTTTTGATCAAATAAATGCAGCCTTAAAATACTCATAATCAAACTACATTTACATTTTTATTTTCTGGGTCACAGAATGAACAGGGAATCTCTGAATCTAGTCTTGCTGTGTCTGATCCCAGTGGTGGGCTATTCTACAAGCATTGCATTTTCTTCTGCCACTGATATGGGATCAGTTTAAGTAGCTTAACTCATCAATGTTTGATGGGATTAGTGAAAAGGGTCCAAAAGATAAAAATAAACTTGTACACTTACGCATTTATCACGTTTTTTGTTACTTTTTAGTAAATCAACTACCATGGATCTTAGACTTAAAGCCTTACTTGTCTTTGGATTGTGTCAATAATTATGCATATACACACTCACACACATTTTAAAATGTAATTAATTCCTGTGATGGCAAAGCTGATTACTCCATCAGCCATTCGAAAATCATTGTAATATGCTGATTTGGTAACATTTCTTAACATTATTGTCAATGTTACAAACAACAAATATTCTGTGGAAACCATGTTACTTTTTTCAGGATTCTTAGATGAATATAAAGTTCGAAAGAACAAAAACTATTAAAAGTATTAATTCCTTTAAAAAAAAAAGTATGTGTAGTATATACATATTATATATATATTTTTTAATCAAAAGATAGGGCATTTAATACATTATCTATCTTATTATCTTACAGTATATTTATTTATTATCACCCTCAGGTAAGCTTAGGTTTCAACCTGTTCATTTTCTTGCAATTATATAATAAATCAAAATATACTGAATGAAGTTATGAGCTTTAATAAAGTTAAGTTAGAGCTTGAGATAGCATATTTCTGAGTGTCTGTTATACCCGGTTACAGAAATACTTCATGACGCAAGCATATTCATTTTCTTAGGTTATAGCATAACAGGAATGACCTTGTTACAAAAGTATTAGTGCTGGGCAATCGATTAATCACATTCAGAATAAAAGTTTGTGTTTACATAATATATGTGTGTGTACTGTGTATAATTATGTATATATAAATACACACTACTTCATGTATATATTTATATTATATTATAAACAGTTTACATATATATATTATGTAAACACAAACTTTTATTTTGGATGCAATTGCCCAGCACTACAAAGTATTTAACTTGTATGTACTTTTTGTAATGAGAATTAAAGTGGGAAGAGAGAAAGTACAGACTGACCAGGCGTTCCGAGTCGAGCTTGCTCTACAGTCAGCTTCTCATGTGGCGCCCGACACTCACAACTCGTCTCGGGGGTAAATATGGCTGGTTCTATAAGAGTCTGAAGAGAAAATTGAAAAATATATAGACACTGCAGCTTCTCAAATAAAATACTGTTTAGGTTAAACAAGCCTAGATCCTGCTGACTTGACATCCTATTTAGTCTTCACAAAAAGGTTTAACTTTTTGTACTAATACAGGTTATTATCTGATGTATTGATTTCAGGACAATCTATGTAATAGCCTCTTTACGCCGGATATTGATTTGTCCAGTAGAGGCTTCTCTGATATCGTTGACTAAAGACAAATCATTGGTCCACAGCAGCAGAGTGGGGGAGATAGACAGACATGCTGTACATAACACAGATAGTTCAATCCATTCAAACCTCCTAGAGGCTTATAGCATAAACAGAGAACAATAGGCCTGCAGAGACTGACAACACATGGCTCTGAATTAGCATTTCAACGTATAGCAAGGTAGCAGGGATATTTCATGTTTTGTGCATCTTTTTAGGGAGTTTAAATGGGGGTTAGTTGTTTGTTCGTTTTTCTTAGGCTAAAATCAATTTCGATATTGAAAGAAATATTTTTTTAAATATGAAATATTGTCCACTTTAAGTCTGTATTATATTAATTGCTGGATCATATGCATATATATTTACAAAATAATTTATGAAACAATAAAATGGAAAAGGTCATTTATTGGCTCACTTATTTACCCAACATATAGCGAACTATTTAATTATTTAAACTAGCAAAAATATTTAAAATTGATTTGAGCTTTTGAATCAATGTTATATTTAATGGGTTTTAGTTTAATAAAAACATTAACCACTTCAAGTCTGTATTGTATTATATTATAATGCATTTTATATTTTGATATATTATATTAAATGTATTATAGGCAATGCATTTTTGCCTAATAAAAATAGTGTCCACTTCAAGTCTTATATTATATTGTATTTTATATAATGTATTACATTTGGGTTTTTGCTTAATTTAAAGAGTAAAATAAACAGCATGAAACAATTTTTTTTTTAAAGGTAACATACAAAAATATCCAAATATTAAAGTTTTTTTTTTTTTTTAGTGTTCACCTGTTTACCCAACAGCTATGGCAAAATTTTATTATAATTTAAGACCATTTTGGTCTTGGTGTTTGAAACCAATACAAACCCACTGCTACAGAAAAAACATGTATTTATGTATATAGTGGATTTTTGACTTAAAACTACTGAGATATCCTGATGCCAACTTCCTAGTGTGACAACTAGCCCCGATCTGTTTTCGTAGATGTGGGCAGAGCCACCAGATGCTGTTTAAATAAATACTGGGCAAACACATTACAGAAATGTTAAAGAATATTTATCTGTTTTAACCTTCCATTGATTTTGGGACCTTTAGGACAATGGTGACCATCTGTCCTTTCAGGAAATGCCCAGTGAGAACTTCTTCCTGCCGGTCAACAGGAAACAGCTGGTACATATGCATTTACATTTTACGATGAAGAAATGCAATGTAGGTGTGATATGAAATGATTCATTGGAGGAAAAATATCCATGGAGCAATGCATGATTCATTCCCATAGCAACGGAGACAGTGTGTCGAAGGATGCTGGGTACCTTTCCCAGAATTCTATACAAGGTGAAGAGGAGGAGCAACATCACAGAAGGGCAACCTGCAGATAAATGCAATCTGGATGATGTCTGTAACATTAGCTCTGCAGCATCCCACCAAAGCGTTGGCTCTCTCACTTAAAAAACAACATCTGGTGGACGCAGAGGATTAAAAGAGCTTATAGCAACATTATGACATGGCATTAGCACAAGCACGCAGACAGTCAGTACAAAACATCTCACTTTAACTGCAGTTTCACAAGCTCAGCGTCACCCAGACAGTAGCACAAAAACAAAAGACAGATGAAAACAAAGAAAAAGTGACCCAGCCTCTCGTCAACGTTTCACAGATTCCCTTGACGACAACAAAACACATATATCTCACCGTTCGTGGCAGTGGACAGGTATGTTCCAGCTCCTCCATGGTTTCTGGAGGGTCCAAGCCAAACAGGACGTGACTCCACCTGTACCTGACTCAGCATCAGTCTGGAGAAGCTTTTCTAGCCGTTAGCCGAGCCTCGGTCAGGGATGCTCTACTCCAGCCTGTGTCTAGATCCCGCCCACTCGCTCTTCTCTTCCTCCCAGACTCTCCCGGCAGAGCCCTCCCCTTCTCGGCTCCCCTCGCAGTGAGGCTGCCTATAGAAAGAGACGATCGGCCCCTCCCTGCACCCACACACAGGACCTCAATGATGGCATAACAACAACAACAAGGAAGAGAGTCTGTTGATGAGGGCAGTGGCAAGTGTGGGGAGGACCAATCAGCAAACGTGCCCTCCTGTCTAATTTACATACGAGAGTGTGATTGGCTGAGCAGGCTATAGCACCATCACTGTGAACCCACTGCTGAGCATCTCTGATGGCTCTTCATCTTCCTTCATCATTGTGGTGGATCACAAAGGCTTGCTGAAAGAGACAACAATACAGTTTTCAAGTTTGGATAGTAACATAGAATAGTTTTCTCATCTGATCCCCATTTATCAGCCCTAAACACTAGACATGACAGTGAGGTGTAAAAGGCATTTGTAGCAATTTGTAGAAATTTCTCTTTTCATACAACCATGCAAAATTATATTATAGATTTAAAAATAAAAATATTTTATTTTATATTTATTGGAATTATTTTGTTTGCAAGTTTGCAAACATAGTTTCAACCATGTTAAGCTATGCAAAACAAAAGACCTTAGCTAATTTTTATTTGTTTAGTGTAGTACATTTACTACTTTTAATTTGATCAGTCTAGCGAAGATCATATTTTTATATGCATGTTCACAACTATTTTTTCCAATTACAGTTGTATACAAATACATTGTTACAGTTCTGTGCTATTTTTATTTATTTATTTATTTTATTGCTTTAATGTAATGTTTTATTAAACTGGGATTTAATAGATTGCATATACATATAACACATACTTATATTTTAGACACATCATATTGTGTCATATTCCAGGATGACAATGTCAAGATTCATCAGGCTCAAATAAAAGAATTGTTGGGAGAGAGAATGAAGAAACATTTTCACACACGATGTGCTGGAGAAGACTTTACAGAGTGCTTGACTCTTGCTTTAAAGGGATAGTTCACCCAAAAAAGAAAATTAGCCCATGATTTACTTACCCTAAAGCCATCCTAGGTGTATATGACATTCTTCTTTCAGATGAATACAATCGGAGTTATATTAAAAAATGTCCTGGCTCTTTCAAGCATTATAATGTCAGTGAATGGCAGCCCAAAATTTGAAGCCCAAAAAAAGTGTATCCATCCATTATAAAAGTAACCCACACGGCTCCGGGGGGTTAATAAAGGCCATCTGAAGTGAAGCAATGCGTTTTTGTAATAAAAATATCCATATTTAACACGTTATGCTGTAAAATATCTAGCTTCCGGCGGACCACCTACAACTGTTTGTATTCATCTGAAAGAATGTCATATACACCTAGGATGGCTTGAGGGTGAGTAAATCATGGGATAATTTTCATTTTTGGGTGAACTATCCCTTTAATAATACAAGATCTTGACCAAAAATGTATGCAACTCTTGATGGAAATAACATCACAACATTTGTTTCCATCAAGAGGTGTGTCAATTTTTGGTCATTGTATTGACAATGCAAGAGTCAAGCACTCTGTAAAGTCTCCTTCAGCACATCCCAAAGACTTTCAATTAATTCTGCGAAAATGATTCTTAATGCTCCCTCCCAACTGTTCTTTCACAATTTGAGCCTGATGAATCTTTGTCATCCTGGAATATGGCCATGTGTCTTCCTACATGATGGTTGTTTAAGAAATGAGAAGCTACACACTCCATCAGTTAGGGTTAGAAGAACTGTTGCCAAACATATAACATGCTAGAAACATAATAATCACTGCAACAATGATCCAGTCATAGACTCTTAAGCATTTGCCTATTTAAATCCAAATTTTTTATTTTTTTTTGTCCGGACAGTGTATTGAATTGAATAGTAATCTAATAAAGCTGTGCTATATACGATATATTATGTTTTGTTTTGTTTTTTCACTGGGATTTACTTCCAGTTCAGAAAACATTTTGAGAACTGTTCAGTTGTTATCCACTTGGTGGCACCATTGTTTCAATTTTAGTTAGTGTGTTTGAACATGGCACAAAGTGGTTATTTTAAAATAGTTACAAGATGCTACTGAATAAAACGGTAGGTTAATTAGACATGCAGTATTTGTTAATATTTTCCCATGCAGCTTCCCTCCATTTACTCTCAGCTGTCAGCCCCATGGCTAATAAAGTTAACAAAACTGATCATTTCAGTTTCTTAATATTAGATGCCAATGTTTCATGATAAACAGGATCAAGAGAATAACAGTAGCTCCAATCAGCACAAAAACTTTCCTCTGACAGCCATTTCCCTGAGCATGTCTCCACTGAGTGCCAGTGTTGCTTTCATTCAGCACAGGTAATTATTTCAGTCACAGGACAGAACAGAAGTGCTTTGAAGAACCACCCCCCACCCTCAGAGAGGCACAGTGTGGTCCAGGAGAGCTGGCGAGAGATTTAATATCCTCTTATGTGTTTCCTGTGAGCTCCTCTCCTCATCAGCATGAAGACCGAGTCTCATTTTCTTGGGGGTATGTACTTTTGACTGCTGTATCCCCAGAGACTCAGAGGGCAACAGTACTGTGAATAACACTTCCATCAGTGGGGCCGTAGCTAATAGATTCAACTCTTACGGCTTGTGAAGCAGCTGTGCTCCAGCTCAAAAAGGTTATCGGTCTGTGTCATAATCAAATAGAGAATAAACAGGAGATCATTTACAAAGAGAAGAGACTCTCCCCTCCAAGACGTTGAGAGGGTCTGGGAAAAAAACACTTCCTTTTTGAGGCAATTGCAATGTAATATAAGTGTGCTGATTCAAGGTTAAGGATATTCTTTTCTCTCTCTTGAATACTGAGATTCCCCTGAGTATTGTTTGACGTAATCTGCTTAAGTAACTTCTTTTAAGTGACATTAATTTCATTCTGGCCTCAAACATTTAGAAACAACAAACTAATTAATTTTTCATTTAGACATGCAAAATAATACACTGCAAGGAAAATGCAAGCTCATTTACTTCCTAATCAATTTAAATGGTAATTAGCATCCACTGACTGTAGCATCCTTCCTAAATTAGCAAGTTAATGCAAGACACATTTTAGGAATATTTCATGCTAAATACAAGTTTAAAAGAATAATTAACTGAAAATCATTATTTACTCATTAGCATAAACATAAGTTATTTTTTGTTCATCAGTTAGTTAGTCAGAACTATGCTTCGGTTATTTAGCTATTTAGTCAAACTTATCGTTTGTTGCGCGCTCCAGACTGACTGTCGTTCTGTGCTGCGTTTCACAAAAGCATCGCTAAGGAAGTTGATTGTAGAGACCATTGTTGGCATTGGCTATACAGGGCTGCGTTTCCCAAAGCATCTTAAAGCCACAATATGTAATTTTTCCCCGCTAGAGGTCGCTTATTCAGAACAAAGGCATTGCTTGATGATGCCTTGATTTTGCGGAGCTTTTATTATGCCACAGATGACCGCTTCCACTTCGTCCGCTCATGCATATGTAGGGTAACGCAGCACTGTTTTATCATATTAGATACATTTGAGGGTGTTGGAAATCGAGGGTAACACGGGTATGATTTCATTGATAGGCGACGGATGGTCCTGGTTAAAATTGGATTTAAACATACTTGGAAACCACTGGGATAATTTAAGTACATAAGTCGACAAAATATATAACATTGTTCTAGTGGTTTTTGGATATTTAAATCCAAAAATCTTACATTGTGCCTTTCGCAAGTTACATCGTTCTGCCAGTAGGTGGCAGAGTTGAAGCATTGAACCATTCACGGAACCGATTCGCTCAAAGCATTGATTCATTCAGGAACGAGACTCTCAACAGTCAATTCTGCTGTGGCTTTGTAAAACTATATTCGTTTGCGCAGCAAAAATATACGAAGCAACTGTCGATACTGACTATATAAAAAATGTAAGTAGCTCAATTTGAACTACCTTCAATGAGCAACATTTTAAAAAGAAATACTCACCTCTGGAGGTGGGTTGCAGAGTGGAACGGTTGAGCCGAGTGTCAATCGTGGTATGTTTATGGCACGCAGAAATATTAAAATATAAGTTTTCAAGTTCACTTAACGTTCAGTGGGCATAACTTTCATTTACAATTTTTCTATGAGGTAGGTCGCCGTGTTTCCTGCACCGCTTTTAAGCGTCGGCTCTCCTCTCGCTTTACAGTCTACTCTATGCGTTGCTAACAGCACGGAGGGGGGGGAAAACAAGCACCTGCCCTGTGTAGGCCTACTAACGTTAGTTAAATTCACGAACAAATGGCTCTATCGAGCAAGGGAGTAGCTAGACCCTTTTAGGCACGAGCCCCAGTGAAATATTAGAGTAATTTTACCTGATATTACTTCAGTAATCATGTCATGTGTGTTGTATCTAGCGGTTTAGAATCAGAACTAGCGGTTTGCGAATAAATCACTGATTTAATCGGTCAAACGGGTTTGAAATTGTTCGCGGTTCAGTTTGACTCATTCGGACAGTTCACTAAAACAAGCATTGACTCTTCTCACACCGTATCGGATAAGACAGAAAACGAAAATATCGCTGGATGAGAGGATATTTACCTGCAATCAATTGTATGAAACAAAACGTGCAAGTGTCTTCTGTCAGTAATGAGGCAGCAATTTATTTCCGTGTGCAGCATGTTAACTAGCACCACACTTTGTACTTAGGGTAAAGACAATTTACATATATATTAAAAACACTATAAAGTGTGGGGCTAGTTAACATGCTGTGTATATCAAAATATGGGGATACTTTAATTGATGGGGCCTGTGTACTCACAAACTGAGATTTCCCAATAGCTCACTTAATGAACCGTCAAGTCACTCTGAACTGCAAGCTATTTTTTTCTGAACTGATCCTTAATGTATATTGACATTGTCTGACGCTGTAAATGACTAATTAATCTAATTTTGAATGATCATACATCAGTTTGTAAAAACAAACAATATTGTGGATAACACTACAATAAGGTTCCATTTTTTAACATTACTTAATTACAACGCGAACAAACAATACAAATACTTTTGTTAATGTTCATTTCAACCTTTACTAATAAATTAAATCGATAGTTATCTGTTGACTGGAGATAATATGAACTAACAATGAATAGTTGTATTTTTATTAACTATCGTTGACAAAGATGAATAAATACTGTAACAAATGTATAGCTCGTTATGTTAGTTAATGAATTAATTAACATTAACTAATGGTAAAAACTTATTGTAAAGTGTTACTTAAATGCATATAGGCCTACTATGCACTTACAAAGGAAGTCTATGGGTCATACAAAGGTTGCGTTTTAGACTTCTGTTGTTGCATATCAGTAAAAATGCACAGCTAGCCGTGGATTATCCCGCTTATACCATGGTCTTAAAGCTGTTAATGATGTTTGCAGTGCAATATTTGACCATTGTTTAAAACTGTTTAATGCACATGTAGTTCCAGTCAGTTTAATCTCCGTTCTATATTAATGCTTTCATTTAAGCACACACACACACTTCACTTGTCTTGCACACACAGAGATCTCGCTGTGCACACAGAAATATTGAGGAGCAGTAATTTGTTATTAACGCAGCCCATGACTTTTAGTAATATAATACCTTCACCACTGAATCGCTACATTATATTCTTTAGCAACTAAGGGGTAAAATGTTTCAAACACGTAGCTTCATTATTAGTAGAAAGATGCTGCAGACGGAAGTTAATTCACATTCTCTCTCTCCCTCTCTCAATAATTAATTCAAATAAATCTTATCGCCCTAATTGATCTCTGTCTGTGTCATTTAAAGCGGGCAGAATGCTATATCTAACGAGTCGTAACTGACAAAAAGAACTGTGATTTTCACCTGTCCAGTCAAATATTGTGCTGCAAACATCAATAACAACTTATCTTTAACTTGGCAAATGACCATGGTATAAGCAGGATAATCACACGGCTAGCTGTGCATTTAACAATTATAATGCACTCCACGGGGGCAACTACCCTCCGCTTCACGATGGGTGGTTCTTTGCCTCCACGTCATGCATTAAAATTGTTTAATGCACAGCTAGCCGTGGATTATCCCTTACGTGTTGCTTTATTATCTTCTTTTGTTCTTTTTTTTTTTTACAGTGCAGTTATGTGGGGAACTATTGCAGGAAAAATCAGGAGAAAGCTGATGTCAGAGCATTATGATGTGAATTCATGCTGACATGCATGTCAACTATAGAGTGCCTTGATTCCCATTGTTTTGTCAGACCTATGTATAGCATTTCAGGCAATATATATTTAGAATGAGAAAGCTTAAGCCACAAGGGCTTTCTCAGCTTGAAGAGCTCTGTGGGAAACATGCTCAGGACAGTTGATGTAGTTACAGATCACAGCTAGTTGCAATAAATTCATTAACTTGCCCAATATAGAGCCTTTGAAATAAAATTCATATCACAGCAAGAGCAATTTACTGACTATAAGGGCCTGATCACACATGCTCTGCGTGAAAACAAAGCTTAATTATGTCTGACATCTGGCTTGCATAGTTAAGCATTTTCATATGATAAATCAACAAACAAAGCATCACATACCATTTGTTTGATAAGAACCCCAAAGCCACACAGCATCCATCTAATTGTTTACTATAGATAGCTTACAGGTATGTGAAGCATCTTGTTACAACACCCAAAGCTGTGATTTTGCATTTAACAATGTTAACAGATCACCAAATGGCACCGTTTTATTTTGGGCATCACTAATTACGGCCGTTATTGAAGGCTTCCTGTGAAAGTGAAGCTTCTGTTCTGACAGCTATGGAAATGAGAATAGGAATGACGCTCTCGTGTTTGCCTGCAGATAGAGTGACGGCGAGAATTTTAATGAGAGGTGAGCGCAATATTACCAGTTGCAAACAGTTTTGTTTTGTTTTTTGTCCTCGTGTGAAGTCCCATGTTCTGTTGTTCGAGTAGTTTCCATCACTGCTGGTTGTTTAGTGACGCACGCAAAGACGCTGGCTATCGCGAAGGGTTATTGAGTGCTTGTTTTGTAATCGGAGCACGTATGTGCATGTGTTTTGTTTAGTGAATTTATTTGTTATTGCAGTCTTTGAGTTACCAAGATGTGACGACGAATCACTGTTATATTTCCCTAAGGCTTCCCGAGACTTATCATGGCCTTAAAGTTAAGTAATATTTCCACAGCAGAACATGATCAGTTTTGAGAATGCACATGTACCTGAAGGTCACGCTGTCATTGTGTCGGTGGTGGAAGTGATCAGGCTCTTCCTGTAACACCTTCTGACTGGTTGCACCTTCGGTGATCCATGAATCATGAAACAGGAGGGGACGACATTTCCTAAATGGAAGGTAAAGTGTTGTTGTGTTGACTTTCCACTTCTCAGGGAGATTGCTGTTGACCTGTCACAAACAGAGGGCATGATGAGCAGAGAAGGGAAGCAAACAAAAGGGCAATGATTTCATGCCCGTCTGACTTAATCCAAGTGACCATATAAAAAAAAAAAGACGCTCAGTTGGACGTGTTCTTGTATTTTTAGTCCAGTGTTATATAAATGAAACAGATCCACTTGGCCTGGGACATCCAATTAGATGGAATCACATGGAGGAAAAAAACGGTCAGGAAGTCCACAGACCGTGATTTCTCACTGAATCAGTACATCTCATATTTGTCCTGTCGACTAAGGGGATTCATTGGAGTTCAAGGTGTCACAAAAATAATGCTTTTAATAAAGAGTCGCATTACAAACACTTGGCCATCAAACATGAGCAGAATGGGTTTTTTTGTGTGTAAATTGCTCATAAATGCATTGGTGCATCGAATTGAATGTGACAATTTACATAAGAACGGTTATACAAACTATTTGCACAGAAATTTGTTATATGAAACCATTTCTGTTCATATTTTCTTGAATAAATCTCATTTATTTCATAAAAATAATGCGCTGGATTGAAGGGTCACATTATTTAACTCTGCTTATTGTGTAATGAAAAAGAACGTTTTTATCAAGAATATTAAGCTGTGTCCATTCACAACCAGTGCATTTTAATGGGTTATACATGGGAACTTTGCTTTTATAGAACAATAATGGTTTGATCTTTCTGACATCAAATTTAAGGGAGTGACATACAGTCAAACCAAAAATGATTCAGACACCAGATATAATTTTTTTACTAGTGGGTGCAGGACTCTATAGTTCATTTATGTAAGTGAGGAGAGCAAAATAAAGTAAACCGTGACATATTATACCCAACAATTCTTCATACAGTGGACTACCAGTAAAATTGTTAAAAATTTGGCACCAAAATTATTCAGAAACATTGTCCTGACCATGTTTTGCTTAAGTGTTTTTTCTTTAATTGCTAATGCGACCTTTTACACCACAGACTGAACACAATTAAGCATTGCTTGGTCATTGGTTGACCTCAATTGGTATTATCTAATTGTGTACTTAAATTGAACAGCCGACAGCTGATTGGTTGATTGTAATCATTACATACCTTTCTATCAAAGTTATCTGACATAATTTAACTCAAGTTCTTGTCATATATTATTACCATTTTCTAAACTATAGCGAATAAACTGTGATAATGTGAGAAAATGTTGAAGGTGTCTGAATAAATTTGGGTTTGACTGTAATCAATACATTACATTAGTAACCTTCCCAGAAAATCCCACAAATTTTCATTCCACTTGCTTAACTACCAAATATAATTTAGTTTGTTGTTTGGTCAAAAAATCAGCACCCCTTTCATTCATTTGTTAACTAAAACGATATAATGGTAATATTGATATAAATGATATAATAAAGTATTATATTTTACAGCTCAGGAACAATGAAAATAACATCTGAATCCTTCCTAAAAAAAAGACTGTAGTAACCACTTTAATACATAGCTCCAGTCTTCTCTCACATGATAGGTGATGTGATGTTGCGTGTTTCGTAGGGTATTACAGCACCTGCTTCTTCTTACATGATCGGATATGAGATGGAAGAGACTCTGGCCACATTTGCCATGGCTAACATTGCACGGTCTGGCTGGTATCCTAGAAAATCCCAGCATGCAAGCTTGCGTCCTTGAAATTACATTCCAAGGTTTTTCTAGCATTTTTTCATCCATCTAGGACATGCTGCTACAGCAGGAAGTCATGCGCTTCCATGCTGTGGCCTGGACTAACTATAAAGGCAAGCCGCATTAATCACAGAGGTCATCCCTAACCCCTCCACCATTCAGGGCCTCATTAAAAAAACAGTGACATCATTCACCAAGCTCAATATTTTAGCCACAAGACAAATTTTCACTTTTTTCCCCACTTTTCTCTGTTCTCAGACGCTGTGACTAATCTCCACAGTGTCAATAAACCTGAGAAATCAGACTATTATTACCCAAGCTTGTCAAAAAGCTCTGGGCTAAATTCTTTTTATATTCTCATAATCTCAGCCAGAGTGCAAGACAAAATGGAAATATCATGCATGCAAATATTCGGTGTTTGCCTCTGGGAACAGAGCCCACAGAAATTCCCTTTGAAGTGCCAAACGTGCTGAACCAAAGATCCAGGCAGGAGGTCATAAGCTCTCATTAATTGCTCTTTAATTGGAGTATGATCAGGTTGTAATTTAGCCAATGAAATGTAATTAAACAGTGATGTAGTTACGGCATCTAACAGCAGGGGCTAAACGGACCATGCTAACCAAACAAACCCTGAGCTACAAAGTGTGATAGTTGTGTATTTGTTTAAAAGAACATATTTGTGCCAAACAATCGCCAATACATTTTTTTGGGAAAGATATATGAAAGTTTTTCTTAGAATACTATTAATAATTGATTACAACAAAACTATTCATATAAATTTGTCTCTTTAATTACAAGTAATGATTCCGGATAATTATGAATCGGACATATTTCAATTCAATTTCAATTAAATGTATTGTCATTTGAGCAGAGTACGAATACAAAGCTAATGAAATACAGTTAACATCCAACCAGGTGCAGAATAAAATAATCATTCCAAGTAGTGCAACATTTTTTTACTGAATTTAACCATGTATATAACAAATATACAAAAAATGATTCGCGGTTCAGTAACGTTTCTAAATGATTCATTGACTGAGTAAAGCTGATTCAGTGAAGCTATAAATCTAACTTTTTAATACTTTCATTTAAAAAAATAGTGTACATTTCAAACACTTTCAGGCATAACATTATGACCACTGACAGGTGAAGTGAATAACACTGATTATCTCTTCATCATGGCACCTGTTAGTGGGTGGGATATATTAGGCAGCAAGTGAACATTTCATCCTCAAAGTTGATGTGTTAGAAGCAGGAAAAATGGGCATGCGTAAGGATTTGAGCGAGTTTGACAAGGGCCAAATTGTGATGGCTAGACAACTGGGTCAGAGCATATCCAACACTGCAGCTCTTGTGGGGTGTTCCCGGTCTGCAGTGGTCAGTATCTATCAAAAGTGGTCCAAGGAAGGAACAGTGTTGAACCGGTGACTGGGTCATGGGCAGCCAAGGCTCATTGACGCATGTGGGGAGCAAAGGCTGCACACATGGCACCAGGATGCACTATGGGAAGAAGGCAAACTGGTGGAGGTAGTGTGATGCTTTGGGCAATGTTTTGCTGGGAAACCTTGGGTCCTGCCATCTATGTGGATGTTACTTTGACACGTACCATCTGCCTAAGCATTGTTGCAGACCATGTACACCCTTTCATGGAAAAGGTATTCCCTGGTGGCTGTGGCCTCTTTCAGCAGGATAATGTGCCCTGGCACAAAGCAAAAATGGTTCAGCAATGGTTTAAGGAGCACAACAATGAGTTTGAGGTGTTGACTTGGCCTCCAAATTCCACAGATCTCAATCTAATCGAGCATCTGTGGGATGTGCTGAACAAGTCTGATCCATGGAGGCCCCACCTCGCAACTTACAGGACTTAAAGGATCTGCTGCTAACATCTTGGTGCCAGATACCACAGCACCCCTTCAGGGGTCTAGTGGAGTCCATTCCTTGATGGGTCAGGGCTGTTTTGGCAGCAAAAGGGGGACCAACACAATATTAGGAAGGCGGTCGTAATGTTATGCCTGATAGGTGTATTACCCTGCCATACAATTTAGTGGAGTTTCTATACAGCTACTGTAGGAATTACCTAATGTGACGTCTTTTACTCTTCTAATTACCCGACTGTTCTGACTCTATTTTTTTTTTTTGAGAATCTGAGAACGCAAAAATAATGTGACCCTGGACCACAAAACGAGTCATAAGGGTATTTTTTTTTTAGATTTATACATCTGAAGCATCTTACATCTGAAAGCTGAATACATAAGCTTTTCATTGATGTATGGTTTGTTAGGATAGGACAGTATTTGGCCGAGATACAACTATTTGAAAATCTGGAATCTGAGGGTGCAAAAAAATCAAAATATTGAGAAAATCACTTTTAAATTTGTCTAAATGAAGTCCTTAGCAATGTATGTTACTAGTAATAATAATAGATTTTTTTATATATTTATGGTAGGAAATTTACAAAATATCTTCTATCCTAATGATTTTTGGCATGAAATAAAAATCGATAATTTTGACCCATACAATGTATTGTTGGCTATTGCCACAAATATACCCGTGCGACTTATGACTGGTTTTGTGGTCCAGGGTCACATATTTGCTGCAATGTACCTCTAAAGAAGTTAGCAACCATTTTAGTTGCAGACTCCTAATATTAAACACCTAGTGGGCAGAGAAATCTGATTGAGTTATGCGCAATCATGCGAAGATGTCATTTTAACTCAATGGATCTAAATGGGAGGTTGGGTGGTTTGAGAGTTTTAAACATCTAATTGGTCGTCAGCACACCCTCTTTTGACACTATGTGAACTGACAGAGTAAGACCGCTGGGAACAGGCAAATCTGAAAGAAATTACTTCTCGCCAAATCTGCATTTGACAAGTGACAAATTAGCCTTTTGAGAGATGTTCTTAGGCCATTACGGCGGTTCTCGTATCCCGAGGGGCCGCTCACAAAGTGACGTTCACCCTACACTACATCCAAATTTGTGAAAAGTTGCATCAAGTATGGAGACAGTTTGATTGTGACTTTTTATTAAGTCACTGCAGCCCTACAGAGAAAAAAAAACAGCTCTTTTAATGTAGAAACAACCTTTGAGGGTTTGAAAAGTGCGGTATTTCAACACTTGTTAGACCATCTGTTAATTTATGTGGTGACTTGAAAGTGACTAATATCAGGAAAAAAAAACTCAAAGTGTGAAAGACTTCGTTGATACCTCATAAGCAGCTAATTTTAAGGCATAAGCCCCTAAGGAGTTGAGCCCAAAGAAGTTTAACCCATTACAGCGAGAATTATCTATTTTAACACACTTACCGAGCGAATTAAACAGCATATTTTTCACAAAACTCCCACACAGCTGGAGTTTGGCTATGTAGACTGGCGACACCCCTGCAAACACAGTGCTATGTGACAAGCCTGACCTTTTTCATCTTCTTTGTGCTCTCCTTCATGTCAGGCACGCACCTGCATGTAAACGCGATTATGTGCTACTGTATAGTACGTAGAAAGAATCCCCTTAAAAGACTGTCAGTTGCTTGACGTACACAGTCAATACCAGTCAGAGTTCAGAAGTCAGTAGTCAAATTGCTCACACAAAGTGGCAATTATCCCCAGTGGCTGCCATTTAACAAGCGTTATTGTTGCGCTTCCATGTCACCTGTGATATTCTGGCACCAAATATTCCAGATCAGTTGCTGGCAGTGATTAATGTAAGGTGTAATGCTCTTGGCTGAGACAAGCCGCCACATTTGCTAACTGTCAGTTTCATTGAGCATGACAGCTTCCGAACTGTGCAAAATCCAGTACCACTCTCGTTTGGCATAAATTATTTTGATTATGTGTACGCAAGACATCCTGTTATGCAAATGACACCTTCAACTTCATTCATTTTTCAAAATTGGGATTAGCAGAAATCGGGTGCTGTGAGCTTTACTTTTGTGCCGTTTAATACTCACCCTGAAATCTAAGAATAGTTCAAGATCACACATTATTCTATATTTAGCTGTGGCTTCCTGGTTGCAGTGATAATTGATTTAAAAAGTGGTCACTGAAGCTCTCAAAAAATGGGAGATGCAATATGTTTTAAAGTCCACATATCGAAATTGAAGTTTATTAGCTGTTAGTATGAATATGTTAGATTTACTGTTATCTATAAGCTAGTGTGCTCCAAAAGTTCACATTTAGAAGATATAAGCATTCAAAACTTAGTCTATCACTTCTGCCAATATGGATCAATGATTTTGAAGACATCACTCTGCACTTTAGCATCTCATCAGATTTTTTGTCCAATCAAATGCTTTCTAGAATCTACATTGTCCCGCCCCTAAATAGCTTAAGTCACTTGTTCAAACATTTACTATTTTCTGCATGGTGAATGGCATATAGTGCACTATATAGGGGATAGGGAACGATTCGGACAGTGTAAATATGCTTTCCATTGGAGCGAATTAAGTCTGGTTTCACGTTAGTGTCGCACGAACCGCCGGAGCTCTGGTCCAGAGACACGATAGCACAGAGCGGATCATATGAGCAAGTCGCCGCATATAAAAAACGTATTGACCCATTTGAATTCTGCACAGAATGCTTTATTTTAAAGCGATATGGAGAAGATTAGGAGGAGAAACGGTTAGAGATAACTGCAGCTTTACCAAGCTCAACGACTCCAGCAGAGCTGTGATATAAACAAATTAAAATGCTATTGGCAATTTTTTTAAAGGGGAGGGGCTGTTCGATATGCCCCTCCCTGTCTTCCCGTTTCAGTGGAAATTATGTCAACACATTGAATAATGCTGCACGTTTCAAGGCACTTCAGTGCACTTAGAAAAGACTATTACTGTTGCTCATATGATTAAGCCGCAAATTATGCTGCTTGTTGCAGAGAGCAGTCTTTGTAGTATTATTTATATACTATTATTTATATTTAACGTGCAACACTACGTAACAAACAACCTTGCATTGTGGCTTTTTTTAATTTATTTTTTTAATGTAAAAATCTAGTTTAATAATATAACTTAGGAATATAAGTTTATTAATGTGACTGCATTCCTCTCATTACAAAGTCTCCAGCCTGGCTGCACCTGTTTGTTCCTGCTTTAAATGATCAAAGCCCATACAATTAGTGCTTGGAAAAAGTTGGGGGTTCTTAACCCTCTTGGTGCAGAGAGAGACTAAAGAGCTGTCCTGCCGGCGGACCTGCAATTAAAACGAGTGGAAGTCACTAGGATAATTAAGAATATGTCTCAAATCAGATTTTCTGTTGGGATGGTGAGTGCTAAAGAAGAGTTTTGGATGAACAGCAGACTGACCCCTGCCATGGTTCTGTTTTTAATTGGCTTCCAATAAAATTAAGCTCAAGTTTAGAAAAAGTCACTTAAAGATTGTCATCCCATTATGGCAGGAAGATAACATCAAGTGCTGAAAAGGTCTCGGGCTGTCTCTACTGCTGCAAATGACCTTATGATTCAGGAAACTCATGACAACAAAAAAGTGCAGTGAAGTCTTTGAGGGATAAATAAATGTACCGCTGCTTTAATTACCCAAGACAACGTGATACATTTTGTATTTGATAATTAGTTAATATGTATTGAATAATCATGTCATGTAATACAGTCACCCCAAAAAGTAATTTGGACATTTAAGCCATATTTTAAAATGCAGGAATGCCTTTGCATTATAATTCTCTTTTGCTCATAGAGGCTGCATTTGATCAAAAGTACAGTAATTTAAAAGTTTTCTATTTGATATATTTTAAAATGTAATTTATTCCTGTGATGCAAAGCTGAATTTTCTGCATCATTACTCCAGTCTTCAGTGTCTGGTTTTCTTTAGAAAACATTCTGATTTCTTATTATTTCTTATTGTCAATGTTGAAAACAGTTGTGCTGCTTTTGTGGAAACCATGATAAAAAAAAATTCCAGGATTCTTTGATGAATAGAAAGTTCAAAAGAACACCACTGTCCAAAAGTGCCCATAACTGCGTGCCCAAGTGAGAAGGGTCTGGCTGTAGACTTGCACTTGCACTCCCTCTGGGGAATCCCAGCGCCATTTTGAAGTGCATTCAACTTCGTCAAGTGGACGAGGGAAGTTTATTTGGACAGACCCTCGAACCCTCGACTTCGACCGAAGGAGCAAGCCTACTCAATTTGTAGACCTCAGGCTGATCCATAGACCACAGTGCAGCATGATTGTGACGTCACAGCAGTTTGACTTAATTTATGCCCTGTCTGTGAAACCAGGCCATATTTATATTTCCATAAATAGACACTTAAAGGCTTTTTGAAAAGAGACATAGCCATTGTAAACTGTATAGTCTATGAGCTGTTGGTGCTTGGACCCTGATAAATTTTGCCCCTTGTTGCTAAATTTTTATTTCACAAGGAGACTATTTACAGCTATTAAAGGAACACGCTGACTTTTTGGGACTTTAGCTTATTCACTGTATCCCCCAGAGTTAGATAAGTCCATACATACCATTTTTATCTCTGTGCGTGCCAAACGGCTCCAGCTAGCCTACTGCTCAATGAATGACAAAATAACGGCAACATTTTCCTATTTACATGTTGTGATGTGTATAGTTACATCGTGAAAGCATTCTTTAGAAATGTTGGCCCATATTGATAGGATAGCATCTTGCAGTTGATGGAGATTTGTGGGATGCACATCCAGGGCACGAAGCTCCCGTTCCACCACATCCCAAAGATGCTCTATTGGGTTGAGATCTGGTGACTGTGGGGGCCATTTTAGTACAGTGAACTCATTGTCATGTTCAAGAAACCAATTTGAAATGATTCAAGCTTTGTGACATGGTGCATTATCCTGCTGGAAGTAGCCATCAGAGGATTGGTACATGGTGGTCATAATTCGATTTAATACATCAGTTACTTCAGTCAAGATCAGATTTTCTTTTTCTTTTGTTCTTTGATTAACAGTAATGACACAGACGACAACAGGTTTATTAGGCTGCTGTCGCCTAATCACGGATACAATAAACTGTTACACATGCGTTTATGTTCACTTAAGACATAACCGACTGTTTACAAGGATATTCAGTGAACTCATTGTCATGTTCAAGAAACCAATTTGAAATGATTCGAGCTTTGTGACATGGTGCATTATCCTGCTGGAAGTAGCCATCAGAGGATGGGTACATGGTGGTCATAAAGGGATGGACATGGTCAGAAACAATGCTCAGGTAGGCCGTGGCATTTAAACGATGCCCAATTGGCACTAAGGGGCCTAAAGTGTGCCAAGAAAACATCCCCCACACCATTACACCAGCCTGCACAGTGCTCCCAAGGCATGATGGATCCATGTTCTCATTCTGTTTACGCCAAATTCTGACTCTACCATCTGAATGTCTCAACAGAAATCGAGACTCATCAGACCAGGCAACTTTTTTCCAGTCTTCAACTGTCCAATTTTGGTGAGCTTGTGCAAATTGTAGCCTCTTTTTCCTATTTGTAGTGGAGATGAGTGGTACCTGGTGGGGTCTTCTACTGTTGTAGCCCATCCGCCTCAAGGTTGTGCGTGTTGTGGCTTCACAAATGCTTTGCTGCATACCTCGGTTGTAACGAGTGGTTATTTCAGTCAAATACTTCTATCAGCTTGAATCAGTCGGCCCATTCTCCTCTGACCTCTAGCATCAACAAGGCATTTTCGCCCACAGGACTGCCGCATACTGGATGTTTTTCCCTTTTCACACCATTCTTTGTAAACTCTAGAAATGGTTGTACGTGAAAATCCCAGTAACTGAGCAGATTGTGAAATACTCAGACCGGCCCGTCTGGCACCAACAACCATGCCACGCTCAAAATTGCTTAAATCACCTTTCTTTCCCATTCTGACATTCCGTTTGGAGTTCAGGAGATTGTCTTGACCAGGACCACACCCCTAAATGCATTGAAGCAACTGCCATGTGATTGGTTGATTAGATAATTGCATTAATGAAAAATTGAACAGGTGTTCCTAATAATCCTTTAGGTGAGTGTATATATATATATATATATATATAGGAAAATGTTGCTGTTATTTTGTCACTTATTGAGCAGTAGGCTAGCTGGAGCCGTTTACCTCCAGTCTTTGTGCTAAGCTAGGCTAGCGGTGGGTGCGTCAGACAGAGTTATGGCACGCACGGAGATAAAAATGGTATGTATGGACTTATCTAACGGTGAATAAGCTAAAGTCCCAAAAAGTCGGCGTGTTCCTTTAACTATTTTTATTACTGAACAAATACAATAATGGAAATAGATAGACATAACAATAATACAATATAAAAATAACAATAAAACTTTATAAAACAGTTCCAACTGGATTATACATTTTGCGATTATACATAATATTTTTTTTTTTTACAATTTTTATTGTTAATAAACTTTTATCTCTAAAATGAAGACTGACCCTTTTTCGTAATTGTATTTTTAATATACAGTAGAAAACTTGTTCAAAAAGCTTATGCATGTCCTGCATCTGCATCAGTAAAAACAAAGGTGGTGGGTTTCAGAGGATCATTCCTGTCCTCAGCCTTCACTAACTTGTCCATCGCGTTGGTCTTGTTCCTTCATGCACAGTATTTTGGCACATTTTTTAATGTTCCACACACCACTTGCTGGCTGTCTTCAAATCCATGATGAATCAGTTCTGTGAAATAATTAACAAATTAGGCACATGGGGACAAGAGAGTTTGCAATTGTAATAAACCAAAAACAATAACGATAACACTGCATGAATGTTCAAAAAACAAAACATTAAAGAACTATTACTTTGTTGCTACATCTCAAACAACACAACCTCTTGTGGTTAAGTGTTGCATTCTCCAACATAGAATGCAGTATGTCTATATTACCATCGTCTGCCTTAAAAATAATGAATATTACATTTAAATCTGTGTTCATTTTATAACAGACTTTGCGAGAATGTTGTTTACAAAATCACAGTGTTTTGCTAATATGGACACTACATTTAAAGGTGCACTATGTAACTTTTCCGTCCGCTAGAGGTCGCCTATTCAAAACAAAGGCGTAGTTGGATAACGCCAAGTTGGAGGACAGAATCTTGGGACATGTGGTCTTCATCTCACAGCCGGTGGAAAAGAATCGGGATATGACTCAGGCAGAAATCATGTTCATGGATGCGATTATTAACGTTACTGTAGTATGAAGCAGAGCAGGACCGAGTGTTGTGGGAGCTGAGCAAGGCCGCTGGAGCGATTGCGCAACACACACCATAGTGCCATAGTCGCCGGCGCCATTTCCGCTTTTCCGGTCATGATTATGACGTAACGCAGCTCTGTTTATCATATTAGATACATATTAGACTCCCTCACACGTCCCGGTTCCTTGGTTAAAATAGCAGTTTTCTCACGATTTACAAATAGTTGGAAACATTTGGGATATTGTAAGTACTCAGTTGAACAAAATATATAACACTGGCCTAGTGGTCTTCGGATATTTTACTGCAAAAATGTTACGTGCATCTTTAATTAAGTCAACAACATGTGTATCATCCACTGCCAAAGTGAGAAAGTACAGCAAAACTATATCCTAACAGAGGTTTCAGCATGTAATAATGTAATAAACCTAATACAATATAAATACCATTCTGTCAAATAGTTTATGTATTCAAGATAGTAACGGAGTGGTATCATAGTTGGCTAGGTACCACAACCATAATAAATAGCATCTGAACAAAAAAGGCAGCAGTTTATAAATCAATATAACTTTTAATTATTGGATATCAGCGATTTAATGTGTAAACATAGCGTATAATTACATATTGACAAAAAATATATATAAACAAGGCAATGATTCTTGAACTCCCTCGGAAGTAATTCCAAGACGGATATGATCCACAGGAGGTGTCGCAGGCAGTGGAGAGTAGTATTGGCCCTGGTTTTACTCATGGGCACTCAGTTATGGGCAGTTATGTGTTCGACTTAAAGCAGCACTGTGCAGACCGATCGGAGCCGTCTGCTCTCTAATCGCTTGCAAAATACTTTGATGCGATACACCGATTGTTCTGTGCAGTGCCGCTTCAAGTCGAACACACCTATTGTCTCAAAAACATCAGTGCCCATAACTGAGTGCTCATGAGTAAATTAATTATTCAGTTCTCTGTGACTAGGGTTGGGTATCGTTTGAATTTTAGTGATTCTGATTATTATCGATTCCCAGTTTTGATTCCAATATGGTAAAAATAAATTAAGTCAAACATTTAGATATATCAAACATGTTTATTCTCCTTTTTGCAAAACATTCTGCTGCAGCTGAATGCCATGAACAAAAATCAGCAGCCTAAAGAACCAACTAAATAAATACAACTGAACTGAGTTCAGAAATTGAAATCAAATGTAAAATAACACTGCATAGTTTTCTTTTTATAAATAACATATAGATTAATTCGATTTAATAGATCAGTTACTTCAGTCAAGATCAGATTTTCTTTTTCTTTTGTTCTTTGATTAACAGTAATGACACAGACGACAACAGGTTTATTAGGCTGCTGTCGCCTAATCACGGATACAATAAACTGTTACACATGCGTTTATGTTCACTTAAGACATAACCGACTGTTTACAAGGATATTCTGTGTGTATTTCTCTGTGCATGTGCAAGAAGACACGAAAGAGAACTCAATTCAGTATTTCCATGCTGAATTTAGTTCTCTTTCATGCCTTCTTTGGCTTGTATGGTTTAAAATCACATTGAAATGTGCACACAGGAATAGAAATTAAAATTCTAGAATTGGAATCGATTTCCGATTCCTAACCTATCTGTGCTTTTTTTTCTCCTCACTGTATCTTTCCTGTCTTACCATTTTCATATTTTTGGTCCGATTTGTGATCTACTTGCTCATTGAACTGAATTTTGCATTTGACCCTGCCCTGTCTATTGTAAACTCTTGGCTCTGGTTTTCAGTACTTAAAAAAAAAAAATTCTCCACTTTTTGCTGCAAGCTCCTCCTTAAGAGCTTTGAAGTCGTAATTATGATGTGATGTGCAATCGTGATTTTGGTTAATAAAAAAATTGGAAATTTCATATTTCTTTTTCACTCAATGACAAAAAGAAGCTTTTTAGCACAGAGAATGATGGGAAATGTAGTTTTGTTGCATGTGCCTTTTGTCTCATAAATAAACAAATAAATCAAGTAGTGTAGTGCAAAATCTATCGCTATTCTATATCAATAGATATAGCAATATATCAAATATCAAAATAATATATCACTAAAATGTTTTGCAATTCTTCATCAAAATAAATTGAACAATTAACATTCACAATTACAACTTATTATGAGCAATACACATTTCCACTATGAATCTTTAATTGACACACCCCCAGCCCAGAAATTTTATTTCATCTGCGCTCATCTTGTAATAAGATTATTCCAGCACAACTTAAATACATCTTAATTCTGTGCCTGTTCTTGGTTAATTATCATATCATTGTGCAATATTTTGACAGTCGTACTGTGAAAACTTTTTTTCAACTGAAATGCGTCTTTATATTAAAAACAGCAGTTGCACATGATGCATCATGTTCTTCTGTCCATCCACACCAGCCTGTAGACGTACTTAACACATTCTTTGGCATTACAGCAAAAAGACAATGAACTGATCTCCTGGTCTCTGTGACGTTACGATGGGCGGCGGGCGACGTTTCGAGGATGGCGTGATTAATGCTCTGTCAAGGGTTCAGGAGAGAACGTGGTGATGGCTGCGGCATCTGATTTGCATATCTACTCTAAATAAAAGCTGGTGAGTCATTGCTTTGAAGAGTGTTAAGAGGCTCCATGTGTCAACTCCTGTTGTGCTTTATAGATATCATTATGAGCTCCTGGGAATGCCACTATGGTGGATTCACGTTTACATTGTCGCACTGCTCTAGAGGTGGTTGGCAGCAATGGCCAGGGGCAATGCATGCTTGATTTCTCTCTGGCTTCTTCATTATGGTTTGTGGGATGACTACTTTTAAACTTCAGATTTAAATAAACATCAGCTCACAGCTGGGCAACTCACCTGACAGAATTAAAAACTGAAAGGAATGTTTTCATTTTTTAGGTGAACTATCCCTTTAAGACAATCATTATAATGAAATACCCCCTGTGGTGAAAATTAAGTTTTTTTCAATGTTGTTTATACACTCACCTAAAGAATTTTATTAGGAACACCTGTTCATTTTCTCATTATGCGGTCATATTCTCACTAGAGGTCAGAGGAGAATGGGCCGACTGATTCAAGCTGATAGAAGAGCAACTTTGACTGAAATAACCACTCGTTACAACCGAGGTATGCAGCAAAGCATTTGTGAAGCCACAACACGCACAACCTTGAGGCGGATGGGCTACAACAGCAGAAGACCCCACCGGGTACCACTCATCTCCACTACAAATAGGAAAAAGAGGCTACAATTTGCACAAGCTCACCAAAATTGGACAGTTGAAGACTGGAAAAAAGTTGCCTGGTCTGATGAGTCTCGATTTCTGTTGAGACATTCAGATGGTAGAGTCAGAATTTGGCGTAAACAGATTGAGAACATGGATCCATCATGCCTTGGGAGCACTGTGCAGGCTGGTGTAATGGTGTGGGGGATGTTTTCTTGGCACACTTTAGGCCCCTTAGTGCCAATTGGGCATCGTTTAAATGCCACGGCCTACCTGAGCATTGTTTCTGACCATGTCCATCCCTTTATGACCACCATGTACCCATCCTCTGATGGCTACTTCCAGCAGGATAATGCACAAAGCTTGAATCATTTTAAATTGGTTTCTTGAACATGACAATGAGTTCACTGTACAAAAATGGCCCCCACAGTCACCAGATCTCAACCCAATAGAGCATCTTTGGGATGTGGTGGAACGGGAGCTTCGTGCCCTTGATGTGCATCCCACAAATCTCCATCAACTGCAAGATGCTATCCTATCAATATGGGCCAACATTTCTAAAGAATGCTTTCAGCACCTTGTTGAATCAATGCCACGTAGAATTAAGGCAGTTCTGAAGGCGAAAGGGGGTCAAACACAGTATTAGTATGGTGTTCCTAATAATCCTTTAGGTGAGTGTATGTCTACAGTGTTTCCCATACATTAATTTATTTGAGGCGGCCCGCCACAATATCAACATTGACCTCCACAAATAGATTTCAGTGCTTGCCATTCATTAACTGGACTGTGGCAGCCCGAAAATATATTTAAACTTCTCATAATAACATAAAAGGTCTTTAATGTCGTGTTTTGCGCCATTGCTGTCAAACAAACTAAAATCGAAAGCTCGATAAGGCTTTGTGTTCTTCCAAATTGCAAAAGACTGTCTGTTTGCGCTGAGTTAAAAGAAGTGCACGCTGAGTTTTAGTAGTTTTTCGCCAAAATAAAAGCTCAAATGCAGTTTCATGATGACAAAACTAATTACTAATTACTAAAGTTTCATTTATTTTTCAGTCAATTTGTTTTATATGGCTATTACTGGCACAGGATTAATATTATAACTATATCTATTATTATTATGTAGTGTAATGTAGACTGAGGTTTTTTGGCTGTTGAGGGAAATTGCGTTCGCGGGGGCACCGCAGCACGATGAAAAGGGCCCTTTCACTTTCAAAGGGGCAGGGGCTCAAGCCCCCCCGCCCCCCCCTTGTGCACGCCACTGTCACTATAAGTGGGTTGAGTTCAGGTACAAGTCAATGCATAGACTTTTCTTTGTTCAATTTGCATACTGAATAGGGGTTGGAGCTCTTCATTTTGAACTCTGCACCAGAAAGTGCACCAGATTGATGAATTTAACATTAAAATGCACAACATTTTCTTACCGGGGGGGCATGTCCCCGGACCCCACTAGAGGGACCGAAGTTAGCCCACCACAGTTTTGCCAAAATCCTATGGGAAACACTGTGTCTGTGGTGTTTTTAATGTGCTTTCAGACAAACCATGAGCACATTCAAGTCAACACCATTGCTGAGTATTTTTTCTTTAAACTGCAGTGAACCAAAGACAGTCTCAAAAACGCGGTTTGAAATCGCTGGTGTTCCTTACGTCGCAAACTATCTTGTAACCAATTATGCCAACGTGTGGGTGGGCTTTAGCATATCATCATTAACTATGCTGTGAAGCAGGGGAGTCTCAAGAGATTGAAGATATTTTTCTGTTGTAAAAATGAAAAATCTGGTACTTTTAGCAATATAGCTGCCACTTATGAATTATGTATATGATCTATATTACGATGTTATGATGTTATTACTATATGCCTTTCTCCACTGACGTTCTATGATGTTCAAAGCGTTTCTAAGGATGCTTCTAAGGCAGACTGAGCTAGCGAATGGGAACGTGGTTTGTGTAACATTAGCAACACATTATTAGCTGTTTGATAACGTAGTCAAGTAAAGGCTAATCATATTAATTACCATTATACGTCCAGCGTTGTAAAGAGTGATACCATTGTGCAGCGTTTACTACAGTAACTTGAGTAATATTGAGTAAGTGAATCTGCGTATTCTAAATTAAGCAAGGGTGTCGTTACATTCAAGCTATTTTAAGGCATGAAGACATTTTTTTTCACAGGAAAAAACTTTTAAATATGTAATTTTGGTTATCAAAGATGAGTTTTAAGGGATAAAATAATTGACTACAGGGGAATTTAAGGAAACCTGATGTTAAATTGGAAAACAGTGTATGTACAGTACAGTAGTCCTGTGGCAATATTCTGTTTGCAATATAATGCAGTTCACAGTGTGAATCATTGTGTTTCTTTCCCATGAGTCATGACTTCACTTGCGCTATTGTTCTTCTGAGTCTTTCCTCAATATTGCCAATGGAGTCGTTTATGTTGCTGCTCACTGAACAGAGATAATCGTGAGAAATCAACAACCTACACTTAAATTACTCTGGAGCTCTATAAAACTTGATGCACATTGAAGCAGAGCTCTAAAAACCCAACTTCTACTAGACAACTTTCAAGACTTGACTGCTTGAAAAGACTTTTTTAGATGTGAGGCAATTCACCAGGAGGTGTGGATTTGCCAATCACGTCTGATCTGAAAGCTGGAGTGTGGAATTTTGTTCCTCCATGTACATGAAACAAATGCCGCATTATGATGCACACGTACAGATTTTCCTCAGGGCAAGAATATGCAGAACTGTTTTCTGTCCCATGAGCATGGGAATAAAGCCATGCAATTCTTTGGCTTACAAATTTTGACTCATGAAATAGATTAACACTTTATAGATGGAATCAATGCAACCATTTTGAACGTGAGCTTGATTTATATTCTTCTAACATCAGATAAAATCTGGTCCCTATAGACAAAAGCACCATGAATACATCTCTTTTGACATTGAATATGTGGGTGTTTTCAATAAACGTTCCAACTACGTTAGAATATGAAAACGGTTCTTCAGGAAGAATTACAAGGACACACAAAGCGTACTTTTCTGTAATTTCAGAACTTTGTGGTAACATTTTTCAAGCAGCCAGTCTGTTCTCTGAGAACACATTGTACTGTCGAGTTTTGAATTTTTTCAAGTTTTAAAATAGGGGAACTGGTGCAAGATCCTTAAGAAGTTACTTTGTACTGATGAATACTTTTCAGGCTGTTTGATTTTGAAAGTCAGTTTCTGTATTGAAACATACCTTTTAGTGGACCAGTAGCAGGGCATGTTGTTACAAAGAGAACCTGTATTAAACAGGCTATTTAATGGATTTCAGCAATAATAATTAAGCTCAAACTACACTATATTGCCAAAGGTTTTGGGACGCCTGCCTTTACATGCACATGAACTTTAATGACATTCCATTCTTAATCTGTAGGGTTTAATATGGAGTTGGCCCACCCTTTGCAGCTATAACAGCTTCAACTCTTCTGGGAAGGCTTTCCACAAGGTTTAGGAGTGTGTTTATGGGAATTTTTGACCATTCTTCTAGAAGCGCATTTGTGAGGTCAGGCTCTGATGTTGGACGAGAAGGCCTGGCTCGCAGTCTCCGCTCTAATTCATTCCAAAAGTGTTCTATCAGGTTGAGGTCTGGACTCTGTGCAGGCCAGTCAAGTTCCTCCATACCAAACTCGCTCATCCATGTCTTTATTGACCTAGCTTTGTGCACTGGTGTGCAGTCATGTCGGAACAGGAAGGGGCCATCCCCAAACTGTTCCCACAAAGTTGGGAGTATGAAATTGTCCAAAATGTCTTGGTATGCTGAAGCATTAAGAGTTTCTTGAATACCATTAACAGTTGACTGTGGAATATTTAGTAGTGAGGATTTCACAAATGGACTTATTGCACAGGTTGCAACCTATCACGGTACTACGCTTGAATTTACTGAGCTCCTGAGAGCGCCCCATTCTTTCACAAATGTTTGTAGAAGCAGTCTGCATGCCTAGGTGCTTGATTTTATACACCTGTGGCCATGAAAGTGATTGGAACACCTGAATTCAATGATTTGGAGGGGTGTCCCAATACTTTTGGCAATATAGTGTATGTAAAATATTGTAACTATATAAATGATTAAATATGTGGAAAATTATAATTAGTAGATATAACTAGTATTGTATAAATCATGTGACAACCTGGCCCTGTGTGACAACTAGCCCTGTTTTTCCCCCCATTTTTAAAAAATCATAGTCTAATATATGCATCTGCTAAGATTGTATAGGCCTAAATAGTTCAGGTTCTTCTAATTCAAATTGTTCGAATTGTTTTATTATTATTGCTTATTAATGCGTGTTGTGACATGTTTGCGCTAAATGCAATAAACAACATCTCCATTAATTGCTCTAATGAACTGCTAATGTGCAGCATGAAAATACAATTACGGCAAAACAGAGCTTCTTGTTTTTACAACGCCATCCTCGCTCAGTAATGACATAAACCGATATAATAAAGCTTAAAGTGTGTGCTTCAGAGAGAACAGCAGCTCTCCTGAGACGCCGGAGACCTTCTCAATTTTTAGACACGTCAAAGGAAAATTCAATCCACTGTATTTATTCCCTTCATTTTCAGAAACTGGTAGAGATTTTTTTTTAGCGGATCGACATTTTTATTGATTCAGAGCCATATTCTGTCCTCATTTCAGAGAACATCAAGCTGTGTCTTTTCCCTTCTTGATGTTAAAAGTTGGAAAGAGGCCTGGAGAGGGAACACTTTTTAAGCCCCGAACTATAAAGATATGTGTGCTGCTCCCTTGAGAGAGGCTGACTCATCCAATGAGAGCCTGTAACTCATATATCGATAAATTCCACTGCCAATTCAACATCGCAGGCATCTCTTTCTAATTGATCACAGACATCTGTTGTCATTCAGTCCCAAACAAGATGTCAGCTTTGTTGACTGCAATCACTTACACTGATGACTTCTCTCAACAAGTAAAAAATAAACAGTACACTTACTGCAATGAGAGGTTGGCCGAGCATCTCAATATCTTCTCTTCTCCACACCCTTAAATGAAGCTTCTTTTTGCTAAGAGGTGTCTTTCGATTTATGTTCACATAGAATTGACTGATGACCCTGCGTCTGTGTAAATCAACAACGTTTAATCAAGTAAATTTTTGTTCATCCCATCCCCTAGTGCGTGAATAAAACATGATTTGACGCACATTGGAGCTTTGCGTTCGCTCTTTTTGCACAATTAGCAACTTTAATGATGGTGATTAATTAACAGGGTAAATCAAACTGATTGATGGGTGCAATCCTCTGACGATCTATTCAGTCTGAGATTCGCAGTGAGAGCTCAAAGTATCTACCTTTGAGCTAATGAACTCCAATTAGTGCAGGAGATGACTTTGGTACGCCTTTGTTTAGGCTCATATTCGCGGTCCCTAATGAAAAAAGTACAACCATGTGTTGAAATATCCACATAATGATGTGGATGGAGATGACCAAAGAGACCTTTTCACACACCAATTAGACAATACTTTAAAGGCATTGTTCTAAGAATTCTTTTTTTAGCCTTCAGCGCTCATCTATAGGAAGTGAAACTTTTGCCTGTGGTAATTATTCCTCAGGATTTTTAAACCTGGATACGTACTCTGTGACTTATTATGAAATTTCACCGTTTTAAGTAGACGTTTCTCGGATGGCCTTTTGGAGGGTATTTCTGTGCATCGTAGCATCGCACCTTGATTATCTGCTCTGAGGGATGCACACTTCCGTATCCATCGAAAGATGCAGTTGGCGGCTGATTATGTTAATAGCACAATTCTGAATGAAGCATAAAGATGTTTTACTGATCAGTTACTTGGACTGTGCTTATATGCTCATTAATGTGATAGTTCACCCGAAAAATTAAAATTCTGTCATTATGTACTCACCGTCATGTCGTTCCAAATCTGTGCATGTTTCTTTATTCTGTGGAAAAAAATATGTAGAAGATATATCAAGAAGATATTTTGAAAAAAATATTGTATTTTTTGTCAGTAGAGTCGAGTGTTATATTGGACCCTATTGACTCATACACTGTAAAAAGTAACAGTAAAAACCTATTAATTGGTTTCATGCAAGTATAAGGTGAATAACTGTAAACAGTTTAACATTGCATTGTATGTAATTAATAAGTAAAATTATGTAGTGTGTAAATAATGACAGAATTTCCATGTTTGCCTGAGTCATCCCTTTAATTTGAAGTTTTGAGTACTTCTTGTGAAAAGTGCAACCTAGAAAAAGGTTGGGTTTTTCTTACTTTTTTGCATCATATAAATAATCAATGCATTTTATCCATTCTAGACATGTAATCCAATAGTTACTAATACTACTAAGATTTGGCTGCAATTTGGCCAATTCTAAATAACTCTATTCTAAATAATTCTATTCTCCTCATCTCTCTCGGACCCAGTCTTCTGACATCATTATGAAATGTATGAATCGTCAAGTAGCCAGCACTAGTCAATAAGGAAGATTATGCAGACACTGAATATGTATTGATCTCCAAGTAAGAAATCATTTTATTTTATTACCAAAACTTGTCATAGACACAATTAGTGATAATTCAAGTGTGCAAACAAAATATACCATATAGTACATAAAAATGAGGAAAAACTAAATATAAAGATGTGTTGACAAATATAAACATACAATATAAAAACAGACATTACAGGGACAATGTGTTAGCATTTTAAAGGCGCTGTATGTAAGAATGACAACTAGTGGTTGAAATGGGTACTGCAGTCCAAATTCAAAATATTGTTTGGCCCGCCCCCTCCTCGGGTTGCCAGTTTGAGGAAATGCAACAGGAATGAGCGCAATTGACAATGGAAGGCGAGGAGACTTACACACTGCAAGTTGATGAGTTGATTTATATTGCTTTTTTAGATTTTTAGATGGATGCCAAGGCTTTTTAGGTCAGGTAGAATCTGCGATCTCTGACCCAGTTTGTTTGCTGGCTTCCATGGCAGCAATATGCTGTGTTTTCCGGCAACGTGTGATGTTGAAATACTATTGGGTAAACTGGCAACGTGCGGTATCGCACAGACATTCCAACACGGAACGCATGTTTCAAAGTAAATCCTGGCTGTAGCATTGTTTTTCAGAGAAACGTGAATGTGAACTTAGCATATTTCCTAAATATTTGCAAACATATGATGGTATTTTTATTAGGGATGCACGGATCCGATACTCAGTATCGGTATAGGCTCCGATCCGCCATTATTTGCCGGATTGGGTATCGGTCAGACAGGACCGATCCGAATCTGATACTGTGCGTATAATATTCTGTGTTATTGGTAAGCCCCAGTGCCCCACAAAAACATTATTAAGCATAATCAACGCTTCGTGCACTATATTATAAGTGTTCTGAAGCCATTCCATAGTTTAATGTGAGGTCCAGATGAATATTTAAGTCATTAAATTAGAGAAAATGTCTGTCAGTCATTCTCCATTCAGCTTTCAAACTCCGTGTGCGTTCGGTTACAACAGTCAACACTATGAAACTCTCAAAGATGATTTAGTGTTCCTGTTATTATGCTTGATCTGTAGATAACGGTCTATGGTTTCGCATAAAATGTCTTTATCTTGCTGGAGTTTATTGCTGTAAATCGTGTTACTTTCTACCGGGTGTCTGTTAGATCACAACACTGGACTAGAGATTGTATTGTTCTTCAAACACGGTAACTGAAATGTTAAACTGTTAAAAGAAACGGCTCAATAAAATATTGCATAAATAGATACACTACGCGTCGATATCTCTTCCCTTTGTGTTTTGAACTTCTCAATGCGGACGGAGCGCTGCGCTGTGACTCCATGTTGCTTCAAGCGCATCATCCTGCGCACGGGATGCGCATACACGCTTTGTGCCGCTCTGTATTGGAGCCGTTCGTATTATAATACTTTTGCGCTATGAAAGATTATTAATTGCCTTTCTTGTTCTGCCCTATCTATAATATGTTGCTGCCTCATTAAAAAGCTACGCTATACATTTAAAATAACTGTAATTTCTTAGTATATAGGCCCTATTTCTATAAATATATTTACTTGTTTTTTATGAATGTATTTTACAACGTGTACAATTTTTACCAGATTTAGAGCTACACTTATTCACTTTTATTGTTTTCTTTATTTTTTCCCCACTAAATGTTTAGATTTTAAACAGTTATTGTGCACTCATGATTTTTCTAGAGTAACTTTTGCTGCTGAATTATCCACTATACTAGTTTATCCACCATCTAGTTTATAATAGTATTTTTGTCATAGATTGTGATTATTTTTTTTATTTGTTGTTTTTCTTTATAAAGAAGTTGTCTGTATTTAGTAGATTGTGTTTAACTCACAAAAGAGTGATTATCAGTTCAACACACTGAGATACAGAAATTCTACATAGAATTTTTAAACAAAACTGCATTAGTATCGGATTAGTATCGGTATCGGCCAATACTCAGAATTTTTTATATCGGATTGGATCGGTTCTGAAAAAATGGTCGGTGCATCCCTAATTTTTATGCTTTAGTACAGTCAAAAACTTACATACAGCACCTTTCAAGAAAAATGGTATGCAAAATTGCTACACCAGCGGGAAAGATTTAAAAATAATAACAAAAGCAGTGTTCTCTACATGCTTTCTTCCGTATCCGATAATCCAATGAATTAACCCTATAAATGCTGAAGCAAAGGAAAGAACTGCATATCACAACTATGTAGCAGCGCTACAGTATTCATACTCAGTACATATCAAATGATCTGTATCAGACAAAGCAATAGTGACATGGTAAAAACACTGTTACTCGCACTTGTGTGTTGCAACATTACTGTCGAATCCAATGTATTTGGCACTGCATCATCTTTTATTTTGTTGAACTGTGTCTTGTTTAAAAACGGAAAAGCGTACAAATGAACAGTGTTACTGATGCGATTTGACTGGAACTTTGTTAAAAATAAAATTCATCCACACTTTCTTATTAAAAATAAAATTCATCCACACTTTCTTAATGTTAGGATCACAAGGAAGGCAATGCAAAGAAAAGTTTTTTCACAACTTAGCACTTCAAAACGTCTTGTAATCCTCAGAGTATAAATACTGTAGTAATCCTGTGTTTGCATCTGTCTCGTGTTTACTACTGCATGACATGCACAAATTGGTGGGCGGGGCTAAAGAGGCAATGATGTAGAAGTAGGTGTTGATCTTTTTCTGCAGAGGCGGTCTTTATTGCTTTGTTGCTGTAGTAATCCTGTGTTTGCATGTGAAGTTATTAAACATAATTTCGGGAGGAGTAGCCCATCTAAACTTCCAAGTAATACCAAGGTATAAAACCAGCAGCTTACCGTTGTTAGTTCTTGCAGCATCCCTCCTCCTCCCCTGCTCCTCCTTTTTTGTACAATTTTGCCTATTATAGGGGGGCAATCGGAGCTCGGGTATAATATCCTCTCCGAGCTCCTCTATAGCAGACAGCAAGCCAAATCTGTTTACCACTTTCAGTAAGATTATATGGGCACACAAACTCGTGAAATTATCGTTGATGTAAACGATATAGAGTTTGTTTTATCCAAGGCTCAACTTGCTGTATTTCTAAGGTATAATTCACCCTAAAATGTAAATTCTGTCATCATGTACTGATTTTAATTTAACTTCAAAACACAAATGAAGATATTTTTCAAGAAACCAGAGAAAGATTTCTGTACCTCCATTTAAAGTCCATTCCTCTCAAACTTAAAAGATCCAAACATTGTCATAAGGGCATTGTAAAAATAACTAATCAAGTGGTCTAATCCAAATCCAAGTCTTCTGAAGAGACGATGGCTTTATATGATGAACAGATTTACAACGACGCGCATACTGTAGTAAACACGGATGTACAAATGATTGCATGATGTGTGAAAACAACATGATAGTGAGTAGCCTAAATGCAGAACTAACCATTTACAGTTTGAGAGTAGTCATTTTGACACGCTTTCTTGCGATTAGAACTGTGATTGATTGCATTGATCACCTGAAGCGCACGCGCTGCCGGAATGACACTCCTCAAAGTTAAAGCGCAAACATCATTTTAAGCGGCACTCCTCATAGTAAAAGCGCAAACATCATTTCATGAGTTTGTGTGCCCATATAATCTTAGTGAAAAGTGGTAAACAGATTTGGCTTGCTGTCTGCTATAGAGGGGCTCGGAGAGGATATCATACCCGAGCTCCGATTGCCCCCCTATAAAGGCAAAATTGTACAAAAAAAGAGGAGCAGGGGAGGAGGAGGGATGCTGCAAGAACTAACAACGGGAAGAGGTAAGCTGCTGGTTTTATACCTTGGTATTAATTGGAAGATTAGATGGGCGTACTCCTCCCGAAATTACGTTTAATAACTTCACTTAAATCACCATATCACATTTAGTGTTAGTAGTACTAGTATGATTATTCAAAGCGTTTACATTTTTTAAAATTCTTATATGTATTGTGCATTAATAGCAGGAGATGCAGAACATAGCGAGCACCGGGAGTCTGTGTGCGCGTGGTGCGAGGACTGTGTAAGGGAAAATATTTAAGTTTACGGAGTTTCAGTGACATTACTACATTAAACTACTATATATAATGTTGAATATAATGTATAGTAATGCAATGGGGTAATATTTGTGTGTCCTGATAATAATATAATAACAATAATATTATTTCAATAATAATAAAAAAGTAATAATAAAAAAAGCTTTATTTTGGCTTAAAATATCGCAATAAATATCGTATCGTAAGATTAGTATCGCGATAGTATCGAATCGTGACACAAGTGTATCGTTACATCCCTACCCCTTAATGAAGTCTTCTTTTTCATCCCTGTCAGCTAAATTTAACTTGCCTAATGACTTTTTCAGTCCTTCCAATTGAGGCATTTTATTCAACAACTATTTCCCCACTTTCCCAACCTCCTCCCTGAATCTGATATCAGTTTTTCACCCTTGACCATGGCAAAAGATGGCTTTATGGTCCCTTATCCCCATCATCCACTGACTCACTCAAAGAGTCCTGGGAGCATGACTTGGGCTTTAATATTTCAGAGAATCAGTGGAAGAATATTCTTGGTCTAGTGCATTTCTTATCCATCTGTGCTAGACATGCCCTAATGCAATATAAGTGATACACAACTAAGCACACTCTACCAACGCTAAATTAGTAAAGATATTCCCTAACAGAAGTGATGCCTAATGGATGTAAACAATCTCCGGCTGACCATATACAGTACATATGTTTTGGTGCTAATAGACTATCGGAGGCCCTCAATACAAACATTGTCCCTAACCCCTTAACTGCCCTGTTTGGTTTCTTTACATTTCTGATTATACCTACTACAATAGACCGTGTTGTCACCCTCACAACGTTGCTAGCCAGATGTGCATTCTCCTCAAATGGAAACACTCTTCCCCACCAATGCATGAGTAGTGAAAAATTGAGATACTCTCTGAAGGGATCTTTGAGCGCTTTTCATATGACCTGGATTATCTAAAATAAGCCTATTTTTAATCGTTCCTTTTTAATCTCTTTCTTGCCATGTATATAGCCGGGGTAGCCGGCATGGTATTACACTATAAACAAACAAACATATGACCTGGAACCCTTTACTTGCTATTATTCATTGTCTTATTAATTGGGGGCAGTCGTGGCCTAATGGTTAGACAGTCAGACTGGAAGGTTGCGTGTTCCGGCAGGAAATGACTGAGGTCCCCTGAGCAAGGCACCTGACCCCCAATCACTCCCCGGGGGACATAGCAAAAATGGCTGCCTACTGCTCCGGGTGTGTGTCCACGGTTTAAGTGTGTGTGCACTAACTTGGATGGGTGTAATTGCAGAGGACAAATTCCGAGTATGGGTTACCATACTTTGCCTTTACATGTCACTTACTTAAAGGGATAGTTCACCCAAAAATGAAAATTACCCCATGATAAGCCATCCTAGGTGTATATGAGATTCTTCTTTCAGATGAATACAATCAGAGTTATATTAAAAAATGTCCTGGCTAATTCATGCATTATAATGGCAGTGAATGGCAGCCCAAAATTTGAAACGTTATTAAGTAAAATATCTATCTTCCAGCGGACCACCTTCTGTATTCAATGTAAGTGTTTTTAACTGCGAGAGATGTTACACTTTCTTCGCAAGTTGAATACGGAAGGCGGTCCACCAGAAGCTAGATATTTTAAATATGGATATTTTTCTTCGCTTCGCTTCAGAAGGCCTTTATTAACCCCCTGGAGCTGTGTGGATTACTTTTATAATGGATGGATGCACTTTTTTGGGCTTCAATTTTTTGGATGCCATTCACTGCCATTATAAAGCTTGGAAGAGCCAGGACATTTTTTATTATAACTCCAATTGTATTCATCTGAAAGAGGAATGTCATATACACCCTTGAGGGTGAGTAAATGATGTGATAATTTTCATTTTTGGGTGAACAACCCCTTTAATAGGCCAAATGATAAAGTGGACAGGACCTGCTGATTAGAGGGCTCTGGTGAGAGGTTTGATTCTGTGTCCTAACTTATTATTTATTTACTTTTTTATTTTTCTATGTTCTTTGTTTCTTTCTTTTCGTATGTGCCGCAGGTGCCTTGTTTCATTGTGTAACAGTTGTAGCATCTTTTATAAGTCTTCAATAAAAAGATGTGGAATATAGAAATAACCAGTGAAGTGAGAACGTTTTTGGTCAGAGCTCTAGTGACAATCTTGCAAGAACAGTTTGGAAATGATGTGCATAATCATATTAGGCAACACATTCGGGATGAAAAGACAGCAGAATAAAAGAGCGGAGTGAATATGATGCTAATCAGTGCAGAGTTATGTGTGTGTGTGAAGGGGCAGTGACAGGGCAAAGCTGCACGCTCTCTGTGTGGTCACAGAGGAAAGGCCACAAGTCATTGATTCTGTGTCACTGAAACATGATCAAGGATCGTCCAGAAACATTCCCACGGGATAGAATGCCCTATCTAGAGAAGACACCAAATGAGTTCAAGGCAGCGGTGGTCACTTTTGCTCAATGATAAATAAAGAGAAGTCAGGATATTTGATATTCATGTTCTTTTTAGTATTTTTAAGGTTTACTAATTTTGTGCTAATATAGTCTTGAAATTTGATCAATTACTACTAACACATACTGTAAAAAGTGACTGTAGAACTACTTCTACCTGACCTGACCCTTAAAATTGCTTTCATTGGTGTTCCCTAATGTAGTCTGATTGATTCAGTTGTATTGAATAATGTATTTGAGTTGGATAAAACTTATATATTTAGGTTACCTAACAAAAGAGTGACGTGTTTCTTACGAAACTGCCCTGAAAAAAACAATGTTTTACAGTGCAATGCCATGTCTCTAAAGCATTTTAGTTTAAAAGCTGCTGCACAAAAGAAAATTAAGTACACTTTGGTTCAAATATTCATGGAATTGCACTTAGGTAGCGCATTTAGTTGGCAAGGTATTTCAGTAAACAATCATTGCGTGCAGAAGATTTGAATTGCTTACACAGAAATTACTTTAATAATAGGATGTTCATGGTCATTTTTGGTTTATTAATATAACAGTATTCTACAGTACCTAAATGATACGTTGATAAACTGAAATACCTGTAAATAACATACACTTTTTGCATGCATTTTATTGGGGTGCTTATAAACATATGTTTAATGCTGCAAGCTCTTCTTTAAATCTTAAACTCCTTATAACAAATTCAGAGGGGCTGGAAGCCAGCAGCAAGCCCTAAAGGTATTCTTAAGAAAAAAAGGCACCTTGACATACAAAGGGACAAAAAGCTGTGATGTGTTTTTTAACAGGCATTTTTAAACAGTGATGCTTCACCCCATATGTTGTCAAACTCCATTTGAGTTGTAGATCACGATTTCTGTCCGTAACAAATCTTAAATTGTGATTCACAGTTTAATGTCATCAGGGATATTATGAGTTCAGATAAATTGTTTTGCTCTGAGATTTTCTTCTAGTGTTCCCAGAAGAGTGTGTCTTCAGATGCTTTTTGAAGAGTGCAATGGATTCTGCTGTTCAGGTGAAGTTCATTCCAACTAGGGATGCAAACGATTAATCGACGATATATTAATTGTCGATAATTTAATTGATAAAACTTGTGGTGTATTAAGCAAGGTCATCATTAGAGTGCATAGTTTTGAGGTGCGTGTGGCCCATGCACAAAACACGTGCAGCAGACACACAAGGAAAAATGAAGTGATCGCGCCATACCTGTCAATCTGAGCGATCAGACCAATCAAAGCGCACTTCAGTTATAAAACAGTGTCCGATTGGTCTCTACTCATCGTCCTTACCCATTATACCCAGCCACCAGACCCGAGATCTAGTTTCTGTTGGTTGAACTTTCAAATTATGTTGGAATTAAATTTGAGATAATCAGTTACATCAAAATTTTAAGTTAAGAAATTTAAAGTTAAAGTAAGCAAATTTTTATTTTGTACTAATTGCTTAAAATGATCATGTAATCTAAACTTTAATATTTTTAGTAGTGTCAGTTTTATGAACTCAAAAGAAAAAAAAGTTTATAAATACTTGTGAAAGTTAATTTGATTAAACTAATTTGTTTAATTTGAGTTGGCTTTACTCATACCAATTAATTAATTTGAGCATTAGGGTTTACATTGTAGCTTTAGCCAAGCAACATGTCATGTCACTCTGTGAACTACACATTGTCTTGTGCTGTGTTTGGGCTTGTTCGAGACCACCTACTCTAAATAAAGATATGCAATCTATCTATGGTTTACTAATGTTTCTCGAAGTACAAACCAAAACGTGGCGCATATGTAAAATGTTTACACGTGCCTCATGATGCTATTTCATACAAATACTTGCTTTCTAACTGAAACAAATGCTTGTTGTATTCTGATTTATGACACAATGATTTTTTTTACTCTATGAAAATAGAGCACTTCTAATATGTCAGTACTTGCAAAGTGATGGTCATATTCACTAAAACAACACCTATTTTGTGTTGGCTAAGCAAGTGGTTTTTGAATAACATGATAACTTGATAATAATATTTATTAAAGGTGCCCTAGAATGAGTTGAAACAATATTTCAAATTGTTCTCTGATATCTACATAGAGGGTATGTGGCTTATTTAAGGGCAAAAATTGTCCAGATACGGTTTTACAGGTCCATTTACAACCCTAGAAATTGTCCCTAGAATGAAATGGTCTGTTTTTGCCTTATTTGGAAGGGTCATGAATAGAAATGTGGAGTTCTCTGATTGGCTGTTTTACTGCGCGGCCTATTTCAGTAGTTCACAGTGACAGATTTTGAGGAACAACCAATTGTTTTGAGATTGGAAATGTACGCTTCTGAGTGGTAAGTTAAGTCTTTTTTTTCAGTAAGAACCTGCAAAACATAACTGTTACATCAATACTAGAACTTCAGCCTAAACATTAACTAGCATATAGCATTAACTTTACACGTTAACTCATAACGTCAGCAATCACTTTGTTTTCAGCATTGTAAAAACATTTGAATTATTGTAATGTGTCACCGTATGATTTTACAATGATCGCTTCTTCACTTTGAATCACGAACTGCGCCCCTGCCCCTTTGCAAGTGAAAGTGCCCTTTTCGATCGTGCCGCAGTGCCCCAGCGAATGCGATTTCTAATTTTTACCAGAGGCAATTTAACCAACCGAATGCAATTTCTAACGAGGGAGCTTCCTAGTTACTGTACTAGCATCTTGCGTTGGATCTAAACAACACAGGGTAAATTATCGTTAATGTTGTCTCACTAAGAAACTTTCAGTTTAATCAGAAATGGTTTCGACAGTCAAGAAGTGAATAAAATCACTACTTACTGCCTGCGGGAATATAGTTGGAATTGCCCCCTTCTTCAGTATCAGACGCTGAGCGAAGCCTGCTTGATATTGTCCCAGATTAGAAAAACTGTCCGTGGTGAAATGGGCCGAGCAAACTAACAACTTTTAATGAAATTGTTGCGGTATCCTAGGCAAGCGGTATCCGGTTATAGATAAACATCAACCTGTTGCCTGTTGAGTTTTGTTCTGTGGGAAGGGTATGAAAAGTCCTCACATCCCCTGCACAGCCTGGAACATAACATTTATTTCTATGATCTGCCATTTTCGCTATCCTCGCTTGACGCTTGTTTCTTCACACTACCTGCAGAATTTCCGATGATTTGGCTGTGCAGTTCCGCCTGGCCTAGAACATGGGCTGGCATATGCAAATGTTAGGGGCGTACATATTAATGATCTCGACTGTTGCGTCACAGTCGGTGTTATGTTGAGATTTGCCTATTTTTCTGTGGTGTTTTTCACGCACAACATTTACATATGAAGGAGGAAGCAATGGTGTTTGAGACTCACGGTATGTGATTTCCATGTACTGAACTCTTGTTATTCAACTATGCCACCTTTTAACCAATCTCTGTTGTATTAACTTAAATGTTTAATGAACTCAAAATTTTAAGGCAACCAGGTAACTTATTTGCTTATTTAGTGTATATTCTAAAGTAACCCTCATTTGCATAGAAAAAGAGACATGTTTGCTTTGAAAACAATGACGATGATGGTATTTCAGCACAATTCCGGCACATTCAGTGTTTGGTTACACTGAATGTGGTTTGTGAATTTGCAACTGGTGTAACTGATTAGTGAATTCGCCCCACACTGTTTATTTCTATCCTTACTGTTTTTATGATCTCTGGCTAAAAGTAACAGTTTTAGTATTAAAGGAGGACCTGAGGTCTTACGTTTACAGGATATCTCAGCTATATAAAGATGTCAGTGCAGTTGACTTAAAAGTATGATTGATTCTCATGCCAAACCCAAAGTCTTCTCATGAGGGCTACTCTTGTCATGTCACATCATATCAAGTCACATCACAAACAAGTAGAGAATGTGTTGTCAGGCCCAGCAAATCGTAAAAGCAGACATGTCCGAAAAAGGTAAAAGACAGGGATCCTACACTGTCTGTGACAGGTACTCAAAACTGGAAGAGTTAAATTAAACCTGAAAGGGACAGGTGCAATAGAGCATGGCATTTCTGGAAAAATATCTGTGCCTTCTCATTATCTCAAGGTGATTCAACAACAAAGGCCAGCAATGAAGAATGTAAAAAGTTGTCTTTGAAAAAGATTTGGTTCATTCAGAGTAAAAGTTTAAAAGGAAATTCGACAAAATAAGGGCCTGTTTTTGGTTTCAGCAAGTGTTTTGTAAAAGAAGGACCTAATGAGGTCCTAATGAGGTCAAATTAAATATTAGGAGGTGTTTTATTTAATTTTATCTGTATTTATTTTATATTTATTTACTATTATTGCAACCCTATCAACACAATTGTCTAAATGCAGTGATTTTTTTTCTTCTTCTAGCAGTGTTACAAATAAAAGGGTCGCATATTTAGTTAAAGTTAGCTAGTTGGAGACCAATTACTAGTTTTTATTTATTAATTACCTTATATTAACTTTACATTAATTATAAAGTATTAAAAATAGTTGTTTCATATTAATATTATATTTTATTTAAAAAAATTAATACATTAAAATGTATATATTTTTTATAATTTGACCTTTGAAAACAGGGAAATCATGCATTAACACAGCTCTTCAAAATGTGCACAACTCTTACATTTAAAAGAAAAAAATATTATTTATAAGGAATGTATTGAATGTCAGTTCAAAATAATGATGTCCAATCTCAGTGTAAACACTTACATTTAACTACAACAGCTTTTTTAAAAAAAAAAAGATAATATAATCTGTATAAACAATTCAAAAGAACAGTGCTTAAAATAGCAAAATATAGAAGAACTCATCATTCATGAGTAAAAGAACTTAGACTGTACATCGTATTCATATTTGCTGCAAACTAATAAATTTCTTAATGAACAGACATGTGGGTGGCAGAACAAATGATACATTTCAGTTCTTGTGTAAGACACTGTTCAGCCTTTGAGTTTTAAATCAAGACAATCCTTTGTTCCTTCCCCACAATTAGGCATGCCTTTGCAAAAGATACATCAACATTACAAAGCTTCCCATCGCAGAACAACAAGCTTCAAATTATCAATAGAAAATTTAATTAGGCCCAGAAATGCAAAGTAACAAATCAAAGATGCATTCGGAGCAGAGGAGACCTCTCACTCTGAATGAATAATTAAGCCAGATGATATTTTGCTCATGTTTGACACTGTGTGTGATTTTTGTCTTCTCGGTGCTGATCCAGTCAGATTTAGAGTATCGTGGCCTGAGGGGGTGAGACCGGCGCTCGGAGCCCTGACCTCATCTGTTCTCCCTGTCAGCCAAAAGCTCCTTGTATTTTAAGAGACCTAATGGACTCGCTGCTCTCAATGAAATTTCCAAATAGAGCAGATTTTGCATGCACCTAAAGGACAGTCGCCTGATGGGGTTGCAGTAACATGATTTTGGAGCTCTGTTTTTTTCATTTTATAACTTTCCACTGGTTGGACTATAATCCTGGATGACATTTACTTACCCGTGGGCAATTGGATTTTAACAAGCTTATTAAAACTTATAGGGTACAGCTGATGAATTCACAATAAAGTCTCCGCCGTGTTTGCATTATGATTCAATTCATTCGAGATTAAAGACTAGTACAGTCCCTATATTGTTGGCAGTGAAGTAAGCAACCACTGGACACTTTGCTATCCCATAAGCCCCCCAAAGCTGAGGGGCCATCAGATAATAAAAACAGTGCACTGTGAGCCAGGAAGCTCTTTTCAAGTGGCATTCAAAAATCGATAGTCAGGAAGTGAGTTCTTCATCAAATTCAGTACATACTGTACTATGATGGTACACAGACAATTATTCCATAAAATATATTGAACCTAATATTGATTTACAGTTATTGATTTTACTTTTCGATAAAAAAAAAAAAAATATATATATATATATATATATATATATATATATATAATTAAATATAATTAAATATTATGGGCCCTATCATACACCTGGCAATTAAATATTATGGGCCCTATCATACACCTGGCGCAAGTGTTTTTTGCTAGTTTCAGCCTGACGCAGTTTTCATTTTCACGTCCAGCGCCACGTTGTTTAAATAGCAAATGCACTTGCGCCCATCTCTTCGCCCATATGCCAAAAGTCAGTATTTTTTGTGTTATTTAAAGGGCACGTTAGTATTATGCGCCTATAGACGGGTGCACAACGCGCTTACACTGCTTATTACACACAGGGATGTGCAGCAGCACACAAACATTTTTAAATATTCAAAATAAAAGGAGAAGCGTTCCTCTCTGGAGAAGCGTTCAGTCTTTCCGCTCGCAAATTGCGCCATGTAAATAGCGAATCAGCCATGGTGATTCGCAACTGGCTTTTAAAGGGAATGGGAGATGAGACTGATTGGTTTGTTGCACGTTATGGCCAAAACACACCCATGACTCATTAAGAGACTAGGTTCAACACTTTTGGATCATGCGCCTGGTGCGCCAACCATTTTTTCTGTCATTAAACTAGCAAAAGTGGATTCAGACACACCCTAAGTGCACCTGCGCCATGCACTTCAGACCATGCACTTAGATCGTTAAAATAGGGCCATTAAAGTTTATATAAAATAGTTTTATTTTTAATGATTTTAAATAACAAATAAAGTGCTATAGGAGCCATGAAAGTTCAAGGATTGACATTCAAGAAGTAAGTTCTTCAAATTCAGTACATACTATGAATGTATACAGGATTTCGGACACAAAACACATTGTACCTTGAAAATTGGGTAATACAGTTAAGTCTTTGACTTAACATCGGTATGGTGTCTTTAAACATCTGAGTGTGCTGTTTTAAACATCTCTGGGCGCCATTAATATGCGTCTGAAAACCAGGAGGGAGCCAATATTGTGAGTTTTTCAGATTCAATTAAAGACACCAATTCATATCAGCAAACACCCCATTGAGAAGACAGATGAGCCTTTCTATTGAGTCAGACCACTGTCTATTTGGAGCAAGGAGATCAGCAGGCTCTCTGAGCCTCTTTAAACTTATTTCTAGTACTGACAACCTTTATTGATATCTCCTGGCAGTTGACCAGAATAGACAATATCTGTTGATGACGCTGCGCAGCTTAACGGCGTCATTGTTTACAGCGCTGCGGTAATCCCATGCAATTACAAGGATGAAAGTGAAGAGTCTTATGTAGATGTGAGGAACATATGAGGTAAAGAGTCGAATGAACTTTGAGTGTTACGCTTATCAAGAGCAAGATTTAATGGTTCAGTTACTCTCTAATGTGTGTGAGTCTTTAGAGCCGCTGGTAAACATACCAACACATCATATGCCTTCTGATTCTTACCATTTAGCGCATGTATGGATTCAGTGTGCTGGGCCTACAGCACTTCCTGTGTTTCGTCACGTGGCTTGTTTTGTGATCCACTTACAGACGTTGATTTGAAATTGTAGTGACATCGATGACCACAAGCGAATTTGCCAATTTTACAGCGAGGTGGTACGTTGGATTTGTGTCAGAAAGCAGCCGCATGTCATGATGGGACTTGACACCGGGCCTGAAGGGAGATGGAAAATTGCTCTACTTTATTTTGTGGAGAAACGCTTAAGCTTTTGACCTCATCATTTGTTTGAATGCTTCATGCAATCAATCAGAATGAAAACTCCCACACTGTGGAAAAAGTATGCAGTCTAAAACGTCAATGAATGTCAGGAATTGCTTCATAAAGGTGTTTTATCTAACTTTTAGGATCACACAGACCGCTGCGCAACGTGGGGCAAATATAATAATAATTAATTTACCGAGTGAATCACCGGCGTAAATTTGAGTGGATTAGGGACTAGGTGCTTTGAGGAGCTGGAAATAGAACCAAGATGTCTGCCGCCTTCTTCATCTGTCAGCTTTATCGTAGATGGATGCAGTCATTATCCATAATAACGTTATTCTTGGGATGAATCCACTCTTCTTGTTAACCGTCAGCCCTTTTCCCTTGAGCCTTCCCCATCCCACATATCATAAATGTAATGGCACTTTCCACAAATAGGGTGCAAATTGGTGCCCCATGACTTTTTTAAAAAAGGGTTAGAAGCACAAGAACTATTCTTACTATTGTAAGAACTACTGGATATGTTAGGCATGAAATGTTACCTATAATTTTCAACACATTAAATATCTGTATCCCTTCTTATTCTTCTTATCCCTTGTGATTTTTGGCCTGTCTACATCAGATTTAGTTGATTTTCACGATTATATCAAACAATTAAAGGGGTCCTATTTTGTTTTTGGGGTGCTTTCATACTTGATTGTTCAAAAAAACATTATTTTTCACATATTTTACAGTATTACAACACCCCTTTCCCCAGTCTGGCCAGTCTGTGTCATTTAGTTCCTGTTTCAATTAAGCCCCTCCTTCCGAAATATGAAATGCGCTGTGATTGGTTAGCTGGCCCAGTGTGTTGTGATTGGCACTGTTTAGCACGAGTTCAGGATATGTCACACCCCTTACCATAAACGCGAGCTCTACTCAGATATAAATATTAAGGATGGTGTCAATTTAAAACCAATTCAAGCCTGATTTAGACTTAAAGGAACACACCACTATTTTTGAAAATAGGCTTATTTTCCAACTCCCCTAGAGTTAAACAGTTGAGTTTTACCATTTTCGAATCCATTCAGCCGATCTCCGGGTCTGGTGGTAGAACTTTTAGCATAGCTTAGCATAGATCATTGAATCTCATTAGACCGTCAGCATCTTGCTAAAAAAAATGACCAAAGACTTTCGATATTTTTCCTATTAAAAACTTGAATCTTCTGTAGTTACAACGTGTACTAAGACCGACAGAAAATGAAAAGTTGCGATTTTCTAGGCTGATATGGCTAGGGACTATACTCTCATTCCTGCGTAATAATCAAGGAACTTTGCTGTCATACCATGGGTGCAACAGGCGCCTGAAAATAGGCTAACTTCCATCAACATTACCAACTTGACAACTTGCTTGCACAGGGAGCATGCCTTGTAACCATAGAGACATTTGTGAGAGACGATTCAGAAGATATTTACTTTGGTGCAGATCCTGAACCGTATCTATTTGAACCGGAATACACTGAAGATGAGCTTTTGGAACGTGAAAGGCAAGAAAGTGTGGCTGAACAGACTGGGGCAGTAGGGAGGAGGAGAGCAGATTCGCACCTTTACAACGCACAGTGAAATAAAAATAGTGACAAAAATAGTGGCGTGTTCCTTTAAGAATGTTAACAAACAAGAGGATCGTTCAGAACGGATTTCATGCACGGACTTTGTAAGCACGGAGTGGTATGTTTTTATTTTTTTATTTATTTTGGTTATACACCATTTAATCATGATACTTGTCAGAAAACTATTGTAATACAAACAGTAATCGATCACAAGGCCATGGTTCATTTTCCTAAGGGTCGGTGAACAGTCTTACAAAAGCGAGAGCTTACAAAAACTACAGTAAACGCTACATCAACATTAATGTTAGCCAGCAGGTGAGCGGAGGCAAAGCTTTACCCTTTGTTTACATCATAGCAACTACATAAAACTTATCATTGGAACTGTTCATAGAAAATGCAACTAGAAATAATAAGACATACTTACAAGTTCTGATCCACAAACAACAGATTGTCTTGATAAAGTGGGAACTGCTCCTTTTCAGGAGAAGCTTTTGTGTGTAGCCTGCATTGTACTCTCTTGGGTTCTGGAAGCTGTTCTCAGTAAATCTGCAGCACACAGATAAACGTTGGGGTTATAATGTTCCCCTCACTGCCAAAGGTCCAGAATTTAAGTTTTTTGTAATAAACAAGTGTTCTTTTAAGCAATGACGGCCAATAATTTGAATCTGGACCTTTGTATTTTTCCAATGTGTAGGCAATATAATAAATGTTATGAAATAATTGCCTAATATAGTATTAACACACTACTTTAATGCAGCAAAGATATTGCACAGCACCAAGATCTTATCATCTGAGCTGCCTGCGGTCTGTCAACGTCAAAATATTTAAGATGACCAATCAAAGTAGGCGGGCTTTATGTTCACTGAAGGTGCTGAGCGTGAAGCTTCAGTAAACGGTCATAAAGTGCGATATAAGATGTAAGTAGCTAAACTAAACATTTCATATTTGGCAGCTATGTTAGGATTGAAATGTTAAACTACAGACAAAAATAATCAGGCAAACTAATAAACGTTTGTCTAATTTTGCCATTTTGAAATGAAAATAGGCCTATATAATTTACGTGATTCATGTAATGTAATAATTATTTATATAATAATTAAATGTAGTAATTTATGTAATAATTAAATGTGAGAGGACAAGAAACATTTAACGAAGCTGGCATAAGTTTCTATTATATATAAGTTTAAGATTAATAATGAATGTGTACATATTGTAAATGATTTTTTGTATTTTTATATTTAAACTAGCGTTCGCCTTCAGTAAATTAACTTGTCTTAGAAATTGATTCATAAAAAATATTCTAAATATAAACCCTATGTTTACTTACTAGACTGCTTGAGGAGGGGAAGAGACAGGGCAAGATAAGGAGAATGAGAGAAAAAGAAAGAGTGGCGGAGATGAGGAGAGAGCAGGAATTGACAAATAATCTACTGCCCACTGACTTGATTTAAAGCTATTTCTCATCCATTTTTTGGCCTTCAAACGTCTTAAAATGCACATATGTAGATCAGAGAAATCAAAATTTTCGAACCCCCCTGACTAGCTAGTGTGTGTTTGTGCGCTTTATTAATAAATAGGCTAAAGCACCTTTGTTTGCTGACCAATTAGTGATCATACAAATGTTAATTGAGTGACTTCTTCAAAACTTGTTATGAAGCTTAATAGTTCTGTCACGTGAATTTGTGATTTGAACATTTGAAGTTTTGGTTATCCATGCCAAATAATATACACTAATATACACTTCACACAGTGTGTGTTTGGACTGAAAAAGGTGGTACATGATCTTGGTTAGCAATTTGACAACATTGTAATAAATAAGCATGCTTTTTGATGCACATAAAATAGCCTGTTAAGAAACTGGCAGACAAGATAATCCAGCACAAATTAGTGCATAAAAAGTCACGTATTTTGAGAGATTTGCTCGATTATATCCCTTGCAGGGCTTCATGGGAGTGGGCGGGTGTAGCTTTTTTCTACTAACTGGTGTAATTTTTTCTGTACAGCATCATGGGTAATGTCGTTTTTCACTAGGAATTCTGCTGTTAAATATAATTATTTTTAAAATAAGGTGAAATAACATGGGCTGACGGCTTCAACAGAAGCAAATACCATGGATTAACAACCTCGTAGCTCATCACAGTAGGCCTGTCTTTGAACATTTAAAAGTTATCATTCAAAATCAAGTTTTTACTTCCGGAACCCAGACTGCTGCATTCTATTTCAGAGCTTGTTTTATATATTCATTCTATGCCTAATAATTACTTCTATTTTTGCATATTTTTAGCAATGAAAATGTTTAAAAAACAATCACTGTTTTTTTACGGATAACCCACATGACTGGATGAAAGGACAAAGGTACAATTTGGAATTTCCATTCAAATCTATTGGGAAATACACTCACCTAAAGGATTATTAGGAACACCTGTTCAATTTCTCATTAATGCAATTATCTAATCAACCAATCACATGGCAGTTGCTTCAATGCATTTAGGGGTGTGGTCCTGGTCAAGACAATCTCCTGAACTCCAAACTGAATGTCAGAAATTCGGAAAGAAAGGTGATTTAAGCAATTTTGAGCGTGGCATGGTTGTTGGTGCCAGACGGGCCGGTCTGAGTATTTCACAATCTGCTCAGTTACTGGGATTTTCACGCACAACCATTTCTAGAGTTTACAAAGAATGGTGTGAAAAGGGAAAAACATCCAGTATGCGGCAGTCCTGTGGGCGAAAATGCCTTGTTGATGCTAGAGGTCAGAGGAGAATGGGCCGACTGATTCAAGCTGATAGAAGAGCAACTTTGACTGAAACAACCACTCGTTACAACCGAGGTATGCAGCAAAGCATTTGTGAAGCCACAACACGCACAACCTTGAGGCGGATGGGCTACAACAGCAGAAGACCCCACCGGGTACCACTCATCTCCACTACAAATAGGAAAAAGAGGCTACAATTTGCACGAGCTCACCAAAATTGGACAGTTGAAGACTGGAAAAATGTTGCCTGGTCTGATGAGTCTCGATTTCTGTTGAGACATTCAGATGGTAGAGTCAGAATTTGGCGTAAACAGAATGAGAACATGGATCCATCATGCCTTGTTACCACTGTGCAGGCTGGTGGTGGTGGTGTAATGGTGTGGGGGATGTTTTCTTGGCACACTTTAGGCCCCTTAGTGCCAATTGGGCATCGTTTAAATGCCACGGCCTACCTGAGCATTGTTTCTGACCATGTCCATCCCTTTATGACCACCATGTACCCATCCTCTGATGGCTACTTCCAGCAGGATAATGCACCATGTCACAAAGCTCGAATCATTTCAAATTGGTTTCTTGAACATGACAATGAGTTCACTGTACTAAAATGGCCCCCACAGTCACCAGATCTCAACCCAATAGAGCATCTTTGGGATGTGGTGGAACGGGAGCTTCGTGCCCTGGATGTGCATCCCACAAATCTCCATCAACTGCAAGATGCTATCCTATCAATATGGGCCAACATTTCTAAAGAATGCTTTCAGCACCTTGTTGAATCAATGCCACATAGAATTAAGGCAGTTCTGAAGGCGAAAGGGGGTCAAACACAGTATTAGTATGGTGTTCCTAATAATCCTTTAGGTGAGTGTATATGTAACCTTTGTTTCATTACACATTAGTATTGTCTAGAAGCTGATTGGGACGGCATCTGATTGGCATTCTGAAAGCAGGTGTGAAGGGACTCGAGCCAAGTGTTCCATCTCCCAGCCTCCCTCATGGCCAGTGCAGAGTGAGGGGGGAGGACAGCACTTGACAGCAGTGACTGTGAGAGTGACGTGGTCCTGCCGCTGCGCATCTGTAATCACCAGGACCCAAAGCTCTGTCTGTGCTGTCTGGATAAGTGACACCCACTAGAACATTGCCCGGAGTTCACCACGCCTGCATGGCTGTGGCTGCAACAACTTAACAACCTCCGGTTTAGTGTGACGTTTGATTATGATTTTAAGAAGGGAACAACCTGGACTGGGACCAATGAATTTACTACTGCAGTTACCTTACTTTAAAATGAATCTTTGGTAATTAGAGATGAATATGCACTTAAGCAAATATCAACAATATAACCAAATATTCAAAACCAGTGAATGACCCACATTGGTCAAACATGCTGCATTTAAAGGGATAGTTCACCCCAAAATGAAAATTCGGCCATCATTTACTCACCCTCAAGTTGTTTCAAACCTGTATAAATTTCTTTCTTCTGCTGAACACAAAATAAGATATTATGAATAATATGGATAACCAAACATTTGATGGGCCCCGTTGACTTCCATAGTATGGAAAGATGGGGACAAGCAACTGTTCTTCAAAATCTATTCTTCTGTGTTCAGCAGAAGAAAGAAATTCATACAGGTTTGGAACAACATGAGGGTGAGTAAATTATGACAGAATTTGTAAAGATTACGGATTCATAACAGAAAAGTATACAATCCAAATTTAATCAGTCTGTGTATTATTCAAGTCAGTTGAGGTTCGTCTCGCGACGACAACAAATAGGCCAATTTGGCGCCCATTCAGTTAACCGTCAACTATTTTAAACAACACTTGTGAATCACAAATAACGCCTTTAGTTTAGTGTTTTGTGTAAACCTGTGATAAGATGATAAATGAAAAAAATTCTAATGTTTTGTCGACGTACCATCCCATAGTGATCATAACTGGAAGCCCTCGAGCAGCGAATTGTTGTCATGGTTACTTCCTCAGGCAAACGGGACTTCTTTTCCGTAGTCTGACTCAGTTTAGTGCAATCTGATTAATTTGAAATCTAACTTTTAGGGAACTTGTGTTAAATAAAATACATACTTTAAAGACACTCATCTCAAACGTTTGTTTTGACTTTCTTTTGGGGTTCAAGTCGTAATTATGGAGCCTCATAATCCGCACCATGCATTTTATACATATTTTTCAAGGTATAAAACATGCAAAATATTTGGAGCACACCGTCTTACATATTTATTAAAGAGGAGAAAAGATCAATATAAAGGATCCTAAAATACTCTTGGTTTTGTATGCATCTTCTTTCATACCCATACATTCTCTCAATGACACACATACACACACCTCGATGACTCATTCAAACCGAAAACTGTTCACTTACGTTCATTCAAGTCCGCTCTCTCTCTCCTCTGCGCAGACGCAAGCTACTAAATGCGTGACACTTGTCGCTGACCGTGCCTATATAAATGCAAACTCCAGCCTTCCTTTGAAGAAGTCCTAAAAGTAACTTGATAGGCAACAACTGGAAGAGAGACGCACCTCGCAAAGTTCAAAAACCATCCAAGGATATACCAATTACGCACAGGTACGCAACATCTTATCTAGAATAAGACAGCTCATATTGAGGTAGCCTAAACATTAGCTGATAACATGTTACACTGGTAATCTTGATTATAGTCAGTTTGTATTGCTATGGATGCGTCCTCGTGTTTTGCGCACAATGAGGCACCCATCTATCCAACTTTAAGGCGCGCGTAAATGCCCAAGTGGACTTCGAAATATACAACTGTGCAATGCAAATATGAATGCAAATGTTCAGTAAGGACGCTTTTTAAAAAAATGCATCTGTCATGAATTGAGCTTTGTCCCAGAGTGCGCAAAACAGTTTCTGAGAAGTTGAAATCGTGCGCATAATTGACTCACTTCTCCCACAGATTCTCCTCGCCACTTTTTGACATGAAGCTCAATTTTCTCGTCACCACCGTGGCTCTGCTCGTTGCCTTTCCACCACCGTATGAATGTAGAGCCATCGACAGCAGCTTCAACCAGCCAGCCACGGACCCCGATGGAGAGCGACAATCCCCGCCGGTTTTGGCGCGCTTAGGGGAGGAGTACTTCATCCGGCTCGGTAACAGAAACCAGAATTCTCCCCGATCCCCAGCAGACAGCTTCTCCGAGACATCCCAGTATTCCAAAAGAGCACTGCAGCTCCAGTTAACGCAGCGTCTGTTGGAGGGGAAAGTTGGAAACATCGGCCGCTTGGATGGCAATTACGCGCTCGACTCAATGGAGAGAGAGCGCAGGTCGGAGGAGCCACCGATTTCCCTGGATCTGACCTTTCATCTGCTACGAGAAGTACTGGAGATGGCCAGAGCCGAGCAAATGGCCCAGCAAGCTCACAGCAACCGCAAAATGATGGAAATATTCGGGAAGTAACCATGAGCAAACCCATCAGCCAAAGATATTTTTACATTTAGCACAAACATGAATATTCTGTACCATAGTGCTGCTTTTCCATCATGATCTATTTATACCGGTGACTTATTTATTTGTAGATATTTCAATGAAGGCGAATAGAGTACAGTAGGTGTATATGAATCAAAGTGTTCAGAAGCGCAAAACTGTCATCACTCTCCATCAATGTTATTGTATAAGTGATCATTCAAAACTGTTGATGAAGAAAACGTTTGGGTTTCTTTAAAAAAAAAAAAAAAAAAAAAACTATTTTCCAGTACTGCATTATTTTTTCTGACAGACTTGAGTTTCATTGTAACATACAGTACATTGTTTAAGTTTGTTAATAAACTAATGAGCAACCATTAATTTTTGTTGTGCAAGAGAATGTCTTATATTTATATTTTTCAATAAAAAATTGAAAGCCAGTTTGACACCTCTTGTCTAGATTATTGAGATGGAAAAAGTGATTAAATAATTAAAGAAAAAATACATCACAGTCATTTATAAATACAATAACATGGCATTAAGGATCAATGAATGTTGCTAATTGGCTTAACCAGATGAGAACAATTCTTCCTTCATATTTAATATTCCCTTTGCATTTAATCCATAATCATTTCAATTACAGTTAAAAGGGTAAATGTGACTACAACACAAGAAGGTATTTTACCACCTACCTTTAGAGAATTAAACCTAGTAATAGAGCTCAAGTCATAAACACATAACTCAGAGTATATTGCACATACACGCTGAATTATTAAATCAATATACACTTAATGACACTAATTGAATTTTACTTTACATTAGGACATATTGAATTCTTTCTGGACTTGGCAGCATGTCTCCAAATAGAAAATCCACTTTATTTAGGCAAAATGTTACTGGACAAAAAACAGTAGCCTTGCATATTATGAAAAAGAAAACTGATTAAATTGCAGTATAAACACTGGTGCTGACTGAAATGTTTCACACTAAAACAAATAACTGACATGTGGTGACTCATTGTATCTATGCAGCAACTGGAACTCACGGGTGTAGAGTTTCACTGAACCATGTACTACATTTTATGGTTGAAGCACATCTAAATCGATCAATAATGTTTTGTTCAATGTGAACATTTCAGTTCGCTTAAACCTTTTGCCACACATGTTGTTTTCGGATTGTGCTCCCTGGACCTCATTAAGTTTGTTGTAGCCGTTCTCTGTGTGAATCCAGCCACAGATGCACATCCTGTCACCGATCACCCTCCACTGGGCCAGAATATATGGATTGTGCAATGTCCTGGCATCGTTATTTCAGCTCGACCACCGAGATGTGCGAACAACACTTGTTTACTCGTCGCCTACAAAACCAGGGGAAGATTACTTCCACGCCTTGTTCCTTCAAGTAGATCAGGCATCTACTGTATATGTGATAAACCAATGCTTTCAGTCCAAACTGAACTGACTTGAATGTTGGTTTAAATTAAATAGGTTACAAATGATCACACTACATAAGGGTAACCTTTTATTTGCCGTTGACGTTTATAAACATGAAATCCAGAACATTTTTAGCGAATCATATCATTCATAACTCAAATTACCACTGCTGTGCCAACTGCAATCAAACCATGTGAACACTCCCTACGCAGTAAACAACACCACAAATCTTGGAAGGGTTTAAGTCATCTACATTTATATTTAGTCATGTACTGACTTATCTAAAATAACTGAAACAGCATCTGAAATTTTTACAGCTGTAGGTGTCCTTATTGCTGTGAAAAAGAACAATGGATCAATATTTGTGTTGGCATGTGCACTTTGTGAAGTTAAGATGATGTGGCGGGACTGTGTGTGCTCAGGGTTTGTGGGGGCAGAAGGGGCGGTATGGTTTCGTTCAACTGGCCCAGTGAGTCCGCTTCTCCCGAGGCTGTCTGCCCTGCCCGGCCGTCCACATCGATGCCCACATCATCCTCGTCCTCCTCCTCTTCATCATCATCATCTGCAAAAGATGAGCGTTTAAGGGGTCAATTACAGAACACGTTTTTGCATTCCACTGTGCTGCTTTTCCATTGTTTTTCGAAGTAAACATGCTCTTTTTTGTTGTTTTCCATGTAAACACGGACGTTTTTGACCATATTTGCAGCGTCTCTCGCATAAAGTCTTCTAAAAATTCGGCGCTCGAGATAAAAGATCGAGATCTTTTTTAAACGCAAAAACATGCTCTAACAGTGTAAAATGGAAAAGTTCCATTTTCTCAACCCATTCTCGAGTGTGAAGATAGCATCAACCCCCTACTGACAATCATATACAGGACTGACAGTTTTTAGCACCACATTCCTGGTGGATTTTGTATCAAATTGGCTGACAAATCTGATTAATATACTGAAAAGCCAGGCTGGCTTTTGAACTGGTTGCCCATTGAAAAACATGCTTCTGAAAGGCACATGAAAACACTATTTTCATGCAGTAATCAGTTCAACAAGCTAACTTGATTTAAAGCCACACGTTGATAGTCAAAATTTAATGAGCCTTTTAGGTGAGCCGTACCTTTGGCGAAGTCGATATTGCGTAGGGCCCTGCTCTCTCTCTTGAAGCTCACAGAGTAAAGATCCATGTTCTCATAGCCGCGCTCCACTCTCTCCAGGTGTGAGGTATTCGATGCCTCTGCAATTCTAGCAAACAAGAAATCAATTCGGGGTATGTACAAAACGTAAAATACTCATTAATGTTGCAAAAAGGATCAACACTTACTTTTGAAAGAGGGGCTTGGAATTCTGAATGGCATGTATGAGAGAGAAAGAGATTTATTTTATGACAAGATAACATAAAAAGTATGTATAAAATATATTGAATGTCTACAGGGTTCCCACTCATCAATTTTCATCATCTTGTTCATTGCTGGCATAGATTTTCGTGCCAATCGTTTGAATTCATAGATTTAAATAATTATGTTTAATAGTGTTCGAATGCCTCCAATAAATCCCTTAAAAAGACAGATGGATATTTTCACACTAGCTTGGGGGCAGGTTTTTTTATTAGGCTTTTTAGTGCTGTCAATCGATTAAAAACACTTATAATATATTTTTAATATATTTTATAATGTAATAATTTCACAGTTAATCTTCAAATTAATGTAGAAAAAACATATTTTATAATACTTGTTTAATGGCATATTTTTATGAATGAAGGCCAGAATAACTGATACTAATACAGCTACTGATGTCCCTATGAAAATCCCCCCCCTTTTTTTAAACATTAACTATAGCCATTCAACATTACCACTCAATTAAAAGCTAATTTAACATTCATTAAGCTTCAAAAAATATAACAACTTTCCATTTTAAGTGAACTTAAAGCTGCAGTCCGTAAGTTTTGCCTCTGTGTCGCCATCTCTGTTTGAAACTTGCAATAGACCCTTTTCACAGACTGTGATGACGCGTTTTAATGGTCATCAATATAAATCCCGTAAATCCTGCAAAGTTTTTTGTATTTTCATTTTTTTTTTAAATGTATGTACATTTATAACACTAATACTTGTATTACTTTTGCATCAAATTACAAAAAACAAGTTACCTCTGCTGTGAGGGTGTTTCTAATACAGCGTCTATGGAAGTGATGGTAAAAAATTACATATTGCTCTCTTTTGACTGCCGTTATCAATCTCACTCTATTTTTTCCCTCTTTTTGAAAGTTGTGAAATCACTATTGTGGAGTTTTTCTTTTGCTATTTGAGCAAATGTGCACACAAAAAATATATTTAATGTATTCTCTCATTCACCGCTATAAAAGTTAACCCCACTACTTCCGCTCTGAGAAACAAGGAAATGTGAAAAGGGTCTATTGCAGTTATTTGCGGATCTGTACGTGAGTTGTGCATCGGCTTGACTCCTCAGCGCGGATGAATCTAATGCTTTGAGGAGTGTGCGGCTGGCTGTCAGTCACCGCGCCATTGTGGATACTGTACTTCAGAATCACAGATTCTTTTGTTTTGGAGTATAACCTAAATAAGAATTTTCACCGGAAAATGTCATCTGAACAAGTAAGTAACATGTCTGCCACTTTTGGGAACAAAACATTACAATAAATCGCGCTACTAAAGGTGACTAAATCATAAACATCAAACCGTGCAAATTATTATTATTGTTATAATTTGTTCTCAAATTGTTAATGTTAACAACATTAGCATTGCGTGACTACGTGCATTTAGTGTTTATCAGTAGGGGTATAGCGGTACACGTATTCGTACCGAACCGTTTCGGTACAGGACTTCCGGTATGGTGCATATGTGTACCGAAACGTACAGAATGCAATCTTTAACAGTGAACAGTAGGCTTGTTTTACGCGCAGAACATACTTAAATCCGAGTTCCCACACAAACATATTAAGTATTCTGTCCATTTTATCACGAAATTCAAACGATAAATGCCGTTTTGACACTTTTTAATGTGGCGTGACACAGATCCCTGTATAGGCCCGCGCCGCGAGAGTGAACGCGATCATCTCTTCCTAGTCAAAGAATAAACATGTGTTGAAGGATACATTACAATTTACTGAAACGTATTATATGTTGTGTAATCGCTCAATTAGTGTTTCAACGGTGGAAAGACGTCAATCAAACAGCTTGTAAACAATGTCACGTAGCATTAGATTTACCTCAGGCAGTCATTCAGTGTCCACAGCTGTTAGTTGACTAGAAATAAACTATTTCAAAATATATGCACTATATGAGCCTAATTATGTATTATATTTTACTTAACCTGTTAGTGATGTCTTGATTATTTAATCTATGTTTAAATAAATCTGTCATGAAAATGACAGCCACTGTGTATAAATGATTATTTCAACAACGGATTGGAGTAAAAACAAAATGTTATAATTAGATTTAGAAGTTAATGCAAAAACTGCCTTATGTGTGAAGTTTACATGTTTGCATACAATGTGTTATCGGAGTGTTGATTATTATATCTAAAAATAAATAGCAACTGAATTTAGGCTAATTTGGGCTTTGTTGTTATATTATAGTAATATGCAAGTAAGGGCTCCCTATGTAGTTTACACTTTACAGCATTAGCAAATAATTTTTATATCTTTTAAGAAACTTTTAGTTATAATTTAATTAATTTAAGGACAGACACAATTTGTTTTGTAAACCACTGTTTAATAATAATAATTAAAAAAAAATTCTCTCCCCTGTTGTATCGAACCCGTAACGAACCGTGACTTCAAAACTGAGGTATGTACCGAACCGTCAGTATTGTGTATCGTTACACCCCTATTTATTAGCGTTAAATCTTTTATCAGTCTAATGTTTTGCTTTTGGCTACGGGTGAATCTCCAGTTGTCACTGATGATGTCATTTGGGCCTTTCTGGATTACAATCCGCCATCAAAATGATACATTTAATTACTCCAGCTGCTGTGAGAAAAGGCTATAGCCTAAATGATCCGCTGAAGAATATTGTTTAAATACTGGCTTGTTGTGTACTTGCTCAAATTGATTGACTGCAGCTTTAAAATCCTTACATAAACCCATTATAATAAATGTAATATTTACCTGTGCCCTTCCTAGCTGTCTAACAGTAGGCACAATACAGAAATTTAATAAAGTTATCAAACATTCTACACTACACAAATTATAAATTCAATATAGATTAATCCTTATTAAAGCTACAAAAGTTCTTTAGTCAAGAGCAGGGAGTCATTTTCAGGGAGTTACCTTTGTTCTTTGATTAACATTAATGACAGAGAGAATTATGCTGCCTTCACGTGCTATTGGAAATTTCATAATTCCCACTTCCGAAGTCGTGATTACGAGCTTGTTGCATTCAACAATGCTGTGCTTTGTTGTCGGAATGAACACCATCATGGACACCAGGACACCAGGTTTATTCTTGCCTATTTATTGGGAAAATCTTATTAAAACCAACATTATATGTAATGTCACATGCACTGACAACCATAAACATTTACGATGCTATCCAGATAGTCCGCTTTCTGCCGATTCTGTAATTTCGGTAAAATTTTCGATGTGTATAAAACATACGAGTAATCATTTGAAGCATATAGTATATGTAAATATGCACTACATTAATGACAAGACAATCTAGCTGTTTTGGGGGGAAAACTAATAAATCATACCTGTCACAGCAATAGTTCTCTCCACCACCATGTTTAAAGTTTATGGCACGTCCATCTCGGGAATTTGGGTATTTCCTAACTTCCCAGTGGTAAACATGACATCAGAGGGCGTTCATGTGCAATTTTACCACATGACACGGACTCCCACGTGTCTCATTTTCTCACAACTCTTTACGTTCATTTAAGACTTAACTCATTTAAGAATGCTCTTATGAGGATACTCGACACAACGGACATTTTGGCATAATTGAGTGTGTTATTGTTCGTTCAAGTGCGAAAGAGAACTGGCGCTCTGTGTAGCACGTTCTCTTTTGTCTTGTTGCGCTTGAATTGTTTAAAAGCCGGGGAAAAAATAATTGCATGCGTTAACGTTGACCGCACAATTTATTTATTTTTTATATTCTAAAATGTCAAGAAAAAAGTTTTCTATTACTGTGGTAACCCTGTTTTTATCATCTATCTTAAAGGACCTGTAAGAAAACAGCCATCTCAGGTTCTTCCAGTGTCTGGATTCCTGTCTCCATGATTTTGGTCATGGTCTCCAGATGATCTCCATACTTCCTTGTAAGGCCACGTATGTAATTCAGTTTCTCTTCCTGTTCAGCATTCACTTTCAGGTTCATCTCTCTCTTCCTGTCCTCGAGGATGGCGTACAAGTGGTCAAACTTTTCACACACATTGGACTTTTGTCGCCTGCCATTTTCCTGTAAATTTACAGAATGACATACAGGTAAATATGAATTACAATACATTCATATTATATATGTATAATATATATTTATATTATATACGCTACCATTCAAAAGTTAGTGGTTTTTAAAAGAAATACTTAATACTTTTAATCAGCATAAAAGTTATGCTGTGACTCTTTTGAACTTTCTATACACAAAAGAAACCTGAAAAAAGTATCATATTTTCCACAAAAATATAAATTTTTTATATATAATATTAATATTAGTTTTCAACATTGATGATAATAATAAGAAATGTTAAGCACCAAATCAGCATATTAGAATGATTTATGAAGGATAATGCGACACTGAAAACTGGAGTAATGATGCTGAAAATTCAACTTTGACATCACAAGAATAAATTACATAAAAAAAAATATTAAAATAGAAAACAGTAATAACTGTTAATAATATTTAATGATATTACTCTTTTTTTTCAAATAAATGGTGAGCCTTGGTGAGCATGAGAGACTTCTTTAAAAATCATTTTAAAAACTTACCGACCACAAACTTTTGAGCGGTCATGTATATAATGTATGTTTAGCATAATCTGTGCATATAATTTTACTAAAGAACGCCACTTCATAGATACTATTGGGTGATTGGAACACACCTGCAATGTGGCTATGGATCACCAAAGTTTTTTTTAAAGATTAAGGTTTGAAACGTTCACTCTCTAAATCAATAGTTTGACTACCTGTTTCTTTCCTTCGACCGCATCTAACCCTCAACCTTGCTCACAATGACTTTCTGTCAGAGGAGCCATATGCTCAACAGCGACAGCTCATTTCTGCTTGCTTGTCAATCATGGATCCTCTGTGAATGCAACTGTGAGGTCTGGAGAGAATCCAGCTTCCTGCCTGCCTGGCTCGTCCATGCCAGAGCGTGTGTATCTTTTGTCAGAGGAAGCGTTGTTACGTTCCTCATCAATAATCCTGTTCTTATGCCAGGCTTTGGGGAGGAAGAAGCCCCCACACAGGGTGACTAACCTCTATGGTTCTGCAGGTCTCCTCCAACTGACTGATGATGCCTTGGATTCTGTCATTATTGCCCACCATCATTGCTATTCCATCCGTGAGCTCTGTCTGGAGATGAGGACGTGGGTAAGCATATTAACACACACTGTAAAAATATATGCTGTGCAGACAAACGCATACACACTGACGCAAACTCTGGCATACTTATGCAGACAATCATAAATATTTATATGCCCGAAAAAGTGATAGATTTTTTACCTTTTGCGTCTGGTAAATACTGGTTAAAGGGGCCACTTCGCAGTCCTTATGGGAGCCGAACACTTTACACATAGAACAAGTGGGGACACTGCAGGTCAGGCAGTATATGTTGATTTTCTCGTCCTCATGGACCTCACACATCGGCTGGTCATCCTTCCTCTCAGGAGAAGGTCTGCTGCTGTGGAGAATAACAGATCCATAAGTATCTAAGTCTGAGGTTAACCCTTTAAGCCCTGAAGGAATTTTTTAGAGTTGACACAAAAGTAAATATTTTATTTTCTCATAACTCCAAAACTATACCAAGGAGAGTCAAACATTTTAAAACGTTAAATTACATTTTTTAGAAAAAAAAATCATTACATTTGGACATTCTCATGCTGAGAAACTGACGATATATTTTACATACTGTATCTTTCTTATTTGACATGCAATAACTCATGAAGGTAGATTCCCCTACATGTGAGCTGCATCTAGATCAAATTTTGTGGTGATAGCATAAAGTAATCAAAAGTTATAGCATTTGGAACCAAGGTAGACTTTTTGTTTAGCTGAGTGTCCAAAAACCTGTCCAAACAAGTGTTTCCGGTTTCCATGAGGAATATCTTTAGATCTAAAGCCCTATTCAGACGGTAATTGTTTCTCACATGGAAGTCCGTAAAAATAAATTTACATGCCACCTCAGTGATTATAACTCGTGCATTCGGATGCCAATTTATTCACAGTGGAGGAGCGAGTTTTGTGATCCTATGAACCTGGGAACGCGCTGCTCACGTGGTCAATAACATGATTGTATGCTGTAAATAAAATGTCATATGCTTGGTATAAGAATAAATGCATATTTAATTTAATAATAGGAAAATAATATCCTAATTATTATTTAAATCTGTTTAAAAATAGGAAGATATATAGACGCACAGTATAGTTAAAATGGTTTAAAGTTATGGTTTAAAATGGTTGTATTTTATCTCAAAATAAAGGATGTCATTTTATTACACATGGAAATGAGCCGAAATAGGTTAATACAGCCTAATACAGACATGAGGTAAACATAATGCTGCATGGTTATTTTAACATAATTGCTGCCGTAATAACGGCCCATTTCAAATGTTTACGTGCTTCTTTTTATTTTTTGAGCAGTGATGAAATATATTGCTCTTGTAAATACTTGCCAGCATTTCAGTAATAAAAGGCTAGATCTTTAAAATGCATTCAAATTACAGCGAAGCACAACCGTACGGTGCTCTGCAATGGTCAAAAAGGATATAAACAGTGAATTTTGAAGTGATATATTCTTGAAAACTCAGAGATGTGGATTCGAACGGCAATTAAATGACCAAATGACCTTGGTGTTTGTCAAAAAACAGTAGGTAATTCGGCCGGGGATTTTTACGCGGGTGGTGGCAGAAAAACACTGACATTCTGGATTTGGACGGCAATAAAATCACAGACTAGCTCCTGTCAATTATGAAAATACCTTATGACCCCACGAGAAACAATTACAGTCCGAATAGGGTTTATGTGACTTTTGGGCTCTTTTTATCGTGAGAATGTGCTGTAAATAATGATTTTCCATGATCTGAGCATGTTTTATGAAGTTACAAGCAAAAATCTGACATAAATGGGTCTGGGGGAGGGGCTTCATTGACTAAACTCGCTCAAGTTTAGTCAAAGCCCAAAAAAACTATGCTTGTTGTATTCTATTCCGTGAGACCTTTCAAATGACATATGACACATGACTATCTGAGCTGTATGATGTTTTTGTAAGTTTTCAAAAATTATGATAACATTTTATTTCTCAGAAAATAACTCAGTACTAATTAGAAGTTAATCAGATTAGCTACATGCATTGTAAAGTTCAGACTCTAAGCTTTCAAATGACACCAATTTTGTGTTGATCAAGGCAGTAGTTTTGAAAAATACGATTATAAATTTTTCTGTGCTAGGTGGCGCCCTCTGGTGGTACACTCCAATTTAGAGGGATGACTCAGCACTCATTTCTAAGCTTTAAAATTATACCTATTTTGTGTTATTCCATTCAGTGTTTGCTTAGTAATTTGATTATGAATTTTTTGCACTTGTTCCGCCGGCGGTACACTTCAGGTTGAAAGAGTTAAACATATAACAAATCAGATTTGCACTTTTCAAAGGTCTGAAACATTACAGCTTTTCTTCAAATGAGGACAGGAGTTCAAATCAACGCTTCATGACATAACTATAGGGTTCACAAGGTCATATTGAAGGTCTGTGATGTGTGTCAGTTTGCCTAGGAGACACTGAGCAGTGCAGCTAAAAATAAGTTTCCTGCCAGCTGACCGTCATCCTTAGCCTTCTGACCTGTCTGAGTCACAGGTCTTGGAGTCACATGGACACTGGGGAATCTGTCTGTTGCATTGCAAAGACACCGAATGAACTATAAAGCTTTGAAAGACAAACCCATCATCCAAATCAAGCTTTTTTGAGTTCATAAAGTGAAACGCTTAAGTGCTATGCAAAGCGACAGGGCGGTAGAGAACTTAATAGCTCAACTTTGGGGAATTTTATACTTTTTTTATTGCACAAAACATAATATAACAACATGACAGTGATGAATATAAAGGAAAGAACCCATGACACATCCACACAAAAAAAAGGATAGAAAAGGGGGGAAAAAGGTGACAATATATAGATACAGTAATGTGCATAGGTACAGTGATAATTTATGTAATAGATTAATGTAATGTAATAGTAATTATTGTTATTATTTTTCCTGGTTACGTTTTCTTCTGCTAATGTTAAGGAAAGAGAAAAAAAGTGGATGTAGATAGAAAGGTACTGAGTGATAGATAGATCTCAACATAATTTAAGATGATGGCAATAATAATAATAATGTCCATGCCGACATGCACCAATCACACCCACGGACAAAAGCACAAAAGCCGCCAGACCCTAAATATTTATATATTATAGTAATAATAATATTACATTATTATTATAATTATCATAATACATTGACATCATCATCACCATAATAATATTATACTATTATAATATTTATATATTATAGAACTTAAGTGTATTTATATTTCATAAAACTTGATTGAGGCATAAATTCCCCAGCTTAATTGATCAATATTTAAAGATGAGAGAAATGGACTGAAGGTTTTATTACATTTGTATAACTGATTTTTAATTGTTGATGTATGTTTCTCTTAAACGATATGGTCTCTTAAGAGGTGTGTCCATTGTGTAAATGATAATTGGTTTTTATTTTTCCACTCTTTCCAGTAATATTGTTTTCTTGGCAATAGCTAGAGACATGAGTAGAGGTGTTGGATGTTCATTTGAGATGTATCACCTAAGAGACATAGTGATGGATGTGCTGGGATTCTGCTTTCCAAAATGTCTGATAGGTTATTAGTGATGTCTGTCCAGAACTGACGAACCGGTGGGCATGACCAAAGTGCATGGAAACAAGAGTCTGGAGTATTGAGATTATAGTTAGTTTTATTTTAAATGTCTTGCGCTGTGTGATATGTGTTCTATGTATGTTCTATGTGTTCTTGGTAACACTTTGCAATAAGGTTTATTAACATTAGTTAATGTATTAACTAAAATTAACTAACAATGAACAATACATTTGTTACAGTATTTATTCGTTGTTAAAATTAGTTAATAAAAATATAACAGTTCATTGTATGTTCATGTTAAATCACAGTGCATTATCTAATGTTAACAAATACAACTTTTGATTTTTATAATGTATTAGTAAATGTTGATATTAACATTAACTAAGAATATACACTCACCTAAAGGATTATTAGGAACACCATACTAATACTGTGTTTGACCCCCTTTCGCCTTCAGAACTGCCTTAATTCTACGTGGCATTGATTCAACAAGGTGCTGAAAGCATTCTTTAGAAATGTTGGCCCATATTGATAGGATAGCATCTTGCAGTTGATGGAGATTTGTGGGATGAACATCCAGGGCACGAAGCTCCCGTTCCACCACATCCCAAAGATGCTCTATTGGGTTGAGATCTGGTGACTGTGGGGGCCATTTTTGTACAGTGAACTCATTGTCATGTTCAAGAAACCAATTTAAAATGATTCGAGCTTTGTGCATTATCCTGCTGGAAGTAGCCATCAGAGGATGGGTACATGGTGGTCATAAAGGGATGGACATGGTCAGAAACAATGCTCAGGTAGGCCGTGGCATTTAAACGATGCCCAATTGGCACTAAGGGGCCTAAAGTGTGCCAAGAAAACATCCCCCACACCATTACACCACCACCACCAGCCTGCACAGTGGTAACAAGGCATGATGGATCCATGTTCTCATTCTGTTTACGCCAAATTCTGACTCTACCATCTGAATGTCTCAACAGAAATCGAGACTCATCAGACCAGGCAACATTTTTCCAGTCTTCAACTGTCCAATTTTGGTGAGCTCGTGCAAATTGTAGCCTCTTTTTCCTATTTGTAGTGGAGATGAGTGGTACCCGGTGGGGTCTTCTGCTGTTGTAGCCCATCCGCCTCAAGGTTGTGCGTGTTGTGGCTTCACAAATGCTTTGCTGCATACCTCGGTTGTAACGAGTGGTTATTTCAGTCAAAGTTGCTCTTCTATCAGCTTGAATCAGTCGGCCCATTCTCCTCTGACCTCTAGCACCAACAAGGCATTTTTGCCCACAGGACTGCTGCATACTGGATGTTTTTCCCTTTTCACACCATTCTTTGTAAACTCTAGAAATGGTTGTGCGTGAAAATCCCAGTAACTGAGCAGATGTGAAATACTCAGACCGGCCCGTCTGGCACCAACAACCATGCCACGCTCAAAATTGCTTAAATCACCTTTCTTTCCCATTCTGACATTCAGTTTGGAGTTCAGGAGATTGTCTTGACCAGGACCACACCCCTAAATGCATTGAAGCAACTGCCATGTGATTGGTTGATTAGATAATTGCATTAATGAGAAATTGAACAGGTGTTCCTAATAATCCTTTAGGTGAGTGTAAATGCTATAGAAGCATTGTTATTTCTTATTTCATGTTAACTAATTATTGTATGTATTTATACTGAATTCATTTAATATTTGTGTTTGCACTGTTTTCCAGAATTCCTCATTTTCATTCTTAAAAGCATGTGATTTGATTGTGATTCTTATTTTGAGTTTCTTCAGGTTATTACACTGTATTATTACATTGTTACACTGCAATTATTACTTTAAACAGGCGTTTTAAACTTGTTTATAAAAAATAATTTTGTTGGTATAAATGAATATATTTAGGTTGATTCAGAAATATTAAATAATATTTTTGACGTGAATGAAACCAGTTAATTTAGATGTTATCTTTTTACTTTTTACTTTTTTTTTTTCAGTATACCTGTGAAAGCCCATTTCTACCACATAAGAGAAAAAAATCATGCTGTAATAATGAATGATTATGATAAGAAAGTCAAAATTAATTATGAGATAAAAAGTCAAAATTCTGACATAAAAATTGACAGTCACAAAAAATAGTTTTTAATATCCTGATTTCAACTTTTTTTAATGTCATAATTTCGACTTGTCATGATTATTACTTTTATTTAATAATTATAACTCAGTATTTCATAATTCAGACTTTTAATATCAGTTTCAACTTTTTATCTCATAATTATGACTTTTTGGCATGGTTTCACAGACAGGACTTAGATTAAGCCAGGATTAGGCCTTAGTTCAATTAGGAAATTTAAGTAGCCTTTATAAATGTGCCTTAGAAAAAAAAACATTACAGGTGTGCATCTTGAGACGAAAAAATGGCACTGATGTATTATAAAATATGTCAGTGCAAGTTGCTTTCAGTTAAAACAGTTCAAACATGTGTTTTAGTCTGGGACTAGGCCTAAGCCTTGTCTGTGAAACCAGGGGGTTTATGTCATAACTATGATTTACCAAACTGAAAAATGACTCGAGGTTCATGAGTCATTTGTGTACTCGGTAACGACTCAACCTACTTCATTCCGTATTACACAAGGGATCTTGTTAAACCACATGGACATCCTATTAGAGCTTCCTGAGGTGTCCGTTTCCCAGATCTAACCTGATGTACTCCTGCTTGTACATGTCAATGATGTTTTCCACCAAAAGGTTTCTTTGCAGACCGTAGACACCATGGCGGTCCAGCACAACTTCATGTCTGCAGGATGGACACCTGAAACGGCCACCTGATGTCACGGTGCCTCCTCTGGTGGGAAGGTATGGATTTGAGGACTGTGGGGAGTGTGTATAGGACAGCAAATTAACCCTCATCCCTACCTCACACTTTGTAACAAATCCTTCCCTCGCGGGTCAAAATGACCCAAAGCCCTAAAATTATACTTATTTTTTTCTTTGTCCAGCAAGCTTATTTTTTTTCATTTTTATAATATTTTTTCTATTTTTAATGCATTTTTTTAACCTTTAAATTACTAGATTGTATCAATAAATAAATAGAAATTTAAGCACATTCTTTCAACTTTAATTCAAAATAACTAGCAATTTCATGCATAACCCTTTTAATTCAGCTCAAAATATTTTACATTGGGTGTCTTTGCTGACCTCTTGTGGGAAAAAGATAATATAATATGATATTTTATGACTCTTGCCACTAGATTGCCTTATAGCTCTTTTTACGGTCTATGTTCTATATGGAGCAAATTAGCTGTTCTGCTGGGTCCTAAAGTCAGTTTTTCTTCAGTATGCATTCAGATCATGATTCAGATACACATGTAGACTTTATAAAATCATAGCATTTTTAGTTTGAATTGAGCATTTTTAGGTTTTTATGTGTACTGAAGCATTCCATTCATTCTTATGGCGGTCAAATTGACCCGTGAGGGTAGGATTTTTTTATTTTATTTCAACCACAATATTCCCAGAAAATTGTGCATTTGTGGTTCAAGAGCGACAAAAGTCCTAGGGTCTTGGACCACTCTGATGAACTCTCAATTATTATTATTTTTTTTTATAATAATAAAAAAATGGTAAGGTAATGATGAGGGTTAATAAAACATCTTTTTTTAGAGAGAGAGATAATTAACTATTTATTTACAAATATTCATATGTTTTAGTTTTCAGTGTTAAGTACATCCCAAAAAGCCTATCTGTTTTAAAATAAGTGACCAACTGCAATAATATAAAATGTAAATTATAATACAATTACATTTAATATTTTAAAATGTTTGAAATAATTTATGAAAACATCCACACGCATATGTATTGTATTGGTTTTTTAAAAGCTGGGATATCAATTTTTGTGATAAATGAAGTTGACAAACGAAGTATATTGAAACTGTACCTGAAAAATGTCATTAGCACATTTCCGGCAAAGATTGTGTTGACAAGGAAGAATCACAACCGGTTTCGTGAACATTTCCAGACAAATGGGACAAATAAGCTGCTTCTCCAAGCTGTCCATCCTTATTTGACGAGCAACGGCTCCAGTGAAGTTGAGAATGAGACTGTTGTGGATTGAGAAAATTAAATTGTCCCAGTTCTTGTGCACGGGGTGAAATCAGGCCCTCGCCATTGCCCAACCGCCTGTCTGTACCCTCTATAATGAGGCTTGGCATTCCCCCATAGATTCCCCCACGCCAAGGCCCACTATCAGTCAGCGCTGTTTTTAGAAAGCCGCACGTCAGAGGTTGCCATGTTTACTTGCCCATATATGAAAATGATACTGTTGACTGTTGCATCTCTTATTAAACGTAAAAAATACATAATTAAATGTAAATATAAATTGAATTTAGTACTGGAATGCCGATAGATATGCAACTCGCGGATTCAATGCATCATGCAGTAGTAGCCTATGTAAGTGCCAAAAAAAAACAACGCAAAATATAAACGTTGTTATAGACATTACAATTTATCTTATATAAAATACCGGTAAGAGAATATAACAATACAATAATGGCAACGCTGTATATATATATATATATATATATATATATATATATAAATAAAAACCTTTGGAGAATGCGGGCATCGATCCCGCTACCTCTCGCATGCTAAGCGAGCGCTCTACCATTTGAGCTAATTCCCCACGTTGCAAAACTTTTGTGGATCTCTAAAAAAATATTTTTGGGCTGATGATGAACATTTGGTTATATCATTTTGTGCTTTTCAATTTTGTTAGATGAAACGATGCGTCGTAAGTTTGTTGATCATCTGTTGATAATTTAATATAATGTACATTTTAGTCCAGAAATTACACATTGTAGGAAGTAACGGCATAATTTCCTGTGCTTATTTTACAGAAATCTACATTTGAGTAAACTGATTATCATAGTTAAAGTTCTTATTTGCAGAATGTGTGTAGTTACTGTTATTTAGAATATAATTCCAGTTTACGGTGTATTTTTGCCCTGTAAAGCCCTCAGATCGACCCCCCAAAAATGGGTTCCTTCGATAGCTCAGTTGGTAGAGCGGAGGACTGTAGAGGACACACTGTAATCCTTAGGTCGCTGGTTCGAATCCGGCTCGAAGGAAATATGTTTTTTTGATTATAGTTATTTTTTATACTCACACCGTGTCCTAACTACACGCGACGCGATAAGATTCCAGCGACAAGCAACAAAACAGCCAATCAGAACAGCGTGTGCGCGGGCTCTCGCAAGGAAATGGATAAGTAGCCTACATAATCAAATTCACAAATATTACACCTTTTAAACATTACTAAAATACATACTGAGTTACTAAACAATCTTTGTCATACAATATACTTGATTGTTCACACTTTGAACATTCTTGTTTCCATTTGTTTAATTTCAAGATCTGAGGCGAATTATCCATTGTTGCTTTTAGTACGACTACGTTACAAAGCTGGGTGCTTTAAATAATATTAAAAGTCACATTACATGCTTTTAACATTAAATAAAGCACATAAACACTACCTGAGATTATCATCGCCATGTTTTGTGTTGTTATTCCAGCCGCGACGTCGCAGAAATAAAAACCGTTTCTAAAATAGAATCATCGCGTGTCGCCGTCGCGGCTGGTTAGGACAAAAACTCAAATTAAAGGTGCACTATGTAAAACATTTTCAGTAAAATATCCAAAAACCACTAGGCCAGTGTTATATATTTTGTTCAGTTGAGTACTTAAAATATCCCAAATGTTTGTAAACCGTGAAAAAATAGTTGGAGGTGTGTTGCGTTCATCTTATTAACAATCGCTCCAGCGGCCTTGCTCAGCTCCCACAACACTCGGGTCTGCTCTGCTTCATACTACAGTAACGTTAATAATCGCATCCATGAACATGATTTCTGCCTGAGTCATATCCCGATTCTTTTCTACTGGCTGTGAGGTGAAGACCGCATGTCCCAAGATTCTGCGCTCAAACTAGGCGTCATCAATCTACGCCTTTGTTTTGAATAGGCGACCTCTAGTGGACGGAAAAGTTACATAGTGCACCTTTAACATGGAAAAGGTATGGAAGACCAAGAGGGCCAAAAACACGTGAATTTTAACACGTCAACAACACGTATTTAATGCATTAAAGGAACACTCCACTTTTTTTTGAAAATAGGCTCATTTTCCAACTTCAGTTAAACAGCTGAGTTTTATCGTTTTCCGAACTCCGGGGTCTGGCGGTAGAACTTTTAGCATAGCTTAGCATAGATCATTGAATCTAGACCATTTGCATCGCGCTCAAATGACTTTCGATATTTTTCCTATTTAAAACTAGGAATGGAATGATTACCGGTTTCACAATAAACTACGATAAAATGTACTGACGGTTAGTTATATCGTTTAAATTTTAATTATCATTAAAACCGTGTTTGATTATCATGATTTTGAAAACTCGCTGTAAATCCTGTCCAGCCAGCGTCAGTCTGACGCAGGCGCAGCACGCAATGTTGTTTTTTGAATGAGAAGCAATGTCATAAGGCAGTGACAGCGCCAGGAGATTTTTCAGCCTTCTAAAAGGACCAAATCTGAGGTGTGGTCATATTTTGGCTTTTACAAAAGTCCTGAGGGAAACTTAATTGAGTATGGTCACCCTGTCTGCAGAACATGCAAAAATAAAGTCGCTGCTATAGGGGCAAACACTTCAAATCTGCCGAGTCGTCTTTGTGACCACTCACTGTTGTATAGCGAACGCAAGACAAGTGGACTTTTACCTCAATACCAAAACTACGTCTGGGAAATAATTGGACACACAGTTTTGTGTTTAAATATTTTATCTCACTCACTTGAAATTAACGCAAAGCTTCCATGAAGAAAAGTTTACAGCAAGTGGCTTTGAGCCAAAGACGAACTAACAAGTTCAGACAAGACTAGAGTGACATTTAAGGGATAATAATGTATATTTTTTGTACACTTATTACACAGATTTTCTTTACCACATAAATAATTACGGGGACATATTGAATTGAGATTAATGTTTTAAATCTTACCTGTTTATAAATCCATTTTGTACAGTGTATAATACAATCGTCCAGACAAGATGATCACAAGAAGTTCTAGTAATTATAGTAATAATTAAAGCTGCAAGCAGCGATGAAAGGGCACCGCCCCCTGGTGGCCTCAGGAAAACAGCGAATAGTGGGCGACATGCATTTAAGTGGGTAAATATAGGAGAAATATGGCAAAGTCACTTCAATGTGCCACACTTCTTGCTGCCAGCAGGTGGCGCTTTGACTATAGCCGAATATTGGCATGTAGATGTCTTCTGGCCAGGACTATTATCAAACATGTGAAGTTTGGTGCAGATTGGACATTGTATGCCTGAGTTACAATAACTTCCTGTTTCGTGGCGTAAATCGCATACATTAGCACTTAGCCACGTGTTGCTTGATTTAATGTGTTTCTAGCATGTTTGGGACTTGAGGGCATATTTAAATGTGTTTCTGGGAGGGAATTACAGTGTAAAGCATGCCATTTCCTGTTGCCAGCAGATGGCGCTATGACTAACTAATATTGGCGTGTAGATGTCTTCAGGACAGGACTCTTATCAGACATGTGAAAATATGATGATGATCTGATTAAATCTCAAGAAGGAGTTTGTTAAAGTACAACGTCTGGAAATGGCAAAATTTGCAACAATTTTGCAAAGAAAATTTTTCAGATTTCATACCAGGAGACTTTGTTGTAAGTATTGGGCTGTTACATGTGTGTACCGCATTTCATACCTGTACGTGAAACGTAGCGGGAGGGGCACTTCGTTGAAATGTTGTAGGTGGCGCTATCGAGCAATTTTGCCACGTCTAATTCTGAAACTCATATGTAGATGTCTTCAGGCCAGGACTCTTATCAAACATGTGAAGTTTGGGCCAGATCGGACATTTTATGCCTGACTTACAACAGCTTTCTGTGTCATGGCGAAACATCAGACTTTGTCAGGCCGACAGGGACACGCCCTTCAGCGAAAACTCAAGATCTTCACAATTTAACGTGGCAAAGGCCTTTAGATTAGACTGACCAAATATGATGATGATCTGGTTAAATCACTATGAGGAGTTAATCACAGTGTAAAACATGCCATTTCCTGTTACCCACAGGTGGCGCTATGACTGTAACTGTATATTGTCATGTAGATGTCTTCAGGCCAGGACTCTAATAATACATGTGAAGTTTGGGGCAGATCGGACATTGTATGCCCGAGTTACAACAACTTCCCTGTTTTATGGCGAAACATCGAACTTTGTGAGGCTGCCATGGACACGCCCTTCAGGGAAAACTCAAGATCTTCGCAATTTAACGTCGCAAAGGCCTTTAGATTAGACTGTGCAAATATGATGTTGATCTGATTAAATCTCTAGTTTGGAAGTGGCAAAATTTGCAACAATTTTGCAAAGAAAATTTTAAATATCTCACTTCCTGTTGGTTTTCAGATTTCGTACCAGAAGACTTTTTTCTAGGTATTGGGCTGTTACATGTGTGTACGTACCTGTATGTGAAACGTAGCGGGAGGGGCACTTCGTTGAAATGTTGTAGGTGGCGCTATCGAGCCATTTTGCCACGCCTAGTTCTGAAACCCATATCAGACGTAAATTTTCACCACTTTTGACGCGTGTGCAAAGATTTGTGAGTTTTCGAGCATGTTTAGGCCATCAAAAATGCGATTCATTTGGGAGAAGAATAATAATAGGCTGAGCAATTCCAATAGGGTCCTCACACCATCGGTGCTCGGGCCCTAATTATAGTAGTATTAATAGTAAAGGCCTCTGATTTAATTTTCAATACAATCAAAAACAGAGACGCAAGATGCATTTGAATGAAACGAGAGAGTCAGTTCTTTTTGAACACTTTCATCTCATTTTAACAAAACCGTGATAATATTGATAATCTGGGTCACTATAATCGTGATATGAAATTTTCATACCGTTCCATTCCCATTTAAAACTTGACTCTTCTGTAGTTACATCGTGTACCAAGACCGACTGAAAATGAAAAGTTGCGTTTTTTTAGACCGATATGGCTAGGAACTATACTCTCATTCCTGCGTAATAATCAAGGAACTTTGCTTCCGTACCATGGGTGCAGCAGGCGCAATGATATTATGCCTGAAAATAGTCCCCAGCATGCTCCCTGTGCAAGCAGGTTGTCACGTTATGTTGACTGAAGTTAGCCTATTTTCAGACGCTGCGTAATATTGCGCCTGATGCATTTAGCCTTTTCAGTAAGCCAATCAAGTCTGTCACATTGCTAAACAAGCATATAAATGTCACAAAAGCAGATGTAAAATTAATTCTAGCTGTTATGAAGCATACAATAGGCTTCTCAGTAAACAATCCAGATTACTTGCCGATATAAACTGTGTGGTTCTAAAAAAAAACATAATAAGCTACTTAGTATTTTTATGTTTATGTTTACCTAAATGTTATAAAGTGCTTTAACAAATTGCCTCATCATTTTTACAGATAAATTGCTTTAATACCAATTATCAGAGTGGCCTAGGACTTTAGTACAGTAGAATACTTCTGCTGTCAGGAAAGCCAAATCAAGTTCTTATACCTGTCCTGACCTGAGCACAAGCTCTCATTCTAATCCTGAAAGTCTTAAATACCATATTTAAATACTGGATAATATCACTTGTGTACCTAATTACTGTTTGTCTGAGGATTGCCCAATCTCTGAACAAAAAGGTTTCAATAAGCACCACCTGCTTGCGATAGCTGTAAATGTAAGCACAACAAAAGGTCATGTTGTTTTCAGATATTGATTACAATGGTCTGTATCTTAAACCTGCATTGATTGCTTACCTCCACTGTAACGGATTTCCCCACACAAATGTTAATGCTTTGACGATAAAGCTAGAATGTCCACTAATGTGTTTATTTACAAAAAGACATAAGTGGAGAAAAATAAGGAACATTTTTTTTTTAATAAAGATTTTCATAAAACTGCAATTTAAATATATTATTTCTATAGGCTATACAAAAAAAGACCAAAAAGGACAAAATAAATAGGCTGAATAAGCTGATCTATAGCATGTTAAATGGTGGTAGCCTAGTCTATGAACGGTACACCCTCCTAAGCTCACAGAAATGATTCAGACAAAAAGGGCTTTGAAACAATAAAGATCCCATAACTATTCAAGTACATACCACAGAGCAAATAAAATACTGAAACTGCTGCTAAAGGTACAGAAATATCTGCATTCTTATTTTAAAAATTATTATTTAAAAGAGAATCATTCATAATTTTTTTAAAATCACATTATCCGTTTTAATTGCACATTAAGCATAAGAATAATATAATATCTGTTATTTACAAACAGCATGTCTAAACAAAGCTTAAGAATTTGAGTATTTTTTATTTTCTCTGTCCTAATATAAGCAGTATATTGTAAAAGACATCGATATGTTCAAAAAGAATTTTAAAACTAGTATCTATCATGACTCGTTTGCATTTAGGTGTATGTTCTGTGTCCATCACCGATCAGCTGGGTCTTCTCACTAGCATTGGTTGGCTGCAGCACAATCGGAGTGTCGCCATCTGAAAAAACAAAATCACAGGTAAAAGAGGTCACATATGATCATCAATATGGAATAAACAAGCGGTTACTCTGTCTAATGTCATGCCATTTCACACTCCTAATTGAACTTCCTGCTGAAATGAAAAGTGTTTTGTAAGCTCCAAGGACGTCCCAGCAATCTGCTGTTAGCCTGCCCCTGCTGGCTGCACTTTTATGACCTCATTGAGCTGGCTCTGTAACACTGGTTTGAAGGGCAGCCCACTGTCCACTGGCTTACCTAGTGCTGAGAGTAAGATTCTAAGACCACATCTGTGGATTTTTAGAGACTACTTGTGCAGGATATGACTAGGGCATGAATTGAATTTTTTTTTTTTGCACTACTCTAATATAAACGCCATAAAACAAGTGCATGCACGCTATTATGGAAGCTTGTTTCCGCCACGGATTAATAAATAAAAAATGTAAAGTAATTGAAACTTTTTAGTAATGTTTTTAGTAACTTTAGAAAGTAATGTTACTTTTTAACTGAAAGTAACTTTCATTGACGGATCTAAAAATATGTCAGTGCCATTGTTTTGTCTCAAGATGCACATCAGTAATGTTTCTAAGGCACATTTATAAAGGCTACTTAAATGTCCTAATTGAACAAAGGCCTAATCCTGGCTTAATCTAAGCCCTGTCTGTGAGACCAGGCCTAGGTCAGAATTGCGAGTTTTAAACAGAATTGTGAGATACAGACTTGAAAAGAATTGTAAGCTTATTTCCGGCAATTCTAACTTTTTTTTTTTGAATCTCTGGATTTTTGTAGAGAACAATGATACTATCGGTATTTTGATTATTTCTCGCCAGTTTAGATCTCACAGTACGGATTTTTTAACTTAGAATTGTGAGATAAAATATCACAATTTCAAGGAAAAAGTCAGAATTACACGTTATAAACTTACAATTCTTTATTTCTCAGAATTGTGAGAAATAAACTTGCACTTTGGACTTTTTCCTCGATTTTGAGTTTATATTTTGCAATTCTGACTTTTTTTTAGAATTGTGAGATATAAACTCAATTAAAAAAAAGTTATTGCAACTTTTTATCGCACAATTATTTTCTCATGTAACAGACGAGAAAGAACTGTGCATGTAAACCTCACTCCCATGCCAAAGACCACGGTTCTAATCCCGCACTGAGCGGGTCAAGTAGGACCGGTTACATTTGCATATATCGAACAGTTTGGACTTTATAACTTGCAATTGCGAGTTTATCCCCCGGTTTCACAAACAAGGCATAAGCCTAGTCCCAGACTAAAATGCCTTATTGAGCTGTTTTAACTGAAAGTAACTTGCATTGACATATCTTAAAATTTGTCTCAAGATGCACACTAGTAATGCTGTTTTTTCAAAGGCACGTTTATAAAAGCTACTTAAATGTCCTAATTGAACTAAAGCCTAATCCTGGCTTAATCTAAGCCGTCTGTGAAACTGGGACTATATCTCACAAAAAAAGAATTGCGAGTTATAAACTTGAAATTGTGAAAAATAGTCAGAATTGTGAAATATAGACTCACAATTGTATGATATAAACTGAGTTTATAGCTCACAGTACGGACTTTTAACTTGCAATTGTGGCATTATATCTCACAATTCTAAGAAAAAAGTCAGAATTTTGAGTTATAAACATTCACAATTCAGAATTGAATTGCGTACAATTTCTCTAAATTCTGACTTTATTTCAATTCTCAATTTTAATCTCAATTCTTTTTCTCGCATATATCTCACAGTTCGACTTTAACTTCAACTTGCAATTGCAAGTTTATATCTCACAATTCTAAGAAAAAAGGTCAGAATTGTGAGATAAACTTGCAATTTCTTGACTTTTTTTTCTTAGAATTGTGATATATAAACTCGCAATTAAAAACGTTATTTGACTTTTCTGACTTTTTTCCCCACAATTACGACTTTATATCTTGTGAGTTTATATAAACTTTTTTTATTATAAAATAAAAAAGTCAGAATTGTAAGATTAAAAGTCGCAATTGCCTTTTTACATTTTTATTCCATTGTGGAAACAAGCTTCCATACTCTATACTTTATTATTATTAAAAGAAGGATATTGTGTTCTCAGCTTGTCTAGGTGGATGCAAGTCAACTAAAACAGAAGCGAAAGTCAACAGTGTATTTTTACATGGAAGATGTATTTAGAGTCTAATATAAGCAAAACAAGCCATTTTTTGTCTGTAGCATCTTGCGTGCTGCCTTTGAAATGCAGGGAAAGAAAACATAGTTTATTTTTATTGTGAGAATGCTATAAAAATCTAGTATGCAAACGCACTTTGAGAAATGACTCAGACGGCAATTATCACTTTTGTGAGGGACTACAGCACAAGATGTAAAAAAAAAAAAACTCCTACAGCTCACTGGCAGAAGAACGGCGTATTTTATCCAAACATCTGGCTCAGAAGTATCAATTCTATTTATTTTTAAGCAGGGTGACTTATTACATTAAAAGTTCTTCCCTCAGCTGATAAGCAGTGATCTGCTACATCAAAGCATATTTTTCTGTTTAAATATTTTATGATTTGTTTTAATCAGTAAATTGTCATATAAGGCTTTTTTGAAATTATTATAGGAATATTTAGTTGCATAATACATCATATTTAAGTCTTTATAAATAGTCTTTCTGCTTTCCATAGAAGAATCTATTTTGAAGATTACCAGAAGTACATTCCCAATTAAGACAATAAGATGCTGTTATCGAGAACAAAATGTGATGCAGGAAATTTAGGATTTGTCCCATTTAACCGTTTTTATCCACTTTTTTCAAGCTGTAGAGTGACTGAGGCATGTACTCATATATCATTTCAAAACTGAGTGTGACCACCTAAAGAACACATCTAAAGTGTTTGCGCATGTCCTTTTACCTCTCTCGTTGTCCGTACGGATCTGCTCCTCCAGGTCTTCAGGAGACACATAGCACTCAGTGTCCTCTTCTCCAGGTGTGTGCGGTTTGCACTTTCCACAACAGCAGTTGAAACAGCAGCACAGACAACAACAGAAATAGCAACCTGTCAGCAAGCCGCAGATGGCAAACAGACCCTATAAATGAAAATGTTCAAAATCAGACAGGCACACAGTTCATGGTTTAGTTTAGATAAAAATGCATTCAAAATATCTACATTACAGTTTCCATATTTTTATAATATTACGTTAATAAAAGTTATACAAGTATGTTATATGAAGTTATACAATTTATTATAATAGCAATATTTAATAAACCAACTGCTAATTGGATACATGTAGTTTAGTATTACTCAGTAAACAGTAAATTATGCTATAACATGAATACTATAATGTAAATATAAAGTATAGCTTGAAAGTGAGTAGTTGCATTTGTATAAACTTGCACAATATTTATTTAGTTATTAATAGAAATAACTAGTAATATATAACCATGAATATATTATATATATTAACCATGATTTATATATTTATATATATATATATATATATATTTATATATATATATATATATATATATATATATATATATATATATATATATATATATATATATATATATATATATATATATATATATATATATATATATTACACACACACACACATTATGTAAACACAAACTTACTGTAATAATAATAATAATAATAACTAATTCAATATTTTGTTATATATATGCGCACACACACTTTATATATGTATGTTAGATGCTGTTAATCACAATTAATCGATTTGACAGCACTAGTTATTATTTATCTTTCAGCATTAAAGTCACCATGAAATCAAATGTTTTTAAAAGAATAGTGCACTATTTACTATAAATAATTTATCTGTGCACATCATTTATTTTTTTTAATTTGTGTGACCTCATAATCTTTAATCAAAATAACTTCCCCTCCCTCTTGAAATGACATTTCTTCTCTGATTACATGTTTTTCGAACGATCCAATCAATTCCTGATGGACAAAATGAAGTCCCGCCCTACATTTTTTCTCGTCCAAGAAGCCGATTCACTCGGATTTACGTTACAATAGGGAAGAAAAGACTATTGCATTTTTTTTTCATGGTGACTTCACATTTCAATTTTATTTCTATTCCATCTTTTCATGTACATTTTTTGCTATAAAATAATGTGAAAATATTTAAAGGCACAATTTTCGTTGAATGAAAAAAAGAAGTAATTTTCGCCGTTAGAGGTCCCGCTAGAACTGGTGGAAAAGAATCCGATGGGACTCGGCAGAAATCATATTCATGGATGAGCTAATGCATTAAAGATTTATTAACGTTACTGTAGAATGAAGAAGGGTGGGACTAAAAACCGTTGGAGCGGAACGAGGCCGCTGGAACGATTGCTAATGAGAGACAAGCGTGACACACGGCTTGAGAGCAGTGGAGCTTTTATTATGCCGCAGACGACCGCTTCCGCTCATGTGTATGTGGGGTAACGCAGCGCTGTTTTATCATATTAGATATATTTGAGTGTGTTGAAAGTTATGTTATACTCGTTCGCTCGCCAGCTACTATGAGGCACTTGTTGCACACTGCAGTGAGCTAGATCAATATTAGGCATGGTAAAACATGGTACTCGTGGTAAATCAAGAAAATCAAGGTGTTGAGCTATATAACGCTTTGTTTTATGTCAATGAATGTATCCAAACAGTTACTCACCTGTCTAATAAAACACATAATATATCAAAGCGTCTTTGGTGTTTCCATGGTACAAAATAAAACCGGAAATCGAGGGTAACGCAGGTATGATGTCATTGATAGGCGACGCATGGACACGATCCGTGTCCTGGTTAAAATTGCTTATTTCTCTGGATTTGAACATTCTTGGGAACATTTGGGATAATGTCAACAAAATATATAACATAGTGTTTTTTTTATATTTTAATCCATGCAATTGTGCCTTTAACATGGTATCAAGTATATAAAGACAAAAATGCAAGAATAAAACAGACAATAAAATACACTGTAAAAATATATTTTCAGGTAACCAAAAAACCCACCTAAATTAGCTGCAAAATTATTATTTGTTTAATGTGACTAATACTATTGTTTTTACATGATATATAATTAAAATGATTTATTGTGTAGGTTACACAAACAAGATAATTTTTTAAGTGTCAGGTCATATAAAAATAGTTCCTTAAAGTGCACATTTGTTCTGTATACTATAGAAACAAGACTGATACTGCACCTTTGCCCACCAGCTGGAGAGCATAAAGTACGTGTTCACATTCTCCTCCCCGAACTGCTGCGACACATACAGACCCAGGGAGCCGTACTTGTCATAAATGTTCCTCTTAGTGATGTCAGACAGCACCGCATGGGCATTGTTGAGCTCTTTAAATTTGTCAGTGGCATCGGGGTTCTCTGGGTTCTTGTCAGGATGATATTTCAAAGCGAGCTTCCTGGAAAAAAATGTATGAGGACATTTTAAAGATGAAAAATTTCCTTGAAACATGCACTGCAAAAAGCTTCACTGACCTGAGTATCATATATAGACATCTTGGGAATGAAACTTGATTTTTCAAAGGTAAAGAATAGAAGAGTCACGCCTCTAAGAACAAATGTAATATCAGGAAATATATTTAAATAACCTTTAGAAAATGTGCACTTTCTTTGTATTCACCTAAGTAGCATAAAACAACCGTTAGATTATAAAAGGAAACAAAACTACTTTTGGATTCACACACAGTGAGACGAGACTCATTATCATGTGGCCAGTTTAAAATGCTGTCTGTCTGTTTGATGATCTCAACAGGGTGTGATCTTTAGCGGCTAGCTGTCTTATGCGCACGCTGCTTGACCTGTCTATGTGTCGGCAAGACCGCAGACCCCATTAGTGCCTCCAAAAGCTCCTCGGCACACAAGGGGTGGTGAAGAGAAGAACGTCACCAAGGTTGACTTTTTCCCCCCATTAGAACCAGCAGTGCATTGCAAATATCTCTGTCTCTGACTCAGTTCAGGTCTGCTCTGAATGAATGCCAGCATGTCCAAACTCCACGCAACACTTTTCAAAAGTCTCCGCAGCAATAAGGAAGAGTTTGACATTTTATAATGCTGTGAAATGCAATATCCTTCAGCTCAAAATGGTTGTGGATGATCGAATATCAAACTATAAATATTTATAGTATATTGTAAAATCCGTGGGGGACAGTATAAATCTATTAATACCATTTTAAAATAGCAAGAATTTGAATTTTAAAAAACATTACATGTCTTTTTTTGTGTTGCTGAACCAAAAAATGTAATGTATAATTTATAATTCTCTGAGCACGCTCGCTTGTTAATTTTTGATTAAGCCAATGGCGTCTGCTAGAGTTGTGATGATTATATATTCATTAACAGCAAACAAGTGTTGTTAAATTGCGACCCATTTAAATGCCTCCTTGAACAACGTGTAAATTAGAGCAATTAGATTCTATAATTGTCGGAACATCAGTATGTCGTTTGAAACACACTTGTCTAATGAAGCTCTCCTACTTGTTGCCTTCATGTTTTAGTGTACAAGATACAGAAGCACAAGTTGCGCATAAATTACAGCCACAGAAAATATATACACATCATGCTTTGGATATTTTTTTTATCCCAGGTTACCCTGCTGCAGCATAACGTTTTGTGCAGTTTTTATACCAACCAACAAACACCTACAAGTTGTGATGTCAGCGTCAAGATATTACTACCAAAGGCAAGGCTGGCATTTCCAAGCTGCTAAGTTATAGTGCAGAATCATTCATGCACATACACATGTCATGCACCCCTGAACATGCTCTCATATGTGAGATTCTTTCATCATTCCTGATCCCAGTAAAATAAAGGATGCCATCTGTTCAGCTTAATGAATATTTTAGTTTTGTGGAAGTCATATTATATTCATGCAGCTCCACTGCAACTGACGGCTGAGATTATAGAGGAACGTGTCGCAGTTTGGCAATTTCTCCATCTTTTGATCCCTCGTTCACCCCTGTCTTTCTACAAATAGTATCTGAACTTCTTACCTAGTAACCAGAAGCTAAAGTAAATGCATCTCGGGACAAACAGGAGTGTGAATCACATCTTACCTGTAGGATCTCTTGATGTCGTCATGGGTGCAGTTCTTGTCAAGGCCAAGAACCTGGTACAGAGCCTCTCCTGATGTGGACAGGGCCCGTTGCCTTTGTTCAGCCATGATCTTAAAACATTACCTTAACATCAAAAGAACAAATCAACCATCAATAAACTGTATAAGACAGTAGGTCAGGTCCGGTTCTCCTGTGTGGTGAACAAGATACAAATGACATTTGGTTTGAGGCTTACAACGTCACTCTTTCCACAACAACCCAGACCTGGTTGACTTTTTTTTTTTTTACATACGTTTGCAAGCAATCCCTCTGTTTGTAAGAAAAGAAACCCATTGGAAGGTTATTGCAGAGAATATACATACCTGACCAAAACAACCTCCAACCCCCACTCCTTAATAATTCCATCTTTCATAATGAGCCTTCATTGAATATTAAATAGTTCTAAAAATTCATATCTCTATTGAGCTTTACAATGGCTGACTGCTAAAAAGTGAGAAGCAAAAATGGGGCAATCAGAGCAATGATGCCAAAATCCCAAAGAAGATTATTAGTTTTCTTACCTGTTAACAGACTTAAAACCTAAGTCCTTCTCCAGGGCAGGTAGACAGGCTAATGGAGTCCGGTTCCTTCTCTGAAGGTGAGTAGATTACCGAGGAGATGAATTATACATGGAACTAGTCATGAGCTCAGGTAACTTTAGGCCAGTTTAACATGGTTACCAACTAGGTTCATTAGGTTTCAGTTCCTGGTGCTTGTGCAAAGCATTGATGGAAGATGTTTGGTTTCTGAGGATGGACACACGTTATCAGCCATAACTGACTTTTTAACCTAAATGATGACGACTGGGGAGAATAAAAGCTTAGGTTTCGTGTCTATACGCTAGACTCAGCTAGAGTCTTCTGTGCGTGCATGAATGTGAGTTTATGCATTTCCTTTCTGATTCAAGATCGCCATCTTGCGGCGTACTTCTGCAAACGCAGTGACGTCCAAATGCATATTAAACAAAACTACTTTGCTCGTACAAAACCCGAAAAGTCTTATAATTATTCTGGTCTCAAGTTATAAAAATGAATGTTCAGAATTATAAGCATAACCTCCACATTAACTCACGTCAGAGGATGTGCGCATGTTCAGCTCAGCTATTAAAGCAATAAACTGCCATTCATATTTTGCTACTGTACATTGGTAGAAACCAAAGATTGATTCATGTAATGTAATTTGTGAACAAACATAACTGTTTCTAAACTAAGAAATGGGTTTTAATTGACAATTTTTATGCTTTATTACATTTTATGAGAATACATTTTTTCATCGAATAAGTCAATGCATAAAACTAGAATTCCTACTAAATATATCTTTTAACATTTATTTTATATAACGCCAATTTATTCACTAAGCTACATAATAGTAGTAAATAGTAAAATTAAATTAAAATGATTTCGTTTCTATTATATTACATTATTACTTTTTTCCTACTCACTATAGTACTCTACTGTTAGATGTATTTATTTATTTAAATCGAATTTAAAAAATGTTTAATACATTTTCTTATCCGTTATTTATAACAATATTTATTTTTAATGTTATTTTACATTTTTAACATGTTTTTGCTGCCCCGTTGTAATGCAAAATAAATCTAGAACATACCTTGTATCACCACAAGATGGCAAACGAGCACGAATTTTATTTTACCAGTGGTTAATGGAAAAAAAGTTACTTGTATAGAATAGCGTTTAAATAGGCTATATAACACGCTTTTTACTCACTCTTTTTAAAATGTCATTAAATGCTAAAAGATTTACATTACTAGATCTATTTACATTATGCATAGACATTTTTATAGGGGAAACGAATCAGATATTCCCAAATCCCTCCCCCAAAACCACACGCAGCAGTCAAAACAAGAGGGAAATCACCAGTGGGCCGACTGACGTCAAGCAGCATATCAATTATGACGGCGCTCCCCTTGTTTATGATCTCCTGATGACTGCTGCGTAGCACAGGTCGTATTGCAAGTGGATACATGGAGTCTCAAGGGGAATTAAGCAGGTGTGCTGCTCGCCACCCCTCATCATTGTCTCCTCGGGAGGCTGTTCCTGCAAAGCACGTCTGCCTGGGGAATGGCATTTGTGGCAAACTAAGCCTCAGAAACAACCCATTAATGAAATGATTGCTCCTCAGTCAGGAAATGTGAGACTCCCAAATGAGCAGCACACGGGGGGTAGTGAACGGGAAGCAGTTCTTGACACTGATTAAACGGTATTGTAAAACTAAATTAATGAACAGATCCGTTAATAACTACACAGGCAGATATATGCATGATGCCAGACGTCTTATCTTGTTATCTTAGTGTGTTGTGTTTGCTTTCTCTGATCCCCATGTTTAATTCTTTCAAGCAAACTGTAGATTAAAAGATTAAAGGATGTAACTGTATTAAAGGGTTAGTTCACCCCAAAAAAAAAAAAAAAATTCTGTCATTAATTACTCACCCTCATGTCATTCCAAAACCATAAAACCTTTGTTCATCTTCGAAACACATTAAGATATTTTTTGATGAAATCCGAGAGCTCTGACCCCTCCATAGACAGCAACGTAATTAACACTTTCAAGGCCCAGAAAGGCAGTAAATACATCGTTAAAATGGTCCATGTGACTCCAGTGGTTAAACCTTAATTTTATGAAGCGACAAGAATACTTTTTGTACGAAAAAACTAATAAAAATAACGACTTTATTAAACAATTTCGTCTAGTCTGTGTCAGTCTTCTATGCAGTGCAGCGCTTTGCGCTTTCGAGTTCTACGGCAGCCGATGCTGTTCACTTGAGCAACACAGCGCATGCGTGTGATGATGATGCAGGAGCTGCACTGTATTTATAACACATTTACTGTATTTATAAACTGTGTAGGAGCCTGACACAGACGTGAAGAAGTTGTTGAATAAAATCGTTATTTTTGTTTGTTTTCGCACACAAAAAGTTTTCTCGTCGCTTCATAAAATTAAGGTTGAACCACTGTAGTCACATGGATAATTTTAACGATATTTTTACTACCTTTCTGGGCCTTGAAAGTGTTAATTACGTTGCTGTTTATGGAGGGATTAGAGAGCTCTCGGATTTCATCAAAAATATCTTGATTTGTGTTCCGAAGATGAACGAAGGTCTTACGGGTTTGGAACGACATGAGGGTAAGTAAATGATGACAGAATATGAATTTTTGGGTGAACTAACCCTTTAAGCACTTTAATGTACACTCTTAAAAATAAAGGTTGTTTGTTAGCATCAGTAGTTTCATGAAGAACCTTTAACATCCATGGAATCTTTCAAGGTTCTGTACAAGGTTCTTCAGAGTATTAAAATGTTCTTAAAATTAAGAAAAAAAAATTGTTCTTTTAAGACCTGTTTACTTTTGGAAACCTAAAATGGTTCTTCTATTGCATTGCAACCATCTTTTGGGACCTTTTTTAGTGTAGCAACCACATAGATCACACTATAACCATCAATATATCAACAGTAGTTATATCAACAATGCATTTTTATAGACAAATAATAATCATTTAAATCTCAATGCTTTTAATATTATATTTCCAAGAAGTTCACCGGGCTAAAGCACTCTGGTAATCTGTATGCTTTGGCACCGTTTATTCAGGATGCCTAGAAATGGATTAGGACTGCATGGTGTGGGGTTTGGTTCTGTAGAGTTGTATTGTGAGCGGTGGGGAGGGGGTGGGACGGACCAATTATACTCACTACTGGCATATGGCCTCTGTTGCCATGGCACAGTTCACTATTGTCCCCCTGGTCTCCAGCAACTCCAGTTAAAACATTTGCTAAAGCTTTGCTAACATTGCAAAGCTTTAAGACTTAAATTGATGAATTAAAGTGGGTTGAACAGTGAGATTATTTTGCCTCTATAGGTAAAAATAGGCACTACTTATGTGATTGCAAAAGAACTGTACAAAATGGCATAACATTACTACACTATTTGACCCACACAGTCAATCACTGTGAGGATGAATTTCAGTTAGTAAACGTATAAGTTTGTTTATTCACATTAATATTTTTTGTTGAAACTGGAACAAGCCTTAGTTCATGATGATGACTTTGAATTGCGTTTCCATGCAAATTGTACCTCAGCAGCACACAATGTGATACTTAGAGACTGCTATTGACTAGTGTTGTCATGCAATTACCTGGTAATGCCTGACAACACTCTTATTGTTTAAACTTACAAAGTTCTCTGGTAAGCCTCTGTCTTAAAGGGGTAGTTCACTTAAAAATGAAAATTAAATTACTCATTTAATTACCCACCCTCATGTTGTTCCAAAGCCGTAAGACTTTATGAAGATCTTTTTGATGAAATCTGAGAGCTTTCTGTACTCCACATATGCAGCTACACAACTACCACTTTGACAAAGTCCATTGTTGTAAAAGAGATCGTAAAACTCATCCATATGAATTGAGCGGTTTAGTCCAAAGGTAGGCTTTTATTCACATATAAACATTCATCAGTTGTGGTAAACGGAAGCTCAAGCATGTTCGCTTGACATGCGAGAACCAATGAGGTTCATTGTCATGTTACGCAGCACGTTTAAGCTTCCACAAGAACCAGTGAGGTTCATTCTCGTGTTACACAGCATGTTTGAGCTTCTGCAAGAACCAATGATGTTCAGTCTCGTGTTACACAACACGTTTGAGCTTCCACAAGAACCAATGAGGTTTATTCTCTTGTTACACAGCATGTTTGAGCTTCTGCAAGAACCAATGATGTTCAGTCTTGTGTTGCGCAGCATGTTTGAGCTTCCACAAGAACCAATGAGGTTCATTCTCGTGTTACGCAGCACGTTTGAGCTTCCGCAAGAACCAATGAGGTTCATTCTCGTGTGTTACGCATCACGTTTGAGCTTCTGCAAGAACCAATGAGGTTCATTCACGTGTAATGCAGCACGTTTGAGCTTCTGCAAGAACCAATGAGGTTCATTCTTGTGTTACGCAGCATGTTTGAGCTTCTACAAGAACCAATAAGGTTCATTCTTGTGTTACGCAGCATGTTTGAACTTCTGCAAGAACCAATGAGGTTCATTCTTGTGTAATGCAGCACGTTTGGGCTTCTGCAAGAACCAATGAGGTTCATTCTCGTGTTATGCAGCACGTTTGAGCTTCTGCAAGAACCAATGAGGTTCATTCTCGTGTTACACAGCATGTTTGAGCTTCTGCAAGAACCAATGAGGTTCATTCTCGTGTAATGCAGCACGTTTAAGCTTCTGCAAGAACCAATGAGGTTCATTCTCATGTTACGCAGCACGTTTGAGCTTTTGCAAGAACCATTAAGTTCATTCTCGTGTTACGCAGCATGCTTGAGCTTCTGCAAGAACCAATGATGTTCATCCTCATGTTACGCAGCATGTTTCAGTGTCTGCAAGAACCAGTGAGGTTCATTTTCGTGTTACGCAGCACGTTTGAACTTCCACAAGAACCAATGAGGTTCATTCTCGTGTAATGCAGCACGTTTGAGCTTCTGCAAGAACCAGTGAGGTTCATTCACGTGTAATGCAGCATGTTTGAGCTTCTGCAAGAACCAATGAGGTTTATTCACGTGTAATGCAGCACGTTTGAGCTTCTGCAAGAACCAATTAGGTTAATTCTCGTGTTACGAAGCATGTTTGAGCTTCTGCAAGAACCAATGAGGTTAATTATTGTGTTACGCGGCATGTTTGAGCTTCTGCAAGAACCAATGAGGTTCGATCTTGTTACGCAGCACATTTGAGCTTCTGCAAGAACCAATTACATTCATTCTTGTGTTACGCAGCACGTTTGAACTTCCACAAGAACAAATGAGGTTCATTCGTGTTACGCAGCACGTTTGAGCTTCCACAAAAGGTTTGTTTTCGCGCGTCAAGCAGGTTCATTTGAGCGTCTGTTTATGTCCACTGATCAATGTTTAAATGTGAATAAAAGCCTAAATTCAATCTGTTCATCATATAAAGCGATTAAGTATCTTCAGAAAATTTGGACTAAACCACTCAATTCATATGGATTTGTTTTATGATCTCTTTATGAACTTTTTGAAGTGTCAAAGTGTCAGTTGCGTAGCTGTTTATGGAGAGTACAGAAAGCAAAAGTCTTTAGAAAGACGTGAGGGTGAGGAATTCATGACAGAATTTTCATTTTTTGGTGAACTAACCCTGTAAACAAACACTCTAAAGGCAAAACTTTTATTTGTATATCACATAGATCTGCTATTTAAAGGTACTATAGCCTAAATATGACATTTAGTTTACTGAATTACATACCTTTGATTGGCAGGTGTCTATACCCTGCTGGGGGGGGGGGGGGGGGGGGGAATGGCCTAGGATGGAGGTCTTAGCTGATCTCCTGGCATGGTTTTAGCCACCCTTCAGTCGGCTGGTCTGGGCGATCATGGTTAGCTGAACAGCTTGATCAGGCCATGAACGCACCTTAGGTTGTTTTAATATACGTTTATCAGCAGGGTCCTTTAAAATGTTTTAAAAAGGAGAAAGCAAAAAAACAAAACAAAAAAAAGATGTTTACTCATGGGTTTTATTATTGAGAGAAGTTAACAGTGGCTCATTGCTCACGAATAACTGGATGACTCATACAGAGAAAAGGTAATCACTGGCAATGATGTAGACCGGCTGCAGGGCAAACCCCGTTGTAGTGGAATACCCTTGTTGAGGTCCGTACAGTCAGTGAACGAGTGCATAAATCAGTCTTGAAAGCATAGCCAATGAGTTTCGCCGTCTCAATAGCGCTTCACGGTTTAGTCCAATAGGAACCGGCCTTACATGAACTGCTGCACGCCTATTGGCTCGTTGAGACGAGGACGTTTTGCGAACGTTTTCTGTACAGCCCCATCTCTTTCGCAGGTGGTGCATGTTCGGAAACAGCTTGCAATGTTCAGGACGAACTGAGACTGTCGTTTGTAATCAGCGTAATTTATTTCCCGTTTTGCGTTTTCTTTTTGACACTGACCGAACAGCATGTGCCAACATGCGCATGGAGTGGTCGCGGGGCGTGTTTTGATTCCACCCAGGCCACTTTTTTCTGGTTGATATACAGTGCTGCATTGAGTGTGTGCTGAATTACGGGTGCTATCTGTGTGTCTGCACTGAGAAAAAAGACAGAGCGAGAATAAATGTTAATGCACCGCAGAGCTTGAATGAAATCCGTCGTTAAACGGATACAACTTCACGTACATTCATTTATATATTCGCAGGATTTCTCTGTTTTCTCCTCTAAGCATCGGCATCGGGGTTTGAAGTGGTCATGCCTTTTGTTTTAATTTGGGAGACGAGACTGCGGAGCCATTTGCACGATGATGATGATTCACGACTGGACGGAGTTTAAAAAATGAGGAAGCATTTTTTTCTAAAGATACTAAAAAGATAGAGGAAAGGCCTCGTCGTCCAGCAGGCCGTGATCTGTGCATGGGAAAAGCGAGAAGAAAGGAAGAAAAACGAGCCTGATGAATAAAAATCGAGTGAAATGGAGCACGAGACACGCGCGTGGGGAAATATGGACCATATCAATAATGACGGCGGTGTGCGCGAGAACCAGATAGATCCGAACAAAATGAAGCACTTCGCCTCTTGAGCATTTAAACTGATATTTTTTTTATTTGCAATTTAAAGGAGAGGGGATTCCCGTGCTTTTTGAGAGTTGCAAACAGCGCTCAAGTTCCATGCAAGTTCTCCCCTCCGCTTTCTTTTGATTTCTTTACTACTTTTTTCCGCGGGTTTGAATTATTTTTGATCCAGATCCATAGCGTTGATATTATTCAATGGAATTATGTTATCAGTTACCGGTTTTGCCTCTAGACAGGCCGGTTCCCAAACATGTTCTCAGCCGGAGGGGAGCCATTAGTTTCAGCTCCAGTTCCTCTTTATTCGGAGCCCCCGACCCGAGGCAGCTGTCACAGGTAAAGAACAAAACATTTGGGCTGTGTGTCAAAACCTAGCATGCTGCCTCTCTAGAGAATCAGACGCGCGTTCCGAACGTTCGTTAGAATCATTTTGGAGCTTCCAAACTATTTGAACGTTCGGAACGTGCAAACGATTCTCAACTTCTGCCTGTGTAGTAGGAATTTAATAATTAATGTTCCGAATTTTTTAATTCGTGCTGCTTTTACTGCTCTGTTATCAAATGACTTGATTAATGATAATACTATTCATTCATTAAAAAAAATTACTCGTACAATACCACTCGTTGTCATATATCAACTAGTCAGTAACAGTCTCTTAATTACTTTTGATTCATTAAATAGAACCGGGTCATAAGAGTCATTCTTTGGGGAATCGGACTACAGTAGTTATACTGTATGTTTCGCGAAGTAGATAACGCATACTATTTTAGCAGGGTGTACCATGTTGCACATTCTTGGACCATTAACGCAACCGAACGTCATTAAAAATGATCCAGTTCCGGTATTTTTATTAATGCAACCAATTCTCGGCTCTCAACCCTATGTAGGCAGCTCACAAGGTTTTGAGACGAGGCCCAATTTCTATTCATGCTTCATTATTCTTCTGCTTGTTCAGCGTTTTGATTTATTTACTCAGAAGTCCCTAAGTGTCAGGGCTTGACAAGAGACAGCGTTATTTTCCCTAATTGTCTGTTGTCGCTGTCATACTGCGGTGTTGGCAACACAAAATATGTTTTGTTGTCCCTTTGGGCCACATGCTGACAGTCTTTTCAGGCTGAAAGTGTGTCACTCTCCCCCTCATACACACACTTTTTAAATTTGTTGGGGATTCTCTTGGTCAGCCCTCTTGCAACTTGTTACTCAGTGTCCATTGGGGAGATTTTAGGTGTTTTTCTGCTACTTTAACAAGCCGAATGAGTTGTCTGGTGCTTTTAACCCTGTAAAGCCTGATATATTAAATAATATCATAATAAATAAAAATCCTTTTTAAAAACATTGGAACAGTTTATAGAACATATAGACAAAATATTAAATATATAAAACCAACGTGTTTTATGTTTTGTATCATTTAATACATTTAGTCTGTATTACCCAGTATGATATAGTGAGAACGTGGAGCTCACACTTCAGAAGAAAAAAGAAAACACCTTTATTCAGAGATATGCAATTTGGTGCAGCTGTTACTTGTATGGCCAAAAAGTACAATGAAATTCTGATGCAATGATGATTGAGAGTTGTACAAATAAACATTGATAAAACGCCGGTTGTATCGTATTTGATACGTACATTTTAACATGATTTTTCTAGAAAAAAAAAAAGTTGCTTCAGTCCAGTAAATGTTTATGACTAACAACTTAAAAGTGATTCTTGCATTTATTTTATAAAAGGTATATTGTGTGCAACAGGTTTTTTCAACAAAGTTTTAATGTTGATAATGCATGTATCAAAATATGATACAGTAGGCTTTATATGGTTATGTAGCACTGCATCTTTTTCAACCATGTTAAAATGGGTATAAAGTATTTCTTGCTTTTTAAAATAGGTATAAAGTGATAAAACGGTGGAACAGTTGCTTGCACATTGAGTAATATCATTCTATCATGTGTTAGATATCAAGTATATAGGCAGTGCATGTATAAAGGATACTTTTAAGATGAACTGTAATCTTTTGCAGCCTGTACTTAATCTTTAATGTGAGATAATGCATATCTCCAGGTCAAAGGATTGTCACTCACTGTACTTGATAAATTTACTAGTCTTGCAGCAAGCTCACACAGTGAGAGATAACATGCTTAGATGCCCTGCAGGGCTTTGAGGCCTAGAATTTAAGATGTAGTCAGTCAATAAGGGTCATGTCACCAAGCAACCGCTTGTATTGAGAGTTAGATTAGATAACCCTTCTGTCCAGTGTATTGCCACAACTGCCCCTGGTTGTCTGAGTCTACCAGATGCTATCAGCATCTCTAAAGTCAAACATATGCAAATGTATTTGGCTGCTGCTTTTCTAGTCAAACTAGCTACTGCTGAATGTTTTGGATTGTTATGAAGAACAACAGTGACCACATTAGCATTATATCATAGATTTTCTGACTTGCTCTCTATCCTAACAGGTGTTTTGCCAGCCAAAAATGTTTTCCCTTGATTTTTAATACAATTTCGAGGTCCATTGGGAGTTTGACCCAGAATGCATTGAGACCTATTTGCCTCTCTTAATGGCGTTGCTTTGGCAAGCTTTGTGCAAAAAGCATTTGTCTCTTATCCCTGTCTGTTATGCAGCATGCATGAAAGCCCAGCAGCTACAACCGCCTTCTCTAAAAACACAATGCCTGACTAAGTGCCTCCCAGAGAGCTTGCTCTGAAACCCACCAAAGCGCTGCCTGGATTTTCGCTGGAATTTCATCCGTGGGTGGAATGTGGGATAGACCCGGAGCGGCTCTTGGCCCTCAGTCTTGACAAGTCCAGGCCTTTGTGCTCCCTCCGTATGGAAGGGACGCATATTCGGGATTTCTGTAGCGAGGAATAAGCTGGTCACATTCGCCAGCCTGTTCTTGGCCCAGCTTGCAGTGCAGTGGCTTAGAGCAATATTTTTATGAAAAGATGAGATCAGCATAGTGTAGCACAGCTTTCCACCAAGTTTGGGTCACCATTTCTGGTCTTGTCATATGTATTTTCATTTTAAATAATTCTAGACCCTGTGAAATTGCTTGACAAGCTCACTTTTCTTTCTTGAGTTGATGTAGGCTTACATTCGTGATGTTACATTCATGAACCATGCTGTTTGCCATTACTAGTCGTTGGCCATTAAAGGGCATTTGATTGGATAGTAATCTATAGTGCAAGGCGATTCTTCGGTATTTGTTCTACAGTATACATTTGATGCAAATAATAATAGCTAGGAACCAAAATATTTATTGTTGGTATTTATTAGTAGTAGTAGTATTAGTCATATACACTCACCTAAAGGATTATTAGGAACACCATACTAATACTGTGTTTGACCCCCTTTCGCCTTCAGAACTGCCATTTTAGTACAGTGAACTCATTGTCATGTTCAAGAAACCAATTTGAAATGATTCGAGCTTTGTGACATGGTGCATTATCCTGCTGGAAGTAGCCATCAGAGGATGGGTACATGGTGGTCATAAAGGGATGGACATAGTCAGAAACAATGCTCCGGTAGGCCGTGGCATTTAAACGATGCCCAATTGGCACTAAGGGGCCTAAAGTGTGCCAAGAAAACATCCCCCACACCATTACACCACCACCACCAGCCTGCACAGTGGTAACAAGGCATGATGGATCCATGTTCTCATTCTGTTTACGCCAAATTCTGACTCTACCATCTGAATGTCTCAACAGAAATCGAGACTCATCAGACCAGGCAACATTTTTCCAGTCTTCAACTGTCCAATTTTGGTGAGCTCGTGCAAATTGTAGCCTCTTTTTCCTATTTGTAGTGGAGATGAGTGGTACCCGGTGGGGTGTTCTGCTGTTGTAGCCCATCTGCCTCAAGGTTGTGCGTGTTGTGGCTTCACAAATGCTTTGCTGCATACCTCGGTTGTAACGAGTGGTTATTTCAGTCAAAGTTGCTCTTCTATCAGCTTGAATCAGTCAGCCCATTCTCCTCTGACCTCTAGCATCAACAAGGCATTTTCGCCCACAGGACTGCCGCATACTGGATGTTTTTCCCTTTTCACACCATTCTTTGTAAACTCTAGAAATGGTTGTGCGTGAAAATCCCAGTAACTTAGCAGATTGTGAAATACTCAGACCGGCCCGTCTGGCACCAACAACCATGCCACGCTCAAAATTGCTTAAATCACCTTTCTTTCCCATTCTGCCATTCAGTTTGGAGTTCAGGAGATTGTCTTGACCAGGACCACACCCCTAAATGCATTGAAGCAACTGCCATGTGATTGGTTGATTAGATAATTGCATTAATGAGAAATTGAACAGGTGTTCCTAATAATCTTTTAGGTGAGTGTATATTTTAATGCAATTAAAATATTAATAACAATAGAAATAATAAACAGTGTTAATATTATCATTGTAAATGCTAATATTATAAATGCTAAATTGTAATTGTGTAGTTGCGTGCACACGTGTTATTTTACATTTTATGCAAATAACTACAGCAATAATAATTAGAAATTTTAAATGTATTATTATTATTATTAGTAGTAATATACATTTTATGCAATTCATAATAATTATAATTATTAAAATAATTTTAATATTGTAAATTGCATCATGTAACATTCTAATATATTTAGTGTGCTATTATTATTATATTGTAATCTTTTTCTTTTTTTTTTTTTACATTTTATGCAAACAATAACTACAATAATAACTACAACAATAATAATTAGAAACAGAAAAAAGTTATTATTATTATTATTATTATTATTATTACCACTACTAGTAGTAGTTGTAGTTAGGGGTGGGTGATATAGCAAAAATATAATTTCACAATTTTTTTCAGGCAGGATCATGATCTACAATCTTATCACAATTCTTTTTTATAATGGCTTTTTGCAAGTCACTAAGCAGTTCAGCCAAATTAATTTCCCTATAAAAAAATACAATTAAAAATGTAGCCTTACAAGGGAACAAAAGAAAAAAGAATGAAACCATTTAGGCCAAAATAGGGGTGGGCGATCCTGCCAAAATCGTATAATTTTATCTTTGTTATTATGTTGATAAAGCTACTGAAGTTATTCAGTCAAGAGCAGTGAGGGATTTTCTGTTTTTCTTTGTTTGATTAACATTAATGACTCGGACAGCAGCAGGATTATTAGGCGGCTGTCACTTTAAGACCAAATGCATGGATCGGATAAACTGATACACATCCGAAATGTTTACATTCACTTAAGATATAAACGACTGTGTTTATGTAAAACTTGTGTGTATTTGACGGTTTACGTGCAGTAAGATGCGAAAGAGAACTTATGCTGCGTTCCAGGCAGGTTTTTGAGCCCGTAAGTTACGACTTCAAACCACGACTCACGAATTTGTAGCGTTCCAGGCAAAGTCACGCCAAACTGCCTGAGCGCAAGGAATTGTGGTTGCTAGATGTAAACAAAGCATGGCAGACCATATGGGGCTTATGCTCCTTTACAATCATTTCTATCGCCAAAGGTGCTTACTCCTTGCTTATTTGAGGGAAATGGAACAGAAAAACGGTGCATAAGGCAAGAGAAGCTTTTATACCTTTTATTTTACGTTATTTGTATATTTGGAAATGTATTTGGTATTAATTTATTCTTGCACTCAATGGACTGAAAACTAGGTAACGCTAGAAAAGCTGCTGATAATGCATAACATTTGCGGATAAATGACGTTAGAGCAATACCTTATTTTAATAAACTATTTGGTTTTTAATGTACGACTTTCATAAACACCGCATCCGTAGGGGCTGCCATTGTTTTTTCGCGGGATATGTGCCATCAGAGCTCGTAACTGGGAGTACATCGATCTAGTACGAGTTCACGGGTGGGAAGTCACGGGTTTGACTGCCGTTCCAGTGCACTTTCACGGGTAGAAGGTTGGAAAAACACGGGTTACAGGTTGCCTGGAACGCGGCATTAGTTCAGTACTCACGCAGAAGTGACAGGCTTTAAGTGTGTGTGTGCTTTATGCGAATAAAAAGCTTAACTGGCAAGGCTTTAAAACACATGCAAATAATAACCTTTTTTAAGATGGCAAAAAACTGTAACATGAGCGTAACCCTACTGCTGCGTTGCTAAACATGTGATTTGAATGTACATCGCATTGTATAGTATGTCGGAATGGGTGCCAGAAATGCAACTCCAAAACCACGTTGGGCCGTTCACCACAGTTTTGATACTTTTTACTAAAATTAAGAATGGATTCTGCACAGATAAGAGAAAGTGTTTTAACATCTCCATGCATCAGCTTTAAAACACATCGTTCAACAGATTGTTGAATGTTTTAGAAGGTTATATGCACACTTTGCAGCCTTGTAGAGGCAGGGCAATTATCTTTTTGTAAACACTGAATTTTCGTGTTTGTGCAGTCATAAAACATAAGTGACTGTTGCAACGCTTGTGTGTGTAGGTGCCCCTCGCTGCTGTGTTTGTTAGGCTAGCATTGCAGAGGGAGGCAGTTAAGCATGTGCCTGGACTCTGGGGGCAGTGGTTTGGGCTGCAGCCAACATCACAGATGGCCAGGATCTCTCGCTCTCTATCGTCATTCTTCTCTTCACTCTTTTTTTTCCCCTCTCAACTTCTCCCACACTTGTTTTTCTCAAACAAGCTTTTTGTAAATGACTGATTGAATGTCTTCCCAAAAACCGAGGGTGTTGCGTTGTGTTATCAGTCACAGTCTATGTGTTAAGCAGTGTTACACATACATGCGACTGAAATGTACTTGAAAGAACAAAGTAAAAACGTCATTCTCATTGTGTTTGGTAAATTGCAACATGTGTTTTGAAGAATCTCAATAATCTCGTGCCAGATTATGACGTGCTTCCTAGCAGGTTAAGGCAGCTGTACGGTGCATGTGAGCTTTCCCCTGCCGTGTCTCTGATGTGCCTGCGCTCGTGAATCACACACTTATTCATGTGCTGCATTACTTTACTGCGTCAATGACTTATCAGCAGCTCGACAGCATGTTTTTGCCATTTAGGCAGAGCAGCCCGTTCCCAAGCGCCATGTGAAGCATTGTGGCTCTCCGGTGCATCCGCTATATCTGTGGGCTCTCGCTGACACCATTGGCATCTAGTTTGCGAGTGGAGAGCCAAAGGTAGATCACATCTGTGTGTGTGTGTGTGTTTGTGTGTGGAGTTAGAAGGCCAACATGCATGCTTGAAGTACATTTGTTAGAGGTCATATCAGCCGTGTTTCGTGGTGCAGACAGGGTGAGGAGGAGTTTTTTTTTTTTTTTAAGGAGTTTGTTTATCTCACTCATGCGATAAGGTTTTTTTGTGCCATGTTGTTAGACTGACGTAGTTTCAGGATGTGGTAAGAATGTGGAGGGAGCTGTTCGGTTTTCAGTATTTCACAACTTGCTGCTGGTGTGTGTAAATGTGTGAGTAACCCTTTCACTGCCGAAACTGCTTTCATATTCACCATTAACATTCAGTTCCATTGGCATTCGTTCAGAGTTTGTAGTTTTTTTCTATTCAGGTCAGTGAGTTTTAAAAGACACCTTTAAATTGAGGCACATCAGGATGGCGGATCTTGTGCATTAAAGTATTGCCTTCATTTAGAAGTGACACAAATCTCCACCCTTGTTGACAGGCTTTCAGTATCTCACTCAAAAGATTTTCTTGATGTCATTTCCCTTGCTTATGGGCCTCTAAGATATTTAGTTTGGGTGGCATTTCTGCACAAATGTACACCACATATGTACACATACTTTTTTGTGTAATTCTTATTCATGATGTTACTCATTACTCCAAAATAGTATAATGGTTGTCGGTTATAGGTATTTAATGATTTATTTGATCAATTCTGTATAATATGCAATATATTTAAATGTAAAAAACATATTTAATTACATAGCCTATAGTAATGTTGATATTAAATTATTAATATATAAATAAATGTTCTTTGATAATATTTAGTTTTGGTGGATGCTTGGATCCCTTGCGTTGTGGTCTGTTTGGTTTGTCGACTCCATTGTTGCCTCAGAGCCATGACCGTTGAATGTCGTCACAATATAACTCTGATTCACTTCCTGTCACTTTAATCCTTGTTGCACCACAAAACGGCCATCAGCAAATTGTGCTACCATCTAGCAGTGAGTCTAGCAGAGATATGTTACACAGTGCGTTGAGAAGTTTGACTATAAGAGGGAAAGACAACCACATGTTTGACATTCTTTTTATTGGTATTGCTTAATAGTTCACACAATCATTTACTCACCCTCATTTTGTTCCAAACATGTATGGCATTATTTCTTCTGCAGAACTCAAAATAAGATACTTTGAAGACTTTCAACTGTTTTTTCCATGCAATGAATGTCATTGGGGCCCTAAACCACTAGTTTGGACCCCATTGACTTTCATTGTATGGACAAAAAAAGAATTCAAGAAGGAAGTCATACAGATTTGGAACAGCATGAAGAAAGTGCAGGTGTACTTAACTAATAAGTTAAAGTTGCGACCTGACCGACTCTATAACCTGTGCAGTAAAAACGGCGTTTATGGCTTGGCACTTACAGGAATGTGCACTACCGTTATCCAGCATTTCACAGCATGGTGCTATAAATCATGAGGACGCTTTGAATTTATGAGCCCTCTCCGAGGCCTGTTCCTTTAATCTGAGTGAGTTTAGAAGCACAATGTCGGATAAGGTTTAATGGGAATCTGTCTGGCTTCCTCTTTTGTTTGCTTGTTCTGTCATGAACCCACTCCCTTTTTTTTCTCGGATGCAATTAGACATGAGGAAGAAATAAGTTGGAGCTTGACTATAAACTGACCATTATCGCTTTCAAGAAAGAAAATGTGTAAACGTGCTTGGAAGAGAATTGAAAGAACGAGGCAACCCTGTGGCACACCCGAAATGACCTTATGCTGGCATTTGTTTCATTTCAAACTAAGTCAAGTTGGATCAATATGAAAAAAAAAAACCTGTGATCATATTTAAGCAAAGAACATTTTATTCCATAATAAGTAGATTTACACCTGTTAGGAACCATGGAAAGGCTTTAGTGTCAAAACTTGTGGTTGATTTCATATAAGGACTTTTATGCCAGTTTGATTTTGTACCACCTCTTGGTTTGATTGATTGATTTTGATTCCTATTGATCAGCTTTTGAGCGAATCTCATTAAACCTGTCGAAAACCTGTTTACTTTTGCATAATGAAGCTTTCTTTTGAGCAACATTAGGATTTTTGCATTATTTTCATGACAACTGTCAAGTTGTATGCGTGTATATATAATATAATATAATATAATATAGGGGTGTAATGGTTCTCTGTAAAAAAAATTGAACCGTACCGTCTCCACCCACAATTCAGGACAATATGGTTTGTTGAAAATAACAATGCGTAAATGCAAAGTCTTGCTCGTGAACAAACAAATTCTCACAAAAATCATGTCAACATGCCCATCTTGGCAAGTATCCTGGCAAACATTTTAGGTTCTGTATTAAGTGAATGTAAACAGTCGAGAGAGGCAACGCATTGTTGTGCATTGTCTTAAAGTGACAGCAGCCTAATATTTGCTGTCAGTGTTTTTAATGTTAATCAAACAAAAGACAAGGAAATCACTCACTGCTCTTGACTGAATAGCTTTTGTAACTTTAATACTGATTATCTTTATTCAATTCATACAGTGAATATATGCAATGTTATTTTACATTTGATTGCTTTATTCAATTTCTGTACTTGAAAACTGATTAGATACCTAAATAGCACTGTTTATTTTATTTTTATCTTTGCTCTATTGTATTTATTTTTTGCTGCTGCTTGTAGTTTGATATTTGTTCTTATTTTCTTTATTTTTATTTGACAGTAGTAGTGTTGTCACAATACTGGAATTTCCAACTTTAATATGATACCGTTTCCGATACCACAGGGAAAGCTGCATGCTTATGCACGGATCCAATATACTGTTACACAACATGCGTTTTCTCAAAACTATTTACATTTACATACAAAACTGACTGTATTTACCTGAATAGTTGCCAAGACGGGCATTTTGACATTTGACATTTAAGTGCAATAAGCCACGAAAAAGAAACCAATTTGGTACATATATACATTTTGTTTACACTTTTGTGAACACTTTACTTGAGTAATTATTATTCATGATTTTTCTCATTACTTCAAATTCAAAATGGTATAAAGATTGTAGGTGATAGTCATTTTTGTATTGATATAAATGTATTTTCTTATTTTATCAATGAAAAGAATGTTTGTCTGTATAATGTGTAATCTCTGTATATGAGGGATGTGACGGTGAGGAAATTTTCCCACCGGTTAATCGACGTGTGACAACACTGATAAAACCGGTATCACTGGCGAGGCTTTTCAAATAGCTAATTTTAAACCGAAAGTAAAATGCGCATGGCCGCTCGGGCATTCATAACGGCAGCCGTGATCATCTTACTTTCAGTTTAGAATTAGCGTCAATTGGGAGGCGGGTTGCTTGAATTGTGGGTTATTTAGCCTATTATTTCTTAATGAAAAACACAACAACAAAACGGTACAATGACAAACTCACTTAAATAGGCTTTTTTACATTTCGCTTTGAAACCAAATCTTCCGCGATCATTTTGTCGGTTAGCTCTTCGCTCTTGAGATGAATGAAATCTGACTCCTGCTGCTGGTCTGTGTGGCGACTCTCATTCGGCTCTGTATTAAGCAGACAAGTTCAGTTTTTAATTTTAGTTTAGTGAGAGAACAGACACTACATGATTTTATTACTATAAAAATCAAGTGCCTCAGTGGGCAAGTGATGTTACGCCTGAACAACACCGACTATCGCAGCAAGCCTACTGTATATGTAAGATATTTAAATTAAATGTAAAAATGAAATGGAGTTACATGTTAATGTTGACTTAATTAATATATAAATTAAATATTTGATATTAATAAAACTATTATTGTATCATCTGCAATTATTGTACCGTTTTTCAGTAATGAGACTCATTGTAAAACAATAAAAAAATAAAATGCAGTGGTTGTAAAAAATAATTATTTTTTACCTTTTCGTTTTTGGGTAGTTCAAGTTACTACTTGCAATACGTTGACAATTTCTGAGAGATTCACCCTTTGAGATTCACAAATCTTCACTCAAAAAGCATCTCAGACAGAAAAGTTGTAAACATGGTGCAGATAAGAGCTGATTAACAACAACTGTAATTAGACTTTGTGTTGCATTCTTTGGAACAGAATCAAGATCACACAGTAATGTTGAATGGGTTTTTCTGTCCGAACAGGCTGTATTACATTGGCAAAATTAAGCCAAGTAAATACACCCCTGACTCCCCTCATGACGTGCTGTCAGGGTTTTTTGTTTGGACCCGGGCCTGAGAGCTGAGAGCACGGGGTCAGGAACAGGAGCCTCATGAGGACCACGTCATGCTCTCCATCATTACACTTCCTGTGTTTGACTCAGGAATCCACAGCTGTGATGGCCCCTCTCTCAAGCGCTAGGCTCTTTTGCTCTCAAATGCAAATACGCACATTGTCAGCTGTGCTGTTTATTAGACATGTGACCCAGCGCGCGCAACTCCCATGTCATTGATCTCACATTTACATGAGTGCCAGTAAGTCTGTACTGGGAGAAACATTCAAAGCAGAGAGGATGTTAGGTTTTGGACACAGCGGTGGGGTTTTCCCGGGCTGTAAGCAAAGATGTTTAAATAGGAATGATATTTGATTGCGGTGCTCATTCCACACATGCTATCAGCAGGGTCGAATGTGTCTCACTTCTGTGAAACGGGTCCATTAGTGTCTTGAAGTTGCAAGGAAAGTCTGTTTTCTGTGACTGTGGTTTGCGTGGGTCCAGCTCATCCAACTTGCTGTTCTGCTATTTATGGAAATGCTTCTCCGCAGATAGATGTGGTGATGTCACTGCTAAGAGAGGCCAACTTTGGTCTGAGAGAGGGAGCTTGTGTTACACCTGTTCCTAAAATGAGTCCAAGCCACACTTAAAATCACAAAACTTAAAACATTATGCTTTTGGCTCTTGCTTAACAATGGATTCACATTATTTTGTTAAAAATTGCACTATTCTTCATTAAAGTAAATATGAAGCACTGTATACTATAGGGCTGTTATACCAATTAAATTAAATCAGTATCAAAACCCATCTTACCATTTATCAAAATCCATTTACGCAGCAATTACAATCGCCTAAATGTTGTGAGATTAAAGGTGGGAGCTGAGCAAGGCCGCTGGAGCGATTGTTAATAAGATTAACGCACCACACTCCTCGCGAGCAGCGGGACTTTTATTATGCCTCAGTCGCCGGCACCATTTCCGCTTTTCCGGTCATGAGTATGAGGTAACGCAGCTCTGTTTATCATATTAGATACATTTGCGCGTGTTGAAAATGATGTTATGACGTTAATCTGTGCGTTCGCTCGGTGGCTGATATGACACTTGTTGCACACTGCAGTAAGAGTAAAGCGTTTCTGCTAAATAAAACCAGAAACCGAGGGTAACGCAGATATGACGCAATTGACAGGCGACTCCCTCACACGTCCCGGTTCCTTGGTTAAAATAGCAATTTTCTCACGATTTACAAATAGTTGGAAACATCTGGGATATTGCAAGTACTCAACAGAACAAAATATATAACACTGGCCAAGTGGTTTTTGGATATTATACTGAAAAAATGTTACGTAGTGCACCTTTAATGTTCTAAATATAACATTTTGAATATAGAAATATGTATATTATATGAAAAATTATATGATACTATTGTAATAAGTGAAGACGTGGTCACACTAGACTGAGCATGCGAAATTTCGTCTTTTCCGGTCTTACGCATTCGCATGAGTTTGAATGGAAGTCAATGGAATGAAAAGTGCAGTGTGACTGCCCCTTGAATCATAAGGGCAATTCAGACTGCGTGACAGATGCAGACCAACGCCGACAGTCACCAGATTACAGCACATCACTTTTCAGACATTTTTAATTAAAAATGTTCAATCAACGAAAACAAGCTCTGGCACAATCCGACAGGTAACACACTGATCCGACAAAACCAGACGAATCGTCTGTTGCCGTCTTTCTGCAGTGCAGTGTGAATTGGCCAATAGATTCATTCAACTGATTTGCTCAGACCGGCTGATACATTTATGAAAGTAGCAAGTGTCCACTGACTTTATGAATGAATCATTGAATCATTGACACACTCGATTTGTTCAAAAATTTGTGAATCATTCAAGAACAAAACTGCTGGGAGATGCAGCTTTTCTGCTTTGTTTGTAATCAGATTTGTTGGCAAAATACGGCAAAATCTGTCAAAATTGACAACGTTGTCGAAAAATTGTCAAGTCATATCAACTTATTGTTTCTTGAACTGTTATATAAAATGAATATCAGTTTGCAATCGTGCTGATATTCAAGAAAATATTCTTGAATGCTCGTGTGATATTGCTTAACTATAATATGTTATAAACAAAATACAAAAACTCATACAAAGGGAATTCATATCTTGAAACTTCAAGGCATTTCCGGCCTTGCACGATGCTTTTTTACGTCAACGCCAGACTAGCTTGTTGTTAAGCTTAATGGAGGGCTATTGCCTATTTAGTTAGGCTGGCTGTATTGAGATGTTTTAATAGTGGTTTAATTTCACAGCGGTGATAAACACTGCCAAAGTTTAGGTCAAACACAATCGTTACCTGGATGGTTGTCACCAAAGAAGGCAAGCGGTGTCTCAGAATTAGTAAGAATAAGTTGTCAGGCACATGCTGAGAATTGAAAATTGTTGCCACAGTCCAAATTTAAACAAAAACTAAAATATAAAATAAGTCTTGCTAAAAGGGCACTTATGTAGTCAGAAGCCAAAAGGGCAGGTGCTTGAGCACCACTTGGGGGTCCATGGGTGTCGGAACCATTGTATGCATTGCATTTACTTTTGGACCCACTCACTTTTACCATCTCTAATTCAGCGCATGTCTGTTTACCTACCCCTAACCGATAAACACTTTATTATTAAACACACATTAGATGCTTTTTTTGTTTTTTTTCACTTTTCAAATATTTTCTTAATTTTTATTGAAAATAAATGCCTTTCCGATCTGATATGTGATGTTTGAGCGAGTTCGGCAAAAGGCGGATTCGAACCTCGGGTCAATATGCGTGAACTTTCTGCCATGTTCCTTACCCCTACACTATTACAGCTGTTAATAAATTAATATATATATATATATATGTATGTGTGTGTGTGTGTGTGTGTATATGTGTGTATGTATGTATGCGTGTATGTATGTATGAAATATACGTACATGTATATTGACTAGATGTAAAACAAATAAAAAGAAATCTCGCTCCAAATAGACTCTTTTGATAACAGGTTTTTATGAGACGTGATTCCTTGAGGTCACAAAACTGCAAATAAAAATAAATATGCTTCATGATAGTGAGCACACATCTTTGATTACAAGGCAGCTGAGAAGTTGACAGAGTTTTATTTAGAAAATAAAGCATACAGTCTGCTCTCTGCACTGCTGATAAGGAGACTCTAGCATGCTCTCCTGCTGCCAGCCCCTCCCACCATTTACGTCAGTGGTGCTGCTGGTCTGGTTGGCTGTTGCTAGGTGGCTGTGTGTGAGTGTGTATGGGAGAGGGAGAGACATTTAGGGCTAACACGGACAGTTCGTTTAAGTGTGTGTGTGTGTACAACTAAGACAGCTGCACTAAGCTCAGCACGCATTCTGTTTGGGCCTTGAGCTGGTCTCCGGCCATCTACAGTCGTGCACACATGCGAACACACGTACGCAAATCCATACACCCACATACTGACATACACTGCAACACCTGCACGCAAACTGACACAGAGACTATGATCCACCGTTTTCGCAAGATCCAATGGGAATAGCTCTGATTTGGTCTATAATCACGGTTCTTGTCAGATGGATTTTTTCTAAGGTAGGTTTCGGTGGATTTCCTTGTTGGCTCAGCTTTTATTACATGATAACCCTTGACAACTGTTCATCTGTTTTTAGAGAAAAAACTAACTCTGTTAATTGCCCCAAACTCTTTGTCTTGAATCTGAAGTGGATCAAGTTAAGATACAGAGCTTGACTTACAGATAACTTGACTTGGAAAGTTGCTCGTGTGGGGCTTGCTTATCAAGTAGTGATTTATGAGTCAGTGAGGAAACCCCACCGAAATGCATATAGACCACATCGCCATGGCTCAAGCCATAGCAGTCACCTTGGGCAGAGCAAATTAATCATCCGTTTGGTTTTGATTATTTGATTTGCAGAATGTCTTACTCATGCTTTTACCTCTGTGAACATCTTGTGTAGAGTCATTAAAACTATTTAGGCTTTTAAAGTTTAATTCTGATATGGTAAAATGTGTTATTTTGGTTCAGAAATAAACACTGAGACAATGCTTGCAATGTTATTTACATTTTGTTATAGTTGCATCCAAAGAGAATTGTAATGTGTCATTTGTTAACTTGTTACGCTGCATTCACATGGGGCATCATCACTTGACGGAGGGCATGTCTAAAGCTTGGTGTTGACACGACTGTCATAGTGACAACATCCAATCGCATTACTTTTCCGGTGATGCATGAGCGCAATTGGCTAGCGTGTCTGAAGCTAGCCAATCACATTATTTTTCCAATCACATTACAACCCTAACGTCTGGTAGGGTATTTGCATAAGCGATCTGATTGGCTGATGCCTGCATTGGCGCTTCAAAAGTTTAACATTTTTCAACTTATGCTGCAAGCAATGCCGTTGACATGACACAACGGAACCCACAATTCAGTTCGGCAACGCATGGTGTCACCCATTCAAAGTAAATGAGAAAGCGTTAACGCCCTGTGTAAATGCTCCGTTAAAGTTGCAACGAAACAGAAGTAGTGACAGACCTTTTCTTCTGTATTGTAATGTACATTTTAATGAAACAGATTTTTGAAAATAAAAATATATATGGTCGGGAGTCAGGACTTGGTGTTTTCCATCGGTTGTTGGTTGGATGATAGCAGATCTGGATATGAGCTTGTGGTTGATTGTAAGAAAGGGGCGAACAAAATGATTGGACAAGTCCGGCTAACATCAAGTTTGTTGAAACAAGTCTGTTGTTTCACTGGGAGATTTTGATCAAAAGTTCCATGGATGAATCATTCACAATAAGATTAATAACATGCATTTAGAAATAAAATATTTCCTAACTGTTGCACATTGGATTGTTCAGTATTTTGGCTAATTTGATTTGCACTTTTATCTAAAAATGTAGTACTCTCTGCTCCGTTTTACCATATTTAAAATTATTTCTGTGCTAAAGTTGACTAGCTGTGACTAGCCTAAGTGGAGTCAAAACTGTTTCAGTTTGTGTAGTTAATTCTCATGTAGTTCCATCTTGATTTATCAGACATCTTCCCAAGTTGATCTGGCCTGAATGGTTATTTGAATAAATTAAAAAGTTAATCTTTTTCTTGGGCGATCCATGCGGTAAACAAAGAGGAACAAAGTGCTGAATAATTTTCCCACTGCCTTTTCCTGGATTAGTTTAAAGGAAGTGGTGATGGTGTTTCCCCCTGTTTAAAGGCCTCAGTCGAACCTCCAGCGGGAGACGGCAGTGTGGAGTCCGCTGTGGTTGTGGCGTGTTATTGTGAAGTCTCTTGGTGAATTGATTGGGCTCCGTCCTTCTTCACACAAGCCTTTAACTTGTTTCGCATCCAAACGCTGTGTCAATAATTGGCTTGTAGGCCTGCTAACCTGTTCAAATAGACCCCTCAAAGCATTGCAAAAATTCCTCAAGAGCTTCATAAAAGGTGGCAATCGTGCCTTTTACCACCATCAAAGCAGTTCTCAGGTTAGCTGTAGTAAGAAGTACATTTATTTTTCAGCTTTTGGACATTGATAAATGGTGGTAATCAAGTGGAGTTGGTAACATAAAAGTTGAAGGATAACTTCCAAGGAATGCGTATTAATGAACTTGGCAGTTTCTGAGTAAACTTTATCATACTGTGCATCTTTTGCGCAATACATCTGCTTGCCCCAATTGAACTGTTCCTGAAGTTAGCTGTAGTTGTGCTATAAGTTGCTTTGGCTTTGAGATTAAATGATTACTTGAGTAATTTGATTAAAGTCGCGATGAAACGGAAGTTGCAACAGATTTTCTTTTGTATTGTGATATATATTCGAGTTTAAGGGGTTGTTGAATTTTTTTTTCTCTTTTTTTTTATCCATTGTTTGTTGATTGGATATTGGGCTGTGGCCATTACACCAAAAATGATGCAAACTTGTAGCGAAGTTGATTGTAAGAAAGGGCCTGGGAATTAAGCAGACTTAAAAGATTGGAGAAATTCAGTACATGTCATCAGAGAGAAGTCTGATGTTTCACTGAAAGATCGAGTTTTGATATTTTGATTAACATTACATGGTCAAAAAAAGTACCACTTGCTACCAAAGCATTGTGTAACCAATTAGCAAGGTGGCATTTATTGAATTAGCTATAAAGCTAATCATGTTTCCAGTACTAAAAATTTACATGATATTTTTAAGTTAAATTTATGAATTAGCTTACTCAAATATTTCAAGTTCAGGGTAATTAAAATGTATGATTACAAAATAAAAAAATGAAAAAAAAATTCTGCTTACTTAAACTTTAAATTCCTTAACTTAAAAAAATGTAGGGAACTGATTGCCTAATTTTTTTTTAGTTTTGCCAACTTATTCGGGTTTACAGTGTGGTAAAATGTTATTATTCTGTTTCAGAAATAAATATGGAGGAGACAATGCTTGCAATGTGATTTACGTTTTGTTATAGTTGCGTCCAAAGAGGATTGTAATGTGTCATTTGTTAACTTGTTACGCTGTATTCACATGGGGCATCAACACTTGACGGATTTTGGGCTGTGGCCATTGCACCAAAAATTATGCGACTTGCAGTTGATTGTAAGAAAGGGCCTGGAAATTAAGCAGACTTAAATGATTGGAGAAATTCGGTATGTCATCAGAGAGAAGTCTGATGTTTCACTAAATGATTGAGTTTTGACATTTTGATTAACATTACAAGGTCAAAAAAAGTATACATGGATGAAGTGTTCACAATAAAATCTAAAACATGCATTTACAAAGTTTTCATTTTATACCGACTTAAATAAAATATCTAATGTCAGCTGATACCAGTACATTTAAAATAATGTCTGATATATTATGCATTCCTACATGAATAATCTTTACAATAACGGTGGATCACACAATGCTGAAAGTGTATAGGAACTCAAAAAATGGCAAATGTCAAACGTTTGACAGTTACATATTAAAACTACGTAAATGGTGACAGCAGTTGTTTGTCCACATTGTGAAACCAAACATATCACAATAATCCATCTTATAAACCGAGCGTTACCACGCTCAGGATTAATTCTAGAGATAACATACGGAATGTTTTGCTTTTATGTGATTGCAGATAAATGGCAGATGTTCTCAGATCTCATTTTCTTGACTGCTTGTCCAGTCATGAGCTTGTTTGTTTTATTACGATTAGATGAAGCCCATTCATTTGCTTTGCAAATGTCTAGTATCATGGAGAAGTAGGCGTGACAATGCATTTTTGAGGCACGAGATGTTGATCGTCTAAATAGTTTAGTTGAACATGATGTCTCAATGAGGTATATAAGAAAGTTCAATGAATGACACATAAAAGAATGTATTGTTGAACAAACTAGCTGGATGGGTTTGAGTTTCAGGTTCGCCCCAGGCAATGGAGTGTCTTTTGTCAGACAGACGCAACAGTGTTTAAACTTTTTGACCAATTATAAATAAACACAGAACATAATATGGTTCATTGCAGATTTTTGTGGCTAAAATGTATCCAGTAATACATATTTTATAGAAACTGTAGAAATACAAGTAAAAGTCTTTTAACACTTTAATGTACAGAAGCATAAAATCTAGGCTCTGGTATATTTATGCTTCTGCCAAGTTATAAAAAAAAAAAAAAACATTTTAGAGTGTATATTGTTGCCCAAAAAACTAGACTGAGGTGCATTGTGGGCTACAATATGTACTTTTAAACTGTGTTTTAGAAACTGTAGTAGTTAATAGGGGGGATTAAAATGGCCATTAACCCTTTAACAGACCACTTGTTTTTGTTAAATATTGTTTTTATTTTCCATTTTATTAAATTATCCAGTTTTCATTGGACCTCATTCAAGCATGCGTACACACAAATTTGTGCGTGAAAACTGCGTAGGAACGTTTTCACCAACAAATTGCAATTGACCAAAAACATTGGTCCGTAAATTTACGGAAACATGTAGAAACAACTGAAACCACACGTATGCAACAAACACTTTCTATGTACCGCCTTATCATTTTGTTAAGTCTACATGACTATAATTTATTATTGTTATAATAAATAATACAACTTAATTTAGTCTTTAATTTATATTTCATAATAACAATGAAAGAGTAGAGCTGCACAGCTGGGTAATGAAAGGTCAGTGAAAGTTGTTTGTTTGAACTGGTTTTGAGAATGACACCTTGGCACTGCTTGATCTGGTGAGAGCGTGTCTGCAGAGAGCGGCATATGTGTGACGAGAGTGACGAAAGTCTGTAAAGAAAAGTTTGTCTTAGACAGGGTTTTTTTGTGAAGTTTTCCTGTGTGTACAAATACGAAATAACCCACGCAATTATTAGTGAATGAGACCCATTGTTTTTTATTTTCATTATTTATGAATGCTGGTATACTTCAAAATGATGCTGGTATTCTGTTGTTATTAGCATTAATTAAACTGACCACACTATTTGACTATTTGAGAATTTTACTTTGTTTGCATCGAGTCATTATTTTCCTGTTTATCCCTGTAAAGCTGCTTTGAAACATTCTCTGTTGTATAAAGTGTTAGTTATAAAGGTGACTTGAGTTGATGATGATTATTATTATTATTATTATTATTTAAATGTATTTTTTAATTGAGCTAGTCATTTAACTACTATAAAAATATAATAAAGATAAAACTGTCCATTAAAGGAGGAGTAAAGACTGACCTTTTGTCTGTTGTGATCTGAATTCAGGAAATCGTTCTGATGTAGATTTGAAATCAGCCTTCCTGAAATATCCGTGTCATTTTTGCTAAACTCCCAATTTTATTATTATTTTTGTTTCATTATTTTTTGCTCTTCTAGCCTGCTTGCTGAAAGTCAGCAAAACCGCACAGACTGTCACGCCTCGCTGGCGTACAAGCGGCATTGGCCTCTCCAAGAAATTCAACTCCTCCGTTCCCGCTCCATGTCCGGCTGCGCTGATGCCGCTCGTGTGCTGAGCCCATATGGGCACGGCTGGGTGGTTTGTCATGCCCTGCTCAGCTCGCTGGTAGAAATTACTCACATGCAAAAACACCAAGTAATGTGTGTAAACACTGAGTTTGTTGATACTAAAATACTGCCGCGGCAATCTCGGATGACTCAAGGCGTGTTTTTCTCTGGCCTGATGGTGGTTATTGCAGATAGGGGATGTCAAAGTGTCATATGAGGGTTACTGCAAGGTGTAGTTGTTTTTGTAGCCTGTTTATTCACTTAGCAGTTTTACAGTTCATCTGTTCCACTGGTTATTAACTTAACTCAAAGCACTGTCATCATTTAAGTCCTGTTTGCCTCTCAAACTGCAGACTGGCCTCCAGCAGCATTAATACCCTGACCTAATAGTGGCCACCTGTGGATTACTGGACCCTCTGTCTTTCATTTTTAATAAATGCATTTTGCCACAGGATTACATGAGCGTATTGTGCTAAAATCATCAAATTTGGTTTTATTACCAGGGATTTTAAGGTATGGTTGCTAGGTGATTTGGTTTTGGAATCTTCAGAAAACTTGAACTCAGTTTTTCTCAAAATTAACTTTGCTGACTCTATTGACATCAAAAAATGTATATATAAAAAAAATATATATATTTAACAATATATAACAATATTTTTGTATGTTTGTATAGTTGCAAGAAAAGGTATGTGAATAATGTTCATTTTGTGAAAATAATGTTCATAATGTAAAATGTATTATTCACATTTCACAGATTCTGCAGGGGGTTCGCATACTTTTTCTTGCAACTGTATATATATATTACTGTATATTATATATTATTTTATATATAACTTTTGAAATAAAACTGAATGTCCATTAGCATATTTATTTTGGTATTAAATCTTTTACATTTTATATACATTAATTGTTCATAAATATGTTGTTAATTTTTACTGTTTATTACTATGGATGATTATATTGATTTATGTTTTTCTTTCTGTTCGTTTAGTAAAAACAGTGTGATTTTGACTAAATGAATACAAAGAACAACATTCTTTGATTTTATTTATTAGCTTTATTTTGTATTTTTTTTTATATATATATATTCATATTTGTTGACTGTATTTTTACTTGCAAAATATGTTGAATGTACTTGGCAACATTTGCTGTTTGATTGAAACAATTTGACTGAAAACTTGAATATAAATGTTGAGGTATATCGTCGCAAGGCTGAAATGTTCTTCAGCTATATCATCCAATTGTAGTGGCAGTCCTAGTTTTGTGCATTTGCAGTTTTATTGGGCAGAGGCTCCAGGCGCAGGAGGGCTGTTAATGGATAAAAATCAAGTATGCAAATTGGTTCAGTCCATTGACGTCAGAAACTGAATTGTATGCCATCTGGGGACACCCTGACCAGCCATCTAAAAGCTGTGCTGAAGTGCTTGTCTTTGCCTGCGTATGCACGGTTCTTTTTGGGTATATTGCAGCACAAGACGTGCCAGGTCTTGTGTTTCACAGTGAACCTTTCTCCTCCTCATCTTCTCCAAAGGATCCCCCTTTATGCATGTGTTTGTGTTCATGTGGACGAGTACTTACCAGAGACAAAGAAAATATGACAGAGAAAGGTTCTTTCTCACACAAAGCATTTTATTACAAGCCCTTATGCTGTCCTCTAGTTGTGCTTTGTGCTAGCAGTGCCTGTAACATCTTAAAAGATAAACCTGTGCTACCTTTAAGGAACAACAAGTACGAAAACTACGTGTTCGGCACACAAAGGCCTCTTTCGAGTATTGCGAGCAGGGAATGCTCCGCCCACCGCTCTCGGATGGCCAATCACACCCGCATCTGCATTATGAGCAGTGGTGCGAGTGTCTGTTCATGAATTAATCTCTGAATGGCCCTGTATGGAAGCGTAATGAACAGGAGAGCAGATTACACTGGACAGATGATGCACGCTTAATTCAGTGAAGCTGGCTTCTCCGCTCCAGCTTCCTGTGTGTGAGCACTAGAGGCTGGGCTGATAACAGAGTTGAGCTCACGTTCAACCCTCCAGCATGTGTGTTTCCCCTCACGTGATTATAGTGGGACTGAGTCACGGATTGGCCAATCACTCATATTAGAGGTCAAGTCACATTTATTTATATAGGGCTTTATACAATACAGTTTGTTTCAAAGCAGCTTTACAGTGATAACAGGAAATTTATGCAGAGGTGTTTAGAGATCTAGGGCAACTATCACACACTTATTTACATGCTGACTAATTCAATAATTACTTAAAGACCTTTAATGGAATACTTAAAGTGAGGCCTCATAGCATTGTTTTACTATGAGTGTTTGTTTTATATGTGTGATTAGGGATGCATTATTTATTTGATATGTAAATGTGCATGGTCATCTAATGTTCCCTTAAAGTTAATCTTTAAAAAATACTAAGAATTTAGTAACACTGTTAAATGTAAATAGCAGCAAATAAAATAATAGCAAACCTCAAAATGAATATAATTTTTTTTTCTACTCTGATTTAATGTTGTATTTAATTTGTTTTTTTAAATTATTGAATTTAATTTATTCAGTTTTTAGTTAATTTATACAAAATACAGTATTTTAATATCAGTCATTGATCAGTCTTTATAAAATAATATAAATATAATATAATTGGTGGATTATCTATATCTGAGTGTGTTCAATAGCATCCCTAAGTGTGTTCAATAGCATACTTATAGATATTTATTACTGAAATGTTGGTGTTACGGCACTTTGTTATACCATGCTAATTAATGATTACCAGTCATGATATTTCATCTTTCATCAGGAAGTTTGGATTGTTTGTATGTACTGTGTTTCTTTTTGGTGCTTTAAAATCATGTTTTTCCCCTTTTAAAATCCCACTGAATCGGTTTAATGTTTAATATTATAAAATTCTGTTTAAATGGGATATTTTCACATACATTTTTGTGTGTCAGATGGTTCCAAAGGACAGCAAAATATGGCAAAAATGTATAAAAGAAAATAAACAATAGATGATTTTCTTTCTTGAACTTGTGATGGTGTTGTTTAAGCCTTATTGAATATACACTGCTGAGCATTTGGCTTGTATATTAGTTTTTTCCCACGTGTTTGAGTAAATGCAAATACTGATGTTCGTCTGCATCTCTTCCCCCGCAGAGACGCGGAGCAATCTCCTATGACAGCTCTGATCAAACCGCTCTGTATATTCGCATGCTAGGTAAGCACCATCTTCCCTGCCTAATACACACACACACTCACTCACACACTCACACTCTCAACCTGTTAACAAATGCAGACACAGGGTAGATGTACCACTGCACTGGAAGTTACTGAGCGCAGCACATTATACAACAGATTGTGCAACAGAGGGGATGGAGAGCCTCAACCATCAGTCAAAAAGCCTCTGATAATCTCATCATTACATCCACAGCTTAAGTCATTCCTCAACTGGGAATTGCTTAGTGTTTCCCTGAATTTTTCTTTGATTTAATACTTATCAAGCCCTGGCTCTGCCTGATTGCTGACCCTGAGGACACTTTGAGTTTATAGGACAGCACTGAAAGATCTGAAAGTGCCTGATTAAACGTTGCGTATGAACAAAATGCACATCAAAAAGAGTATACTTTATCCCATGTCGGATTAACCTAGGAAGGAAGCATTTTAGGTTTATGCTTTTATGTTAGGCAATTTGGATTTCAAGTAAATCTATCTTGTTTTTAAAGATATTTAGACATTTTATGGGAAAACTAGACAAAGATACTGATTAAGAGTTTTATTGCAGTATATCATTGCACTTATCGGCACAGGTTAAACTTTTAGTATTGTTTTAGTATTGTTAAATACAGTAGCATCACATGTATAGATGGCAAAATGCATGTGGAAATAACTTTAAGAAGCAGATGGGTTGGGAAATAAAACATTTGTACAAATTTTTGGCTAACGGATTTGTAAAGTGAACTGCTCAGATTTTGATGATAGATAGAGAGCGTATATCACTTGAAAGCAGTTTTTATTACTATTTTTGTTAATTTTGTTTTTAGATTACTTTTGATGCCATTATTGGATATTTATCACCTGATTATTGGATATTTTTTAGTTTAATCTAAGCCTTTTAGAACACTTTCTCTTTAAAAGAGTTGCCGTGTGCATGTAACAGTCACGTTTATTTATTTTTTTTAAAGGAAAGTTCACCCTAAAATGAAAATTCTCTCACAATTTACTCACACTCATGCCATCCCTGATGTATATGATTTTTTTTAAATGAAAATCAATCTCTGTGAGTCCATATAATGTTCATTAACACTTAAATGCTTGTAAAAATGTTGTTTGTTTATCTGAAGAAAAGGTTATATTCATCGGGGATGGCATGAGGGTGAGTAAATGATGAAAGAATTAATTTTCTGGTGAACTATCCCTATAACAATGTCATAGATTTAGATCATAGATCAGCCATGTATCACATTATGAAAGTAATGATCAGAATTTCAGTACGAGTGCATCCCTAATAAATGTATTAGTTTTGTGTGTACAGTAGGGCTGCATGATTAAGTGAATTCTGCTCCATCTGAAAGCACTGCGTGTTTGAGACGCTTATAACATGTGTTTGAAAAAGCAACACGTGTCAAACAAATCTTTCCAAACATGAGAATCATTTAGGAACCTCTTGTCCAAAAAAAGACAATATTTAATAACATGTTTTTACTTCAAACTCACTTCATAACGACAGTTAAGCATCCTTCTGTGAGATGATGTGGCCTCTTACACAGAATAAGGCGCACAACATATTATTTCATAGTTTTCTATACAGTGATAAAGGCTATGTTGATTAGCATTGAAGTGTAAATGCACTTTGTTATCATGAAAATACCAGAGAAGGCTTGAAGAACTCATAAAAATACATAAAAAATGTATTGTCGTAGTCGTGTTTATTAGTCATGTTTAATCAAAGCGTTTCAGTCTTCTGTTTATTCAGCTACAGGGATAGTATGATGCCCGTAGGGATTTCCTGGAAGGATGTGCTATTGTACTTCTGCAGGGCATATTTGGAGTTTCTGCGTGAGAGCGCCCTCTGGCTTTCACAGAGCCGTGCTGCACTAACAAGCTGCGCATAAAAAAACCTTTGCTAAATCGCGTGCAGTTTAATTTAAATGAATCGTGCAGTCCTAGTGTACACCAAATGTGTTTTGTGCGATTCATCTTCGAGCAATTACCCTTTTAGGATGAAACTTGCATGAATTTTATACATGAGACCCCTTGTCTGTGCTGTCAGAGATTTCGCCAGAATGTTGTGGTTTCACGTATGTGCACATTAAATCCGATTGACTGGCGCTTACACAATCAGACTAGTTCATCATGTCCGAGTTCACCACTTCCGTATCACACAGACTGACTGCTTTGCTTTCTGTCACTGTACCATGAATTAGCGATACACTATAAAATCATAACAACCTGGAGTATCTACACGTTCAGTAACATCCCCTCTTCAAGCATGTAGCCAAAAACCCAGTAAAGCTATCCCTGACCTAATATTTGATCGTAATTTCTTTTTTTGTTTTGTTTTTAAGCTGTGACAAACAAAACAATCAAACCCTCATTCGTGTTTACACCAGGTATGAACCAACACATCTCACCACCAGGAGAGACAAACCCGCTCACTCGCTTTCACGGCCTTTCCCTTTAATAACTCTTCCACATCATTCTTCCTTAAAGACCTGCATCCGTGGGCTCAGTCTAATCAGTGGCATTTCTCACGTTAAAATGTCTTCTAATTATATTTGTGGGTCAGGAGATAAGTTCTGGTTGCGTACGAGAGGATTGGCGCAAAACAAATAGAGCGCACTTTTGGTTCCATAATTTGGATGTGGTCTTGCTTCTTCGACCTCCGCGGCTTTTCTTCTGCATGTCCGAATAGCTTCCGTCTGGGTTTTTTTTTCTTCTTTTTTTCTTTTTAAAATGTCTGATTCGCCTGTTGCATGTGTGACATACTTGTAAGGTCGGTCCGTATCTATAATTGCTGTTTTTTTTCGTTGTTCTGTTTAATTTGAAACTCATGTTTGTCTTATTCATTTTAATAGTGTTTTTTATGTAATTGTAATTCACAGTTTTGGTATTTTGATAGGGGCTTGTGTAATATTCAAACAGCTGTTTTCAAGTAAGTAAATGTACTGGTGGGAGGCTGTTTTATTATTTGTTTATTGACTTATTTACACGTTGACTACTTTTTTACTGCACATGAACTCCAATCAGTAGTGACTGACATGTTGGAGGCTGCCATTACTCAGTAAAAGTTTATGCGTCCCCCTCCTTCTCCCTCTCCATGCAAACACACACACACACAGCTAGAGTTTGATGAAAAGGCCTATTGAATGACTTTTTAACAGATGTGACTTTAGAGCTTTGGCCAGCCTCGTTGAAGTCCCTCTGATTTCCTCTCCATTCTGTCCTGGGCTGAAGCACAAGCTTGTCTTTCTTCCATGCGTCCTCCTTTGCTCCTAGCCGTCTGAATACTAATGCATAAGTCCCTCTGGCATGGCGATGCATGATCTGTCCCTTGTCCTTCCCTTTTCCCCATTCATTGGTGGTGTGTGTATGTCTGTCTCTGTCCCCCTGTAGCCAGGCCTGTAACCTGCTGTACGTTGTGTTTGCTAACAAATCTCTTGAGGACCTGTGTGTTGATGCCTTCTAGGAGATGTGAGAGTGAGAAGTCAGGTAGGCTTTGAACCTGAACGAAGAGGCTCACACCCATACCTGGGCATCGATTTCCGCACTTTGCACTGTAAGTACCAAATTTAGAATTTGAACCAGCTCTGAAATGAATCTTTACAGTATTTGATTCAATGCAAAAAAGTTTCGAAAATCAAAATTCGTCAAAATGAAAGAATAAGTTACTCATCCCATAAAACATTACACATAAGAAACGTGAATCGGAGTCCTTTGAGTGTATGTGTCCACTGGTCAAGCATGAAAAACAAAAAATGTATTCAAATTCTGAACTGATTATATATCACTAAAAAGCTGTCACTCATCTTAGTTCATCGCGATGACGCAATCTCACGAAGTTCCGTTATAATCAATGAGGCTGTCTACACTGCACAACGGATCTCTTATTTACATAATGTCTACATTTTGTAGAGGATTTGCGAATGTGCAGAACTTTGAGTGGTGAATGGATTTTTTGTCCATTGTGTTCAAGAAATCAACAGATATATCTGTTATTAACTACATTGCTCAAAGCTACAAAACATGTTGTAAATAGAAACCTTTGACGCTCTCCAGAGCACAAACACAGATACGCACTGGATCGTTTGCCAAATCGCCAATATGCTATTATTACGGAGAAACTGATCCTAGACCAGCAGTTATGAGCAGATTTTCCCTCTAAAAGCAATCAGAAGCAGCAGCAGTCAGTGTTTTGACTAAGAAAGTTCCTCGCTAGTCTCAAGTCTGTGGCCAGGGGAAGACTAAGCCTTGCCCAGCCTTGCGCACGCTCCATCTACGATTATTTATGTTTTGTAAAATTATGTAATTTGAAAGTAGGCATTGAGGTCCACCCTATTTCACCAAGGTCCACTCACATTGAAATTTCTGGCCTCGCCACTGGACTGCTGGGTAACATTTATTCAGTCCATTATACCATACTTGTTCTGTTGTCTGACAGAAAATATGGAAATGCTTTATTTGACATTCAGCTATATATTATGTTAAAATACAGTATGTGAGCACGGATTAGGAGATAAAACCAATGTAAAGTGCCGATACTTAGCGCATTATCTTAGCTATTTTCCATTGACAATATTTCGCAACACTGCTTACAAAGAAGTCACTTTTCCAAACCAAGCAGCTTTCTGTTGGTCAAAGCGGCGAATTTGCGTGACTATCTTGAACACGACAGAACTTTTTCACCCTCATGCTAAATTCTCAATCACTCAGGCCCTGTTTACACCTGCGTTTTGGTCGATCGGATCACAAGTGGACTGGGGAGACATACCCATTTACACCTGGTATTTTAATCTGTCTCTTTTGTCTGCTTTCAACCACTTCTGTCCTGATTTCTTTAAGGAGAGGGTCTATGGGCGGGTAAATGTATGTGTTTCTTCAGATCTTTCAATCAAATGGACAAAATAATCTTGCACTATTTACATATGAACGCGCCCAGAGACGACGGAAAAACACGGAGAGCAGCAGCTGTCGTTTCTGCTCTGACAGCCGCAGGACTAGTTAGAAATCAGGAATGGTGAGAGAACATTGTGCTTGGTACGTTTTGGGTCTTCAGTTGACAAAGTTTAAATCCCATCTGACTAGTGTGCTTTTCACAATGTTTAAGCATTAGGTCGGTAGGCGGAGAGTAGGCGTCTTTTGCGGCTGTTCGAACATATTCTACCACGTGCGTTTGCACTACGAAAGCAATCCTGTCGGAAGTGGACGAGCTTAAAATGTTTTATTAGCTGTATTAGCGTCGTCCATTTAAACATTAAGACTGTGTTGAGCGATATAATAGTGATTCGTTTTCTGTCAATGAATGAATCCAAACGGTTGCTCATCTGTCTAATAAAACACATAATATATTAAAGCGTTTTTGGTGTTTCCATTGTTTCCACAAAATAAAACCAGAAATCGAGGGTAACACAGGTATGATGTCATTGATAGGCGACACAGACACGGTCAGTGTCCTGGTTAAAATTGCTTATTTCTCTGGATTTAAACATTTTTGGAAACATTTGAGATAATGTAAGTCAACAAAATATATAACATTTTTCTAGTGGTTTTTAGATATTTTATTCCAAAAATCTTACATATTGTGCCTTTTAATTCATGTTTCAAATATTAGTTGAGAGAAGATATTAATTTGTTATATTTAACTACACTTTGACTGAATTCAGTAAACGGCTTTAAACATATATTTATTTGTTCATTTGAAAGTGATGTTTATTTACGTTTTCATTATTTAAATTAAAGATTCCTTCATTTGTTTATTCCTCCAACCATATGAATATATTGTAATCGAATTATATTAAAGATATTTTCCCCAGTTCTCATGGTGCATATGTCCCTCTGTCTGTTTTAAAACTAGGTGATCTGAATTTAGGAGAACGTACACAGAGCACATGAAAAGATTTATTGCTCTTTTGTCATGGTAAAGTGAAACACTTTTAAAGACTCTCTTTGGACTGTTCTTGCCTTTTTGTTTTTCGGTCAGGCGTGACCTCTCGTAGGCAGCTTGAGCACCACGATCGCAACGATAGCAACCACATTTTTAAACAGCAGGGGCTCCTCAAGGAACCAAAGCTAAAGACAATAAATGCTTAAAATGTGAAGATCCGCCATCTTGCATCATGGAATTTCCATGTTCTCTTTTTCGCATGTGTGTGTACAGCCCGTGCTGAGTCAGCAGGGTCGATTCCAGCTCGGAGAATCCGGAGACTCTTTAGTTTCCAGCGACACCTGCTTTCGTCCCGTCTGCTACGAGGAGCGCCACACCTCAACCCCCTCCACATCCTGGATGAGGACTACTGCGGTCAGGCCAAGGTATGGGATCACAAACACACACTGTGCCGAAAACTCAGTCAGTGCGTCCGAAATCTTAGTAGGTACTACATTTGAATTTACTTTGCGACCCTTAAAAAATATGTTCTATATAGTATGAATATAAGTAGTATGAATGTCGGACGTACTACATCCACCATGTTGTTAGTCCCGTGACCTACCTGCGTCAGATGCGTTGCTTCATTGGCATTCACAAATCCTCGTGGTCTCAAGTGTCCATTGAATGCGTGCTTCAGAATCTCGGTGGAAGTAGTAGTTCATTCGGGGGCTTATCGCTTACTGTTTTTCGAATACTATGCATTCGGACATACTACTTTTTTGGTGTACTGTTTTTCACATACTATTTAGTAGGGAAGTATTTAATTTCGGATGCAGTGAGTGACTTTAGTTTACCCTGAATATTCAATATTTGTAGTATGTTTTTAAAATAAGTTCTTGATTTTTCATCTGTGCTCACTGTAATTTTCTCACAGTGTATGCTTGAAAAGGTTGGATGCTGGAATTTTGACATATTCCTCTTTGACAGACTTACAAATGGTAAATATTTTGATTCTGCAGAACTTCATATCTGTATGTGTGAGTATTGTTGTGTTTTCCCTCCATTATAGCCATCCACAGTGTGTATATACTTCACTTTTTGTTGTGAACACTGCCGCCTGCTGGTAGAATAATGCATGTGCGATATTGAGGCTGAAGCATTGCCCAAGCCCTCATTCCTCTTGTGCTGTTTGTTGTTTTTAAGGAAACAGTCTGGTCTTCTTGACATTTCATTTGCTGAACCAGTATGGCCTCATCGAGCTCTTCCAGTTAGACATGGTTAAAGTGCGTCGATTTCTAGGTAAGTGTTTTTAATGTCTTTTTTAGTATAAAAATGCTTTACAGCTGAGACTACCATTTTGATCAATTAATCTGATGAATTTTATTTTTATTAATGTTATTTAAAAAAACTGTTTTATTTTATTAAAAATACTTTACACATTTTGCACAGTAATCTCCTCCAAACAATTTGCAAATGGAATGTATGAAATTATATATTGCAGGTAAAAACGTAGTAATTCCCTTTTCAAAAAAACTTGTTTTATGTAACATTTCGTCTAAATAACATTCATTTTAAACCTATATGCAATATTTAAAAACTTTTTATTATTTATACATTTTATTTATTAGTAAAAAAAATAGAAATAGTTGTCAGCATTTACTAAAATATTATCATAATATTTAAAAAAAAAAATATTTATATATAAGAATATAATTATCATATAGTTTAACTCATTTTTAGAATGAGCTTTTTTTGCAAAATGGAAATATTTTGCAAAACTTATTTACAAGAATTTTACAATTTGTGAATTTGAATTTGTAACATTTACAAGAGTATATCAATAAAATATAAATGTTCTGAACATCTGAAGTTCTTCTGAACAGCAGAAGAATATGAAATGATTTTCTTATGAATTATGACCTCCACCATTTATACTTATTATTATTTTCCTTTTATTATTATAAAATTGTATGCATTATAATAACTTTTTTTTCAGTATTATAAACATCAGTGATGGAAGTTCTGCATGCCAGACTGCACTGATCCAACTAATTGATGAAATTTGTTGTTGATTATTGTCATAATTGATTTAATTGATGAGCTGCAGCCCTAATATACTGACAAGTACTAATCTTGCTGAATTACTTTGATTAAACGTTGTGCTCTGGTTTTCAGTTCTGGTTCAAGAAGACTACCACAATCAAAACCCTTACCACAATGCAGTCCATGCTGCTGATGTCACCCAGGCCATGCACTGTTACCTGAGAGAACCCAAGGTGATTGTCCTTATATTAAACTCCCTTTTACAATACTGTACTTACAGACTTACGATTGTCTCTGTGTGTCTGTATTCACAGCTCGCCCAGTCCCTCACATCATTCGACATCCTCTTAGGGTTGCTGGCAGCAGCCACACATGATCTGGACCACCCTGGAGTAAACCAGCCTTTCCTCATCAAAACCAACCATTACCTTGCAGCTTTGTACCGGGTTAGAGCACCATCCAATGGGATTTAAGCATATCATTAGCTCCATAATCCTCTTTATGTTCAAAGTAAATTACTGTATTTGTAAATATGTCAAAGTAGATCAGTACTGACGTGTGTGTGTCGCTCTGTAGAATACCTCGGTTCTGGAGAACCATCACTGGAGGTCTGCAGTGGGTCTGCTCAGAGAGACCGATCTCTTTTCACATCTTCCTGCTGAGGACAGGTCAGTCTCAGCATTTCTTTTCAGCCTAAAGTCGTCTTGTATTGTATATTAGGCTGTGTTATCACTTGGCATTAACATGCAATCACTGTGATCCTATCAAGCAGATCGGACCATCAGTAAGTCAGGACACAGTGTGTTTACGCTGGTCTGGATAACCGATCGGAACTCTCTTTCCCGCACAATAAAAAAAAAAAACTCTGCAGAGGATGGCCCTAGTGCAAACTCGACCTGAAGTTTAAAACCATTTTCAGTTGCGGGAGATTTTACAAATCTCAAAAAATGAGTAGGATGAGGAGGTTGCAGATAGTTAAAGGGATAGTTCACACAAAAATGAAAATTAGCCCATGATTTACTCACCCTCAAGTCATCCTAGGTGTATATGCCATTCTTCTTTCAGATGAATACAAAAAAAGTCCTGGCTCCTCCAAGCTTTATAATGGCAGTGACTTGTTGGGTCATTTTTTAAGTCCATAAAAGTGCATCTATCAATCATATAACTGCTCCACACGGCTCCGGAAGGGTTACTAAAGGCCTTCTGAAGTGAAGTGGCGCGTTTGTATAAGAAAAATATCCATATTTAAAACTTTATAGACTAAAATAACTAGCTTCCGGTGGTCAGCGGTATGCAGGTCGACTTACGGTGAAAGAGTAACCCCTCTTTCCATAAGCATTTATCCACCTTAATGCCATAAATGGTACAAAAAATGCCCGTTCTATATCCACAAAGATATAAGTGTACGAGACTCACTAGTGCTCCGTGTCCTGGTGTCCTCTATATTTCTGACAGTTTGGGGAGAGAGGAGGGGGAATAATGACAGTAGGCGAGGTTTTGTGTGACATCGACCTGTGAATGCAGACACGATCCGATCACAATGCATCCTCGACTACCTCCGAACCCGGACATGTTGGTCGGATAACATTCCGATCACAAACGCATTTACGCTTGTCTTTTCAATGCATATGGACAACATCCAGATACAGGTTGCATGTTAATGTCAAATGTAAATGCAGCCTTAGTTAGAGCTTCTTACACCACAAACAATTCATCTTTTTTTAAATGTTCCATCCTGTCCCCTAGAGCTTTTTGTTACCGTCTCTTTAAGACTTGTAAATGACCCCTGTTCCTTCTGATTGACTGACTTTAATTGGTCTCTAACAGTCTGAGTATAGAGAGGCAGCTGGGATCATTGATTCTAGCCACAGATATCAGCCGACAGAATGACTACCTGTCCCGGTTCAGGAGACATCTGGATGAGAACGACCTGTGTTTAGGACACTCTTCTCATCGGCATTTCACTCTGCAGGTGGGAATTTGGAATTCAATATAAATTTCATACAAATAAATAAAACAATATACAGCGCATCCAGTAAGTATTCACAGCGCTTCACTTTCCACATTTTGTTGTTAAAGCCTTATTCCAAAATTGATTAAATTCATTATTTTACTCAAAATTCTACAAACAATACCCTATAATGACAACGTGAAAGAAGTTTGTTTAAAATCTTTGAAATAAAAAAATCACATGTACATGTACTCCAGAGATGTTCAATCAGATTCAACTCTGGGCTCTGGCTGGGCCACTCAAGGACATTCACAGAGTTGTCCCGTAGCCACTCCTTTGTTATCTTGGCTGTGTGCTTAGGGTCGTTGTCCTGTTGGAAGATGAACCTTTGCCCCAGTCTGAGGTCCAGAGCGCTCTGGAGCAGGTTTTCATCAAGGATGTCTCTGTACATTGCTGCGTTCATATTTCTCTCGATCCTGACTAGTCTTCCAGTTCCTGCCGCTGAAAAACATCCCCACAGCATGATGCTGCTACCATCATGGATGGTATTGGCCAGGTGATGAGTGGTGCCTGGTTTCCTCCAGACATTTCCTCCATTCAGGCCAAAGAGTTCAATCTTTGTTTCATCAGACCAGAGAATTTTGTTTCTCATGGTCTGAGAGTCCTTCAGGTGCCTTTTGGCAAACTCCAGGTGGGCTCTCATGTGCCTTTTACTGAGGAGTGTCTTCCGTCTGGCCACTCTACCATACAGGCTTGATTGTGGAGTGCTGCAGTGATGGTTGTTCTTCTGGAAGGTTCTCCTCTCTCCACAGAGAAACGCTGGAGCTCTGTCAGAGTGGCCATCAGGTTTTTGGTCTTCTCCCTGACTAAGTCCCTTCTCCCCCAATCGCTCAGTTTGGCTGGGCGGCCAGCTCTAGGAAGAGTCCTGATGGTTCCAAACCTCTTCCATTTATGGATGATGGAGGCCACTGTGCTCACTGGGACCTTCAATGCTGCAGAAATTTTTCTGTACCCTTTCCTAGATCTGTGCCTCGATACAATCCTGTCTCGGAGGTCGACAGACAATTTCTTGGACTTCATGGCTTGGTTTGTGCTTTGACATGCATTGTTAACTGTGGGACCTTATATAGACAGGTGTGTGCCTTTCCAAATCATGTCCAATCAACTGAATTTACCACTGGTGGACTCCAATCAAGTTGTAGAAACATCTCAAGGATGATCAGTGGAAACAGGATGCACCTGAGCTCAATTTTGAGTGTCATGGCAAAGGCTGTGCATACTTATCTACATATGATTTTTTTTGTTTTTTTATTTTTAATAAATTTGCAAAGATTTCAAACGTCTTTCACGTTGTCATTATGGGGTATTGTTTTTAGAATTTTGAGTAAAATAATGAATTTAGTCCATTTTGGAATAAGGCTGTAACATAACAATGTGGAAAAAGTGAAGCGTTGTGAATACTTTCCGGATGCACTGTACTTCTATATACAATTGATATGCAAAAATGGCTTTTAGAAATCAAATAATACATTTGAGATGTTTGCTTTTTAAGAACTGGAAACATACACAAAACAAGTGATAATATTTTAATTGATTATTGCAAATAATATCTGGTTTACACTTTACGGTAACACTTTACAATAAGGTTTAATTAGTTAATATTAGTTAACTACACCAGTTAACAGGAACTAACAATGAAACATATTTCTAAAGCATTTATTAATCTTGGTTAATGTTAATTTCAACATTTACTAATACATGATTAATCAAAAGTTGTTAACATTAGTTAATGAACCTCAACTAACATGAACTAACAAAGAACAGTTGTATTTTTATTAACTAATGTTAACAAAGATGAATAAGTACTGTAACTAGTGTATTGCTCTTTGTTAGGTTATATTAGTTGATGCATTAAATAACCTTAACTTATGGAACCTTATTGTTGCGTTAGTTAACATTGAATAAAATTCATTCATTCATTCATCAATTTAGTTAACATGAACTAACAGTAAAAAATTAGTATAAAATATGTATTAATCTTAGTTAATATTAATTTTAACATTTATCAATACATGAATAAAATCAAAGTTTGTATCTGTGAACATTATTTTTGATATAAACTAACAATGAACAGCTGCTAATTTATTTAGCAGATGAATTGTTCATTATTAGTTAATCGTTAACTAATGGGACCTTATTGTAAAGTGTTACCAAAATCTTTAATTTGACTGAGAAAATTCTTTAAAATATTAATGAATTATTTTTATTTTTTTAAGATATTTATTCACATGAATGGATTTTTTGTTTTGTTGTTGTTAGTTTGTTTTAGTTACTATAATGCTGATTTATATGTACTTGAAGTTGTGATGTGATAAGATCTGTGAAAGTCTCGTTTTAAGTGGAAGGGGCTGCACACCACATGTTTAAATAAAGACAGACACTTTTGAGCACTTAAAAACAAATCCACATGCGTTCATGTGTTCCAGATGGCCCTGAAGTGTGCAGATATCTGTAACCCATGCAGACCGTGGGAGCTCAGCAAACAGTGGAGTGAGAAGGTCACAGAGGAATTCTTCCACCAAGGTACCCAGTACTCATGTTGACCAAACTCTTTGCCTTTGCTACTGGTTCACTGTGTTCAAAAGTTAATCTTTATGCTTTGGCATTGTCTTCTTATTTAGGAGACATTGAAAAGAAGCATAAACTTGAAATCAGTCCACTGTGTGACAGTGAAGCCAACACCATAGCCAGTGTTCAAATCGGTAAGAACCCTAACTATCATTTATGTGATTTACTGTAAGATGGTTAAAATCGTAAAATGGCCTTAAACAATTACTAAATAAACAACACAAGCTTGTGGCACCATCTGCGGGACACGTATAACATGTTTGAAAGCGCCAAATGCGAGTAAAAATTGGTGTTGAAATGGTGTTACTCGCCAGTTGCCTGTTTTTTATGAATTTTGTCAATGTATGGTTGTGAGAATGTGATATGGCTTTGTGCAAACATTAAATCGCAACGGTTGTGATGTAATTATACAATATATAGTCTGTCACGCTGCATGTTTCAGAGTAAAGCACAGCGCTGTTCATTTTCACTTTAGATTCACAGTAAATGCTGCTCTGTAAGTGTTGTGTGTTTGAGTCGCTTATAATTTGCATTCGCATAATGTGTTAATCATCTTCCCAAATTTGTAATTAGAAGCGGTAAGGTCTCCCTGCGTTTTTTTTTTTGCCAAAATAAAAGCTCAATGCTTTATCTTTGAAAGCAAAGACATTAAGACAACCATAAATGTTAGTATTGTAATTTTACAAATAAAATAATAATGATAATACTAATTATTAACAAACAATAATAATAACAGTATTATTATTATTATTATTATTATTAAATTCATGATTTTTATTTTACAGTACACAAGTATGTATTATTTCTTTACTAATTTAATAAAATATATATATTTTTAATTATAATAATTGCATGTTGGGTGGGTTGGTTTAGCTGATCACATGCCTGTATATTTTATATATTGATTTAATTCGAGACACTACAGGCAAAACCAGTGTTTCTGATTTTTTTCAGGCACTGAAATTGTGGTCAATTTTGCTTCTATATCTTGTCTTCTTTTAGACTCATGGAAAGAAACTTCCAAAATACACATTTAAGTGTTTATTTTATTACACTTTTTCTCAAAATGAGTCCGAAATCTCCACTTCAGTAGCACTTAGATATATTTACATTTTATATAATATGGAATTTGGGCTATATATAATAAAATAATCTAAAAAATATTTTTAAAGTGCGTGTAAATATATTAATTATAATTATATTATAATATCATATTTATTTATTTCTAAGTTCTGGCTGATCTAGTGATATCCGCTTCTGATTCTCTTTTTCTGGTACCAGGTTTCATGACTTACGTGGTGGAGCCTCTGTTTGCAGAGTGGGCGCGTTTTTCAGACACGCGGCTCTCTCAGACCATGCTGGGTCATTTGGGCCTGAATAAGGCCAGTTGGAGTGCCACTGAGCCTGAGGCGTCGGGGAGCTCCGAGGAGGGGGAGACTGAGCTGGCCCGAGCCACCGAAGAGCCCAGTTCCAGAGCCTTAACTCAGGGAAGCCAAGAGTCATGACACCCCAACACTCACATTGGGGGGGAAGAACACCTCTACTGCCCTCAGCCAAACATCTTGCGTCACATTTGAGTTGCTCGCCACCCATCTTGAACCAACCACTGATGATTTCTTTTCTTTTTCATTTGTTTGTGGATTTAATTTATTTAATTTTAAATTCTCATTTACCCTGCGACATAGAGCAATACATAGATACCTCATTTGGCTACTGCTGCAATTTTTGTTTCCTTTTAATTATTGTGGTTTATTTATTTAACCTTATTTGTTTCGTTTTTTTCCTTTTCTTTTGGGTGTTACTAATTCAACTCCGATGCTTTGATTAAAGACTGTAAGGGAATGCGGGGTAGGAAGGAAGCCCCCTCCTATGGCTTTAAAGTGCCATTTTGAAACAATGAATTGCTCTGAAAGTCATTTGAAACACCTTGAGTATTTATAGGAGAGGTTTTTACAACTGCACCAAGAGACAATGTGTGTGAAACTGAATGCGTGCAAGCGTGCGTGTGTGTGTGTGTGTGTGAGCGTGTGCCAGTGCTTCTGCAAATCAATCTTCCTCCTTGTGTACAAAAATACAAATGTGAAGAGCCCAGTCCTTTTGCTGCCTCTGAAGACTGTTTACATGTTGTTTTTTAACTGAATCATGTTAGTTCTGTGATTATTGCCTTTTAAGCACAGATGTGAAGAACCACTTTGTACATTTTGTTCGAAACCTACTGCTGATGATCAACAAAATCTGTCAGACCCCGCCGGTGTGACGCATCAGATGCCATACGAATGCTCCATTTGCATCTCTCTCCCTTGTATTTCAGACAATGCCCCTATGTTGAAGTAATGTCACTCTGTGAAAGGTGGCAGAGATGAACCCTTTCGACCATGGAAGAAAGATCTGGTCACGGGACATGTAGCTGAACAGACTCTCCATGGATTTTGCTCAGGGTTTCACCGACCTGCTTATTGGGAGAAACAAGGAAGTAAAGGTGCCTTTTGTAGGTAGCCACCACCCTCTTTTTCTCTTTCTCCTCTGTATTTTGTAAAGGAAGATAAGAAGTCCTTCTCAGAATGTCTCAAAGCCACTCTCGTCTCTTCGGAAGACTGCTACACAATGCCTTAAAACTATGCACAAAGCTAAGTGACCAAACCAGCTGTCATTTTCATTTTAAACCATTTTTAAACCATCACATTGTCCATTTAGTGCACTGTCTGACCCTTTGCCTTTTTTTTTTTTAATATACAGTATGGAGGAGAATTGGTTTAATGATTTGATTTTTAACATTGAACATTCCATTTTTGTGTATGGTTTTGGATTCTGTACAGAATGGACAGTTTTGTGCTTCTCTTGACATTTGGAAAGAGAAGAGGTGCTTTATTTAAGGTGATTTGTATTTTTGTTGTAAGTGCTGTAAGACTGTTGATTTAAGAAAAAAAAACTGTTTACAGTTTGTTGTAACAGCCATTTTGGGGAGACGACCTATGTGTCAAGCCATTTTGTAAAGGCTTTGCCGTATAACCTTTTGATACATACTTGTTGCAGTTGCATTTTTGATGAATAAATCTTCGCAAAATGTTTCTCTACCGGATGGCATGAGCTCATGCTGTTCTGTACAAACCACACCCATTAATGTGTTGAGTATTTTGTGCTTGAAATTTAGCCAAGCAGAAACACCATTACACAAATGAGAAGACACCAATTGTTTTAGGTTTATTCAAGAACTGAAAGTCCATTAAAAATGGTTCTGTAGTGTGAAATAACCAACTATTTAGATTACCACAATCTATAATGAAACTAAATAGATCTCCACTGAGGTATTGCTCCTATGTGCTGGCCATTAAATTAAGTATAAATTTTGTATTGTAATATAATGCAAATGCACTGGTTTTAATATAAGACTAGGTTAAATGTGCAAAAGAAGAAACCTTTTAAAAAGGTACAAATACTGGTCACAACTGTACAAATACAATTCTGATGATACACATTATGATTAAATGTAATAGACCTGTTATACATACTATCCTGTGCATTGGTTTCACATGAAACAAAACTACATCATTCAAATGATTTGTTAAAACTGGTTAAATAATGTTCCAAAAATAATAAATTACAAACTAAAAAGGCATTTTAAATTAGCTCTCAACATTAGTGAGCAAATACTACTGACAGCACCATCTACGCCCCATTTCTGATCACACACGGGTGCTTCGTAATTGCTATAGTGGTAGCAGCATGACAGAAAAAGCTGATGTCAGAAATTACTGATTTTCCAGCAGTTATGAATTGTACCTTTGAAGTAGAATGAATTTGTGTGCAAACAGATGTTAAAAAAAACACTTAAAACTACTGATTAAAATAAAACAATCCATATACTTTGGTGCTTTCGTTCAACATTATCCCTTCAAACAAGAGGAATTCAACAAGGTTCAACACTGGACCTTAAACAGATCTAACCAAACCCACAAATAAAATCATAGATTAAAAAAAAACTTTTTTTTCCATGTAACTGGCATTATTGATGGAACTCACTGTGGCACAACATGTACTAATGGAAACTAACTTTTCAAAGTGCAAAAATATCTAATAGGGAAACCTGCATAGTGTTTTAGCTTGTGCATGCTAAACCCAAAATGAAAATTCTGTCATTTACTCGCCCTCATGTTCCAAACCTGTAAGACTTTCGTTCATCTTTGGAACACAAATTAAGATCTTTTTAATGAAATCTGAGTGATTTCTGTTCCTCCATTGATAGCTATACAACTACTACTTTGACGCTTCAAAAAGTTCATAAAGAGATTGTAAAACTAATTCATATGAATTGAGAGGTTTAGTCAATTTTCTGAAGCGACACGATCGCTTTATATGATGAAAAGACTGATTCGCATATAAATATTGATCAGTGTATATAAACCGAACCTGCTTGACGTGCAAGAACAAACCTCTTGCGGAAGCTCAAGCGTGCTGCGTAACAAACAAGAATGAACCTCATTGGTTCGCGTACGTCAAGCGAACATGTTTGAGCTTCCGTTTACCACAACTGATGTGTGATTTGATGAATGTTTATATGTGAATAAAAGCTATACGAGTATAAAGCGATCGTGTTTCTTCAGAAATTTTGGACTAAACCGCTCAATTTATATGGATCAGTTTTACAATCTTTTTATGAACTTTTTGAAGCGTCAAAGTGTCAGTTGCATAGCTGTCAATGGAGGGACAGAAAGCTCTCAGATTTCATAAAAAATATCTTCACTTGTGTTCCGAAGATGAACGAAAGTCTTACAGGTTTGGAACAACATGAGGGTGAGTAAATGATGACAAAAGTGTCATTTTTGGGTGAACTATCCCTTTAAGTGAACACAAACAAAATTGAAGCGCTAACAAGAAAAGTTAGCTAAATTAAGAGTCATTAGGTTAACTCCATTAACCCACTAAGAAGAAACAGGCCTCAGCTTCATCCTAGTACAGTTTCTTCTTTCCAGTTGATTTCAACAGGTGCTGTCCAAACTGCAAAAGAAACAGCATAAAATCATTACAGCACTAAGACAGCATACATCAGAAAGATATCAAGTGATTTCTCTTACCAGAGGTGTTTCTTCGTGGGTCTTATTCTCAGGGGCTGGCAAGTTAAAGCTACCGTCATATTCGCTGTCGCTACGATAGCGGTGAGCGAACTTACGTTTCAGGGCCTCTGCGATTAATGCGGCAGCATCTGTGGGCTCAACAGGTTTGGGTTTTGTGTGGCCGTCCTCTTGACTGTGAACGAAAGGACAAATTAACCCTATTGGTAAGCGTTTACAATTAGCTGTATATTATTATTAGCACAGTAATACATTTACCTCCTAACTGAGCGCAGCTTCACTTTCCCTATGTCTTTCAGCACATCTAGCATGTTGGGAAGTTCTGGCTTTTTGGGTGCTGAGTCCAGTACCGTGTTCTGCTCCGCCTTTTTTCCACGGCGCTCTCGGATGAGGTCAATGGCGGAATAGGTCCTCTGCATTCCGGGTGCAGGACACGGAGGAGGAGGGGGTGGTGGAGGTGGAGCCATTGGTGGAGCTTGGGGTACAGGGGGACCACCTGGTGCTGGAGCTGAAACAATACAAAAATTGCGACTTTAAATGGGTAAAAACTACTCATACCAAAGTATTTATTTGCAGAATTATATTTTACATATATAGGCTTGTGAGGTCAGAAACGCACTACGCAAGTATGCAAATGCTAGCTCAGCACTGCACACAAGCATGTCGTGGCCAAAAGTATTAGTAGTGACATAAATTTTGTGTTTGGCAAAGTTTGCAGTTTCAATTGTTGTGGTTTTGATTTACATTGTTTTGAGATTATTGTGCAGAGTGATCAGATTTATTTTAAATAATTGCAAAAAGCTTCAGTGGCCCAAAAAATTTACTTTATTACAAAAACCCAAATTATACTGTTTTTTGGCCCTGGCACAAAATTACCAGCTAACATCATGTCACTGTCATATCATCAGCACATGGAAAGTGTGAACAAGTACTAGTCAGGTAAAATGTATCATTCTGATTGGAACAGCTGTACATGCTCAACAGGCATTGTGGCAAAACTTAAATTAAACTCGATTTGCAGTGACATCACATTCATGTTGCATTGTGGTATATGAAGCTGCCTGTACACATGAAGTAGACTCCCTCTGGTCTGTCCATATAAACTTTACGAAGTGGAACGCACTTCAAAATGGCGGCAGGGATTCCCCCGAGGGGAAGTACTTAGGGAAGTTTGCAAGTGCATGTCTAAAAGTGGAGTGGAACGCAGCACAGAGGTGCTTCTTAATTCTTATTTTGTGCATCCTCATTTCCTTTCCTAGCTTACTTTCCTCGCGTCTTAGCTCCACCCCTTCAGGATGCGAGGGAAGGAAAAGACAAGGACAGAGGAATTGAATCAAGTGAAATTATATATCCTCGCTCCGTTTACGTCACTTCAAAGTGTTGACAATTAATGATGACTCTACACTGCTAGATTTAGCTTGAACATTAGAGATAATTATGTATATTGTAATAGTTTCAACCTCCACATTTGTCCCAATTTTTTTTATATTGCCAGTTATTAACAATGAATTATTTCCAGTCATTAACTGCTTTTTATTTGTTTAGTATTACAGTGCTTAGATATAATTCTGCAACTGTCCTACTACAGTTGTTGTAATTTAACATACATTGATGTCTTGTACATGTAAACAATAATGATAATAATAATAATTAATAAACTGGCAAGGTGTGAAGGGGGAGGGGAATTTATACTGCGTCACGTTTAGTCGATAAACACTTCCGCAAAGGATATCCTCGCTCATTACTCCTCAGGAAGCTTCCTCACTCCTCGAAGTGCAATTTGAGAGTTGACATGTCCTACAAGATGGCTAAGCTCGATCGGTTTCCGGGTCATAGGACGGAGGACGGAGGACGGAGGAGCGAGGAAACGAGGAGGGATACTAAGAAGCATCCAAGCCCTCTATATAGTAGGCACGCATCAAATGCGTCTTGCTGTGCTTACGGACAGAGTAGTATACTTTGAAAGGCTCACACACTCAACTGAATTAAGAATAGGAGGGTTGGGCTTAAGCTTTGAATTTTAAAATATAGTTTAAGTGGAGCAAATTGTAACACTCCTAATGCACATTATTCTATTTATTTTGTACTTTTATAACACAAGATGCTTTTCAGTTTTGTAGCTGATTTTGACCAAATACCTTTTGTTTTGTTTTTCATCAGCCCTGCAAAAAAAATATGACTTATGAAAGAGTGCATTCTGTTTACTGATTGCTTGATACACTAAAGGAGGCTGTACTGTACCAACTACCTCAGGGGGATTAAATGCCGCTAGGTGGAACAAACTGTAATTTACACTACTGTCTGTTGAGACAGAAACCTAGCATTGGTTTGTTGCTTTTTCCGGTTACACTTTAGTTTAGGGTCCAGTTCTCACTATTAAATAGTTCCTTATTAGCATGCATATTACTAGGATATTGGCTGTTTATTAGTACTTATAAAGTACATATTATGCCTCATTCTGCAGCATAATCTTATTCTACATCCCTTAATCCTAACCAACACCTCCTAAACTTAACCGTACTAACATAAAATAAACAGCAATTAGGGGTTTATTGAGGCAAAAGTCACAGTTAATAGTTATTTAATAGTGAGAATTGGACCATAAAGGTGTCATGAACTGGCTTTTTAAATTAAAAAGTCTGATCCCGAGTGGTTCTGTCTGACAAGCTACATCCTTCATAGCTGGAGCCTTCTGTGACTGATTAGACATGTACACAATCAGTAGATATCAAACGATCTGTAACAATGCAATACTATCACATATAAAAAACATGTTTTACTCACATAAGTGTGTTGCACCATTCCTGTCGGATCCAATATAGAAGGCACAGCATTGTGTTTAAATCTCAATGTCTGCAAATCCAGTCTCGACCGGTGTCTTGTTTACAAACGATTCCGCAGTGAAATGAAGTGAACAAACGTGTTATGTTTTATGCACATGAGCTGGCACTTCATTAAAAATAAAGTTCAACCACTCATTCCTAATATTAGAATCCGAAGGAAGCTTATGCAGCGACTGTATTCTTCCACAAGCAGGCACAGCGCAATATCTTGCTATCTTCGACAAGTTTATTGCTCGTTAGCGCGATTCGTTTAGCTCCACGAGTCAGTGGGCGGGGCTAGAGAATCAGGCGTACTTATTCTTATGTTGAGGCGGCGTTTAACCACACGATGACGTCAAGGGTTGACATATTCTGAGATCAAGCGTTTGCTGGGAATGGTGTCAATAAAAGCTTTTCTTTGACTAACTAAGGAAGTTTTCAGCTCCGAAACTTACAGGATATTCTTATATCACTATGAAGTTCTATATATCAAAGGCTGAATGAAAAGTTGATTTCTCAATTCATGACCCCTTTAAACAAAAGTGTGAACCATTGTCCTATTGTACCGTACTAGTACCGAACTGTGACCCCAAAACCGACTTCTGTGTACCATTACACCCCTAATATAAATATATATATATATATATATATATATATATATATACACACACACATACACACACACTCACTCACTCACTGTCTAAATTATGCTAGAGTAACACTGCAACTAACCTGTGAACTGAGCGCTTTGTTCCTGTGCCTGAACTATCTGTGCGATTTGCGCTCTGAGTTTGGCCAGCTCAGTCTCAAGAACACCGATCTTCTGAATGGCTTCATCGTTGATGACTGTCTGGCTCTGTGGAGCAGGTTCAGCCTGATGCAAGCTGGGCAATGACCGCTGACGTCTCAGGGGCCTGCGCTGCTGGGTGCGAAAAAACAACCCAGAACCTGTCTCAAACCTGCAGGACATACAGATAATTACACGATGAACACCACCGCATCAACATTTATATGTTTTCTAATTCAATTCAGAAATGCTTTTCACCTATTTCTGCCAGTGTCATCGCTCTCTTCTTCTTCGATCCAGCCCACATCAGCGAGTGTGGCCACAAGTCCATTTGGCCCATTTGAATTGTTGAGGAAACCGGCTCCTGAAGTGAACGGATGAAGCTACGCGGCCCAAAGACAGTTTAAAGGACGGTTAATAATTACAACACCTGCTCAAGTCTCACAACAAAGACAAACAAACCCTCAGACACTCAAACCATGTCAGAGCTACAACATCAGATCAGAGCAAGCGCCAAATGTTTTTACAGCCACGGTTATGTAAATAGCACCAGGGAAACAGGTTTAAATATCGCCTAGCAATTAGAACATTACAGTGTCATTCATCTCTTCATTTAATTCTTTTATGAGAGGAAATCCGTATTGTACATTATTAGTGGCAAGCATTTTATTAAAAGAAAAAAAGCACTTCAAGCTTTTTAAAAGAGCCTAGATTTTTCAAGAATGAACCTGAGAACTGACCTAAAGCAGACATGTTGCATTCCTGACATACAGGACAGCTGGAAGGAAGGGCAGAGAAGAGAGAAACAGAGACAGTAATAAAAGTTTCAAGGTGGGTTTAATGTCATCATACTTATAACTTTAAAGGTTAGGCAGTAGGAAAAGGATAGTTTAGATATGTGAGCTGAAACCTGTCCCACGTGATTCATTATTGTTTATTGTCAGCACAATAATGGAATCAAAACAGAGAAGAGGACAGAAATATGATGATACGGGAGAACTGAAAAATGAAAGGTGCTGAAGACTTTAAGAAGGCAAAAGATGGAGGGTGTTAAAGATTGAGATGCAAAACTTCAGTAAAGATGGACAACAATGATAATAATGGAATAAAATGAACAAAGACTACCTACATATAAAACATTTTAAATACAAGACTGTAAATATTTGAAAAATAAGATAACCGGCACCCCAAACACAAATGTGTGCACAAAATACACTAAACGCATGTAGACATAATTTCAATCACCTATTGAAATCATTACAAAACCTTTGAGAGATTCTTGTACTTGTATGATTGACATTTGAATTAACATAAGCTGACGCATTACCTGAAAATGGACACGAGCACAAGGCGCCAATGGGAGATTTGTGGCAATTCTTCGGACAATACTCCGGGATGACCCATAAGGCTTTGATGATGATGATGATGATGATAAAGCCTTAGAGAGACATAAAGAAACTCATTCATCTATTTAAAAGATGAGAGATTAGCCAAATCTGTACATTCCATAAATATATGCACTAACCAGATCCATTTCTATCCATCTATGATTTCTGCTCATCTTGTGATTCAGTCACAGATCTGTCTCATCATCAAGGATCTGTTAGGTCATCTTCAGATCAAAACCTAAACAAAAACAATATTTTTATTATACATGATCTAATCTTTAATACATTATAGTTGTTTCCCAAATAAAAACATTATAATTCCTGTAACCCAGGGTTGCCCAATCCTGTTTCTGTAGATCTACCTTCCTGAAATTTCAGCTCTAATCCTCATCAAACACAAGTTAACTCAACCAGCTAATTAAGATCTTCAGGAGCATCTTGTACAAACGTGTCTCCACTCCTACTTTCCTAAACAGTTACCATGTGGCAAACAGCCATCGTTCGAAGGGCTATAGTTCACCTTGATATTTGCCAGAAAAAAATTTAATACTAAAATTTGTAGTTGTAATTTCCTGCACGAGAGTATTTGCCACTAACAAACAGCGGACTAGTGAACAGTATATAAAACTTTACTACATGGGTCAAATGCGCAAAAACCCAAGCATTATTGTTTCAGCGTTGTATTAAACGCGCTCTTAGTTGTTTACAAAAGTTGTCGCGATTCCTAATAGGACATTACAGGGAAATATCGACGTCTTACCGTAGTGTAACAGACTTTTCTAGTGGACCTTTCTGGCTATGCTATGCTAATGCTGTCCAGACCAGTCCAGCGGTAACCTATGTTTTTCCACAATGTGGGAGTACTCGCATGGTTAGAGGGGCGGGTCTTTACATTATTGGCCAATAGGCATTGAGAATATTCCAACAATGGGTGGGTCATAGAAGTATTGAGTCAACCACTGGTTTAGAGTGGTGGATAGGCAATTCAACCGGCCAATCATGACATACGAATGACTCACATACACGAGGCATTCATAGGTGTGTAGCGGCGTATGACTTTATTTTGTAACTATGTGGTGTTTAGTTGACTATGGCAACCAAGTCTTTTAAAACCTTTAGCTGTATAAAATAGTATCAAACATTTATTTTATGTATTTGTTGCTCCCCGTCTGAATTGTCTGAATATAAAAAGGCGTGTACCTGGAATATTTTTTTACACGTTTGCCCTGTTTGTCCAGATGCCAGCGTCATCTAATCTATGCATTTCATGTATAAGAACTATACATTTCCATTTTCTTCCAAGTGGTAGGAAGGGATTGTGCATTTTAGTAAGACCCAATATAAATTACACATATTAATAGTATATGTTTTACTTGCTTCCTTGCTTTTTATTTATTTTATTCCTACAGTGCAAAAAATAACAACAGCCAAACATTTTCCATTAAAACATTATTTTAGTAAGTTTCAGTTCTGATTTTTTTGTGTAATGCTCATTTGTATTGTATATGCATCTCAGTTATTATGAATATTAATGTCTTAGTAAAATCCTCTCTAATTGGTCGAGAACGCATGACGTCATATCCATATCCTCCAATCAGTCTGCCTAATTCCAGGAAGTGTTATAAAGGGTGCTAAAAGCTCCGTAGATAATGGCCAAATATACCTGACCAGAACAGCTGTCATAAAGATTTTTAACCATATTCACTCCTGTCGTTATTACACGAGCTACATCCAGTTTTGTGTCCATCGGCAGTTCGTTTTTTGGGATCCTTGGACAGGACAGGATCATCTGAAGCGAGGAGTCGTCCTGGGCGTGTTTGCTGTAAGGTTATGCGTGGACAACAGTGCCACAACACACACAAGGTTAACAAGATAGAGACCACGAACATCAGAAACAAATACACTGATTGTACATTTATTATTATTATTTGGCTACATATCTGTGTATATTTATATATGACATGATAGAAGTAGATTTCTCCTTTCTCTTTTGCGTGCTGGCATTGTTTTTGTTCATAGAAAGACGTTCAGATCCACATGTATTGATGTCTTTAGACTAAATATGAATGAGAAGTCAGCGCCAAATGTTTGCTTTTACATGCTGTTTATGTCCCATATGAGAACTCAGACTGTCATTGTCTTGTGATGCCGTGTTAATGTTAGCCGGTTAGCACAGGCCCCATTTAAAGGCCTTCTTGTGCTCTGTTGTGCTATATGACTATATGTGCTATATGAATCTGACATGACCATTATGGGTCATTCAGTGCACAATGAAAGCCAATAATAAGCCACGTGTATAAAGATAATCAGTAAATCAATGCGAAAGTGACACGCGACAAAAATGCATGTTGACCTGAGTGACGTCTGGCAATATACCGTATCTGTATACCGTATTAATACGTATCAATATACCGTACTTTTTGTGTGTTTTTTTTGTTTAAATAATATATTTAAAATATAAAAAAATCGTATATTTTAAATCATTTAATTTAAATACCAGAATTTGAGCAGACAGAAAAGTATGTAATCCAATTTATACCAGCTTATTATCATAAACCTTAGTGTGCTTTCTGTCATTAACAAAAAGTTCCATGGTATGAGAAATAATCTAATTCTGATTTTTATCCCCCCTCAGCTGAGATCAGTGTCTTTTATGTGCATGGCCCTTGGTGTGGGAGCACCATGAGCGGGGAGCCTGATGCCTTGGCTGTGGTGAATCAGCTGAGGGACTTAGCTGCTGACCCCCTCAACAGGCGAGCTATTGTCGAAGATCAAGGCTGCTTGCCAGGCCTCATTCTCTTCCTTGACCACCCCAATCCACAAGTCGTCTACTCTGCGCTATTGGTAAGATCCAGTTTCTGAGACATTTGCAGTCAAGACACGTTTTTGCCATAGCGACCTGTAAGATGCTTCCTTCCATGTTAGTATAATAGGTAAGGGTTCATATCAGGAACTCGAAAAAAATTGATGATGATAATGTTCCAACGTTATGCTATAATAATATAATGTATCATTTTGGTATGTCAATATTCTCAAATAAACAATGTTTTGATGGCTGTATTGTTTCCACATTTCTGGGAAATCTTATGAGTGGTTTATTTATAGAGTGCTCTAAGCAGTCTCAGCTTCTACTTCAAATTTAGATATCCCAATATAAAGCATAATAGAAAGCAATTTAAATTTTAGAACTCCTTATATATGCAGTGTTTTTTAAATGTCCCATTTGTTGATATCAAGGTATTCATATCAGCCAATCAGATCACTCTAAGCACACCCAGCTGTCTGATGCATGACACAATGACCACCTATTTGTAAACAATAATAATAAAAATAAGGACCCTTTTATATATGTAATAACAACAATAATAATATTATAATAATATAGTGGCTTATTGTTAATAATACTAATACTAATAATTATAATAGTAATAATGCTTATTGTTAATAATATATACATATAAATCTTGTTTGAGTTAATAATAATAGTAATAATAATTTCTAACCAATATAGTGGCTTGTTATTATTATACTCGGTTTATAATATTATTAATAATATTATTATATACATAACAACAATAATAATTTATAATAATAATAATAATTATTATTATTAAACTAAAATAAATTCTTACCAATAATAATTTGTAATTATTATAATATGTTGTTATTATTGGTATATAGGCTATGTCTGGTTTTGTATATTGTTTTTTTTTCTCCCAAAATTGTTAAATTAAGTGATTTTAATCATTAAAAAATGTTGATTGCCATGAATATAGCCATTGCTGCTGATATGGCATTAAATCATAAATAAAATAAATAAAAAATTTGTAACTAATACAGTGATTATTATTATTATTATTATTATTATTATTATTATTATGAAACTCAAATTTTGAGTTTGATATCAGTTGTTTGATAAATGCATTCATATCAACCAATCAGATCACTCAATGGCCAAAGACACGTCACATGACTGCCTCCTGCTGTCCAATGTTGTCACAAAGCTTAGCCTCACTTCTATAGGAATGCCTAACTGTGCAGGAAGACCAGAAAGTGTTTCCCCTTCTTCTGTAAGACAGACAGCTCTGTTCCAGAGCATCTTGTTTTTCAATGGAAGCAAGAAAATCTGACGGATGTTATGTATTTTATGAGTTGACATGATCAGTGTCACAAATTTCCTTATGATTAGTGACCTAGAAATAGTCTTAATTTTGTGTCATTGTTTTTTAAATCATAAAACTTTGTTTCCAGGATTAAATTTGATTTTGAACCCCAGATTTTCCATATGCTAATTTTGGATGCCACTGTATGTTTTACCTCTTTCAGAAGGACATCACACATGTGGGGACAATTTGGATAATATTTAAATAACACTTTTTCTTTCACGTGCGCACACTAACTCTGACCCGAGTAGTCTTGGTGTTGTGTTAACGGATTTGTTATCACAGCGGTGCCTGGCGGTATGCCTCTGTAATGGCCCTGCGTGACCCTTAATGGCTTTGTGTCCTTCCAGGCGGTGCGCTACCTGGCAGAATGCCGCGCCAACAGGGAGAAGATGAAGGGCGAGCTGGGAATGATGCTGAGCCTGCAGAACGTCGTGCAGAAGTAAGTCTCTTCCATCATGCTGCCACAAAACATGAAGGCAACATGAGCTCGCTTTGCACTTTCCACAGAAAATCTCATCCTGCAGCTTTAGTTAGTGAATGTGTGGTGGGCAGATTTTAAGTGCACGAGAAAGGTCGTCCTGTCATAAGCAGATTTGTCTGTTTTGAAACTAAATGGGCGTGATGATGCAATCTTGCTGTTTAAGCGTAATGCAAACTGTCAGGTAACCTGATTTAGTGCACGCTTGCATTTGTTTTGCTCACCATCGATTAATGTCCAGCAGAGGTCAGTCTAAGAGAGAAAAGAGAACATCATACCACCAAGTTCATTGCCCATAATCAGAATATTGGTCAATCTATATGGGTTTTTCAATTGTTATATATGTACCTGACGAGAAGGGAAATTACATCATAACTCAGGGGTCAACAGTAATGATGGCCCAATGGCCAGTGTGAGAGAGTTTAGGGCCAGCTGACAGCATTGTTCTATTCAGGCCGATGCTGCATTTTCTGTACTTCTTATACTTGTTGATTATGCAAAAAAAATGTATTCATTTTATTGCAAACTGATGTATTTGATCATGTGAGAATAATGTAGCAAAAATGTTTATGAATTTATAGATGTATTTGGTACATTATAGCTGTGTTCAAAAAACCTTTCAAAAAGTTGTTTTCGAATTGAATTTGAATCAAATTGTTTGTTTTATCTTTTCGTCAATAATTTTATATTTGCTACTTTTGATATTATTATTATTATTATTATTATTATAATTATTACAAGTATAATTACCGGTATTATGTTGTTGTTTTTAAGAAGTCTCTTATGCTCACCAAGGCTGCATTTATTTAATCAAATGTACAGTAAAAACAGTAATTTTAATATATTTTAAAATGTAATTTATTCCTATGATGTTACAGCTGAATTGTCAACATCTTTACTCCAGTCTTCAGTGTCACATGATCCTTCAGAAATCATTCTAATATGATAATTTCTAGATAATTTCTAGAAAACATTTATATTATCAATGTTGAAAACCGTTGTGTTGCTTAATATTTTTGAGGTAATCGTGATACATTTTTTATTTGTTGAATTGAAAGTGTGTGTGTATGTATATATGTGTATATGTGTGTGTATATGTGTGTGTATATGTGTGTGTATATGTGTGTGTATATATATATATATATATATATATATATATATATATATATATATATATATATATATATATATATATATATATATATATATATATATATATATATATATATATATATATATATATATATAATATATATAATATATATAATATAATATATAATTAATATATATATATCACACTCACCTAAAGGATTATTAGGAACACCTGTTCAATTTCTCATTAATGCAGTTATCTAATCAACCAATCACATGGCAGTTGCTTCAATGCATTTAGGGGTGTGGTCCTGGTCAAGACAATCTCCTGAACTCCAAACTGAATGTCAGAATGGGAAAGATAGGTGATTTTAAGCAATTTTGAGCGTGGCATGGCTGTTGGTGCCAGACGGGCCGGCCTGAGTATTTCACAATCTGCTCAGTTACTGGGATTTTCACGCACAACCATTTCTAGAGATTACAAAGAATGGTGTGAAAAGGGAAAAACATCCAGTATGCGGCAGTCCTGTGGGCGAAAATGCCTTGTTGATGCTAGAGGTCAGAGGAGAATGGGCCGACTGATTTAAGCTGATAGAAGAGCAACTTTGACTGAAATAACCACTCGTTACAACCGAGGTATGCAGCAAAGCATGTGTGAAGCCACAACACGCACAACCTTGAGGCGGATGGGCTACAACAGCAGAAGACCCCACCGGGTACCACTCATCTCCACTACAAATAGGAAAAAGAGGCTACAATTTGCACGAGCTCACCAAAATTTGACAGTTGAAGACTGGAAAAATGTTGCCTGGTCTGATGAGTCTCGATTTCTGTTGAGACATTCAGATGGTAGAGTCAGAATTTGGCGTAAACAGAATGAGAACATGGATCCATCATGCCTTGGGACCACTGTGCAGGCTGGTGTAATGGTGTGGGGGATGTTTTCTTGGCACACTTTAGGCCCCTTAGTGCCAATTGGGCATCGTTTAAATGCCACGGCCTACCTGAGCATTGTTTCTGACCATGTCCATCCCTTTATGACCACCATGTACCCATCCTCTGATGGCTACTTCCAGCAGGATAATGCACCATGTCACAAAGCTCGAATCATTTCAAATTGGTTTCTTGAACATGACAATGAGTTCACTGTACTAAAATGGCCCCCACAGTCACCAGATCTCAACCCAATAGAGCATCTTTGGGATGTGGTGGAACGGGAGCTTTGTGCCCTGGATGTGCATCCCACAAATCTCCATCAACTGCAAGATGCTATCCTATCAATATGGGCCAACATTTCTAAAGAATGCGTTCAGCACCTTGTTGAATCAATGCCACGTAGAATTAAGGCAGTTCTGAAGGTGAAAGGGGGTCAAACACAGTATTAGTATGGTGTTCCTAATAATCCTTTAGGTGAGTGTGTGTGTGTGTGTGTGTGTGTGTGTGTGTGTGTGTGTGGCTATGTGTGTAATATATATATTAGTGATTGAATGGAGTGAAAAATGTAAAAAGTGGCAAGGCAAATCTGATAGTACAAAAAAAAAATCCTTATTGTTGAACCTTTGTTAGATTATGCTTGAGAAAACAGGGTTTCTTTTACCTCACATGTCAAACAACACATATACGTAGATGCCAACTGATGCTTTAAATATTCATACAACTGCGTGTTTTTTACACCCCAAGGCTAAGTATAGAGGCGCAGGATCCAAGTATATGTGTATATTCGCTGCAGTTCGGGCTTATTTCGAGGCGAAAGTCTGCAGGCTTTTAGACGGTGAGTGCCTTCTGTTTACATGGATCCTCACAGACAGAAGTGCCGATGGTTGGCAGAGAGTTGCCTATCCTTCTCTCAGGGCGACTCCCTGCCCGCCCCCTTCGATTCACCAGTCATTTCAGTTAGCACAGACGCCATCAAGGAGTGCCCTGCAGTTCCACAAGCTGCCCGTCACTATTTCCGGCACGACGACTTTGGGTAGAGGTTGTGTATCGCCCCAGTCTGTGAAATTTTATGGCTAGAGGAAGTGAAGAAATCCTTTATCCCCCCTGATGAGACGACAGCGCTCAGAAATAAGCTATGCTAATGATTGAATTTGTTTTTATGAGGAACGTTCATTGTTTTCCCCTAATTTCCAAGACCTATATGTGAACGTGCTATTACTGGTTTTAGAAGTTCATATACAACTTGCTTTTGATGGAGGATATAGATGCCATCAGCATTCCCTCGGGTATACATGGGAAGCTTGGAGGTCTGGCAGCTCAGATATGCCAGTGAGCAGATGCCCGATCCTGTAACGCTGCATGAATGATGGCAGAGTTGCATCTCCCCCATTAGCGCCTGTAGGGCATATCAAGATCCTGATGTCATGCCTGACCTAAAATGGTGATGTCAATGAACTGCTGTTTTTTTTTAACCTCATTAAATGAACGGGTCACTTGACTATAGTTAGCAACCAAGAAACAGACTGGCTAAATAGAAATTCTTAATAACTGTTCATTTCTTTTCACCCCACCCCATCCATAGAGGAAAGATGTGCCACTGGGTAACCTGTGTGCATAATTTTTGTGACCATATATTTAGCAAGGGACAATCATCTAAAGCTGCCTTAGAATGAGAGATGCACATGAGAATATTAGAAATTTAAGACATAATGTTTTTTATTTATTTATTTTTAGCAAATTTATCCATTTAATCTAGAATTTAACCTTTTCTCTAAATGTAAAAATAAGTATTCTGAATATTAAAGTTTTATGAATGTTTTTATGAAAATCTGCAGCACAGTAAGGCTATTATAGTAATACGAATATTATTGTTGTAGTTTATTTTTTGCATAATTTTTTTTCCAGATTCTTATTTGAACTTGTTCACATGCATCACGCTGTTTGGCATAATACCTAACTTTTCTTTATTATTATTATTATTATTATTATTATTATTATTATTATTAATTTTATTATTATTATTATTATTATTATTAAATATTTGTTTCTCTGACTTTGTTATAGACACTTTCTTCTCATTTCTGTTGATGACAGACATCCTATAATATAACTGAGTGTATTATTTTTACATTTCATTTCTTCTTGCCCTAATGGGCAAATATAAACTTATTTCATTTTTTTTTTTTTTTCTGTGATAGAGTACTATTTGTGTGCCGTATATTTTCTATTTAGGCTTTTCATGCTATGATGCATCAATCTCTTAATTTTCAAACGTACTTTATGTTCATTATGCATTCATACTTTCATACTAGTTGTGATATTAAACCATACAGAATGCACGAGTTTCATTATTAAAGGTTAGATGGTTCAAGCTCCATCAGAATGACTTTTCTGTAGCCCTCATGTCGGCAGATTACCCCCCGCACAGATCTATGTCGTGTCCTCTTGTCTGCTGGAGTGGCGACCTTTTCAAATATCAGCACCGGCAAGCACTGAATTGTACAATACATGCTCTTTTAACAAGAGTAGACGAGCATATTTGCTCAATTATTTCTTTGTTTATCAAAAGTGGCCATTATTGTTAGTTTTTCATTTTGTTGTGTTTCTCTAGGGGTACGTCGCCAGGCGAGACAAAGCTGCTAGCCTCTGAGATCTACGAGATCCTGCAGAACTCCAGCAGTGCAGAGGGCGAACAGGCAGAAGCATCCGCCTCGTGCCGAAGAAAAGCTCAGTTTTTCCTGGGCGCTACGAACAAAAGGGCCAAAACGGTGGTGCTTCAGATTGATGGGCTTGACGATTCGGTAATTGCACTCAAACAACTTGTACTGTAACCCATTTAACCACAGCATATGGAAATTCAGATATTCGGTTCTGCACAATTTGACACACCATTTCTGTTTATGTCAGACTCGGAGGAGTCTTTGTGAAGAGGCGCTGCTAAAGATTAAAGGAGTCATCAGCTTTACCTTCCAGATGGCTGTGAAGAGATGTGTGGTGAGGATCCGTTCGGACCTGAAGGCCGAGGTGAGATCACAATCTAGCAGAATCAATATGACCGACTACGCTACATAAGAATGCCTGTGGATTGATTTGTTTTGTTTTAGATGTCTTGTATTTTTAATAAAGGAGTTTGGCGTTTTAATAAAGTAAAAAACATTAATATTAAACTACATGTACACTAGTTTGGGACAGATTTTTTAAATTGGTTTAGAAAGGATGCATTAAATTGATTTAAAAAATGACCGTAATGACTTTTATAATTTTGCAACAAAAAAAAATAGTGCTGGGCAATCAATTAATCTTATCCAAAATAAAAGTTTTTGTTTACATAGTATGTGTGTACTGTGTATAATTATTATGTGTATATATAATTATGTATATATAAATACACACTCCAATATTTGCATGTATATACTGATATATAAATAATTAATAATAATAATAAATAAAAAAATAAAATACACACACATGCATATGTATATTTAAGAAAATTGTTATATTTTTGATAATAAATAATATATATATATATATATATATGCAAATATTGGAGTGTGTATTTATATATACATAATTATATATACATAATAATTATACACAGTACACACACATACTATGTAAACAACAACTTTTATTTTGGATAAGATTAATCGATTGCCCAGCACTTAAAAAAAAAAAAAATTAAATGCTGTTTTTGAAACTATTATTCATCAAAGAATCCGGACAAAATGTATGACCGTTTTCACAAAATATTAAGCAGCACAACTGTTTTCATCATTGATAATAAGAAGAAATGTTTCTTGAGCGGCAAATAGATGTGCGAAATGTATTAGACTGATTTCTGAAGCATCATGTGATACTGAAGAGTATAGAAAATTATTTGTATAGAAAAGTTATTTTAAATTGTAATATTTCACAATATTACTGTTTTTACTGTTTGTCACATAATTAAATGCAGCCTTGGTGAGCAAGAGAGACTTCTTGCAAAAAAAAGTACACATTTTAAATTGCAGGTTGGGACGTCTGTAAAAACATTATGACTGGTGGAGATGTAAAAAAGAATAATAGATCAGTTGAACCAGTTCACTGAAACAAACTGTTTGAAAGAAAAGATTTTTTAATAGCATCTCTATTCCATAAAGTGTGATATATATATATATATATATATATATATATATTTATTATTATTATTATTTTCTTTCTTCAGAATCGATTTCAGCGTTCTCATGGTTTTTTTTTTTTTTTTTTTTTCATTCATCAGGCCTTGGGAACTGCTATAGCTTCAACCAAAGTCATGAAGGCACAGCAGGTAATGAAGGGGGAAGACGGATCGGAGGTGAGTAAATCAAACAAAACCAAATACAAGTATTAATCTTCATATCACTTTTTGAAGCTAGACAGCCTTGGTTACTATATACTTTCTTCTGGAAAATCTTGAAAATTGACCTCCTTGTGCATTCCATGGGTTTTGAATGACGTGAGAGGGTAAATATAACAGTGTTGCGTGTAGGTGAGCTATCCCTTTGTCTCAAGCTGCGTTAGGTTTTGTTGACTACCTCTACCTGAGGATGTTAGCTGATCCTGTCATGGCTGCGTTTGTCCTCAAAGCCATGAGAAAGCTGAGGGTAATGCAGTTTGTCATGTGAGCTGGTGCTGTCTGTCTGATAGGGTGAACCCTGCTATTCCTCCCCTTCAGAAGAGTTACTCATTTTCCCCTCATCACATGATCACTCAGGATGTCCCTCTCCCCCTGAAACGATGTGTCAGAGGGCCCTGGAGACACACACACACACACTCCTGCATGCAGTGCAAATAGGCACTGTGTGGTCATTAAAGAAAGACGTGTCCTTTCTGGTTGAATTGGAAGGGCGATCTCTACCTGCAGCGGCACAGTCATGACCTCCGGTGGCCGTCAGCCCGGCGGCCTGGAACACTGCTTTACCACGCACTTCCTTTGTCAACCAGCAGGTGGCACAGTTGATTGAGTTATGGACTTGTTGATCGAGCTTTTTTGCTTGAACAGGCACAAAGAGAAAGCTCTGTATTAGGGCTAGGGTGATATAACTAAAAATAAAATGTCTTCTACATTTTTAACCATATGATGATATTTGAGCTGTATTTTTTTTTTTTAAATGGTTTAAAAGAGAGGTTTTCAAATCAAAGAAATCATCATTTTGACCAAACATCCATTCTTTAGTAGATTCAAAACGTAAAATATTGTTAGGTTTTCACTAAATTAAAGAATTGAATGTAGTAATAATAATAATATTTATGATGATTTTCCATATTACTATTATTATTATTATTATTATTATTATTATTATTATTTTATCATATGCACCAATATTTTTGTATTTAAATATTTGAATACATTCAAAATGCCACATGATTTAAATGATGCAAAATAAGTAGTTAAATCATTGTTTTTAACCAATTCAATATAATAGAGTTGACTCGGAGTTCAAAGAATTGACTCTTAACTCCATAGACATTTTAAAGAAGATTTTTTTTAATCCCTTTCTCGCCATGAATATAGCGGGGGTAGCTGGCATGGCATTTAAATATAAACAATCAAACCATATTGAGACAGGAAGTTGGGGAAGAGTATACTTTTGCTGTCACTTTTAATCAGTTTAATGTATTCTTGCTGAATAAAGGTGTATAAAAATCTTTTGAATGGTAGTGTATCTTAATGTTATATAACCTACAACATTTTTAATATTAATTTAATATTTTGTATCGAAGTATTTGACCTGTTCTAATAGTTTTGGTTGCTTTTTATATTTAATTCCATTCTGTGCTGCTTAGCAATTAGGTCATTGTTCCCATCGTTCTCTTTTTCCCCCTCATCCAGATTGTAATCCCATTCCAAGAGGACTCAGATGTGGTGGTCGAGCAGAACCTGAATTTGCCGGATTATCTGCCTGAGGACGAGAGCCCGTCTCAGGAGCAGCACAAGGCTGTGACGCGACTGGGCTCCGTGCAAGATGGCGTGAGCTGGCTAAACACGGCCGCCAACTTCCTGTCCCGCTCATTTTACTGGTGACCCGATGACTCCCAGCATGCCCCGCCTCTTTACAGCCTGCTTTTGACACGGCAGACTGCCGAGCGCATCTCGCAGTAAACTTATAACCGTGTTCCAACTTTTAAAAAACGCCACGACAGGCGGCTGTAAATGGTATGCGATCCAACCTGCTCCCGAAACTCACGTTAACGCTGCATACGCACCACACGAGACACTAAAACCTGAGAGCAACTGGGAGAAGTTCACAGAAAGCGTTTTGTGTGTAGCTGCTCTCTCTTACTCACCTTTTCTTTTTCTTTTTTTGGTTGGGAGAAGGTTTTCAAAAGATTCACCCCAGATCCTCCTTGCGGGTTCGTGTCTGTTGAGACTAAACAGCTGGGTGGGTCGTACCTTGAGGTTTTCTACATTTCTATATGAATTTGGGTGTTTTCTGATGTGTTCTAACCCTTCATCTCAGCTTTCTTGTACATTTTTAAACAACTTTGTTTCAATTATTTGATAATCCTAATGTTACCACTCATCAGCACTTTTCAAAGCATGCCGTATTTTTTTTTTAACCCCTTCTGTGTGCCTTTACTACATAGCTTGTTTATGCAATTCATTTTCACGGTTTTAAATCCTCTTTATTTGCTTCGGCTGAACTTCTAAAGCCTTCTCAAGACGTGATTTATTTAGGTTTGAAATGCATAGTGATGGTTCCTCACAAAGATGGTTTCACATGATACAGAATTAAAACACCAACACTGGTTGGTGTGCAGTAATAATAATCAACGGTTTAATGCTTCCAGTAAAGGGAAGTCACCACGAAATGGCTGTTACTATGTGTATAATGCTAACCTTTTTTGTTTTGTTTGTTACAGCATGTGCCAAACACCAGATAACCGTCTTTACACTAGCGAAATATGTTTTAATATAGCTCTGAACCTTTAGGAATTGTTTTTGTTGTACCTTTTAAAGGGATAGTTCACCCAAAATTGAAAATTTGATGTTTATCTGCTTACCCCCAGGGCATCCAAGATGTAGGTGTCTTTGTTTCTTCAGTAGAACACAAATTAAGATTTTTAACTCCAACCGTTGCAGTCTGCTTGTCGTATAATGCATGTCAATGGGAACAGTTGAGAGTATGAGCGCTTTGAGAGTAAAAAAAACATACATGCACATACGAATCCATATAAAACCCTGCGGCTCGTGACGACACATTGATGTCTTAAGACACGAAACGATCGGTTTGTGCGAGAAACTGAACAGTATTTATATAATTTTTTTTACTTCAAATACAACACTATGTACATCAGCATTCACTGCGCGATGACTTCCTGTAAGTGAGGTCAAATGTACACGATATGGCATATCTCAATCGGATACAAGCAGCGGAAGTGATCTCTCGTGCGTATCTCTAAGCCATACCGTGTATTTTGACCTCACTTACAGGAAGTCATCGTGCAGTTAACGCTGATGTACATGGTGTTGTATTCGAAGTAAAAAATTATATAAATACTGTTCAGTTTCGTGTCTTAAGACATCAATGTACCGTCACGAGCCGCAGGGTTTTATATGGATTTGTAGGTGTATTTTTATTTTATTTTTTTTATTTTTTTACTCTCAAAGGTTCCCATTGACATGCATTATACGACTGGCAGACTGCAACGGTTGGAGTTAAAAATCTTCATTTGTGTTCTACTGAAGAAACAAAGTCACCTATATCTTGGATGCCCTGAGGGTAAGCAGATAAACATAAAATGTTCATTTTAGGGTGAACTATCCCTTTAAGCGTCTCTACTTTACCATTATACCATGCTGACTATTTATGAAATGTTTTTTTTTTTTTTCTGTTTAATCTGAATGTTTTGTTCAGGGCCTTTCATACACATGATCATTTTAGTGTGGGTTCACCTGCTAGCCAAATGCATGATCCAGTCAAATCTGACGGGATATGCCCCTGTCACCTCTGCATGGCCATCACCTCTCGCCCCTTTCTCTGAGATCTCCCTGACCGATGGTGTCTTTTAACAGTTTAGACGATTGTCTGACCTCACATATCGCATTCAGGATGTGTGTATGTTCTCCCGCAACTGGTGGTCTTATGTACATCATTGTTGCGTTCAGTATAGGCTTCCAAAAGGAGACTTGCACACATCAATATCAAAATGAGTCTACACAAACCAATACAACCCTTTCCTAAATGTAGCTGTTGTTTTATTGAAATCAATTTCATTTTTCACCTTATTATGCTGGAACACTTGAGTTGTTGTAAAGCATCAGTGTTTGCACCCTTTTGTATTTTTCCTCATAATTTGAATATTTAATCGGCAGTGCTTTAAGAGACTTTTTTTTAACTCGCATCATGTCGGTACACATTAAGGATTTGTTCTAAGAAGCATTAGTGTACAGAATTGAATCTCCATACACGGCGTGCTTCTAATTGGGTGCAAGACGAGAGGCCATCAGTGTTATATTTATGAACAAAATCCAAATTGAAATGAGTTTTGCATTTTCTGTATTTTTATTTCCCTCCTCTTGTACTGTACATCATCCTTCCTTGAAGCCTTTTGAGCTACTGTTCACTGTTATTCCAGAAACGCAGAACCAGAGCCCATGGCAGATGGTAGATTTTAGTAGCTTCTCATGTACAGTGCTTATTCGCTGTTATATACAAAGAGTTTTAGGACACACAATTCTGGACTGTTCACAGTAATGACAAGGATTATTAAATAGATAAAATAAATTTGGGCTGTTGTGTTTTGTTTTCACTGGAAATTGCATTTCATTAGGCTTGGTGACACCAATTTGTTACTATCAACTTGCTTCCTGTTTTTTTTCTTTTTCTGATTCAAGCTGAATGCTCATGGACACCAAGAAGCAGCGCCTGAAAATCTGATAATTAAGTCAGTTTTCTGTGAAAGCTTCTTACCATGAATTAAATCGGTACTACTATGGCTTTAAAGGTTTTTAAATCCATGGCATGCTGTTGATTACCATAGCAAATGATTTTGACTCATGCCTTAGTTTGTAGGAACAAACTGCGTTTACAGTAATGGGGCAAAACATTTTAGAAATATGCAGCTTGTATCGGTCTATCAGCTTTTTTTTGTATGGAACAATAAATATACATTGGCCATGCCGATTAATCAGCTGATATTTGCCCATTTTGAGGTCTTGTCATTGGCTAATAATTATGTTAAAGGGATAGTTCACCCAAAATTCTGTCATCATTTACTCACCCTCAAGTTGTTCCAAACCTGTGGAATTTAAGAATTAAGAATTTCTTTCTTCTGCTGAACACAAAGGAAGATATGTGGAAGAATGTTTGTAACCAAGCAGATCTCGGCAGCCATTGACTACCATAGTGGGGGAAAAACTACTATGGTAGTCAATGGCTGCCGAGATCTGCTTGGTTACAAACATTCTTCCACATATCTTCCTTTGTGTTCAGCAGAACGTTTTTGGGTGAACTATCCCTTTAACATACATGTTTATTGCCACACTTTGTCAGGTCCCAATTCCAACTGACAGTTTTGTTAATGGATAGTAAACAATTTCTATTTACTGTGTGTTTCTCTCTATCCCAGTGGGGACTTCAACCTGAATTTACACTGACTCGTGGGGACATAAATTGAGGTCCCCATGAGGAAACAAGCTTATAAATAATACAGAATGAGTTTTTTTTTTTTTAAAAGTGACAATGCAGAAAGTTTTAGGTTTAGGGGTAGGGTTAATGTAAGGGGATGAATTAGTGTAGAATATACAGTATAAAAACCATTACGTCAATGGAGAGTCCCCATAAAGATAGTGAACCAGATGTGTGTATGAATTTTGGAATAAGGTTTCATTTCATTCATATAATATACACTACCATTCAAAAGTTTAGGGTCTATAAATGTTTTTGAAAAGTCTGTTATCTCACCTGTCTCACCAAGGCTGCATTATTTTAGTCAGTAAAAAATACAATAAAATATGGTGAAACATTATTACCATTTAAAATAACTCTTTTTTTATTTTAATATAGCCTATTGTAATTTATTCCTGTGATGTAAAGCTGAATTGTCAGCATCATTACTCCAGTCTTCAGTATCACATGATCTTTCAGAAATCATTCAAATATGCTGATTTTCTGCTCTAGAAACATTTCTTATTATTATCAATGATGAAAGCAGTTGTGCTGCATAATATTTTGTAAAAACCGTCATACATTTTTTCAGGATTCTTTGATGAATAATAGTTCAAATACAGCATTTATTTTAATTGTTTTTGTAAAATTATAGAATTTAAAGATCAATTTAATGCATCCTTGCTAAATAAAATACATTTAAAAAAAATTGAATTCTAATATGCTGATTTGCTGCTCAAGACATTTATTATTAAAAATAGTCGAAAATATAAAATAGTTGTGCTGCTTAATGTTCTTGTGGGAACAGTTTATATATATATATATATATATTTTATATCATTTATTTTATTTTATTATAAAAACCTTTTTTTTTTATACCAGGATTCTTGAATAGATGAATAGAACAGCATAGTTTTTTTTTTTCTCACAATGTAAAAGTGTTTACTGTCAATTTTGATCTATTTAATATGTTCTTTCTTATAAACCTTACTGACCCTAAACTTTTGTACAGTAATGTAATATTATATTTAACATATGATTTATCTTATCTTTACCACTGAAAAACCCTTATTGGTCGACTATAATAACACAAAAATGTGTTTTTTGAGCTGCAAAGTGTTCTAAGTTTGGTTACTTTTGTTATGCATTACCAATGCAACCTCAGTCCACACCTCAGCTTTATTGTCTTGTATTGTTTTTATTGTTGTGTATTTTAATATTTATCCCAGTGCAGTGTAATTGCATTAGACTACTGTAAAAGCTATTTTTGCTTGCAAACTAACGGGACAACAGTTTCACAAGATATCTGTACTCAGGGTAGTAAAAATCAGGGTCCAACCTCCTGGCCAGGGGGCACTGCCAGCGTCACCATAGCAGCCAAAGTGATGTGGCCTGCAGAAGAGAGAGCGGAGGGCAGGACATCTGTTTTGTTCATGATGTTTGGTGTAAAGAGCCATAAGGGACACCCACCTCCTCCAGCCCTGCATAGATAGATAGCAGAGACATGCATGGTCAGCTGTGGTGTTAGAACACTTTAATAAGTAAATCGACAAGTTCCTAGTCCAATAGATTCCTATGTAGCAGCATAGCAGGGTAGCGTATAGGGAGATATCAGGACAAAGTCATTGTGCTTTGCTCCTCTAACATGTCTTGGAAAGAGAAAGCCTCATCAATCATCACCATGCACCTTTTCCAACATACACACCTTCATCTCTGAAAGACCCCTATGGGATTATCGTGATGTGAAGTGGGTCAGCTACTGCAACTGGGCCACAGGCCTAGAAGACATGCATATGGCTACCATACTGCGCTCGTATGGCAGGTTTAGCTGGGGGTAATTGTGTTAGTACTATGTGACTCTATAGATTTTAGCTTTCAAAAGCCAGAGCTACCCAGCGAGACTTCTCCAAGCCTCAGGTGAAATGTCTGACACGTTTGTTACAGTAACTGTGTCAATCCTGACACTAGGAGGCGCTGGTTGGCTATGATTTACATGCATTTTCATGCAGTTAAGTGCTGCTTCCTAACTAAGTGATCACATTTAAGGACAAAGTGCATGTTTTGCCTTGTCATGTGCTTAAGTGTTTGATGACAGCTTTGTGAGGGCCGTGTGCGTTTATTGAGACTAAATGAGACTGAGACCAATTTAAGAACCATTCTGATAACCGCTTTACATGTCGACTGCTTCCCATACCTCATGAACAGTTTGAGAAGTGATCAAATCCCCAAGGAATGGTAATGAATTTCCTGTCATAGTTTGCGACCAACAACACTAAAAGATCCTAATGGGATCAAAAATGAATCCTCAACCAATCAAATTAGATCCTACTCTGTAAAAGGTGCTTTTCGGGTAACCTAAAAAATGACATGTTAATGTATGCATGTAATTTATCTGTTATTATTCTAGTAAAAATGTTATGTAATGGATGACTAAATCATCACAAGTTAAAGTTATTTATGAGTAGATCAAGAAATTTTGAGGTATATTTTGGTTACCTTTTTTAGTCCATTTAATATAGCCTAAAATAATATTTGGTCCATATAAAAGTCCCACTTACAATATATTTTTAAAAAGATTTTAGTTTATCTAGTAGGATCATTTGTAGATTTTTCATTTAAAAAATCATATCATATAACAAATATTTTATATCATATAACATAACATATAGCAAATATCATAACATATAACATTATATCAAAATCATATCAATCAACAAATTATGCCCATTCTTTTAAGATTTTGTAGAACTTTTAAATACTTTGAAAAAAAAAAACCTTAAAACGTTTCAAAATTATATTTAGAAACATCCATAATATTTTATAATAAAAAGGGAAAGAGATTTGATACAATTTCAGCTGTTCAATAGAGTTTGCAGTTAGTACAGGTGAACAGGAAGTGCCACATTTTTAGCAACCTATGGTATAAATCTATATGGTAATTTCCACAATATGAGTTTAACATATTCACATTAAACTTAACTTATGAGTTGCCAAATATGACAATATTTCATGCTTTATTTTATGTCAAATAGGTCTCAACTGTTTTAAAAAAAATTATACACATGGCTAAATGTCATCCCATTTTGAAAAGAAAAATTGGTAGCGCTTTATTTTACATTCCTGTTCCCCATGTACATACTATGTACTTCTTATAGTAATTGCAATAACTGGGTAATAGCTAGGTACTAACCCTAAACCCAACCTTAACCCATGTAGTTACCTTATATTACCCAGTTCTTTCTTAGGTAAGTACAGATACTATCAAATAAAGTGCAACCAAAATTGTTATTAATGGAAGAATATACACAATGACATATCATTAAGTGTCCCCCTTACATTCATAAATTCACTGATTTCTTTCATAAATTTACTGATACAATCTAGAAAAGCTCTTTAGATTGTTGTTTAAGACACATGGAATGTGCAATGTATACAGTGTATATGCATATTTATATAGCTGATGTTTTTCATTTTTACATTTAAAGCAGTCTGTCATGAAGACCTTTAAACTCACCTTGAAGACAAATAGAGTGATGCTATGAATTCTACTAAATCATGTTTTAATGTATTGAGTATTACAGATGCATCTCTTCCCTCCTCTTACTAGGCAGTTCATTTTATTTGAAGAGGGAAGCTGATAAAGCCAATGCCTCCAAACCTCCCTGCCTCTCAAAGATATCGACCACAGCTCAGTATTTGTGCATAAATGTGTCGTTACTATCATGAGCAGTATTTGCATTGTTAATCTGCCTGTGGCTGGTGGACTGATTGTGTGCTGATGGGAGAGAAAGGTGCATCTTATTGCCCAGGCAGTTTGACGATTTTATTTGAGGTTCAGCTCCCAGTCAATGGGATCGGCCGTAAATTACATTCTATGTGCAGGAAAATTATGTGACACCTGTAATTTATGTCAAATAACTTTTTGAGGATGTGAAAGTGTGTGTGTAATCAGCGCTGGTGCTGATACTGGAGATTTAATTGAAACATTTTTCTTTTCTTCGAAGGCTGATGGAATGGCGTCTTGTTGTATAATGTTCTGTAATGCTTCATTTTAAATCTAGGGTCATCGCCTGGTTGGGAGAAGGTCATGGATTCCCAGATTTAGGAATGGGACCAGCTTTTCCACATACATTTATCGCCAGAAATCAAGATGCTGTGAGGTTAGATGCAACAAGACAGTCTGCAACACAGTACACAGATCTAAAATTTGGATCTTGTGGTCCCTCAAACTATCGATTACTATTTTCGAAGTGTTTATAAGGCAGGCTGTTTCTTTTTTTTAATCTAGTATTTTATGATTGAGTATATATCTTTTATAGAGTGGAGGTAGCACGCTTAAAACAATACTGTTTGTTAAATAAATAAAAAAGCAATCTATGCAATCTATACTGTTGATAACCACCGAAAATCCAAAAACATGTTTACAATAGAAGTCTATGAGGCAAGACAGTCTGGATTGTTTAAAAGCATAAATTTTAAGCTTGTATTTTTGGTTAAAGTACTTTTAAATACAATTATTCAGTAACAATGTTTAAATTGTCCGTTGAAGGTGGGACTCCTTTTCTAAGTGGATGTAACGGAAGTAGCGGCAGAGCTTTTCTTACAGTGACTGTGAGAGCTCAATGCGCTGCAACTGTAGAAAATACATGCAAATAGGAAAAAATACCAGCAAATTAAGAAAACATCTCCATTAGTTTGACAACACGTGCAGCAAATAGTCAATGCAACCAAATACAGAAACACACTGCAAATACTCACAACGCACATATGATCAGGATGTTAAAATAAAGTATTTGCAGCGAGTTTCTGTATTCAGTTGTGTTGTGAGTGTTTGCAGCTAGTTTCTGTATTTGGTTGCGTTGTTTGTGTTTGCAGCTAGTTTCTGTATTCAGTTGCATTGTGAGTATTTGCAGAGCGTTTCTGTATTTAGTTGCGTTGTGAGTATTTGCAGAGCGTTAGCATGTTTCTGTATTTGGCTGCATTGTGAGTATTTGCAGAGCATTTCTGTATTTGGCTGCATTGTGAGTATTTGCAGAGCATTTCTGTATTTGGTTGCGTTGTGAGTATTTGCAGAGCGTTTCTGTATTTGTTTGCGTTGTGAGTATTTGCAGAGCATTTCTGTATTTGGTTGCGTTGTGAGTATTTGCAGCGTGTTTCTGTATTTGGTTGCTTTGTGAGTATTTGCAGAGCGTTTTTTTGTATTTGGTTGCTTTGTGAGTATTTGCAGAGCGTTTTTTGTATTTGGTTGCGTTGTGAGTATTTGCAGAGCGTTTCTGTATTTGGCTGCGTTGTGAGTATTTGTAGCGTGTTTCTGTATTTGGTTGTGTTGTAAGTATTTGCAGAGCCATTCTGTATTTGGTTGCTTTGTGAGTATTTGCAGAGCGTTTCTGTATTTTGTTGCGTTGTGAGTATTTGCAGAGCGTTTCTGTATTTGGCTGCATTGTGAGTATTTGCAGAGTGTTACTGTATTTGGCTGCTGTGTGATTATTTGCAGAGCGGTAGCATGTTTCTGTGTTTGGTTGCGTTGTGAGTATTTGCAAAGCATTTCTGTATTTGGCTGCGTTGTGAGTATTTGCAGTGCGTTTTTGTATTTGGTTGCGTTGTGAGTATTTGCAGTGCGTTTTTGTATTTGGTTGCGTTGTGAGTATTTGCAGCGAGTTTCTGTATTTGGTTGTGTTGTGAGTATTTCCAGCGAGTTTCTGTATTTTGGTTGTGTTGTGAGTATTTGCAGCGAGTTTCTGTATTTGGTTGCGTTGTAAATATTTGCAGCGAGTTGCTGTATTTGGTTGTGTTGTGAGTATTTGTAGCGTGTTTCTGTATTTGGCTGTGTTGTAAGTATTTACAGAGCCATTCTGTATTTGGTTGTGTTGTGGGTATTTGCAGAGCGTTTCTGTATTTGGCTGCATTGTGAGTATTTGCAGAGCGTTACTGTATTTTGGTTGTTGTGAGTATTTGCAGCGCGTTCCTGTATTTGGTTGCGTTGTGAGTATTTGCAGCTCGTTTCTGTATTTGGTTGTATTGTGAGAATTTTAGCGAGTTTCTGTATTCAGTTGCATTGTGAGTATTTGCAGAGCGTTTCTGTATTTGGTTGTGTTGTGAGTATTTGCGGTGCGTTTCTGTATTTGGTTGCGTTGTGAGTATTTGCAGTGTGTTTTTGTATTTGGTTGCATTGTGAGTATTTGCAGTGTGTTTTTGTATTTGGTTGTGTTGTGAGTATTTGTAGTGTGTTTCTGTATATGGTTGTGTTGTAAGTATTTGCAGAGCCATTCTGTATTTGGTTGCTTTGTGAGTATTTGCAGAGCGTTTCTGTATTTTGTTGCATTGTGAGTATTTGCAGAGCGTTTCTGTATTTGGCTGCATTGTGAGTATTTGCAGAGCGGTAGCATGTTTCTGTGTTCGGTTGCATTGTGAGTATTTGCAGAGCGTTTCTGTATTTGGTTGCGTTGTGAGTATTTGCGGTGCATTTCTGTATTTGGTTGCGTTGTGAGTATTTGCAGTGTGTTTTTGTATTTGGTTGCATTGTGAGTATTTGCAGCGTATTTCTGTATTTGGTTGTGTTGTGAGTATTTGTAGTGTGTTTCTGTATATGGTTGTGTTGTAAGTATTTGCAGAGCCATTCTGTATTTGGTTGCTTTGTGAGTATTTGCAGAGCGTTTCTGTATTTTGTTGCATTGTGAGTATTTGCAGAGCGTTTCTGTATTTGGCTGCATTGTGAGTATTTGCAGAGCGGTAGCATGTTTCTGTGTTTGGTTGCGTTGTGAGTATTTGCAAAGTGTTTCTGTATTTGGCTGCGTTGTGAGTATTTGCAGTGCGTTTTTGTATGTGGTTGCATTGTGAGTATTTGCAGCGCATTTCTGTATTTGGTTGCATTGTGAGTATTTGCAGCGTATTTCTGTATTTGGTTGTGTTGTGAGTATTTGTAGCGTGTTTCTGTATTTGGTTGTGTTGTAAGTATTTGCAGAGCCATTCTGTATTTGGTTGCTTTGTGAGTACTTGCAGAGCGTTTCTGTATTTTGTTGCGTTGTGAGTATTTGCAGAGCGTTTCTGTATTTGGCTGCATTGTGAGTATTTGCAGAGTGTTACTGTATTTGGCTGCTGTGTGATTATTTGCAGAGCGGTAGCATGTTTCTGTGTTTGGTTGCGTTGTGAGTATTTGCAAAGCATTTCTGTATTTGGCTGCGTTGTGAGTATTTGCAGTGCGTTTTTGTATTTGGTTGCGTTGTGAGTATTTGCAGCGAGTTTCTGTATTTGGTTGTGCTGTAAATATTTGCAGAGCGTTTCTGTATTTGGTTGTGTTGTGAGTATTTACAGAGCCATTCTGTATTTGGTTGTGTTGTGAGTATTTGTAGCGTGTTTCTGTATTTGGTTGTGTTGTGAGTATTTGCAGAGCGTTTCTGTATTTGGTTGTGTTGAGTATTTGCAGAGCGTTTCTGTATTTGGTTGTGTTGAGTATTTGCAGTGAGTTTCTGAATTTTAGTTGTGTTGTGAGTATTTGTAGAGTGTTTCTGTATTTTGGTTGTGTTGTGAGTATTTGCAGAGTGTTTCTGTATTTGGTTGCGTTGTGAGTATTTGCAGAGTGTTTCTGTATTTGGTTGCGTTGTGTGTATTTGCAGTGCGTTTTTGTATTTGGTTGCATTGTGAGTATTTGCAGCTTGTTTCTGTATTTGGTTGTGTTGTGAGTACTTTCAGTGAGTTTCTGTATTCAGTTGCATTGTGAGTATTTGCAGAGCGTTTCTGTATTTTGGTTGCATTGTGAGTATTTGCGTTTCTGTATTTGGATGCGTTGTGAGTATTTGCAGCTCGATTCTATAATTGGTTGCGTTGTGAGTATTTGCAGTGAGTTTCTGTATTTTGGTTGTGTTGTAAGTATTTGCAGAGCGATTCTGTATTTGGTTGCATTGTGAGTATTTGCAGCATGTGTCTGCATTTTGTTTGTGTTGTGAGTATTTGCAGAGCGTTTCTGTATTTGGTTGTGAGTATTTGCAGCAAGTTTCTGCATTTTGTTTGTGTTGTGAGTATTTGTAGAGTGTCTCTGTATTTGGTTGTGTTGTGTTGTAAGTATTTGCAGCGAGTTTCTGTATTTGGTTGTGTTGTGAGTATTTGCGGAGCGTTTCTGTATTTGTTTGAGCGTTTCTGTATTTGGTTGCGAGTAGGTGCAGCGCACTGAGCCACCGTATTTTCTTTCTTATTCTGCTGAACATTCGAGTGTAATGGATTATTACAAAAGAAAAAAATGTAGGGCGGGGATTTCGAGATGTTGGTGTTGCACATAAAAGTTAATGCAAGCTTGCAGTCAATTGTCGAGTGGTGGGGTTTAAGTGGACAAAATGAATGGAGAATTTATCATTTTCACCGGAATATCGAATTATGACATTTTGATTAAACATTATGAGGTCAAAAGATGTAAAAACAATCATACATAGACATGGATAAATCATTCACAATAAGATATATAACATCAGTCCTCAAGGCGGCCATCTTGCCAATGTCACCTGGTCAGTACAGTGTCACATATATTCACGAAAACAGAAAGAAAACAGGAAAAAATTATAGCAAACTAGAAGTCCTTGAAACTGAAACAGAAAATACAACAGATTGTGACATACAGTTTTTATCAACGGAATGGAAAAGACAGGAATCTAAAACATTAGTTGTCAGTATTGTGCTTCAAGCGCGTTTCAAAAGCATTTCAAAGCAGCATCTCTTTAGCTCAAATTGTGCAAAAATGGTCAGTTATTTTGCCAAGCAAGTCATGTTCCTGGATCAACATATTTTGTTGATCTAGGAACAACATTTCTGTCCGAAAATGTAGTCCTAATCTTATCCCCACCCCTAAACCTAACCCTACCCATAAGTTATCTCTAAAATCATAGGGAAATGATCTGTGAATAACACTGATGTAGAAGCACCTAACCCTGGTTGTAAACCTAAATTTGACATAATCTGTAAACTTGTCCCTCAAATCTGATTGGTTGATTCAAATGTTCCAGGATCAAAAAAGGATCATGTTGTACTTGGTGAAATTACGTCCACCTTACATTCTTATAGCCGCCATATTGAGTGTTATGATTTCTTAAATAGTATTTTTTGTATAAGTGGTCTGCCTCCTCTCTTATTATGCCTTTGATATTGAATTATACTACGCTACACTTTCAAAACACTGAAAATTCTGTGCTATGTCAGCCCCTAGATTTTCATAGTAAGTGCATTACTGTAAACACAAGGATGACTTACAATAATTCCAATAAATGCCATCAATAGAGTTTGAATTTACCCCAGAATATCATGGAGTATAACACTTTTATATAGAATAGCTTGTGTTATGTTTAAGGCTCCCTGTGCATGTGATCTTGCATCTGCCCCCCTTGGGCTGATGAAATGTGTGAGCACAGGAGATGATAATAATTGTGTCCATAGCTCATTACAGCTCCCAGATGATTTGAAGCCGTCGGGAGAGCACTGTCCTCTAACACCGCCACGGCCGCGTGGCACCGCTGACTTCAGGCGCTGATTGGTGGGATGAAATATTGCTGGAGAAAATTAAAAGGTCCCCGTGTCAAAATAATTCATGACATGCATATCTTCCGGCCTGATGAAATAGCTGATATCTGGATTAGAAGGATAATAAAAGCGATCAGGCTACAGTTAAACTATTTCGGCGGTGGAGGCGTTCATTTAGTCAATGTCAAGCGCTGAGGATCACAGGGTCAAGTTCTGAGTGTGGAGGAGGAAGTGTGTGTGTGTCCCAGACAGTGACAGAAAATCTGTATATGCTGCGGGTCACTCAATATCCCACCTGCGATTTGAATATCTGCTATAATTGTCCTAAAACGTCCCATCAGTGGATCTGCCGGACGCCATTACGGCTCCACAATATGGTGTGACATTCAAATTCCCCCCAAATGACAGGTTATTAGAAGCGGGGAGCAGGCGGCATGTAATTAAGCACCATAACTTTGACCTGTAATGTGAAGTGATGGCAGGATTGTAATAGGTGGAGGCACTATGTTAAAACAATGCAGGGAAGAGAGCGGATCACTGGGGATTATTTGCTTCTGATTCTCCTTGGGTTTATCTTCGTAACGGGCTGTCAAAAAGATGCCCAGACGGCGCTGAGATTTCTGACCGTTTACTTCAGAGGTTACGGGCCACAATTCACAGCAGTTATGATCACTTTGGACGTGGTATCGGTCTGCCTCAAGCTAAGCTGACGATATATGATTCAATTGAATTTTTTAAGGTGCAGTCATGTGAAATTTAATTCTCCTACAAGGATGAAAAGACTTGCCACAACCACCTTTTACTGTGGTAATGATCGTCCTGTCTATTGTGTGCACATCGATGACTTTTTTAGAGGAGAAATGGTCTAAAGACGTGCAATATAAATCAAGTTATAAAGAGAGTGATATAAATCTTTTTATAGTGAGCTTTTATGTCCACAGCATCGATGGCAAGTGAAATGCGATGCAGGGTCTTTAAAGAGAAACTGCTCGCTCAGAACTTACTAAAGTAGCAGAAATAAAAGTTGTGGATGTGGACTATTGGTCCAACAGAATCATGTCAGTAAATCTGGCTCTAGGCCTCTACATCCATTTCACTTGTTTGGTTTTTATGTTAAAATCATTTAAAATCATATACAGAATAGTGTACCATCAATATGGGTTTTCACTTTTTAGTGACTGATTTTTACATTTGGTCGACCCTTGAATATTTGGTGTGTTGTCAAAAATACATATAGTTTGTATTATCAGTATTTTGTCAATAGATTAGTAATACAATCAATTTTATGGGAGAAATTGAAAAATGCTACAAAAATGCTTAATGTTAAATGTAATTTTATTGTAAAATACTGCAGAGTGTATGGCTTTGGGAGTAAAAAGTATGAATTTTATTATAATTTACACTGTATAATAGGCTACTCTGTATATATAATAAGAAAGAAGATGTACATTTACATTATATTATTATTAGTAAAATTGTTTATTTGTAAGTCAAAATATGACATTCCCAGAAGTCCCTGCATGAAGCATCACATTTGATTATGTATTTTTTTTACATTAAGGTGTTTTGTGTTACATTTCATGTATTTAGTTGATGTTTATTACATTATTTTAGTGTTAAAAGTGGAACGTTCTTTTATTTTTTTTACCAGAATATTGTTTTTACAGTGTATTTGTTCTTGTTTTTATCCATGTCTCTCTTTTTAAAATGATAAAAACAGAAGTATAAAGACTTAAATTAATCTGAAAACCAGTGCTAATACGGTAATAATCCCATCACTGACAGATTTATGTTGGCCTGTACAGTCAGTTACTATCCGAAGACAAATTTAAATAGTGAGAGAAAACAATGTATTATTTTCAAGCATATCTCTTATGTGCCATCAGAACAGGCTCGCGCTGGCTTCATTTCCGGCCTCGTCCTTTTTGAAGAGCAACTGGACGTTTTGATGAGCAATAGAACCCATCTGCTCCTTAAATTCCTCCAACTGGTGTGTGAATATGACGTAGACTATATGTTCAGCGAGAACCCTCGTCCTTCTGTTACCTGGACTTCGCTCTGGGAAAGCATCACAGATTTTCCGCCCGTTTGGCCGCATTCGTCTTGGAGAACGCATTCGTACCTTCGACGCGTCTGCCCGACCCCACAACTGTCCCTTGCGAAGGCGAGCTGGATGCGCAAGCGCGTTAATTCAACACGCTAAAGGCTCGTCTATTGTGTGATAGCAGGAAGACTGCTGAACAGAAGGTCCGCTGTCTCTCCACACTCGCCGTGCGAACCCACCCTCACCCCCTTTCATAACGATGGCAGATGGCTCCCGATGAATCCTTCATAATCATGTCAGGACGGCTCCTCCAATCCCAATTCATCTCTTTAAACACATTTCAGCAGACAGAGAATTACACAAAAGATAAAAGCGGCCACCGGTCGACAAAGACAAACAAACATCCGCTTGGCGAGCAAGTGTTCCTATTCCGTAATACCTTTTAATCAAACGTGGTCTTTAGGCGGCTCGAGTTGGGCCTTGGAAAATGAGCCCTGATGTGGGTTGAAAACAAATTTTTCCACATAAAATATTGACTTTTGTATTCTTTTGTCTGCTAATGTCAAACTCGGCCCATGTAACGTTGTTAATTGTGGTTCAGGTGAGGTTTGTCTCACCTCATTTCAAGGTCATGCACCACTAAGGCCATTTTCTTGACTCAAAGGGCACGTAATTTCACAGCAGTGTACTCCTCATTAATCCCTCCTGAGTGGGTGCTTGGGAAGTTCCAGATCACAGATTTGTTTTGCTCTTGTTTTCTGACTCACTGCGTCTCACGGCTCCACCGAAACATTAACCCCTGCACCCCACCCCACTAAATGCACACACACACCCTCGCCGACAACAATCACAAAGAGGCTCTTTACGCTAATGTTCCATGTTTGTGGATGAGTTACTTTGGAGGATGTGGGAAAGATTGATGATCTGGCCTAGTGGAAAATCAAAGATTTGATTCCAAAAATGTTTGCTTTTTATAATGGTCGGGTCTTCTAGAGCTTTTATAATGATATTTTAATTTGATTCACATCTCCTAACTCAGTTGGATTCAAACTGGGGTCTGGGGACCCTCAGGGGGCCACAAGGGAGTGCTAGGGGGTCCATGGAAAAGTTTAGAAAAACATGAACATTTTTAAAAATAAATAAAATAAGTACAATTTAAATTAAAAAGTAAAATTAAAATTAAAATAAGTTTTTTATTAAATAATACATCTAACAGTACAGTACAATAGTGAGCAAAAAAATATCTAATAAATGTTTTGAATAATTATATACAATATTTCATACTATTAATTGTGGGTCTTTATACTCAAAAATATATGCCTTTAAATGTTAGAATGGGTGTCCCTTGCACAAGGATGCATATATTTGGGGGTCTGTGCATCTATGATTGAAAACCCCCGTCCTAACCCTCTCAGCATTTTTAGATTTTTTTATTAAGACATCTTGTATGTAAAAAAAATTAATATTCTAGGCTGTTCCCACCAAACAAAAATTTAATGTTTTACTATGGAGGCAAAACATTTTTTTTATTTAATTATTCATATTATTTTTTAATTTCTTTCTTTTTTGCATGCGTTTCATTGTACGTTGTACTTGGTAAATATGATAATAAACAACTTTAAAATGTAAATCTCACTGTACATCTAGGATAAATGCTGTTGTCTGAGCTCAGTATCAACATTTTCTCGTCAAATGTATTTTCCAGCATGTGTGTGTGTGTGTTCACATAGTCCAGCAATTTTCACTTTTCATTCCTTTTCATTTCTTTCCGCTAAACTTTTGTTGATGTATGAATAATTTATGAGGAAAACTGAAGCTCTTTCATCAACATGAAATAACAATTTGCAAATTTATGGAAACCACTAATTACTTGCCTTATTTGCCGTGACTATGATATTAAATATTCATAAATGTGTGATTATTTTTCTGATTTGTCTGTGGTTTGTTTTCAGGCACCATTTTCAGTAAATGAGATGCTTTGTTGAAGAAAAAAAAAAGGAATACAAATGTTTTGATTCACATTTTTCACACAGAACTTGTCTAAAACAAAACAAAATTAACCTTAACCCTTCCTTCATGTCAAATATTCCAAAGATGATTTTAAAGCCAACACTGATATTTTACAAAGCTGTTACTTAATGTATTTTTCATCTGCATGGGGATCTGAGTATATCTTAGTCCACTAACCATAGTTGACAGCATTTTGTAGTTGTTCTTTGTCTCAAAGGGCTCATCTGATCTCTCAGTAATGGTGAGATGTTGGATCCCAGCTGGGACTCTCAATTGAGCCCCCCGTCAGTGCATCTGAAGGTAATGCCTGCGTTTAACCTTAAATTTACGACTTTGTTATATCAGAATTAATTACTGATAGTTCCAACAAACTGAAATGGTGCTGACGAAAACACTAAGCACAGGCAATTTAGCTCTATTTGCACATTAATTTGGGCCCACCTGTGATGCTCACTGTGCTGAGTAGCTACATCAGTTTTCATTACGGCTCACGCCGAGTGGTTTTAGTTGAATTACAGTATTAATTATCGAATTCACAAGGTATGAGGGTGACTAACGCTCCTCTGCAGGCACCTGTGAAAGTTCTCTGTTCCTCCAGGAGACCGTTTGTCTGTATCCTTGGCATAACCTTCAAAAAAAAAAAAAATCTGATAATGAGAGCTGTCATGTTCGTCCGGATAACATTTGGGCTGTTGTTTTGAGATTAACCCTGTAAATATCAAATCAAAGAATCTGCTGAACTTGTAAAGAGAACTTGTTCTGATCGGGTCAGTTTCTTTGGTGGGTCGAGGTTGGGAATCAAAAAGGGCCGTCATTTAGCCCTTGGCTGGATTTTCATGTTGTAAAGTGCTGTATTAATCATAATCACACAACACCATTAGACTATGTCATTCTATTACAGAAATCACATTATCATACATTTCATTAATTAAAGTCTAACCCAGTCAACCTGCTCGGAGAGGTGCCACCTCCAGAGGGGAAATGCGGAAGGGATAAGTAGTTGAGAGTGGAGGGCAGAGGGCAGAGGTCACTCCACTCTCCAACATGACATAAAAAGGGTGCGATATTTGCATGTACAGGGCTTTTGAGGCAACTCTGGCGGGCAGGTTTTGATGGGTTCCTCTCCCGATGAGTGTCCTCCAAATGCAGCTAACAGCAGGGAGATTGGAGAAACAGGTGAAGGCACAATTACATCCTGGCCAGGCGTAATAAGGCTTAGACAGCTCCTCTGTTTCTCAGTGGCCCCCCAAATTAACATAGAGTGGCCTGGATGAGTGGTACCTGTCATGGACTCCGGTGTGATGATGCTTAAAAGTGATGCCCTCCATGCCCCCCATTTATTGCACCAAGATTGCCATTTTCTCAAGTATACAAACAACTGCAATTATCACAGTTAGCTTGCACTTTACACAGCTCTTGTAAACACATGCACCTTCATGAGTAAAATTGCAAATACAGCCCAGTGAAAACTAAAAACTCTGTGTGGCTCATTAGGCCTGTAGTAAGTAGAGGAATGTGAAAATGAGGGCTGGTGTTTGCCAACAGTTTTTGGAGTGTTTATCCAAAACGATTTTGTAATAGATGTGACTGTACTCAAAATTTTAACACCATAAAAGATGGGGCAGCAGTGTTAGGTTCAAATAATGAGCATCCAAACTACAGCAGAAAAGATCACAATTAAAAATATGAATTATGACCTACCATAACCCACTAATTATGAGGAAAAATAGGACAACATATCACTGTAATTTTTAAGTTAAAACATTATTCTTCATGTTAAACAATTGAGGTGTTCCACTTTAGAACTTAGAGCTGAATTTACTTTAGTAGTGATCCACAAATTTGGGTATTTAAGGGTACGTTAACACAACGACGTGTACAACGTGTACTAAAAAATGGAAACGATTTCCTTTGAGTTTTTTTGCCTACAGACGACAACAGTCAAAACGATCCCCATTCACACACTGTTACAAAAAATAATTTTCATGATTTATCAGAACTTTTTATCTTTTGACAAATCAACTTAGATAATTCATGTGATTCAGATAACATACTATTTTGAGTTTCTATTTATTAAACCAATCTCCTTCATTGTATTAACTCAAATTTGTAATTTCAATGATCTAAAATTTTTAAGGCAACCAGGTAACTTACTTTAAGTTAAAACAACAATAATCTTTTACAGTGCAAGGATCCACGAAAGCAACTAAAATGCTGTATTATGCATGCCAGGCCAGTAGTTGGCGATGTCACTTTGTAAAGACTATGCGACTATAGACATACCATGTTATTGTTAAAATAAATAAATGGCCAAAACACACAAAACATTTCTGCTTTTAGTTGAAAATGGTGTTGCGTAAACATGTAATTGTCCATGCAGATACATATTAACTGCACTTTGGAGTTCTTGTATCTGATTGGTCAATAGCGGCGCTCACGTCAGATGTTTATAAATAATAATCACTCATCCGGATGTATCACTCCGTGGTCTCTCTTTTTACACAAACGCAATTTCGGCCGATTTTGGTACTGTATGCTGTAAATCGGCCGAAATTTCGTTCTTCTTCTGCTGATTGATAAGTGTGGGCACAGTTACAGGACAATGGCCAAATATTGGCCTGGCCATAATATTGCCTATAACTCCACTTTAGTCGAGTTGAGTAGTGTAACGGCAGGTATACAGACGATCAGACAGACAGGCAGTGCTGGAGTCTGCCATCTCTCTGGGCCTGATTAGCATGTGTACTGTATGTTCTCTTGTGCTGCAGTGTTGACCTGTGCTGTCATATCCCTGATTACCTCCCTGATTCACTTTCCTTGTTCAGTAATGTGCAATCAATCATAATCAATTAGCCAAAATGTTGAATCATTAAAACCATTATCATTAATTAAAACAATTATCACTTTCTGCCAATGCTTCATTGCCACTGTTGTCTAACGTGTCTGCAGCCCACCCGTCTCTCTCTCTCTCTCTCTCTCTCTCTCTCTCTCTCTCTCAGCTCTGATACTTTGAAGGGAAAGATTTTCTTTTTCTAGGAATCTTACTGATGATCCGCTTTAATCTTTATCACAAATGGCAGTGGGCTTTTTATTTTTATTTATTTAAATATATAATCACTTATGACTTACTACTCATCTTTGAATGACAAGGCAGTGATTGTGATGTACATTTAAGAAGTCTTAAATTGTACTATAAAAGCAAAATATTTATCGCTATTAAGTTTTGTACTACACAAATTCTTGCAATTAATTTAGCTCCATTTAAACACTGTTTTGTAGATCATATCAGTCTTAGGTGTACTGTTTATTTTTGTTAATCAAGACTCAAAATCGAACCAACATCATCTATTTATAATAATATTTGCATACTGTAATGATTGGTCGTCTTGTTTGCATTTATTTGTGATCAGTCTTTTCTTTCTTGCGTCTATTTAAAGAGAGTTCACCCAAAAATGAAAATCCTGTCATCATTTACTCACAAACCTGTATGAGTTTCTTTGTTCTGCTGAACACAAAGAAGATATTTTGAAGAATGTTTGTAACCAAACAGTTGATGGGCCCCATTTACTTCCATAGTATTTTTTTCTCTACTATGGAAGTCCAATGGGGTCCATCAACTGTTTAGTTCCTCATACTCATTAAAATATCATACAGAAATGTATACAAGTTTGGAACAACTTGAGGGCAAGTAAATTATGACATAATTTTCATTTTTGGGTGAACTATCCGTTTAACTATATTGCTAATAGTTTCCCCCCTCCTCATCTATATGTATTTATATCTATATTTGAACCTATCACACACATTGTGCAATACAGCGCCAGGCGCGACAAGTGTTTCAGCCTGATGCAGTTATAATTTTCACATCTAGCACTACGTTGTTTAAATAGCAAATGCATTTGCACCCATTTGTTCGCTCATGGGCCTGCTGGTCTGAAAACAAGGTGTGTTCAGGTGCATTGTTGGCGCGTTGCTATTTTGAGGCAACTGAAAACGACTGCAGCATTGACTTTAGACCAGGTTTTTGTTGGTCAATGGCGCAGTTGTTTACAGTTACCTCAGCAACACAATATTTTTTTTGTTATTTAAAGAGCACGTTAGTATATGCACCTATAGGCGGGTCCACAACATGCGTACACTCTGCTTATTACACACACGGACATGCAGCAGCACACAAACATTTTTAAATATGAAAAATTAAAGGATTCAAATGTAAAAGATTATTATTGCGTACATAAATATAAAAATGCCTACATGTCATTATGGATAGTCATTGCGTGTATCAGAATTAGCCTACCTATTTGCAGAAATGACGTGCAAAAAGGTGTCATCCGTTTCCTCGCTAGAGAAGTGTTTAATTTTCACGCTTGCAAATTCCGCCATGTAAATAGCGAATCAGCCATGGTGCAAGCGCAACTGGCTTTTAAAGGGAATGGGAGATGAGACTCTGATTGGTTTGTTGCACGTTATGCCCAAAACACACCCATGACTCATTAAGAGACTAGGTACAACCCATTTGGACCATGCGCGCCGACCTTCTCCCGTCGTTAAACTAGCAAAAGTGGATTCGGACACGCCCTAAGTGCACTTACGCCATGCGCTTCAGACCATGCACTTAGATCCTTTAAATAGTGCCCTTAAAGATAAAGTGTGTAATTGTTAAAATACTATCAAAACATTGCTCTATTTGTCCAGGCCAACATAGCAACACTGTTGACCAATGGCAGATGGGGGAGTTTTTGGGAAACCTGTTTGACAATAATTATTCTTTTTGCAATTCCATTTGTTAATGCTAGTGGCACAAACATTACACTTCAGCTTTAATGCTATGCTTTTGCTTCCTTGCAAGCACCAGCATTTTACTTCATGGAACCAAATCTTATATTTTTACTGCTTTAAACACAATAAAAATGTGCCCTATAATATTGGCACAACAATGACTACTTGACATTGAACACCCTGATGTGGCGCTGTCAGGCAGTGTATCATCTTCAATAAGCGAATGTTACAGCACTAGTGCCGCTCTCTCACGCTTGACTTCTTTTCTGCTGTTGATGCACATTCGAATTTTGCAGGACTATGGGAGAGATGCTGGTAATGATGTGTAAACATCCAAAAGGCACACTGCACAGAAGCCCTTAGGGCGGGAAAGAGGATAGAGAGAGTCATCCGAGAGCAGGAATGGCAGTAATTTCATCTTTTCACATGACTGTCAGTACGCTTATCCTCTCTGCTCCGGATTCAAACCTGGAATAGACCTGTCATCTTAAAACTCTCAATAATTGCTCATGGCAAATTTTCCTTGAACGTTCCCAGGGGCCGCGCACTCGCGTACGTACCCCTGTCGACCGCGTCTCCAGTCAAGCTCACCCGTGAGATTGAGGTCTCTGCACAGCACTGCTCAGGGGAATCTGGGACATCATTTAATGCTACGGTGCTAAAGCAGGCGTCTCATTGGGGTCACATCGCACCCTCGAAATGGAAATTGACCCGAACGTGGCGGGGATCCCACACGCAGCACCGTTAAATCACTCTGTCATGAGTGAACTTCCACTAAGGGCCACACTGCAAGGGTCCATGCGTACTCAGATAACACAGCGGTCCTTGCCACACTATCCAGATCCTAAACTCTCCGCCATGAGTGCGTAGGGGGTTGGAGATCGGAGAATCTGTGTCTGCCATGGCAGTCTGCCTGCTTGGAAAAGGAAGGGAGGAAGACAGCGAAAGCTGACCTGGAGATATGAGAGGTCTGGAAACACAAGGCGCGCTGCTGAGGACCCATATATGGAGCGGCATATGAAATGCACCTGATTACATTACCAGCAAATGGTCTGCAGGAATGAATGTAATTGTAGCTCATTACAAGCTCTGGAGTGTGAAGTGGTTAAAAAAGATTACATTTTCTCATATACAGAACTCTTCTTGAACTCTATCCGAAGCCTTTGTATCAAACACGACAATGAGAAACAAATGTAATGTAAATAGCTTAATGTGCATAACACAAGAACAACACTCCCATTAACCAATCCTGGTTTGACAGTTAGGGATTGGTTGATGGGAATATTGTTTCAAGAATCACTGTGTACTTTGCGTGACAGGAGAGACTGGGAGGGTTGTAACACATTTTGCTTTAATGTCTGTAACAAACTTTGATGTAATTTTTCCACATTTATCTGCTACAAATTTAAGTTTTTTAATCTACAACCGTGTAAATTAATATAAAGCACAAAGAGTGCTGTTGTTAAAAAATACTCCACTATTAAGATGAGTTGTAACAATATCACTTTCAATTTTGTTAATCAATTTTTTATTTATTTTGTTAACCACAACCAATCCCATCCCACAAATCCACCCAATTTAAATGTATTATTTCATATTCAGCTTATTAATAGTAAGGTAGTTAAATTCAGGTATTGGGTAGGATTAAGGGATGTAGAATAAGGTCATGCAGAATAAGGCATTAATATGTCCTTTATAAGTACTAATAAACAGCCAATATAGTAATATGCATGCTAATACGGAACTAGTTAATAATGATTATTGGACCCTAAACTAAAGTGTTACCCTCATTTTTTTATAGTACAATCTTATTTATTATTATAATTATTATATATACAATTCAAACTATTTGAGAAACAAATATTTAACAAATTCATAAAACATAAACTGACATTTATGTAAAATGACGGCTCATTTTGTTTGTTCTTAGTGGGTCCAGTAGTAAACTTTATTTTAGGAGGATGGCGGTCCTGCATGATCTTTGACTAAGTTCTAATTGGTTAACTGACTGTTACAACTCACCCTGTATAACACTCATCCTTGGTCTCTCCTACTATAGCAGCAGTATAGATCTGGTTATACTGGTGTAGTGATATGATAAACACAATGAATTTGAAAAACTGATACGTGAATGATATCACATAGCTCGTTTGTATGCATGATGGATGTATCCTGCTCATCTACCCAGACTGTTTGTGCTTAAAGGCTCTCATTGGTGTAAAAAAACCCAAGGCAGGCAGCGCTGGCCGTCATGTCATAAAGGATGCAGGATGAGAACGCAGACATGATTTCATGGCTAATGATTCCCGCGCTAATATCACTATGGGCAGCAGAGAGGATAACCAAGTTGAGCTGTCTTAGCTCAAATGATTCAATTAGGCCAGCTGTCCCCATTTGTCATGGCCCAACTCGCTTTTAGATTACCTTCCAAGAGTGCATACGTGCCTCCGCAATGGACATACACACTCAACAATTTCTAAGGGGGAAAAAAAGAAAGAAAAGGAAGGAAAGTAAGGAATAAATAAATTTAAATTCTCAGATTACAGTAAGCACATAAAGGCAGTTATTTGTAATAAATGTGACCTTTTGTTTCAAGCCAAGCTTGATGGCAAATGCTTGGTGTGAAATAGAGGGAAATCCCTGAAGCATGTCACATTGATTGGCAGGACAGAGATGGTCCTGCTATGCTTGAGAGAGACTACAGATGAGCACATGAATGGGGTAAATCATTAAAGCAATCAGGTCAGAAGCACAAGAAAATAATACAATACAAGTGCAAATGCTCACATAGTAAGCTTATTTTTAATTATTTATAGCATATATTTACAACTGCCTAGCTTTTTAGAAATTATCACAGTGATGGTCAGGTGTTTATATTATGTTATATTAATTATATTATATTATTATTTTTACAATTTAAAAATTTAATCAAATTAACAAGTCTAAAGAATTCGTAATGATCATTTTCTTTGCAAGTTAATTTTAGTAACAGTTTACAATAAGGTCTCATTTGCTAACATTAGTTAATGCATTAGTTAACATTAACAAATATCAATATATTGTTTAAAGAATGTATTAGTTATTGTTAACTAATGTTATTGTTATTCATGTTAGTTCACAGTGCGTTAACAAATACAACTTTGGATTTTAAAAATGTATAAGTAAATGTTAAAACTAACATTTACTGAGATTAATAAATGCTGTTTAGAAGTATTGTTCATTGTTAGTTCATGTTAACTAATATAGTTATTAAGTAATGAAACCGTATTCTAAATTAGTACTAAATCATTTCCTTTACAAATGCTGAAAGTGCAGCATGTTGCATAACTTCATTTTATTGAGAGATCTTTCACTTCTGAATTTTTTTGTTTCTATTCTTTTTTTTAAAGGTGGCTAAGGAGCAATGTGAGTCATTTTAAATGCATTTTACATGTATTTTGTGGAAAATATGCACCTAATGTACTTTGACTTTAGTGATAGCAGTGGTTCTCAAACCTGCCCTGGGGACCCCTCACCACTGCACATTTTGTATGTCTCCCTCATTAGACACACCCAAAAGTCTTGTAGTCTCTACTAATGAGCTGATAAGTTGAATCAGGTGTGTTAGATGAGGGAGCCATGCAAAACGTGCACTGGTGGGGGGTCCCCAGGACAGGTTTGAGAACCACTGGGTTAAAGGACAAGTGTGTTTTACCTTATTTGGAGTCATCACGTTTTTAGGTTGTTTTAAGCTGTACATTAAATCACTTGTAGTCAGCATGTGCAGATAAACATGATAAGATATCACATAGGAGGGACCATGGTGTGAGAGCAGAGCATGTATTTGCAGACATGGCTGAGAATAGGGACATATACTTATTACAGTAATTCAGAAAGGAAATCAACAGCCAGGAAAAGAGGGGGTCACACTTATCCATGTGAATTCACTCATTCACAGCAGCAAACATTCATTAAAGCAATTTCCATCTATTTTGTCAGTCTTGTAGCCCACAATGCTAACAAGGGGTAGGGAAAATGAGGACTGTGGGCCTTGAATAAAAACAAGCACTTAAATCCTGGACTGAATCACAGGAAATTAACAATGCTCAGACACATCGGAGCTGCTCTTGACCTTCAAGCCATCATTATTAGAGGGGCGCTAATAGAACAGTTGTCAGTTTACAGTTGTCAAACCAACAAATAACAAGAAAGTAAATAGCTTACAGATGATGTTACTGATGGAAGATTTAGTTTAACAAACCTCAAGCATCAGTTAACTGGCAGTATGAAATAATAAAGCCCCTTTTGCTTTTAAGGGCAATCCCATTATTATTTTTATATAGCTTTTTTGTTCAATCGTTTTTTTTTGGAAACTTAAATGGAATTGGACATGTCCCACATAGCAGAATTAAAATGACAGGAAGTGGAATATTACAGAGCCCCTTAAGGGACATGGTGGTGGAAAAAAAATATGAGAGCCAATGCTTTCTCTCGCAAATGTTTCCCCGAGAAACTTTGCGTTCACTCGCAAAACCTTTTGAGCTCTTTGCGAGCAAACACAAAGTTTCTCGGGGGATGCAAAACATTTGTGAGAGAATGTAAAAGCATTAACACATCATTTTCCTCCAAATTTTTTCCTTCACCATTTCCCTTTAGGGGTTCCATAGAATATATTGAAATTCAAAGAAAATCAACAATAGTCAGCAACTGTCCAACACAATTAGTTTTGTGACAAAACATAAATAATTATATCCTTCATTTTGACTTAAGGCTGATTTATACTTCTGTGTCGGACCCCTGAGGGAGGGGTTCTGGCTAGCTCAAGACCAATCACAGTGCTTGCGACCCGTGTAGAATTGACATGTTTTTACCATAGACCAGAAAAAAATATGGACGACATGACTTCATTCCCTTCCGCTGAAGAAAAGTGATTCGGAGGTCCGAATATGGCGCTGACATCTTGCGTAGATTTGGGACCAGAGTCTGCGCAGTAGAGAGCAGGAAGTAGAGCCGCGATATCAAAAGCCCGCCCACACAGAACAATTCATTATGTCAGTGTGAAAAACAGTTATGGAAATGTAGAAATTAAAGCTAAAGCTCCAATCTCTTCCCAAAAATCCCGAAAAAGTCGTCTGGTGCTTCAGTGATGACTTCACTCAGAGAAGCTGTCAAACTTATTTAAAAAACGAACACTTGAAATGAAATCAGCATGATTAAAAACTGCCTAAAATGACAGAAACCAACTTTGGGAAAAAATTCTATGAAGTGTAATTTGACTGTTTAGTTTGTCTCGCGTCAAATAGAATACACGGAGGGGCAGGGGTCATGACCTATACTGGGACCAACCACCTCGGTGCGATCGAGACGCGTCAGCTACAGTTTTTAACACGAGTGCGGCAGGCTTGGTTGTTACATATTTGGAGAGGTGCACGTCAGGCTACGCGTGCTAAACACAGCCTACGAAGTAGCTACGGCATACACTCGATGCAGAAGTATCGTTTTAAGGTATATCAGGTATCTATTGTTTTATGGTATCTATCATTTTAAGGTATCTATCGTTTTAAAGGGGTCATGAACTGGATGTTTTTATTATTCTATAATGTGGTGTACTAATAAAGGTCCACTTATAATGTTAGTATGATTTTACATCATAAAATGTAATAATTTAGAAATAAAAGGCATTTTTCTATCCTGATTTTAGTCGTCCTATTTGAATGCTCTGTCTGAAGGGGTGTGTCTTCTGTGAGACTTCAGTGTAAACTGCTGTGATTGGCTGACATCCATTACAAATACTTTTACAAATACTTTTTCGAATACTTTTACTATGTTTTTGCTATTACAGCTGTTGAGATGAACACATCCTGAAAAGTGTTGTTTCCCATCACATGAAAAGCTGCAGCGATGAGCATTGTGCAGACACAATGATCTCGTCATTGCAACGCGATTTCTGTCTCACGAAATGCTTTCACCTCAACTAACAGCAAACATGATGTAAGTTAAATACAGCAAGAGCTTCATTGTGCAGTGTAACAGCATCATTCATTATAACAGCAGTTTTGGCACGTGTCCAGATAAACAAAGCACTGTTTGATTGACAGCTTCTTTGATCTTTCTGTATATAAGTTATTCACAATTGAAATAACAAATTATTTTTCATGCTACTAAGAGAAACAATGTGAAGATGATCATTTAGTCACTGGCTTGATTTACTGATGCATAAACAGTATTAAACAGTTTTGGGACAAAGAAAATCTGCCTGAACTTGAATAAATCACTGATCACAAATCAGGCATTAGAATGAACACAATTACTTACATGTTTGTGGTGGTGCTGTCGAATCCATATCGTAAAAGTCTGTTTGCAACACCGGCACAGAAATTGCGACTGAATTACCAAATAATCCACAGTGAAATCATGTAAAAATAAGCTGAATCCATTTTTCTCTGACATCGGGATCCTTCGGCAGCTTATGCAAAGATGATATTTTTCCACAGCCAGGAACAGCACAATGTCTGGGTGGCATCGCAATCTTGTTATTATCACAATCTTATCGTAACAACTAGGCCTACTTTAGATCTACTCATCGACGGAACACCAGTGGGCGGAGACAACGATGCGATGGCGTAAAATTAGATATTGTTGTCTTGCTCCAGATGCAGTCTATGAAAATGATTGTGCCCCTGTGACGTCACATGCCACCCAGGATTTAAACTAAGTATTTTTACAGCTTATATAAATGCTTTTTTAATGATACAAAGCCAAAAGATTAAGGAAGATTTGATTTCTCATGTCATGACCCCTTTAAGGTATCTGTTGTTTTAAGGTATCTAAGGTATCGTTTTAAGGTATCTAAGGTATTGTTTTAAGGTATATCGTTTCAAGGTATCTATCGTTTTAAGGTACCAATCATTTTAAAATATCAATCGTTTTAAGGTATCTAAGGTATCGTTTTAAGGTATTTATCATTTTAAAGTATTTAAGGTATCGTTTTAAGGTATCTATCATTTTAAGGCATCAATCGTTTTAATCTATCGTTTTAAAGTACCTAAGGTATCATTTTAAGGTATCTAAGGTATTGTTTTAAGGTATACCCTTTTAAGTTATCTATCATTTTAAGGTATTTACCATTTAAAAATATTTAAGGTACCGTTTTAAGGATTAAAACAAATGTGGTAAAAAATCTACTGATTAAATATTGATGTTTGGCTCTATATTTTTCACAGTCAAGAAAATCATGTTTCTCGAAATTTTGCATATGTTGAGTGTATGATTTATGGTTATGGGTAATTTATTCTAAAAATGAAATGTATTAGTAAAAACTACAAATATACTAGTTAAATGGATTACTCTGAATTGTAATGCAAGTTGAGTTCTGAATTGGACACAACCCATTTTAGTTTTAGTCTTTTCAGCCTGTTTATTCTTTGTACATTTACATGGGTTTTAAACATTGTCTTTAATGAAATAAACCATCAGAGACGTTTAGCCTGCTTACGGTTGCATTTGAGTTGACATTACGGCTTTGACTTTACTGCGCTACCCAGCATGACATTCTCTCTCCGCATTCTGGTTAAAGGTCAGAGATTATCACCTCATTCAAAACCCATTCAAACATTCATCTTTTGATGAAACGTCCCCGTGTTTAGAGCGTTCCCGGTGACTTGTGTCCCCTCCTGCTAGCGCCGTGCTTTGTTTAGCCGAAGATGCTGGCACTCGGCCTGTCCCTCCCTACCTGCAGCATCAAGCAGGCTGCATTAGGGGGCTGAGGCCATGCCAAAACACAATTTGGACCGTCTCCAGCACTTCATTGGAAAGTAATGGTTTTCACTGAACTGAGTTATGACCAGCTGTTTGCAGACAGTCTGTGACATACTGATAGACCAGAACACCGTATGTTGCTTTCCAAATCAAATGATACAAGGAGTGTGACAGAGTGGTGAAACATCTGTCATTAGCAATTTTCAGCACGCTCCACTAATTCTGGACAAAATATGGGTAATGAAGTTACCGCAGGAAACTTCAAATACTGTCAGCGCAACAAGGCTGTAAGAAACTGGTGCTCATAAAGGCTTATAATCTAATTCATTTGTTGTAAGACATACAGACGGAGCGATAATTGTTTTTGATCATCATATTTTAAAATGCAAATCTCAAATGTTCTTCTTTAATCAAAGAACAAAAATCAAGGACGGGTGGGAGATTTGTTCCTTTTACAGAGACACCCTCCCTTGTAGTTCTCGCCATCAGTGGGGGCATCTGAGCGAGGGCCACAAAGGTTTTGACGCGTCTGAGCGTCATTGCTCACTCGACCTAGAAGCATGAATCCAGTCTAGCTTGTTCTCTGTGATCTACAGAAAAGACGTCCTACTGTTACAGAGAACCAAATTTGAAGCGTTTTATCTTGCCAGCTGCAAGACCGCATATGCAATTTTGCCTCTATACAGTAGTTCTCTCAATACTGACTCTAATTTCACTAGCTTGTTTTAGTAATGGTTTATAGAATAAGATGTGGTTTTGGACAGTTCCTAAAGTTTAATATTTTACAAATATGCCAACCATAATGCATAATTTCAGCTATAGAGTTTTCGTCACACTTTTTTCCTATGTAATCATTCAATCAAGTCTTTTATTCTCACACAGGCTGAAATTATTTGATCAACAGTAAACTTTTGTACAGTAAAATCAACTGTAATATTGTGAAAATATGATTACAATATAAAATAACTGTTTCCTACTTAATAAACTATATTGCCAAAAGTATTGGGACGCCTGCCTTTACATGCATGAACTTTAATGACATCCCATCCTTAATCCATAGGGTTAAATATGGAGTGACCCACACTTTGCAGCTATAACTGCTTCAACTCTTCTGGGAAGGCTTTCCACAAGGGTTACATTGTTTATCTTCTGTTTGTGAGGTCAGGCTCTGATGTTGGACGATAAGGCCTGGCTCGCAGTCTCTGCTCTAATTCATCCCAAAGGTGTTCTATTGGGATGAGGTCAGGACTCTGTGCAGGCCAGTCAAGTTCCTCCACACCAAACTCGCTCATCCATGCCTTTATGGACCTTTCTTTGTGCACTGGTACGCAGTCATGTTGGAACAGGAAGGGGCCATCCCCAAACTGTTCCCACAAAGTTGGGAGCATGAAATTGTCCAAAATGTCTTGGTATGCTGAAGCATTAAGAATTCCTTTCACTGGAACTTAGGGGCCAAGCCCAACCCCTGAAAAACAACCCCACACCATAATCCCCCCTCCACCAAACTTTACACTTGGCATAATGCAGTCCGGCAAGTACCTTTCTGGTAAGTCCAGTGGCGGCATGCTTTACACCACTGCGTTCGACGCTTTGCATTGCACTTGGTGATGTAAGGCTTGGATGCAGCTGCTCGGCCATGGAAACCCATGCCATGAAGCTCTCTACACACTGTTATTGAGCTAATATGAATGCCACACCAAGTTTGGAGGTCTGTAGCTATTGACTCTGCAGAAAGTTGCCGATTTCTGTGCACTGTGTGCTTCAGCATGCGCTGACCCTGCTCTGTGATTTTACGTGGCCTACCACTTCGTGGTTGAGTTGCTGTTGTTCCCAATTGCTTCCACTTTGTTATAATACCACTAACAGTTGACCGTGGAATATTTAGTAGTGACGAAATTTCAGGAATGGACTTATTGCACAGGTGGCAACCTATCATGGTACCACGCTTGAATTCAATGAGCTCCTGGAAGCAACCCATTCTTTCACAAATGTTTGTAGAAGCAGTCTGATAGCCTAGGTGCTTGATTTTATACACCTTTGGCCATGAAAGTGATTGGAACACCTGAATTCAATGATTTTCCAATACTTTTGGCAATATAGTGTATATTTTAAAATGTAATTCATTCCTGTAAAGCTGAATTGTCAGCATCATTACTCCAGTCTTCAGTGTCACATGATCCTTCAGAAATCATTCTAATATGAGGATATGATATACCAACCTGAAAGACATCATAAATATACAGTACCGGTCAAAAGTTTGGAAACATTAAGGTTTTTTAATGTTTTTGAAAGTGGTCTGTTAATCTCATCAAGGCTGCATTTATTTGATCAAAAATACAGTAAAAACAGTAATACTGTGAAATATTATTACAATTTAAATTAACTTGCTTGTGTTGTAATATATTTTAAAATGTAATCTATTCCTGTGATGGCAAAGGTGAGTTTTCAGTGTCATTACTCCAGTCTTCAGTGTCACATGATCCTTCAGAAATCAAGGTAATTTCTTATTATTTTCAATGTTGAAAACAGTTTTAGTTGCCTTTTTTGTGGAAATCATGATACACTGCCATTAAACAGTTTGGGGTAAGTAAGATAAAAAAATAAAATAAAAAGTTAAAACGAATACTAAATTAAATGAATACTTTTATTAAGCAAAGCAAGGCACATTAAATTGATTAAAAAAAATGACAGTAAAGACACTTATTAAAGGTGTCATGAACTGGCTTTTTAAACATTTTTATACTGTTGTTAACTTATGATGTTCGCGTGGTTTTTACATTCAAAAACATCATAATGAATAAGTAATAGGCTATTTTCTACCCTGGTTTTGAGCCTCTCTCCTGGAACGCTCGGTTTTTATTGGCGTGCGGCACTGAAGACTTGGAAGTAAACGCCCACTGCTATGATTGGATAACAGTTTTGCATAATAATGAGTTTCAGCTCCCCCGTCAGTACATGTGGGAATTGTTTTGAAAACTTCCAATGTGGAGAAACGGCGGAAACCGCCCACAGGGCTCGTAAAATGTCTTTATCAAACAAACACAATTATTTATCTCTCATCCACCCGCAATTAATATGAATGTTATTTTTTTATTACTTGGCCCGCCCTATCGGTGGATATAAACGTGAACCGTGCATAACACACCCACGCACACACGAACGCACGCGCCTCACTGCAGAATCAGTGGGCTTTGCAAGCCCTGGGCCTGGCCCAGTCTGATCACGAATTGCAGTACAATTAACCAACAACACCACAAATAAAGGATTCTCAAGCCTGTGACAGCGTGCTAAGTTATGTTCAGTTAGACACGTACACATAATCAATATCAAACGATCTGTAACAATGCAATACTCTCAGATATAAAAAATTTTTTTTACTCACATTAGTGTGTTGCTTCATTTATTCATGTAATCTCATCCTGTCTGCAAATCCAGTCTGTTTACTAACGAATCCGTGGTGAAATGAAGCGAACAAACACGCAATGTCTTCCCCACGTGAGCTGGATCTTCATTAAAAAATAAAGTTAATCCATGCATTCATAATATTGGAATCCGAATTAAGCTTATGCGGCATGTTTATTGCTTGAAAGTTTGATCCGATTTAGAACCAGGTAGGCCTCTATGTTATTTATCTATAACATGTCAGACACGAGTCCGTGGGCAAGGCTACTTAGGTCCTGTCCCAAATGGCACACTTCATATGCACTTTCGGTCTTGTGGACTTACAATGGCTGCCGCGCGCGCGTGTCCGTTAAGTCCACGAGACCGTAGGGTGTCCCATTTGTGTTTATCTTCTGTTTGTGAGGTCAGGCTCTGATGTTGGACGAGAAGGCCTGGCTCGCAGTCTCCGCTCTAATTCATCCCAAAGGTGTTCTATTGGGATGAGGTCAGGACTCTGTGCAGGCCAGTCAAGTCCCCACAAAGTTGGGAGCATGAAATTGTCCTATTTGTCATTTTAGGTGTCAGTAGGGTGCTTATGAGCGCCCCCTTTGCGGTCGATATGCGCCCTCGATGTGCACCGAGCCCACACTGGTGCAGGTTCCGCAGCGGACTTCTTCCCGACAGTCAAAGTGCCGTTATGTCATAAAAGTGCGGAATCGTAGGAAGACCGCGGGGGTTTAGGGTGCCATTTGGGACAGGGCCAGAATCAGACGTACTTCTGTTAAGGCGGTGTTTCACCACACTCTGACGTCACAGCCTGGCACATTCTGAGATCTCTCGTTTGCTGGGCCTGGTGTCAATAAAAGCTTTTCTTTGACTAACAAGGAAGTTTTCAGCTCTGAAACTTACAGGATATTTAGGTATCTACAGGATATTACCATGACATTTTATATATCAAAAGCTCAAGGGAAAATTGATTTCTCAATTCATGACCCCTTTAAATTAATAAATATTACAAAAAAAGGTTCTATTTAAAATAAATGCTGTTCTTTTGGGGGGGAAATCACAGTTCCCACAAAAACATTTAGCAGCACAACTGTTTTCAACATAGATAATAATAAGATATGTTTCTTTAGCAGCAAATCAGCATATTAGAATGATTTCTGAAGGATCATGTGACACTGAAGACTGGAGTAATGATGCCGAAAATTCAGTTTTGCTATCACAGGAATAAATTACATTTTAAAATATATTACAACACAAGCCAGTTAATTTAAATCGTAATAATATAATCAGAGTATTACTGTTTTTACTGTTTTGATCAAATAAATGCAGCCTTAGTGAAATTAAGAGACTACTTTCAAAAACTTTAAAAAAAACTTAATGTTTCAGAACTTTTGACCGGTACTAATATATATATATATATATATATATATATATATATATATATATATATATATATATATATATATATATATATATATATATATATATATATATATCTTAAGAGATAGGATTGGATAAAACACTTGCAATGTTCTTGCAATGAGTACAGCTTCAAGTATTTGTCTTTCCAAATCATTGTCAGAGTAAGACATGTTGAAGCAGGGTGGGCGTAATGAAGCGCTCCAGAGATCACTGCACAAACAAGGGGCCCGTTTTGGCAAAGCTTGGCAGCAGAAGGGCTATAAAATGATATGTGTTAATTTTGTGTTAATTATTATGGGTGCCACATGTTAAGCAGAATGTTCTACCATTGCAGAAGTTAGAAAAATCCACACAGATAATTGTGGCTGAGTGAATGTGGAAGGGAACAGTTGGACTATATGATTATAAAGCTGTACTGCTGGAGTCCTGCCCCAGTTCTGATGCCCTATTTTACCTTTTGTAATGATGCATCTCATGTGACACGAGGGGTGAATTACTGGCAGGACTGAACTGATGATAATCACCCGAAATTCTCCAGGGAGGGGGCGGATCCTCCTGGGAAGCACAGAACTCATTAATATGCAGAGTCCCACAATTCTTACTTTTATAGTGTCAATTGTTTAAAGCAGCGCAGCAAAAATTTTCATTTAGACCAATCATATCAACAAACGATTTCTACTAATTCAATTACATTAATTAATATCATCCAAACAGTCAAAAAGAGATGGAACTGTGATGTAGCAGAATGCAGACTTGAAATGCATTACAATTGTTTCATAATTTTGAATTTAAATGTCTGTAGGTACAATGTTTATATATTATAACTTACAGTATTTTCTATATTTGAATAGTTTCAAGCTCCCAAATTCTCTTTGTCTGCCATAGTTTTGGATGGAATGCTTGTATTAAACTGTCAGTTGTTTTAAAACAATGCAGAGGAAATGTTTTCATTTTTCTTCAAATGTCACATTAACATGATTTCTACTAATTGAATTAACTATATACGTTTGTCTCAGTCAGAACAACTGATTTTGCACGCTCATTGGCTTGGCTAACAAGTTGTTAAACATAGAACAGATGAGCACTGAACAAACACATTTTACTTGGTTTGCATTTCAGTGCAATATTTTCTACTTGATTTCCCCAGATTCAAAGATCCATGAATGCTACTGGTACATTGCACTACCTTCTTTACAAACCGAAGTAGAAGGCATGCAATGTTCCTCCCTTTCCTCCACTGGGTTTTCGGGTGCCCCCTCAAGCATGCTGTCATTGATAACTGCTACAAGCTCGGCAGAGCTTGGCTGGGATGCTCTTGGCAGAGCTGTGCTTTTTGCTTAGAAATATCACACTCCATCATGTTGCATGAAAAGCTTTGTTTTTCTCCCGGTGACCTTCTCCCACTCCTCTGCCTCCTCCGTCCATCTGTCCATTTGTCCATAATGCCGAGCTGACAGAGGATGGACAGTTTCTGTCCCTCAGAAACAAGAACTTCCTGTGCTATAGCATGTGCGGAGGCTAATTCAGTTAGTTCAGTTGATCTGATTGGGTGTTGGTGTCACTTTAAGAGATGTTGCCACTTCAGATTAATATCACCCAAAACATTTAAAAGTGCCACAAAGAGTTGGAGCCATAACCTAGCGGTTAGCCTGCTTTAGGAATGCAGGTTTAAAATGCAATGCAATCATTTTATAATTTTTAATTGAAATTTTCTGTCTTAATATAACATCTACATCAGGGTTTCCCAAATTGGGGTTTGTGAATTCCTGGGGACTTGTGAGGGAAGAGCAGGGGGTTCGTGAGTAGATAAAAAGCTAATAATGAATTAAACAATGTAAAATTAAAATAAAGAAATTGGGCTGCACAATTAATTGAAATAAAACAACAAATATAATAAAATATTTTATATATATAAATTTAGTTCAGAAATGAAATGTCATCACAGTTCATATTACAATCACAATATATGACAAAAAAATGGCAATATAATTTTTGGGAAAAGTCGTGCATGAATATGATCTCTGCCCAAGTCCTATCCTGATTCTTTTCCACCGGCTGTGAGGTGAAGACCACATGTCCCAAAATTCTACGCTCAAACTAGGCGTCATCAAACTACGCCTTTGTTTTGATTAGGCGACCTCTAGCGGACGGAAAAGTTACATAGTGCACCTTTAAAGTGAAAATAAATAAATAAAATAAAACGCTTACTGAAAGGATTATATATTTTAGAGATTGGATGTCATTGAATTACTGAAATATGCAACACGATTTCATGAAAGTACGTCTATATGTATTTATTGTGCAATTTATATGCAAAAAAAACCTATAAATACAATTCGTGCTATATATATATATGCACTTTTGGGCTGAAATATCACCTTAAATTTCATTTCAAGTAAATATTTTCAAGTAAAGACCAAAGGCTACTTTGACCGCACTGTCTGCATGACGTAATTTTCGCCATAAGGAGGATCTGTGGTTCAGCTGACAAAAAAGTTTGGGAACCCCTGGTCTACATTAATGAAAAGCAAAAAAAAAAAGAAACAAAAAAAAAAGAAACAAAATAAATAAAAAGAGCCACAGACTCCATCTAGTGGCATTAGACAGAATAGCATTAAACAAAAATAATGACTGTTTTCAAACAAGTTTTTAAAATTTCCAAATTTTTCATCTGCCATAGTTTGGAAAAAGCTTCCAAATTCACATCATTAGTTAATTAGATGTTTTTATGTTGAACCATTAAAATAAAAATAAAATAACCCTATCAAGAAAATTTGATAAGACTTATGTTTAGAGGAAATAAATAAACAAACAAACAAACAAATTAATAAATAACTTTTTTTTTCTTAAAGCAGCTTGCCCGTTGGCAAATATGTTTTTCTTGTTTAAAAATAAAAATCCTATTTAAAAAAATGTGCTTTTTTTTTGCTTCTCAAATGGATTATTTTTGCTTTTTTTATTATATTTTTACAGGAAATACTGAAAAATGCAGAAATTACACGCTTCACCAGCATGTGCAACAGTATCTCAATTAAAGAAGCCACATGCATTTTTTTTGTAATTCAGTGCCCTGTATTTCTTAAGGATGATGACCTCTCTATGATAAGAGATAGCACAGGGCCACGGCGTAGCAGGTCATGAAGTGGCAGGAATGCCTCCCTGAGCCAAGGACATCTGAGAGCTGTGATGTGACATGCAGACATTTCTGTCAGAATGGTGAATGCCTCCCTGCTGAAATCGACTGACATTGATTTGTAAGCATAATGGCTGATTATAGGATGGGTGACAGATAAATTTTATCAAAATTAAGGCACAATTAAACATTTCATCTTCCTAATTACTGGCTGTAGATTTGGCCTGATGACCATGTGCTGTAGGAAATCAGCAACCATCACATATTTTAATGGGACACAGCTGTCCTGCGGCCTAGTAATATCTGCACACAGCCCCAGAAATGTAATTTATGAGGGGAAAAAAAATTGACAGTGGATCGAGTTTCAGAAGTGATATCTTTTGGTAAGTTTTGGATTAATTGTTGGTTGCACTTTATGAGTGTTTTTAAAGAGTCTTAAAGGTATACACATTATTTTCCCCTCATTTTTAATTTTTTAATAGTGTTTTAAGAAAATATTTAAAATCATGTATACTTATATGAGACAAACTAAAAGCTGTTGCCACATGGGGGACGCAATATTGAAATCACATGACCAGCCTATTACTATTTATTTTATCTCTTTCACTCACATAACAAATTATTTATGGCTGACTGAAATAGCTTATTTCTATTAACCTATGACATCTGCCATATTGACCTGTGCATGTATGCATAAATTTTTTTTGAATTTTTTCATTTAAAAACTAAATTTTTGCTGTATTTTGTTCAGTATATAAATGGCCAATGCAAAGAAACACAGATTGTTTGGTGGCTTGTAATCATATTTGAAAAAACAAAATCTCTGCCCTGCACATTCCACAGGCTTCCTAAAGCAGACAAAGAAGAGATTTTCGTCCACTGAATGCCTGAATTTCACAGGCTTGGAAAGGCTTGTGGGGTTCACACTGAAGTAATCAGCCTTTCTGCTCTGTCTGTGCCAAGGAATTAGCCTGGGAAATTCACCAAAATGTGGGAACAGCTTGGGAACAGATTGATGCAGAGGGGTGAGAGAGACAAGAGAGGCTTAGACTGTATGTGTGCACCATGAGCCCATTCCAGAGCAAATATATGGAAAAGCTTCTCCTAAGTAAGTCAGCTCCTCGGAGCAAGGCTGTCATGCTCTCTGGTGTGAAGGATCTTGAGCGATTGTGCCGGCTTGCTCCGATTACTGGCAAGTTTGCTCATCAAATCAAAACTTATCTTTTTTAAAGTAGTTTTTAGAATCACTGAAAAAAAGAGTTCTGCTTGCCCTGGCAAAGGTTGCCTCAACAATGTCAGGATGTTGTGAGTAGTTGCCGGAATGTTGCTCTGCTGTTGCTAGGGTGCTCTGAGAGTGGTTTCTAGGGTGTTGGCTAGTCCAAAAGATTCCAAACCAAACTCTCTGGTTCCTAGATGTGGTTACAATCCATAAGTCTATTTTGTAATTCATCAGTCTGATTGCTTAGAAAACTAATATCACAGCTCTTCTCAACAAGCTACATGATTTTGAGGTATCATTCATGTCCATAGCACATACAAATTGATAAATTATGCACATAGGGCTGCAGCTAACAGTTATTTTGATAATCGATCAGTTGGCCGATTATTTCTTTAGTTAATCGAATTAGAAAAAGCCAGATTTTCTTTTTTTATTTTATTGACAAAACACTATTCCACTTCGTGCCCAATGCTGTCCTTCAAACGAAAGTGCCAACTGAATGCTATAAAAACATATATATTGAATATATGTGGAAAAGAGCTATAAAGCAAAATGAAATCCCTACATTAAAAAAGAAGATAATAAAAACACAAACTCAGTGTAAACAGTAGCCTGGAGTCCTGGACACAGTAACCTGTTACTGTCATTTCTTTATCCTGTAAACGTAAGAAACGTCTTTACACGCTGTTATCCCTTTACAGTTACAACTCATACAATTTGAACTACACTCATGAAACTTGAATTACATGTTGACTTTTAAACCTAAATTTAACATTCAACAACAACTCCCTGTCTAATGCTGTCTGATTGACACGCATGCGGTGTTCATTCAGTAAAATCAGGACAAACCTATATGCAAAATGGAAATACTTCCGTGAATTTGTAACACTTACAGATAAGGATATAACTGTAAAATTAAAGTTTTGCGCGGAGGAACATTAAACAACAGCACATTATACAGCACACACATCAAAGCGCCTGACAGGACAAGACATGTTAAACATCATGCAGCTAATATAGCTTGAAGCTTAAAATAAAGAATTGTCATGTTACACGTACCTTTCCAGCAGCAGCTCACTGTTTTTCTCTTTTTAAATGCATTTTGTACATAGAAATGCGTTATTCGGTGCTGTAATTTGTCCCGACTTGCAGAAGTTTTCTGTGCACGGTGGGCAGACGCGTTTAATCGCTAATGACATTCGTTGTCGATGATTTTCATTATCGATTATACATACATTTATTACTATCTATGTTTAGGGGATTGTTAAATTTTTTTATTTTTTTATTAATCCAGTATTTTTAAATGCCACAAGCATATGCGCCACTGCTATGACATGAAAATGGGCTTTTACTGTAAACTTAGGCTACTTTAATCGCATGTAAATGGCACACACATTTAGTGTTTAGTAGCCTACTATTTTAGTATTTTTATTTTCAAGCATTCATATTTCCTATTAAAAACCTACTCTGAATTGACTTGTGCCAAAACATTTGTGAGCAGTCTCAGCCACCAGAAGTTAATTTCGTTGCAGTTTTCTGGGTGACATCCTCAGTCTGGTATGGTTCTGTTGCTCATGCCAGTTTCCATGGCCACCCACAGATCTGAACTTGGTCCCAGTTCAGGTAAACATGGTACCCTAAAGGGGCAGTTGACCCTCATTTTGGGGTGGTTATTTTTGGGTCATACACATTGTGTATCACATGTTTTGTGTTTTGCCTTCATGAACATTTTTAAATAGTGAAAATTAAAAAATGGATTCTGTAAGGCTGTGTATACTGTATATAGGTGCAACATGTCAAGTTCATTGTAAGATAAATGTATGTATATGTATATATATATATATATATATATATATATATAGTTTAAAATAATTGTATTATGATTAAATATTATACTTATAAGAAAATGTGAGAATGCATTAATATATTAACATAAATATTGACCTATTTAAATGTAAAATATTTTATATGAAAACACATTCATAGTGAATCAGAAATTTAATTCAACATTAGTGTAAATTGTATAATAGTGAAGGATGCTGTCCAGCTATGGTGAGACTTTGTTTTAGGGGCATGGATGAGCATAGGAAGATAAAATGGCTTTTTTGTGTGCACATTTGTGACCACAGGCTCGTGTCACTGTGAGCACTGTGCTGTAGCCTGACAAGGGCTCTCATGCTCACAGATAGCCGGCTGTTGTCCTAAACAACGCAACATATTGCCACATTGCCCTGGGACAGGGAATCAGGAACAGCAAAGAACAATGACATGCACAAGGTCTCCACACTGTTTATACCCTCTGAGCTGGGCCAAACAGGACTTTAATTGGTTCATTTCATTTTCAAATAAAGTAGCTTAGGTATATGAGGCTGTCAAGATGCCACTCTGTTTGCTGTCAAAACAGGTTTTCAGATACAGTCGGCACTTTCCATGAAAAGGTCACACTTGGTGACAAAACTTTAATCAGATAAGAGCATAAATCAGATGTTTTTTGTTGTTACATAAAGTATTACCTAACATAAAATTAACCTAACTAACCTAGCTTTCAACACCTCAGAATCGCCAGTTGTGATTTTGGCCTGTTAAATTATTTTATTCTATTTTATTTTATTAAATTCATTTAATTTATTTGTATTATTTGATTTGATTTCATTTTACTTTATATTACTTTATCTTTTAATGTTTATTTGATGTTTATTGATAGAAAAGCAACACATCACACAGTCCCATTTTGTACTCCTATTTTGTGTTGTAAAGAGGTGTTTCTCACATTTTGCATATTATCTGCCTACATAATAAATATTCTATATGAAATAGTTGACATTTTAAGTAGATATTTGCTGACCAGTTTCTTCTCGTTCTGATCTTCTCTTAAGACTCAAGAACTTCTTTGTGATGAGACATGACATTGGCATGCTAGATGTGTGTGTACCGTTCGTCTCTGAGAATTGGACTGCTCAGTGTGAAATTGTCTAATTTGCTTCACTGGATGGTATTGCAAATGAACCGAGTTCTAAACAAGCATGAAAAATATGCATTGATGGTACACATGTCTTATTTTCTTTCTGCACATTGTCCTTTACCCTCCTGGTCATCTTCTACATATGTCTGGGTTTGGAACACATACTGTCTGCCATAATTTCATACCAGGCTGAGTCTGTTTTGAATGCTCAGAATGCGGCGCTTTTATGCCCAATGACTTTTACTAAAAGGGGCAAACATTAAACCATCTGTGTTTAGAGAAACACTTTGTAAGATTTAGATTTTAACCCAATTTTTGGGAAAGAACAATGGTTATGTTTTGATATCAAAATATCAGCAATTTATATTCAAGCAGAGAATGTTGTGAGATTTCCCCTTGTAATATCCATAACAGAATTAGTCCTTCTTTAATATGGTCATGATGTTTAGCGATTTTATTTGTGATAATTAAACTACATTTTGGTTACCAAAAGCCATATTAGACAGTAGGGGTGGGCGAGATTTTGGACTATTGTCTCTCTCACGTGACGTTGCTGTGCTGCCTGGTCACGAAGCTCGTTTGCATGTGTTTTTAAGCATTGTGGTTTAAAAACAAGTGATTTTAAACCGTGGAAACACAATAAGCAGTGAAAGAGAATTCATTTCACTATATGAGATGGTTATCTGAGACTTAGGGCCCTATTTTAAAGATCTAAGTGCATGGTCTGAAGCTCAGGTGCACTTAGGGCATGTCCGAATCCACTTTTACTAGTTTAACGACAGGAAAAATGGTCAGCGCGCCCGGCGCATGGTCTAAAAGGTTGTCCCTATTCTCTTAATGAATAATGGGTGTGTTTTTTGTGTACCGTGCAATAAACCAATCAGAGTCTCATCTCCCATTCCCTTTAAAAGCCAGTTGTGCTTGTGCCATGGCGGATTCGCTATTTACATGGAGGAATTCGCAAGCGGAAAAACTGAATGCTTCTCTAGCGAGGTAGCGGATCTGCTCGTCCAATGATGCCTGCTTGCTTGTCATTACTGCAAATAGGTAGGCTAATTCTGATACATGCAATTACTATCCATTATGACATGTAGGCATTTTTATATTTATGTACACAATAATAGTCTTTTACATTTTAATCCTTTAATTTTTCATATTTAAAAATGTTTGTGTGCTGCTGCGCGTCCCTGTGTGTGTAATAAGCAGAGTGTACGCGCGTTGTGCACCCGCCTATAGGTGCATATTACTAACGTGCCCTTTAAATAACACAAAAAATACTGTGCTATTGACTTTAGACCAGGTTTTTGTTGGTCAATGGCGCAATCTATTTCCTCAAAATAGCAACGCGCCAAAAATGCGACTGAACACGCCTTCAGACCAGCAGGCCCATGAGCGAACAGATGAGCACAAATGCATTTGCTATTTAAACAACGTGGCGCTGGACGTGAAAATGATAACCGCATTGCGCCGGGCCCTTGCTGTTTGAGAGACATGTGCACATGAAGCTGCTACTTATAGAGAGTGAGTGCTGAACCAAGTTCTTTTTGCCATCTTTGCAATGCCGTCTTTGCAAGTATCCTCGTAAACAGTGATTTATCTCTTAAGTGAACCTAAACAGTTGAGAAAGAAAACACATCTGTAACAGGATCAGTGCATTCGGTCTTAAAGTGACAGCAGCCTAATAAACCTGTTTTTTTGTGTGTGTTTTTTAATATTTGATTACTTTATACAATTTATGTAAGCTAGTATTTCTTATTTCTAGTTCTTGAAGTTGTTCAGGTAATTCTATTTCTTTGTTGTAGTTTGTTGTCCTATTTCTTGTAATTCATTTTTTTTATTCTTATTTTATCACTGACTGTTTACTTGTCTTCAGTAAGCTTGAGTTTTTTTTTTTTGTACGTAGACCATAGTTTTCTTGTGATATTTAAATTGGTGACAAGAATTATGAAATTGAAATAAAAACCTTATTTAAAGTAAAAATAACTATAATTTGATATATATATATTTATTGTTATCGTGAAATAAAATTACTCATATCGTGATATAAGATCTTGATATATGATTTTGGTCATATCGCCCACCCGTATTACACAGGGCAACATTCATTCCCATAATAACCGACCGGCTTGTTATGCCAACTTTTGATGTCACAGTTTCCATGGCAACTGATATCAACACGGATCCTCAGGATTTTGCAAAGCCTTCAACAACTCTCATTATTTCCAGACGAAAACAAAGCGCGCAAACGCACATTCCTGTGTTTACCTTCATATTAAATGGTGTGAGCGCATTGTTGTTTGTTTTTTATTAGCACTGCGCGCAGGACACTGACAGCTGAAGAAGACTGTATTTGGGGAGGAACAGCATGGCTGCAGAGAGGAGTGGGGATCCTGAGGGAGGCCTAATGGTTCCACTCCTTCCTGCACAGAGATAAAGACTCATAATAACCGTGTATACCCACCATCTGGCTCTGTGCATGTGGTCCTTATGGAAGAGAAAGCAGTGCAATCTGTAAACGATCAGGAGCCATAGCACTCCCCCCAGAGAGACCGCCATGCAATCAAGGTGACAGATGGCATAGCTACTGCTGTGGCCGCATGGAGGAGATCAAAATCACCTTCAATAAACTCTGACTAGAATGGGCACGGGCCTCTCCAAAAGTCAGTTTGTCAGTCAAACTGTGGCAGCTTGCTGCATCGGGGGTGAGATGCACTGACCGCCGCCCCTGTTTTCCATATTTTCCGTCTGACTGGTTTTGAACTGTGATCTTTCTCTAGCTGTCCTCGCTGCTCGTGGCGACGTGGGCGTGCCAGGTCCATTGTTTTTTGTGGGGGAAAATTAGGTACATGATGTCACAGATATAGGGCACGGGTGGCTGGTGGTCTATGGGTCACCTAATAAAATTTGAGTTGGAATACTAGCCAACCCAGTGTGCATTGTATTCTATTTTTTTTATGATACATTGTTGTAACATGACCTACTATACGTATACTATACATGTTTAATTCAGTGCCGTCCAGTTATTTATTTATTTTGTCATTTTAAATTATTTTGCATTTTTAAATCCAATTTTGTGAATGATACAAAATAAAATATTTTTTTAAATATTAATATTGTGTTATTTATTATTTTAATATTATTACACACGTGTATGCATATATAATAACAATAACGTTAAAATATATCATTATAAATATATATTTTTATATTTTAAATATAATTGCTATTTTTATTTAAAAAAAAAAAAAAAATATATATATATATATATATATATAAAATAGTCTTTTTATTTTTATACTGATACTGTTTGCAGTCCAATCAAACAATGTTTAGAAAAGAGAATATGGTAGATATTACTTCCAGTTCATTTGCTGCATAGAAATATAAGGTCAAATTGTCAGTGTGCTCTGTATACTACACATTTTGGAGATTATGACGGGTCATTCAGAAAATGTGCATACTATACAAAGTATACATATTATATACTGCAGAAATAATATTTCAATATTTTCTGTATTTCAGTATTTCAATAACATTTGAATGCTAATTTACTATTCTGAACATAGCCACATATAAACCTAAACACGCCTGTTTGGTCTTTACATTCATGGTTTGCTCACATAAATGATCTGAATTTTGAAAATGTAGGGCAATAACCAACAGCTAATGCGTCTGATTTCATCGCTCAGCTTGGGAGACTGGTGAATAATTATGCTGCATGGTCTCTCTAGCCCTGCTTTGGCTCGGTGTCTCTTAGTGAGCAAATTTGCGAGGGAGAATTATTTCACACGTCTTCTTCATCTAAGCCACAGCTCGTGTCAGTGATGTGAGAAAAACAGCCTGACTTTCCAAGCTCTTTTTTTCTGCTCTACTGCAAAAAGTTCAAAATGGAAACACCATCTGTTAAATCCAGGCAAAAACCAATCAAATGTTTTCTTGATTGGATATGTCATATCTGATCTTGAGGCCACAAGATTTGACTATAGCATTCACAAAATGCTATATAAATGAAAACATAAATAAATATATATTTTAACTAAACATAATGAACATACATTAATAAATGTACAAATATACAGTAACCCTAAGAATATTTGGACACTTAAATCACACATTTCATTACATTAGATAAAAAATATATTAGTATACACTCACCTAAAGGATTATTAGGGACACCTGTTCAATTTCTCATTAATGCAATTATCTAATCAACCAATCACATGGCAGTTGCTTCAATGCATTTAGGTCAAGACAATCTCCTGAACTCCAAACTGAATGTCAGAATGGGAAAGAAAGGTGATTTAAGCAATTTTGAGCGTGGCATGGTTGTTGGTGCCAGACGGGCCGGTCTGAGTATTTCACAATCTGCTCAGTTACTGGGATTTTTACACACAACCATTTCTAGAGTTTACAAAGAATGGTGTGAAAAGGGAAAAACATCCAGTATGCGGCAGTCCTGTGGGCGAAAATGCCTTGTTGATGCTAGAGGTCAGAGGAGAATGGGCCGACTGATTCAAGCTGATAGAAGAGCAACTTTGACTGAAATAACCACTCTTTACAACCGAGGTATGCAGCAAAGCATTTGTGAAGCCACAACACGCACAACCTTGAGGCGGATGGGCTACAACAGCAGAAGACCCCACCGGGTACCACTCATCTCCACTACAAATAGGAAAAAGAGGCTACAATTTGCACGAGCTCACCAAAATTGGACAGTTGAAGACTGGAAAAATGTTGCCTGGTCTGATGAGTCTCGATTTCTGTTGAGACATTCAGATGGTAGAGTCAGAATTTGGCGTAAACAGAATGAGAACATGGATCCATCATGCCTTGTTACCACTGTGCAGGCTGGTGGTGGTGGTGTAATAGTGTGGGGGATGTTTTCTTGGCACACTTTAGGCCCCTTAGTGCCAATTGGGCATCGTTTAAATGCCACGGCCTACCTGAGCATTGTTTCTGACCATGTCCATCCCTTTATGACCACCATGTACCCATCCTCTGATGGCTACTTCCAGCAGGATAATGCACCATGTCACAAAGCTCGAATCATTTCAAATTGGTTTCTTGAACATGACAATGAGTTCACTGTACTAAAATGGCCCCCACAGTCACCAGATCTCAACCCAATAGAGCATCTTTGGGATGTGGTGGAACGGGAGCTTCGTGCCCTGGATGTGCATCCCACAAATCTCCATCAACTGCAAGATGCTATCCTATCAATATAGGCCAACATTTCTAAAGAATGCTTTCAGCACCTTGTTGAATCAATGCCACATAGAATTAAGGCAGTTCTGAAGGCGAAAGGGGGTCAAACACAGTATTAGTATGGTGTTCCTAATAATCCTTTAGGTGAGTGTATATTAATATATCATTTTAATATAATTAAAAATGTATATAAAATAATAATGTGTATAAAATAATATTATATAGTTGATTATATATCATTAATGTAAAAAAAAATATATATATATATATATATAAATAAAAGTGCTGTCAAATCAATTAATCGTGATTAATCACATCCAAAATGTGTTTACATAATATATTTGTGTACTGTGTATAATTATGTATATATAAATACACACTCATTCATGTATATATTTGCATGCATATACTGATATATATATATATATATAATTTTTTTCTTTCTTAAATATATACATGCTTGTGTTACGGAATGCAAGAGGGATGGTAAACAAAGTTTTATTCTGATCGGGAAGTTGAAATGGATGAAATTAACAGGTGGGTGATACTCAAACAGTGCTGGAAATCCAGAGAAGGTGATGATGTCTCTCTGATGGATACAGGGACTCGTGGAATACAGTTAAACCAGGTTGGAAGCACACACCTCGGCTGTGGAAGATGATCGGGATGGATGAAGGTAACATTTGTAGATAATCGCTGGACAAAGGACCGCAGGAGAAAACACTGGAGGAACAGGTAGTTAGTCCATGTAGCGATAAACAAGACCAGGCCAAGACTGCGGTGAGGTGTGTACTTTTGAAGGCTGGCTGATGGGAGTGCAGATGAGGTGCAGGTGTGCGATTATGAAATGCATGCAGGTGGGAATCAAGGAGGATGCTGGGAAGTGAAGTTCAGAAGTGACAGGTGACCAATGTGACTATAACAGCATGTGTATTTATATATACATACTAATTATACACAGTACACACACATATATTATGTAAACACAAACTTTTATTTTGGATTTGACAGCACTAATATATATACACTCAAAAAAATGTAAGCCTTTTTTAAGATTTACGCTATTTATTTTAATAGAAAAATTCCATCAAATTGAATTGAATAATCCTTATGCAATTTAATGGAATAATTGATTAAGGATTGTTCAGTTATTCAGTTAAATTACGTAAGGATTATTCAATTAAATTTGTTGGAATTTTACTATTAATTCAATTACGTAAATCTTAAAAAAAGGCTTAATTTTTTGAGTGTTTGTGTGTATACATTTAAATAACATATTATAAATACATACTATTTAAAAATATTATTATTTGATAAAAAAGCCATCTGTAAATCAGTGATACTACTTTTTTTTACAGAATTGACCATTTCTAAGCCATTTTTGCAATGATATTTTTCCGTGTCTATAGACAATGTTTGACAACTATGCCTAAATACTTTTTGTCTTAATTTAGAACAGTACAGTATATATATATTTTTTAATATGTTTTATCATTTTAAATCTACCTTTTGTGACATGTTTTGCTTGAAAAGTGTTTGTGCTGTTTATTTTAAATAAATGCCACTTGTTTTGTGTTATCTAATGCAATGACATTCAAACATTTTACATGTAACCAAAGTGTCCAAATACTTTTGGGGCCGCTGAAGGTACAAACTATCACCCATAAAATATTTCAAACAGTACATTAAATAGCCAAGAAGATCGGGGTCTTCAAACCTTTTTATTTATATCTATATTATAAAGTCTATAACCTCTTTAACTCATATGAAGAGTTGGCCACTTATGAAAGGTTCCTTTGTCCTTTCACCCAGCTCTCACTTAGTTAATTGGTGCTCTTATTTGATTAATTGGAAAAATTCCATTGTACTCTCCACAGCGCCTTTTTTATGGAGGTGTCCCTCCACATTCTCAATCATCCACTTTTAAACATTTTTACAAATGTTAAATATGTGCACTTGAGTCAGTAATTAGATCAATTAAGTTAATTGAAACCTTAAGCTCCATTAAAATCAAGAGTGATTTTTATGACTTTACTTTGCCACTTTAGCCTTTGCAAGATATTGTCTTGAGGACTTTTTTTTTTTTTGCTGCATCAAAAGTCCCTTTCTCACCCCTCACGGTTCTGTTTCTGATTATTTAATTATTTGAGTGAATGAAAAGAGAGCTTGTTAAGGTCTTTTCATGATAATCATTCTGAATGGTGACTGCAGAGGTCACCTGTTTGTTTTGGCTGTCAGGTTGCATTTCCACATCCTCTTATTCAACATGACACAGACAGCAGTGTGAGTGTAGACTGTGACATTTCGCTCCTTTCCTGTCAGCTGAGGGGAGGCCTGCACTCGTTGCTAATTGTGTCTCTCTAAGTGGCAGCTAAAGCTCTGTGTGCCATTTTCAAAATGTGGAATGTGCTCATCGGACGTTTGGCAATTAAATGCATCTTAATCATTTAGCTCTGATACACCGGGGCTAGTTTTCAAACTCTTTACCTTAGTGAACATTTTTCACGGTAGGTTTTTATATAAGCACATACATTTAAATCTTGGCAACAAAAACCTTACATTTTTCAAAAAAGATACATGTTAAATATATAAATATTTTTGTGAAAACTGTATATGAACAACATATATATATATATATATATATATATATATATATATATATATATATATATATATATATTTATAGACCTTAGTTTAGTTTAGACCTTAATTAAGTGTGTACAGATGTATGGGCACTAAATAGCATACTTTTAGAAATAAGCAAGCATGTTGCGGCATCTGAAGGTATTAGATGCCTCTTAGTTATCTTAATTGCCTCTGTCTAATGACCAACACTGACGAGTTTGTGATTATGAGATCCGTATGTCCGGCCGGTACGAGACTCAAAGTGTTATAGGAATCCAAATGAACAAGTGTAATATGAATAAAGAGTTAAATAGAATAAGAATTATTATTATAAGAATTAATGTGTAGTTAAACTATTATACCAAAAGTCAATTAGCGCCTTAAGTTAAACTCCAGGTTGTAATAAAATGGAGTCAGATAAAAGTTTAATTGGACTAAAATTACTTTGCGGCAACATGCAGGTAACCTTCACCCGCTCAATTGGAAACTGTCGTTGGGACAATTAGGCAGACGCTACAATATATTACAAAATAACATTTTTGAATAGTTATTATTGGTTAATAATAACTAATAAACTAATAATAGATATTTAGTTATTTATTTATTTAATTATTATAGGCTCTAATTGTATTTGTTTTAATATTTTCCTTTTTTGAACTATGCTTGTTTGGTATTCAACACATGCTGAATGTCATACAGTACCAGCAAAGTGAAGTGACGTGTGTCGGTGACCCATACTTGTAATTTGTGCTCTGCATTTAACCCATCCAAGTGCACACACACAGTAGTGAACACACACCGTGAACACACACCCAGAGCAATAGGCAGCCATATTGCTGCGGCACCCGGGGAGCAGTTGGGGGTTCAGTGCCCACAGACAGCAGTGTGAGTGTAGACTGTGACATTTCGCTCCTTTCCTGTCAGCTGAGGGGAGGCCTGCACTCGTTGCTAATTGTGTCTCTCTAAGTGGCAGCTAAAGCTCTGTGTGCCATTTTCAAAATGTGGAATGTGCTCATCGGACGTTTGGCAATTAAATGCATCTTAATCATTTAGCTCTGATACACCGGGGCTAGTTTTCAAACTCTTTACCTTAGTGAACATTTTTCACGGTAGGTTTTTATATAAGCACATACATTTAAATCTTGGCAACAAAAACCTTACATTTTTCAAAAAAGATACATGTTAAATATATAAATATTTTTGTGAAAACTGTATATGAACAACATATATATATATATATATATATATATATATATATATATATATATATATATATATATATATATATATTTATAGACCTTAGTTTAGTTTAGACCTTAATTAAGTGTGTACAGATGTATGGGCACTAAATAGCATACTTTTAGAAATAAGCAAGCATGTTGCGGCATCTGAAGGTATTAGATGCCTCTTAGTTATCTTAATTGCCTCTGTCTAATGACCAACACTGACGAGTTTGTGATTATGAGATCCGTATGTCCGGCCGGTACGAGACTCAAAGTGTTATAGGAATCCAAATGAACAAGTGTAATATGAATAAAGAGTTAAATAGAATAAGAATTATTATTATAAGAATTAATGTGTAGTTAAACTATTATACCAAAAGTCAATTAGCGCCTTAAGTTAAACTCCAGGTTGTAATAAAATGGAGTCAGATAAAAGTTTAATTGGACTAAAATTACTTTGCGGCAACATGCAGGTAACCTTCACCCGCTCAATTGGAAACTGTCGTTGGGACAATTAGGCAGACGCTACAATATATTACAAAATAACATTTTTGAATAGTTATTATTGGTTAATAATAACTAATAAACTAATAATAGATATTTAGTTATTTATTTATTTAATTATTATAGGCTCTAATTGTATTTGTTTTAATATTTTCCTTTTTTGAACTATGCTTGTTTGGTATTCAACACATGCTGAATGTCATACAGTACCAGCAAAGTGAAGTGACGTGTGTCGGTGACCCATACTTGTAATTTGTGCTCTGCATTTAACCCATCCAAGTGCACACACACAGTAGTGAACACACACCGTGAACACACACCCAGAGCAATAGGCAGCCATATTGCTGCGGCACCCGGGGAGCAGTTGGGGGTTCAGTGCCTTGCTCAAGGGTCTCACCTCAGTCGTGGTATTGAGGGTGGAAGAGAGCACTGGTTATTCACTCCCCCCACTGACAATTCCAGATGGACCTGAGAGTCGAAACCACAACCTTCGGGTTACAAGTCCGACTCTCTAACCATTAGGCCACGACTGCAAACGCAAACGCAAACGCAAACGAAAACGAAAACAAAAATGAAAGCGAAAGTAGCTAATTAAGATGTATTACTGCAGTTATGATAATCACAGATTAGTGCTGCACAGATATTAGAAGAGTTACTAGACAACCAGTGTTGTCCTCCATTCCAGAATTATGCCAGATAGATATTAAAAGAGGAGGGGAGAAGAAGATAATCTTGATGCAAATTTTGGCTTTGGGGCTCAGTGATTGGGTTAAATCATCTTGATTCATAAGTAATCTCAAACAGCCTACATTGCATTGTTAAATAAAGTGTTTAATTTGAGCTTGCCCTGATTGATGCCTGTATTTCATCTATCTATCTATCCATCTATCTATCTATCTATCTATGTCTCTCAGATTGTCTATCTGTTGGCATTCCTCAGACTGCACTGTACATGAGTGACAGGTGTCACCTCAGAGACTGTGACCTGTATGCGTGAGATAGAGCAGTTTTGTGGAATAGTGTGTGCAGAGGAGTTCTTCCACTCCGTTTAGCTTTGCTTCACCTGACAGCGCTGCCACGTATTGTCAGATGGCATCAACAGATGACTGACAAAAGAGCCTCTCCACTGTAGACAGATCTGCCACCGTCTGTGGAGGGGAGGGTGACATGGAGTCTACTTGCAAGAGTTGCGCGCAGCGCTCCCGTATTCCACATTTGAGGAGTATGTGAGCCAAATAGCATGTTTATGAGATTTACACTCTAAAATAACTTAATAAACATATTTTTAAATTATTAAATTAATGTTTTTTTGTTGTCGTTTTTGAAAAACATCCACTTGTGAATAAATTCCCAATTTTACATTATAAACTGGAGTTGTGCTGGAGTTAATAGTCATTTCCGAGTAGCAGATGGCTAGTCATGCTAGATCAAAATGGTGTTTCATTCCTAGACTTGGAATCATGGAAGGACCCTCCTGTTTCCAAACTCAATGTGCCCACCCCAAATCGAGGTGCACGGCATAAACAACACTGTCACTTTAATATTTGCCCTTTTGGTGACGGTGCCCATAAACCTGACTCCATTCCAACAGCTTGATTTCACAAATGGAAAAACAGCATCTGTTTTCCTGCAGCTTCACATATGGCTGTGATTGTTGCTCATATGAGATGAGGCAGGTAGGCCGGGCGGCGGGGGTCCCAGAGCATAGCGTGCAGCTCTGGGGACTCGGCTGGGGTCTTCTGTGAATGGCACTCGGTCCCTGGCCAGATGAACCTGCATTGACAATGAGGCCAGACCGAAAAAGTCATACCGTTAGGGTTCCTGCAGGCGCCTCGCCCTGTGGGTTGGATCAGATTATCAGATGATCATTGATCATGCTAAACAAACAACTACTTTGTTTGGTTGATTGATCTTTCCATATTTCCTGAGTGGAAATCTATGATTTGTACTGTCTATAAGATTGAGATGGAATGGTGGAAACAAAATTGATTAATTGATACTAATACATGCAAAACATTCTATAATATTGTTTTCTATACACTTTTTAATATTGCTTCCAAATAAGTTTTTACAATTATTAGGGTTTTGAGATGTTCAGATAGATAGATTGATAAATCGATAGATAAATAGATAGACGGACGGATGGATGGAGGACAGACAAATAAGATGGATGGATGGATGATAGATGGACGGACGGATGGATGGAAGACAGACAGACAGACAGATAGACCCATCTATCTATCTATCTATCTATCTATCTATCTATCTATCTATCTGTCTGTCTGTCTGTCTGTTTGTCTGTAATCTATATCTACAGTATCTATCTAGACAAGCTAATGGACATATGGATGGATAGTTAGATAGATCTACTGGTCTGTTCTTATATGATTACACATCAACCATCATAATCAAGGACCCTGCTGCTGCACAGCCTTCAGAGAGTCACTGGGGAATCTGTGACCGCTCAGCAGATAGTGATTTCAGAGCCACACAGACTTGCTTTGTTCTTATGCAAATAGAACCTGGCCTCTCTATGATCTACTGCTAAACATGTTATGCATGCACAAAAATACACATACACACAAACACTGGTGTCTACATAGTCATTCATTATTGGATGTACACAAATTCAACCGCTGACGCTCAGCAAATGATTAAATAGTCTCAAACTCCCATCTTTGGCATCAAGCACATCTGATCAGGGGGAAAAAAAAGAGAAAAATACTGGTAATGATTGCTAATTGCCTTGTTAGTATGAAAACAAAGCTGTACTTTTTTGCTTCAAGGGCTAAATTACCAGCAAATAAGCGAGTGGAAAGAATTGCGTGAAGGAAGCTGGTTTTACACGAGCATCTGCAAATGCAGCTGGTGTGCGATCTGGCTCCTTCTCCTCTTTCAAGAATGGAGAATGCCAGACAAGACCTTACCCGCATGCATCTAAACTGTGAGCAGCGTGATGTGACGTTACAAAACTAGGTCGCTCGCATTATAATCAACAAAGTTGTCTACAGTACATCAGCGATCTATCTTGGAAATAATGGGAACGATTTAGTTTTGTCGCTCATTAGCAGTAGACTTTACTATGCAAGTGAGGCCCTGTCCCAAATGGTGCACTTGCTGCGGTCTCATGGCCTTCACTTGTAAGCATCCATGAAGCATTTTGCATGTCATAAATGAAGCATCCATGAAGCATTTTTCAGGTTTCATAAAGGTGCTCGCTAGCACCCCGTTTAGCAGCTACTAGGCTCCTTCAATGACACTTTAACCACATGAAATAAAAGCACGTCCAATATTATATTATATTATATTATATTATATTATATTTAGGGCTGTCATACATACATTTCATACAGTTGATTGATGACGAATATGATGTAGGGCAACAACTCACTGTGTGATAAAGCCTAAAGAGTGTAGGCTAGTTAGAATGTCCCTAAAATTCAAGATATGGGGAAAAATGCCCCGTTTGAGTTTTTGTCTCATAATTACATCATGATATAGTTAAGCTATATCACACGAGTACCGAGTACAATGTCACACGAGTGCTGTTTTTTTCCTGAATAGCACGAGTGCAAATGCGATTTTATACAACAGTTCAATAAATAAGAAGTTCATTTTGTTATTTTAGACATAATATTGTCTGTTTTGCTCAGTTTTGCCAAAAAAATAAAATAAAAAGCAGAACTGTTTATAATTTAATAAATGTAATATTTTAAAAGTTCGGTTTAGAGGTATCATATCGGTATCAATATCGGCGATACTGGCCTTGAAAGTATCAGTATCGTATCGAAAACAAAATAAGTGGTATCGCCTATCCCTAGCGCTCGGGACTCTTCAGCTCCACCCACTGCACGCCGCCACGAGTTCGGCTGTTTTCGGACAGAATCGGTACAGCGTATCTGTCTTTTATAAATATGATAAAACTAAAGACTCTTCGGAGATATGAAGGATGCAATACTACTCTATAGATGAACATGAGATTGACAGAAATCTGTGTGTGTTATGTACCCTTTAAAAAATTATTTCATATTTCCACATTAAAAAAAACCCATCAAAGGTATAGTTCACCCAAAAATATTTCTTTCTGAAGCTACTTTTTGTATTGTCTATTTCAATAATGACTTTAAATGATCTTTTGGGGGTAATTTCTCTGCCAAATTTGATGTGCGATTAATTGGATTAATTAATGACCACTTCACGTAATTAATTTGATTTTTTCTTTTTTAAATAATCACTTGACAGACCTAATTATACTATATTATACATATTAAAAAATATATATTTCTTATTTTTATTATATTACGGAGCACTCTCTTAACTGATTTGTATAAAGTTCACTAATAGTCACTGTCACTCACCTCAAATCACCACCAACTCATTGAAAATTGATCACCAATTCAGTTCTATCTGTGCAAAATTGCTTATATTGTGAATGCCTCTTACTGTATTAAATGAAGCTATCTGCTGGCAAAAATGCAGTGTAGACAACTTTGTTGATTGCAATGAGAACAAACTAGTTCTGTAGCATGGTTTATTTAGACATGGGTTACTTACAATAAATGCTCTTATCAGCTTATCTAATGTAAAAAAGTGAAACTGACACCTTTTTACGTTCGTAAGCTGTTCCCCACTACCTTTCTTAGTTTTGCTTTTCAGAGAAATGTACCAAGATGCATCTATTTTTCCTTTCCCCACGTTATTCCGCTGATATATAGGATGCTGAGACATGGAACCTGCGGTGAAGATTAAAGTTTATGAATGCACAATAATGATGCCTACATCTGGATATTTTACTTTTTCTCCTGGAAACTAAATTTCCAATGCAGCTGTTAACATGATTAAGAGAGAGAGAGAGAGTGAGCAAGAGAGAGACAGTGAGGGAAAACACAGATCTATTCCTTGGAGAAATGCATGTTTATACCAGCAGTCACCTGTCACAGCGGAGCCCAAATGAGATTCAGCAGCCTATTGTCCCAATCAGCATTTTCCTTCGTTCTAAATGCTCCCCGGAGACAATCATTATTACATGACATGCTCTTCATCGTGGATAAACGGTGCTTAGTGTGCCAGGCCCGTCTGGGGTAGATGGACAGCTCTGGACCTGAAAAATGAAAGGGCCTGCAGCTTCATTGACATTTTAATCAAAAACAGTTAGTGAGGAATCACTTGCTTGTGGTAGGGCTTTGTATTCAAGCATATTCTCAAAATTCACTGGCTGCATCACGCAACCTTCTGACAAGCAATTTACCTACTGTCAGTGGGATTGTGGGTGTCACCAGGGCTACCTGTTGTGACGGGTCTTTCTGAAGCTAGGCACAGAAAAAAAGAAGGGAATAAAGGGGAACAGCTTGGGTGGTCAAAAGTCTGGGACACAGCATTGAGTAGCAAGCAGATTTGGGGGATCATAGATGACCTAGATTGACTTTAATGAAGGGAGGATATTAAATTAAACTATACTTGATTTTCTGAGAAGAATCAGAATGTTTTTGCCTTGCCATCACAAAAATAATATTTCTAGAACCTTTCTCATACCAGAAATTATTTTTAAGCCTGTCAAATGATCAAAAACTTAAATACATCAAATCAAATGAATTGCATATATGAATTTGGCTGAAAAAGTCCTCACATTATATTATTGTGGCAGATGAGTAAAGCTCTTAAAACTCGTAAAGCTTTTATTACTATTATTATACATTATAAGTGATAAATATGAATTATTATTTCACTTATGTCTCTAGAGATGAATAAGCTTTTATATTGTTCACAAAGTTGGCTCCCAGTGCAATTGATAATCTTTCATATTTTAAGGTCAGTTTTTTTGTGCTGCAGGAACAAGCATTAAGATGTGTTATGTTCTTAAGATCTCTTGAGACTCTCAGCATCATTCATTTACTTGCTCGTTGGTTGGCACCATTTTCACTTGTCACCGTTTCAATAATCAGGCTGGGAAATATGCATTTCCAACTGTGCAACGGTCCAAGCAAGTATTTACATAAATGTTGAACGAACAATTTTCACCTCATGAAGGTTATTTTGACTCCTTTTGTCAGATTTAATGTCCTCCGTGAGTTGGAATGTGCAGACGATATTAGGCACGCAAAATGATAACATTAGCATTTCTGTTAAATAATTCATAGTGTTCTGAAGCCCCTGAGTAAGTTTAAACATTGCAGACAACAATCCTAAAACCCGATCCCATACAACTAATTGTTAAATACACTCCATTGGGTTTTAAAGATGTTGTCATAGACTTTTCATTAAACATTAATGTGCAATCCCAGTGATTTCATGCTATCCAATTTTTATATCTCCCTTTTAATGGCACTCTCCGAAAAGCATTAAACTCATCATAAATCGCTTAGTAATAATGATGGTGAGGAAAAATCCTGTTTCTAACCTGTCAAAAGTTGATCTATGTTAAGAGGTGCAGAGAGTCTTGATTCCAGCTCTAATGAATTACACCTTGACATCAGGTGACAAAACAATCTAAAACTGAAATAGAGAGATACTCTGAATTTCATTCACCCCCCTTTCATTTACGCCTCTCGTTTGCATGACCCCGCTGGTTCAGTTTTTGGGAGCCTGGCTAGAGCTTCCAAATCTGTCCCGCTGGCTTGCTTGCACGATCAGGCTCAGCTATACGATTCAATTCGCATTGGTCTCCTCCCCGGTTTCACGACGTCCGCTATACCATGGTGGGTGGCAATGCCCCTGTCATGTGTGCGGAGATCGACACCCTACTGGCGTAGGGTGCGATCGAGACTTTCCCTCCAGCCGAGATGAAGTCCGGTGTAACGTAGTTTGTAGTTTCAGGGAAGAAGGAGGCAGGAACCGGCGAACATTTAAAAGACTTTAATAAAAATAAACACAAAATGAAAGTCTCACGGACGACTGCCGCGCACACATATAACAAAACGTAAATAAAACACAACGTAAATTCCAGGCCTGGTCCTCTCTCATCTTGCACTGTCGTCGCTCCTCCTTTTATGCTCCCGTCACTCCTCCGTGAGACGAGACCGGTGTGGTGCGCAGCTGGCGCTCATTATCAGTCGCTACCGGCCCGCTCTCATGGTCCCTCCCCTCGCTGCTTGCAACATCTGGCTTCTACAGCCCCTACTTCATTTTACCCAAGAAGAGCGGTGGGTTACGACCAATCCTGGACCTGCGCATCTTGAACCGAACCCTTCACATGCTTCTATTCAAGATATTGACAGCCAAACACATTTTCGAATGCGTTCGTCTATCAGATTGGTTTACAGTGATCGACCTGTAGGACGCGTACTATCTATCCACAGTCGGTTCAGCTGATTTGGGAAGAGTTCAGGTAGATCTGTTTGCCTCCCACGACTCTTCCCATTGGTTTTACTCCCTGACCGAGGGGACCCTCGGCACAGATGCACTAGCGCACAGCTGGCCACGGGGCCTACGCAAGTATGCTTTTCCCTCAGTGAGCCTTCTCGCACAGGTCCTGTGCAAGATCAGGGAGGACGAGGAGCAGGTCCTTTTGGTCGCCCCATGTTGGCCTGGCCGGACCTGGTTCTCCGAACTCGTACTCCTCGCGACAGCCCCTCCCTGGCCTATCCCTCTGAGGAAGGACCTCTTTTCTCAGAGTCAGGGCACCCTCCGGCACCCGCGTCCCTACCTGTGGAAACCTGCACGTGTGGGTCCTGCAAGTGGTGGCTACCATCACTTCCGCTAGGGCCTTGTCCATGAGACAGGCCTACACGTTGAAGTGGAACCTCTTCGTCACCTGGTGCTCTTCTTGCAGAGAAGACCTCAGGAAATGCCCGATCGGGTCCATGCTCTCCTTCCTCCAAGAAGGGTTGGATTGAAGGGTGTCTCCTTCCACCCTTAAGGTTTATGTGGCCGTGATATCTGCACACCACGACCTTGTGGACTCAAAAACGGTAGGACAGCATGACCTGGTAAGCAGGTTCTATCTGCCCTGCAGAGAGCTCCCTTTGAGCCACTGCAGTCCATTGAGCCTTTCTATGAAGGCGGCATTCTTGATTGCTTTGGCTTCCATCAAGAGGGTAGGGACCTGCAGGCATTTTTGGTTGACGAAGCATACCTGTAATTCGGGCCGGCTAACTCTCACGTGATCCTGAGACCCCGGCCTGGATACATGCCCAAGGTTCCCACCGCTCCTTTCAGAGACCCCTGAAGGAGGCAGACCCAGCCTTGGCACTGCTCTGTCCAGTACGCGCTTACAGAGACAGGACGCAGAGTTTCAGGACCTCAGACCAGCTCTTTGTCTGTTACGGAGGGCAGCAGAAAGGGAAGGCTCTCTCCAAGCAGAGGTTGTCTCACTGGATAGTGGATGCCATTGTCCTGGCATATCAGGTTCAGGGCCTGCCATGCCCCCAGGGGTACAGGCACACTCCACTAGGAGTGTAGCTTCCTCCTGGGCTTTAGTGCATGGCGCCTCGCTAACAGACATCTGCAGAGCTGCAGGCTGGGCGACACCCAAAACTTTTGCAAGATTCTATAATCTCTGTGTAGAGCCAGTGTCCTCTCGTATACTCGCTCCAAATGGCCAGTAACTGGACAGGCTTAGGTGTCATCGCTTGCTGCGCCATTCCACTCCACGGACTAGATGTGTGCACTATTTCACTCAGGTGAGTTTCTCAGTAAGCCCTGAGTTCCTCCAGCACTGTTGACGCCGACACCAGAGTGCATGCCCGGTTGGTCAGCCCTCGTGTTAGGCTAGGTGCCTCCATGTGCATAGTTCCCCTGTTGGGCAACCCCCACATGTGTATTTCCACTCATCATTTACTCAACAACAGCGTTTTATCGGCCTGAAAATGCAAACCTTTGAAAAAGGGTTTCAAAGTGCAATTTTTGGAAAACGATACCGTTATTACGAGAATTTGTGAAAAACGTTGATATCATGCGCATGTGTATTACGTGTTCAGTCTATAGCCGCATTGCAGTGTTTCTTTACAAAGTAACATCGCCAACTACTGGTCTGGCATGAATAATACAGCGTTTTTTGTTGTTTTCACAGATCTGTGTGAACGGGGATCGTTTTGACAACGTTGTTGGGAAAAAAAAATCTGTACGGGAAAAAAGCACAGGAAAACGTTTCTGTTTTTAGTACAAAGTTGTCATGTAAACATACCTTAGATTGCTACGGCTCTGTCTGTATGATATTATTTCCTTGAAATAGAGGCAAAGCCTGGCCTGACAGCTGCCTAATTTACTTGTGTCACCAGGGTGACTTAATTGAGCAGCAGTCCTTCTGACAGCACGCACACAGACGGCAAAAGAAAGGTGGTGGTGTCTGCTTTTTTGATGCACACAGAACAACCAAGGTCACTTTAATTAACTGCCAAATTGCTATTTAAATGATGATACTGATCACTCACTTTGCAATATAGGAAAGCTACTTGCTGTCATGGTAATTTAGTGCCATAGGAGGAACGGACGTCTCATGTCCTGCCACGTAGCAGGTTTTATGTCTCTGTGCTCAATATTTATTTGCAGGAGATGCATTCCTCAGGAGGATTTCAATTAGACACCTCTGACGGGTTATGTTTTTTTGTGATCCCTTTGTTTTGCATGCTAAGACAAAGCACCTGATTGCATACTGAGATTGAAAAACAAAACTGTTTCCTCAAATGTAATTCCCTTACTAATGGGCACAAGGTTACTGTGAATCACTGTGCACATTTAGTTGTTAATTGGACCAGGGATGTGAACATGTCTCCAAAATAGTCTACATTTGGACTATATGAACATATTACATCAACAAATGCCTTTCTCAAACAGTACTCACACATGAGAGCCAGGCTGGAGACCACTAGACTAGGGTCCAGACCGTTTGAGATTTATTCTAGTCAGTCTCCACCCCATTACCATTAGCGTCCATCTGGCACTGTAGCCGTGTGCAGGACTCCTAAAGGTTACTCATTTACATACAGTAAATGCTCCACCAATAATTGCGACCCTTTAATCAGTTAGAAACTAGCTTGTGAGCTGTATGGTCAATCCCTACAGTGAAATAAAACTCTGATTGAAGAAGGGAACAGGAAATGAAGTCCTGAAATGTCATCACAACGGCTCTCTCTTTCAGTTAAACAGTGCATAATTTTGTCATATATTACGATGGGTGATCAGAACCTGATTTATTGTTGTAATCATTTGCCATATGGCACAAACTGTGTTCCCCCCTTATAGTCAAATAAGAAGAGATTATAAAATGAGGTCATAACCTTCTGCACAGCATAAAATTAATCTCAGTCTGCTTGGAGAAACTAAAACGGCCAAAAATTATGCAAATACATTTATCTGTTGACAACGTGGGCCTCTGATGTTTACAGCTCTTTAAAATATGAAACCCCCTCAAGAAATGCTTAGTAATATCTATAAACTAAATGTGATTTCTGTCATAAAATCAGTGTTGATGAAGCTGCAGCTTCCCAAACTTATGGAAGCCAATTTCCACCACATAAGTAAAACATATTTTGGTAAATCATAATTATGAGATATTAAAGGGGATCTATTATGCAAAATTCACTTTTACATGGTGTTTGAACATCAATGTGTGTCGGCAGTGTGTGTAAACAACCACCCTATAACGGGTTAAAGCAAAAAAAAATCTCAGAGTTGGTTATATTTATAAAGAGTCTTTGAGTCATCTTCCACCACAGGTGTAATCCACGTTGGATCACTCTCCCACTCTTTATTGTAGATACAACTTACTGTATATTTATGCCACTTTAGCATAGCGATCACTTGAATATACAGCTACGAGTTATCGCGCTAAAAACCTGTCAGTCATGAATGAGCAAGTCTGCCTGCTGATCCCTGATTGGCTGAAAGTACGTGCTCGTTGGCGACGTCAACACCAACAGCAGCTGACTCTGCGTGGGCCAGTGTGTCATGATGACTGATTTTATGGAGTTCATGCACACTTGAGTTTTGTTTATTAACCAATAACCAAACAAAATTAGACTATAAAATTTTGATTTTTGAAAAACACCAAACTGACCTCAAACCAGGCCCAAATTTTGTCCACCCGCCCAAGCCCATTTTTACCCGCACAATCAAATTCAAAACCCGCCCAATCTGGCAACACCAGTTACAAGACCCGCCCCATTCTACTTCTGATTGGTTATGTTAGTTTGGTTAAGAGCGAAAGCTGTGTTCCTCTCAAACCATTGGTAGGTGAACTCATGAACTCAACATGGTATCGACACGTTTTTTTTTTTTAAATGTATTTTTTTTCCCCAGCCAAACGCAGCACGCAGGAGATCCGGCACAGTGCCGGAAAACGGCTTGTGATGTCGCATTGCTTAAGCCCCGCCCCGCCCCCTGCTGACGGACTCTGTCCTATTAGCATAGACTCCGCAATAAGACGTGAAAGAGAACTTAGTTTAATACTCACAGGACACACCGTCTGACAGCCAGCTCTCTGTGCATGTGCTTCGGATGTGTGTGCTCAGAAAACCATATATCAGAAGTTTAGACTGATGTCTTTAAAACACATACAGATAATAAACTTTCATGATGATGAAGAACTGCAATGTCACGTGAGCATGACCGCGATAGAGATGATAATCAAAACCAGAATATCTGAAGCACAAGAGCTGTAAAGGCTCCGCCCTGAGCAGCAGCTCATTTGCATTTAAAGATACATGCACGAAAACAGCATGTTTTTCCTACCAGTCAAAAATGCATTTACAACATGGTATAATAAATGATATGTGGGGTATTTTGAGCTGAAACTTCACAGACACATTCTGGGGACACCTGAGACTTAATGGGCATCCATACAAACTACAATCTACTCATTAACTCTTAAAGTAGTTAAACTGTTAATCTAACTTTTTGAAACTTTTTTTTTAGATACACAAGCTAACAAAATGTATCTGGCTAATCACATTGAAGCTAAATAAGGGGGCAAAATATTAAAATATATAACTGATATATGTATATGTGACGAGCCGGGCGAGCGAGAGTCGTGAGAAAGCAACGCTTCCCGCCTCCTTCTTCCCATAACAATGAACCCCGTTGCAGTATATTAAATATATAAACAATGTGGATTTCAGTTAGTGTGACAGCATTAAACTCTTGAAATATAACAACAAAAACACACTAGGAAAACAGATATATATATAAAATGACGCACAGGGACCAGATTTTCCAATACTGAATGAATATATAACATACTCAAAAACTTATTGAAAATTGAATTAAATAATCCTTACACATTTTAATTGAATATTTGCTGTGTTTATTACCTCAGCTTGCTTGTCTATTGTGTGATAGTAAAAATGATGGAAAAAATAAAGTAGCTAGCTAGTGGAAAAGCTTTTTAATGGGATCCATTTTGCGCACATCTTGGTTGTCGTAGTGATCTTTTGTCACCAACCACCCTGGAACTTCCTCTCATTTTCTCACAGTTTAATCGAAGCACATGAGGAAAAAAATATTAGTATTCATAATTATTTAAATGCCCATTGTTGCTGATTTCAATAGCTTACAGCTTGTCTTTGATGGTTTTCTGATGTAAACGTGATGTGTCACACTGATTCATGCGGGATAAAGATGGCATGATTGAGCTGCCGCAGCGGGCTCATCTGAGTGACAGGTGGTTGGCAGGTCAGCCCCTCTCTATTGAGTCTGGCCTGCTTCAGGACACTCACCTGTCATCTCAGGTGAAGTCTGCTGCACATCTAAGAGCAGAGGCAGCAGGCCGGCTAAAGAGCCAGGATTTGACTTTGACATGAAGTAGGTCTCTGTTTGTCTGGTGTCTGAATAATATGTGGATTATAAGTTATCTGGAATATTGTGCAGTCAGCAAATAGAAATGTCATTCAAAACGGGTATCAAAACAAAGTCTTTTCCTCACACAAACATATACCTTCTCAAGAATTTAACTAATTAGTCATGTACCACTATGATAGTTTATGTGTTTAAAGCTTGAAAGCCCAGTCCCCATTCACTGTAATTGCACAAAAAAGAGAGACCTGTAGAGTTCTTCAAAATTTCTTCTTTTGTGCTCCACTGATGAAAGAAAGTCATATGGTTTTGGAAGTACATGAAGATGAATAAATAATGCCAGAATATTAGTAAAAAAAATATTTGATGCACAATATTTTTTTGCTTTATAACTGACAATTTTAATTATTTTGATTCATTTTATGCAGATGTTGATCTGACTTGCATAAACTCACAAAGGCCTTAAATGTGTATCAAAAATTAAACGATGCACTAAAAACAGACGACAACGTTGTCGAAACGATCTCCATTCACATTGATCTGCAAAATTTACTAAAAAGGCTGTATTATGCATGCCAGTATTTGGCAATGTCACTTTGTCAAGTAACACCCCGCGAACACGTAATAACCTTTCACACAACTTCCGTATTTATGACCGGAAATACGTAATCGTCGTGGTAATCTTTTTCCTCACCGGTCAGGGAAACAGGTAAACAAATGGCGCAAGCAACGAGCAAGAGTTATTGTAGCGTACCGGGCTGTTCTTGTTATCCCCAAAAGCAGCCATATCTGTCGTTTCATTCCTTCCCTGTTCATGGTGAAGTTCGAAAGAAATGGATTCATAAAAAAGTATTATGTTGTATGTTAAAAAAAATAGAATTGTGCACACTGCGTGATGTTTAAACTATTTTGAACTGTAGCCAAAGTCCGGACAAACAAGATATCAAGGAAGACTTGTCATGTAAAGCTGATTCTTTATAGCTACATAATCGGAGACTTATGTAAATAGGCCTAATTGTTCATTTCCATTAAATGTAATATTTGGCAAATCCGTTAGCAAAGTTGTGTAGACTCTCTGATCCATTTTCTCTTGCCTTCTTTTTCTGATGTGTTGACGCTTGACAGGAACTCTGCTTCCGCAACGATTACGTATTTCCGGTTATTGTGTGAAAGGTCTATACTACGCATGTGCATGATGTCACCGTTCACACAAATTCACGTTTTTGTTTTTCTACATGGAGACGGTAAAGGTATCCTTTCCAAAAACGTTCACTTTAAAACCCGTTTTCAGTTGAAAACAGTGTTGTGTAAACATACCCTAAGAAACACGCAGAATTGTTAACTGTCATGTCTGTCTTGTTTGAGTTGTGATCTTGTTTGATTTACACTGTTTCCAGTTCAGTTTCATGTGTTTCCTTTGTCCCTGTTCATTTGTTACCATGGTTTTTGATTTGCCCTCATGAGTCTCACCTGTGTCTAGTTAATTATCTCGTTTAGCCCTCATTTTCTGTTGTTTTTTGTCAGTTCTCGTTGTTACTTTGGTTCTTGTTGTGCGTGTATCATGTTTTGTTTCCAAGAGCCTAAGAAGTGTAATCCTGAGTTTATTTTGACTAGGAACACGTTTATTTACCTCTTTTGTAGTTATTTGATGCCAAGGTAATATAACACAAATCATAGTATTATAAATGTATATCTTTTTTTTTTTGAATGACAATAAATGGCTTCTTTTTTTTTTCTTTTTTTTTTTACCAAAGCAACTTACAATACAGTGCACAAATTATTATTATTATTATTATACATTTTATTTATAGGCACCTTTCATGGCGCTCAAAGACACCTTACAAAGTCCATAAAAAACAATTACATCAAACAATAAAACCAATACAGCAACAGACATTAAAATCACATAAAAGCCTGCCTAAACAAATGAGTTTTAAGACAATATTTAAAAACCGGAGTACTTAAACTGTTGCAAACTTCTACAGGAAGCGAGTTCCATAAATGGGGAGCCGCATAACCAAAAGCTTGTGACCCCATGGAAGTTGTCCAAGTGTGTGGAAGAACAAGTGTAAGTGCAGAAGCCGATTTCAGAATGCGGGAAGGAGTGTGTATATGAAGAAGATCTAGAAGATACGAAGGAGCCAAATTATTAAGTGCTTTATAAGTTAAAAGTAACATTTTTAAATTGACATGAAATTTAACTGGAAGCCAATGCAAATTTTGTAAAACAGGAGAGATATTCAGAAATGGAAGTTTTGGTAATAACTCGAGCAGCGGCATTTTGTACCAAATGTAATTTATAAAAAGAGGAAGGAAGGAAGGAAGGAAGCCCATAAAACAAAGCATTACAATAGTCGATTTTTGATGTTACAAGAGCATGCACAAGAGTAACAGTGCTCTTGAATGAAAGAACAGGAAGCAAACGATTGATATTCCTAATATGATGGAATGCAGAATGGGTAACACTGTTAATATGGGCTTCAAAAGACAGAGTAGGATGACACCCAAACTTTTCACCTGATTAGACAGAGGAACAGAGCAGTTATTATCACAGAGGAAATGTTTGACTTAGCTATTCTATTTTTTGATCCAATGAGAAGAAGATAAATCACATTACTGCCACATACTCGGACAGCCTTCTAAGTATACGTAAATATGACAAAGATGAAGCTCATAGTACGTTATCATAATTTTCACACCAGTGCATTATCTGCGGTCATTACTGTACTGGTTGTACCGAGTAAAACCAAGGATGTAATATTTGGTGAGTCTCTGTTAGCATTTATAGTTTTTTTGTTCTTGTTTCTTGTATTTTGCCATGCAACAATTCTAGGTAGGGCACAACAACACATATTATTCTACCACTAATCTGAATTTTGGGGAGCAGATGTTTCTCCCTCAATGTTTTCACCTCTAAATTATGCTTCACTTAGATCCTCTTTAGATCCTTTACAAATGTTATTTAAAGAGTTAGTTCACCCAAAAATGAAAATTAGCCCATGATTTACTCACCCAGTATCATTTTTGGGTGAACTAACCCTTTAAATACCATGTGATGTCCTCATTTAAACAGCAATGTTCAAATGTTAAGGTGTATTCAGAAAATTTGCACCAAGTGAATAAGATTGTCTAAGGTTAGAACTAGTAGTGCCTGAGATTTAACCAAATGTGAAGTACATCACATTCATTATCATAAACTACAGTACGGAGGCACCATAATTAGGCCAAATCTGCTCTGACATCTTTCTGCTTCAACTCGCCGGCTTCTGTCCTCCCAGACAGCAGCAGATTTAATGTTGCGTTACAACTCTTTCACCATTAATCCTGGAACTGATGGGAAAAGCCAAAGATTTTTGCTTCAGGCACACACACACACACCTCTCTCAGACATGTCAAGGGAAATCGGGAACTGGCTACACATACATGCCACATTTTTTTTTCTGTCTATTTCAATAGAATGTCCTGACAAGTATCGTGGACCATGTGTCCATCAAAGTCAGTCTGATATAGGCGGCAAGGACTAAGGAATGATGGGAAGGAAGGTGGAGTAGTTCCTGACTCAGCCTAACCAGAGCACAACAGACAGAGAAATAATAAGATGAGAAAAAGAATAACTGTTTGAAAAAGTAAAAATAAATAAATAATAATAATAAAAAAAAAAAAAAAAAATATATATATATATATATATATATATATATATACACTCACCTAAAGGATTATTAGGAACACCATACTAATACTGTGTTTGACCCCCTTTCGCCTTTAGAACTGCCTTAATTCTACGTGGCATTGATTCAACAAGGTGCTGAAAGCATTCTTTAGAAATGTTGGCCCATATTGATAGGATAGCATCTTGCAGTTGATGGAGATTTGTGGGATGCACATCCAGGGCACATAGCTCCCGTTCCACCACATCCCAAAGATGCTCTATTGGGTTGAGATCTGGTGACTGTGGGGGCCATTTTAGTACAGTGAACTCAATGTCATGTTCAAGAAACCAATTTGAAATGATTCCAGCTTTGTGACATGGTGCATTATCCTGCTGGAAGTAGCCATCAGAGGATGGGTACATGGTGGTCATAAAGGGATGGACATGGTCAGAAACAATGCTCAGGTAGGCCGTGGCATTTAAACGATGCCCAATTGACACTAAGGGGCCTAAAGTGTGCCAAGAAAACATCCCCCACACCATTACACCACCACCACCAGCCTGCACAGTGGTAACAAGGCATGATGGATCCATGTTCTCATTCTGTTTACACCAAATTCTGACTCTACCATCTGAATGTCTCAACAGAAATCGAGACTCATCAGACCAGGCAACATTTTTCCAGTCTTCAACTGTCCAATTTTGGTGAGCTCGTGCAAATTGTAGCCTCTTTTTCCTATTTGTAGTGGAGATGAGTGGTACCCGGTGGGGTCTTCTGCTGTTGTAGCCCATCCGCCTCAAGGTTGTGCGTGTTGTGGCTTCACACATGCTTTGCTGCATACCTCGGTTGTAACGAGTGGTTATTTCAGTCAAAGTTGCTCTTCTATCAGCTTGAATCAGTCGGCCCATTCTCCTCTGACCTCTAGCATCAACAAGGCATTTTCGCCCACAGGACTGCCGCATACTGGATGTTTTTCCCTTTTCACACCATTCTTTGTAAACTCTAGAAATGGTTGTGCGTGAAAATCCCAGTAACTGATTGTGAAATACTCAGACCGGACCGTCTGGCACCAACAACCATGCCCCGCTCAAAATTGCTTAAATCACCTTTCTTTCCCATTCTGACATTTAGTTTGGAGTTCAGGAGATTGTCTTGACCAGGACCACACCCCTTAATGCATTGAAGCAACTGCCATGTGATTGGTTGATTAGATAATTGCATTAATGAGAAATTGAACAGGTGTTCCTAATAATCCTTTAGGTGAGTGTGTGTATATATATATATATATATATATATATATATATATATATATTATTGTAAAGTTATTTTAGTGCTGTCAATCGATTAAAACAAATTTAATTGATTAAAACATTGGAGTTTTTAATATTTTTATATTGTAATAATTTCAGTTACTGTTACTAAGTACCAAATTAATGTAGAAACAACTTAAAGACAGTATATTTTAAATATTTGTTTAATGGCATCTTTTTATGAAAGAAGGCCAGTATCACTGATACTAATACTGCTACTAATATCTCTATGAAATTATTTATTTTTTAAACATTAATTATAGAAATTTAACATTACAGTATAACTATCAATTTCAACATTTATTAAGCTTTAAAAAAATATCTTTTAATTTAAGTGAATTTAAAACAATCTTTACATAAACCCATTATAATAAATGTCATATTCACCTGTGGAAATATACAGAAATTGAATAAAGTTATCAAACACATAAACTATAAATTAAATATAGATTAATCCTTATTAAAGCTACAGTTTTCTCTGTTACCTTTGTTCTTTCATTAACATTAATGACAAACCTCACAGCAACTGGTTTATTAGGCTGCTGTCACTTTAAGACCTGCCGCTGCCGAACATGACGCGGATCTGACGCAACTCATTTTCTCATTCTTTAAATTCATTTAACACATTATTTAACTAATTTAAGACTGCTCTTATGAGGATACTCGACAAAATGGGCATTTTGGCATAATTCTGTGTGTTATTGTTTGTTCAAGCGCACAATACTGGCGCAAGTCTTTCTGTGTGTCGTGTGTATGTCAAAAAGACTGTTCTCGTTTGTCTGAAAAAACGGATGCTGTGTTAATTGTTAAATATTTTTAACGCATTTAACTGAAAAAATGAATTGCATGTGTTAACGCGTTAATTTTGACAGCCCTAATATATTTGTATTTATATTTATATTATTTTATAATATATTTATGCACATACTTAACTTTTTAGGAACTGGTGTAGCATCAAACATTTCTTTAAAGTCATGATTTTCACATTAATTAAATAAATTCTAAATTAATTAGTGACAATACCCCTCCTATCTCCATGCAGGAAATGTGTTTTCATCTATGTGTTGCCTGTTTAAAAGCTGTGTATCAATGACTCATTGCTGCAGGTGATTTCTGTCCCCCAGGCTTCGAGGGGTGAACATCAAAAAATTGCATCTGCATTTTAAATATTATGATTTTCACTGTCACATTAAAAAGCATTTGCCTGTGTGTCATCCATGTAGAGTGCTAAAGCGTGCCTTGGGAGTCTATGAGATTTGCATCAAGGCATCGCCGGTGTCCCATATCTCTCTCTGGAGAGCGGCATGCATCAATCTAGAATCAACAAACAGCTCGGCTAATTAATAGCTGCACCATGAGGGAGAGCTTTTGAACAATGTTGACTGGTCCTTGCCTCCAGACCCACGACACTAAAAGTCACTGCTGGATTCCCGAGGATAGGTGACCTAGAGGTTGCTCCAAGGCTCTCTTTGAATGCACATGTTTGTGTGTTTGAATTTTGTGAGGTTGAATCCTACTGGTACTCTGCAGGAGGTGTACCCTAATTACTTTTAAGTTAGCATTTCTTCACAGCGCCTACCTGCTGAGAGGCAGGCTACCACTTTTTTTGTAAGTGCTGTGCATGTGTAACTGTATTTTCTTTATAAACAATAACTTGGAGTGATATGATCCTTTTTTATACATGTTTATAATAAATGAGACAAAGAATTAGAGAGCTAAAATCTTTTTTGGCAGACCAACCTTCACAGTTTGATGTAGAATTGTTTTATTATAAGTGACTATAAAAACTGAGAAGTATTAATTGTTTAGATGTTCATGCTGAAAACAAGGTTTCTTTAAGGGATAGTACAATGAAAGTAAGGGTTTGTTGTTTGGTTCGAACTCTGGTGAGATTGCTCTGTTAGTGCGGTTCATTTGAATAGGTGTGAATGCCATCCGAACCCTGGTGCGCACCAAACAAGCAGACCGAGACCCACATATTTTGGGGGGTCTTGGTCCGTTTCCAAACAAACTCTGGTGCGGTTTGACTGAAATATGAATGCAACACGGACTAAAGACATCTAAAGAACCAAAAACAGGATGTGATGTTACAAGATGTGATGCTATAAAAAGGACAGAATGGTCAAGCATAGCTGGATCTTTAGGAGCTACGTTGCCCATTAGAGTTTAGTACAGGTGTCGGAACCACTGTCTTCTTGCAGCAGATCTTCATTTTTGGTGCTGTTTGGCCATTCCTGGTGCTGTTTGGACTCCTTTACACATTTTATAAGCTGCTTGTGAGTTGTTATCTGGTTAAAATACCACCATGGAAATACCATACCATACATACAGCAAAATATACGTCATAAAAGCTGTTTTTGTTTTGCATCTTTAAACTGTTAATAATGGCAGTGTTAACTCTAAGTGAACCAAAACCACTGAACCTAAAGATACCGAACCTAAAGGCATATAAGGATATGTTCACAACCTGATTGGTCGGCCCTTATTACATATATTTCATAACGGAACTTACTAAATATCCAAAACAGTGCTGTGTGCTGGGCTAAATGCGCTCGTTATATGCGTAGCCTATATATAGCCTATATTTTGACCAACTGAGGACTCTTGGAAGAGCTTATAAAATGTGACAGGGCAGGAATCGTTCCGTCACAAACACACAAACAAACAAACAAATATCTGCTGCTAGGAGACACGGTTCTGATGCCTGTACCGAACTGTGATGGGCAACATCACTACTATGGTGAGAAAAAAACAGGTATTCTTGAGCATTCTGTCCCTTTTAGGGTTGCATTTTGTGGCATCATGTCCCGTTTTTGGTTCGTTTCATGTCTTTGGTCCGTGTTGCGCTCATATTTCATTCGAACTGCACCAGAGTTCATTTGGAAACAGACCAAGACCCATCTTTTCAGTGGTCTCGGTCCGCTTGTTTGGTGCGCACCAGGGTTCACACTTGAACACACTTGATCATTCAAATGAACTGTATATACTAACAAAGCAATCGCTACAGGGTTTGTTTTAATCAAACCAAACATGCCAAGTGTGAACACACCCAAACTGTGCATTTCCTTTTTTGCAAGTCCCTCGTACTCATTTTAATGTTAAAACTTATTTCATTTTAACTAATTAAATTGTATTAATCTTTTTATGATTGTTATTTTTTTCTTCTTCAGTAAAGCACTTTGAATTACCACTGTGTATGAAATGTGCTATATAAATAAACCTTGCCTACAACTAACATACCCTAAATGGTGACCAGACGCTATCAAACTCCAAAAAGGTTCCATAAAAGTAGTCCATATGATTCATAAACTACATTCCGAGTCTTCTGCAGCCATACAGTATAATAGCTCATTTGGCCTGTGTATATGCAAGAGTAAATTAATTTGAAGAGTAAATGATAGTATTTTCATTTTAGGTGAACTATCACTTTAAGTATATTGAAACCTGCAGCCAATGTCCTGTTTATTTGTTCAGTTGAGATGAGTGAGGATATTTAGTCACCTTTTGTGTAGGCATGCTAGCAAACTGCTCTCGTGAAAGGTGCCCTCCCACCATCCCACCCCAAACACAAGGCCCCATCTGCTTAGAGAATGCCACAACATTTATCAAAGCACAGATGATAATGGCCTTGGCATCCTCATTACGAGCGCAGAGTAATCTTCATTTGTACATGGCCATGACAATGAGACGGGCATGGCGTTGGATACACAAATAGCTTAATATCTTCTTGTTTTTTGTTGGGTTATGGGATGATGATAAACAAATGCTTCATATATTACTGTTCTATTTTAACAATATTTAGTGTGTGTGAAGCAGTTAGCACTGAAGTAATTTTTGCGCCACTAGCATCACTGAATGTTATTGCAAAAAACAGCTGTGTTCCGATTCACAGGGTTCCTACGCAGTGTTCACTGTGCCCTATAGAGTGCAATAGTGCCCACCCACTTTTTCAGCAGCGTTGGTTCCGGAAGTTATTTCCTACAGGAAAGTCTTTGTTAAACCATTAGAAGCCATGAACCAAGCCAACCATCTAAGAGGTGAATTGCAAAATTACAACATTTTATTTGAAAATCTGACAAAAAGACAAAGGTACTGACTGTGTACTTAACGATTTTAGAGAGAGAACTACAATCCCATGAAGCATTGCAAATTACATAATTAAAAACCATGGAGAAATATAAAACTATTAATTTAAAGTTTTAAATTGTATCTATAGAAACAATATTTTTTTAAGTTTACTGCAAAATATGCATGTAAATACAAATATTTATATATTCTGACAGAATAGAAGTATATTTAGGCTGCATCCGAAATCGCATACTCTGTTGAGTAGGTACTTATTTTGAATAAGTAATTACTTCATGACCGCTAAAAAAGTATGTTCTATATAGTATAAATGTGTGTAGTATGAATGTAATCTGGATGTACTACTTTTGCCATGTTGTCATTATCATGTGACCTACCGGCGTCAGATGCATCGCTTCACTGCCATTCATAAATCCTCTCCCGTGGCCTCATGGGATAAAGTGTCCACTGTATGCACTGTGAATTCGGACATACTTCTTTTGTCACATACTGGTTTTCACCTACTATATAGTAGGGAAGTATGAGATTTTGGATGCAGCCTTAGTCAAATGGAATGCACCTAGTGTGTTCCAACAGGTTTTCTGAACAATCTTCCATTGGTCAGACCAACAGATAGCCCCACCCCAAACTCACGCCATTGGTAGAGCTAATGCTCAATCATAAAATAAAATGTTTTTATTTTATTTTTTGTTTATGGTTTGTAATTGTCATTATACACATACAATCACTCTCTCTGCTCTCCCCCCTCTGAGGATCAGTTACACCTGCTCTGCCCAGTTAGGGCTCTTAGAGCATATACTGAGCAGTCCTCCCACTTTAGACAGTCGGAGCAGCTCTTTGTAAGTTTTGGTGGCCGCACTAAAGGACTTCCGGTCACCAAACAAAGCCTGGCCAGATGGCTAGTGGACGCAATAGCGTTAGCTTAGGACACTATGGGCCTCCAATGCCCCATAGGTGTCAAGGCTCACTCCACTGGTGACATCTATTGGTGACATCTGTAGATCAGCAGGCTGGTCCTCACTGTCTACTTTTGCTTCAATGCTTACAAAAGTTTTTCCTTGTAGTTACTGGCCTTCTCCAGCCCAGTACGCATAGAAATACATATATTATTGTATATATATACGTGTTTGTATATATATGTTATGATGTGTCAATAACTCTAGTCTTGGGCCCTTTATTAAGTGTTCAGCTTGAGAGAGTACATGTCATTGCGCCTATATAGCATGGCGGGATTGAACAGGTTCCCATTGCGTCTTAAGACGCAGTACGACTGACCGCTTGAAAGGGAACGTACTCGGTTACTTACGTAACCTCGGTTTCCTGAGATAAGAGAACGAGTACTGCGTAGACGGCCGTGCTATGGCGCTAAAACAACGGGTGATCGTCGCTTCAATCGATATAACCTGACGTTTTAGGGCATTACAGCGTACCTTTAAGGCAGATGCCACGCCCATTTTGGCGGGCTTTGTGCTCACCTTCGCGGGCTTTGTGCCCTGCTTCGCGGGCATTGTGCCCATTGGTTCGCTCAGTTACGCTGTTCTGCCATTGGTTCATGCAGTTCCCACTGGCCAGCCAATAGCGCACGAGATGTCTCTACACTGTTTTGACTGGGCAGTAGTACTGCATGATTTTACAAAAATGCTTCAGTAATTCGAGAAATAGATTATTATATATATGAATGATTCTTTTTTGTGTTCGATTAAAAAAAACGGTAAATGTATATACAAATATATATATATATACATATATATACACACATATTTACAAATATTTAAAACATTGAATAAATTATTTTTAAAAAATCACATACTACTTCTACAATGTTTAAAGATTCCATGTACACTTAAGGTTGAATGTGCACCCCCAAAAATCAGATGTGCAAAAGGGGGACAAGCACAATTTCATGCCCCTGCTTGGCAGGAACACGCAGACGGCCACTTCCCTTTATGTGGGTCACACACGGTTCCCAGCTGTTTGAAAGAGTCAGCTGTGCCACTACTGCGCCCACCAACATCTGCTCCACAAAAACAATCTCCAGCTTTTAGCACTCAAATGGAGGTTACACCATATGCCAGCCAGCCACTTAGTTTATGCCAGGGGAGCCAGGCTCGCGCTCGTCTCAGCAACAATGAGGAGACGAGAGAAAACGGGTGATGTGATTGCAGCCTCACATGCTCTGTGTGGCTCCATCAGGCCATCAAGGATGTGCAATGTGCATCTGTTCAAGGTGTTGGCAGCGGTTCCTGCTGAATATTAATGCCTCTAAACAACGGTTTATCTGCAAGGTCTGCTCCAAGGTCTGTTCAAGTTTTTCCGGGAGTGTGTGGCACGCACAACAGGTAAACATGCAGGCGCTGAATGTAATCAGACTGCGGGCAATAAGCGCTGTCACCGCACGCGTGTGGATTTGCGACTCTCTGCGGGCTGGAGGTGTTTGTGTTGGCGCCGAGAAAATGTCAACACATCTGTTAAAAGAGGTCGGTGCTGTATTTGAGATTCGAGGTGACTTACGTAATTGACTCTCAACTTTTGACCTTAAATTTTGGCTGACTTTAAATGGCAGTAATATTAAAAGTATTCTGGACGGTTTTTTAAACCGAATCAGCCGATTCATCGAACACAAAAAAAGAGTCATTCACTAATCAAACTTCTCTCACGAACATGAAATACAACACATTTAGACTAGTTATGATATATTTATTGTGTTTTAAATTTTTCCTTTTACAGCTTTAAAGCTTCAGTCCTTGCTCATTGTATTTACATCAAAAACAAAATGCAAACAGCCTTAAAATTTCACCATTTGTAAATAAATGTGGCACAAAGTGAGTAAAATGGTTATAGAATTTTAATTTTAACACACACGGGCGAGTGATGTAGCCTACGTAATTTCCCACAAAAATCATCCCGTCAGTTCTAAAATACAAACAGGCTTGCCACAGTGAATCAGGGTAAGAAAAAACATGTTTTGGAAGAAAGATTGATGATGTATTTACTTATTGTTCAAATTTTTGTTAATTTTGATTAAAAAAAAGTTACATAGTGCATTGGTTCTAAACTGGTTTGGCCATGGGACCCACATTTTCCCATGATTCCCATAAGCCACAACCCACTGATCCTGATGAATAGAATGAACATCATACCTGCAAATCCCAGCCAACCCACACAACGTACCAGTTATGTGATTTTTTGGTATGATTTACTTTTATTTCATGACTTACTAATTGACAATGTAACTACGGCGTTGCATGCTCGTGATCAGGCACTCTTTAATTACTAACTGCGTCTGACAAAATAGTCAACAGCCTTCATGCACATCTTTCAAAATAAATGTCTCACATCAGAAAAACATTTAGAATGATGTTTCTTTTGTTGTTGTTGATGTTGTGTCTTTGACTGAACACTCAGCGACCCACTCAAAATGGTCTTGCGACCCACCAGTTGAGAATCACATTTAAACTAAATCTTTCTTCTAAAAACATGACAGTGCTATGTTTTCATAAAAGCACGCGACCGAATAATTGCACTTCAACTTTGCTTCACTATTCAGCGAAAAAAAGGCAGAGCATGTGATATGCAATCTACCCATTAAGACCAATTAAGAAAACCGGTCTGAATTGTATCTGCTGTAACACAGCTCAGTACACAGAGAGGTGATAATGACGTTTTAATTAAATATGGGAGGAAAAGGTCCCAAAATGAAGCTTACAGCTAACCAAGCAGCAGCCATTTGGTAACTGTGCACACAAGGCCCTGTTAATGTCTCCAGCCTCTGTCGGCACATGTGGCTCTCTTGGTTTCCTTCAAGCTAAAAGCTCCTCATTAATCAGATTTAAGTGAGAAAATAAAGGTCCTTACAGCTGTAGGTTAGAAATACGCAGATCCTGATGGTATATTTGTGCCATAGCACATTTTAGTTATGTCTCATCCCATCAGAACTGCTCCAGTTTTATTTTGCAGTTATGGTCCCCGTTAAACCCTGAGTTTTTTATATTACCATTTAAATGCTCTGCAAGAAAGAAATGCATGGATTTATAATATAACAGATATAAAAAGACTTTGGAGCTAAGGTGGGAGGGAATCATGGGAGTTTGTCCTTGTGGCAGTGCAGGTGAGAAATCGATTGCTGTGGACTGGGCCGGGTGAACAGATGAGATTGTGAGGTCAGGTCGGGGCTGTGTGCTGGGGGTCATGGTTTGTGAGGTGTTTAATAGTGACGTGCAAATCGCACAAGGGAATCTTCTGATGGTGGGTCAAAGTTCAGTGAAGGTGTATGAAATCAAAGTGACCGCTCACATATATCAAACCCTGAATAGGGCAGTACAAGAGTGTTCAAAGATTAACTGCTGCATGGAAATTAAATAAAATGGTTATTGCACAAATAATGCAAGAAATCATCTAGATAGTAGAAATCTGGATGGAATACATAACTAAAAACAATAACACAGCCGAATGACTTGAATCACTGATGTACCAAGGAATCTAAAGTTTTCTTTTTGTCTTTAAAGGTGCACTTAGTAATTTTTCAGAAAACTACTAGGAACTTTAGCTAACGTTCTTTAGCTAAAGTTTTCTAAAAGTTATCAGGTCTTTAATAGTGTTCTCAAAAACGTTAACATAACCTTATTTATACATTGTTCACAGATCATTTTCATCTCTGAAATGTTTTAGACATTTTTTAAATGTTTGAAAAATGCTAAAATGGATGTTTCCTTGAAGGGGGGGTAACACACAAAGTTTCTGTCAATCTCATGTTAATCTTAAGTACCTATAGAGTAGTATTGAATCCTTCACATCTCCGAAGATTCTTTAGTTTTATCATATTTATAAAGACAAATACGCTGTACCGATTTTTTCCGAAAACAGCCGACTCGTGGAGGAGTGCAGTGGGTGGAGCTAAAGAGAGCACACACTCACACACATACCTATGACACACACATTATCCCTCCCTGGATAACTTTCTATTCAATATACATTTGTGTTGTTTACATTATATGCACTTACCGATTGCCAACAAAACAGACATTTGATGCAGTTTCACTCACCGCCTGCGGTTTCGACTCATGACCGGGAACAAACAAACACACTTGCAGAACTCCGTTGCTGCTCCGGGAAAACAAACTGCATCCACTGTTACGCTGGGTTATTTTGGAATCTGAACAAGGTTATCTTTCCCTCACAACTAAAAACACACTTCTTTAGTGACATTGTTGATTTTGTGGTCTAAAAACAAAATGACAGCGCCCACGGCTCCTGTAACCCGAATGAAGCTCGGTGATGGGCGCACTCCTGCTTTTGCTCATGTGCGCTTGCGCTCATCCAGGAGAAGTGCCCATAAAAGTAATTCCGCCCTTTATGGTTTCATAAAGGGCCATACTCGGAAAAAAAACTTCCTGAAACTTGTTTGAATCCGGAAGGAGTATATTTGGCACAGAAATACGTCATACGTCCAACTAATTGTTTTAAATTTTGGCCATGTTTAGCATGATAATCCAACTCTTTAACACTGTAAATAAGTCAGAATGCATGAATTAGGGGTGCTGCTCATTTCTTATTTGTGCATCCTCGTTTCCTTTCGTTTCCTGCATCTCAGCTCCACCCCCCTTAGGGTGCGAGGGAAGGCTGCAAGGAAAGAAAATGAGGATGGACAAATCGAAAGGAAATCTTATTTGTATATTGGAATATTCTTGATCACTCGAGCGTCACTTCACAGTGTCATCAGAAGCGCTCAAGGGTTAAACGGTTAAAGTGTCCGGCTAGCGTGTTTACATCGGTTAATGTCGGTTAATACATTACTGTCGGTTAATGAAGATTTAATAAACTCGCAGCTCAGTTGAACTCTTGTCATGTCAAAAGTGATAAGACGTTTTACGGATGTCACCATCTTTGATATTACTTTGGTCACTGTCGCTATGGTTACTGGTAACAGAATACAGGCTTGACTCCCATTGCACGTTCATACAGACAGTATTCAAGATGCTACTGTAAGTTGCTGTGTGAACGGGACATTTTGAGACTCAGACCTATAAGTAAATTCGGTTGTCAATCCCCAAAATTGACAGTGTGAACGTAGCTTATGTGAGATGTATGGTTTATTCAAACTGCAAAGATGAAACATAAAAATGTAAATTATTGTGAAAGATATGAAGGGAAGGAGAATTAAGCCGTTTGCAGATTCTAGCAATGTGATGTCACATTGCACATACCCTGCCCAAAACTGCGGACGGACTCTGCCCTTTTAGCATAGACCCCGCCCTGAATGAGCTGTATACAGTCTGTCATGTTTATCTCCTCGCCAGAGCATTTAACAGCAGCATTCAAGTAAGAAATGCATTCTTATTAAAGCTACTAAAGTTATTCAGTCAAGAGCAGGGAGATATTTTCTGTTTTTCTTTTGTTATTTGATTTATATTAACACCATATACAGCAGTAGGTACTGTATATTACGCTGCTTTCACTTTAATACACAGATCTAATATACACATGCAATTTCTTTCCCTGCTGTTTACATTCACATACATAACCAACTGTGTTTATGTGAACTTTGTGTGTTTTTTACATAACCTTGTGTGTATTTGACAGTTTAAGCGCAATAGGATGTGAAAGAGAACTTAGTTTAATACTCACAGGACACGTCGTCTGACAGCCAGCTCTCTGTGCGCGTGCTTTGGATGTGTGTGCTCAGAAAACCATATATCAGAAGTTTAGACTATGTCTTTAAAACGCATACAGATAATAAACTTTCATGATGATGAAGAACAGCAATGACTGCGATAGAGATGATAATCAAAACCAAACGGATGTTTTTGTTTTTGGCAAAGTATCCGGGGCTGCAAAGGCTCCGCCCTCTTTTGGAAATCAGGCAGTGACTTTGTAGGCAGCGTTTGCACATGAAGGTTGCACATGAAACTGATTTTGGACAGACTTCTGAGGCAGCGAAATGGTTTAACTCTTTTCCCGTCAAACACTGAATTTTCCGTTATTTGTGAGAAAACGCTTCCCCGCCAAACACGGAATTTTCCGGGTTTCTGTCTTTTCACTGTTATACGCTAGGGGGCACTATTAAGCATTTTCTGAATGAGTACAGAATCTCCTGATCAAAACACAGGCGAAGAAGACGCAAAAAAACAAGTGATCATATGTAAGCAGATGCATATGTAAAATAACGTGATCATCAACATTTAACATATAAATAAAAAAAACTGCCTAATGTTACTGAATGAAATGTCCACCCAGGGCGAGCTTTAGGACTGTGCAAGCAGTAGGGGTGTAGATGGATTCGATCTAGTCCATCTGTGTTTGATCATCACTCTGAATCTGATCTAGATGTAGGCTGTCTTTGAAAAAACGTGATTTTCTCAGCTTTTTGTTCAAAATGGTGCTTTTTTTATGAAACTTACCCATATGTATGATGTTGATAAAAAAGGAATGCATGAAGCTAGAATAAAACGTTTTTTGTTTAAAAGCAGAGGGTCTGCTCTTTCTTTTAATATATATCATGCTCAGATATTCATACAACAAAATATTCTGTGGGCCATTACATTTTTGTGAAAATGAACAAAAACCCTGGCGGTGGCTGGCAACATTTTTTAAAAACGCTGGCGGGGAAAGAGTTAATGATCTACAGCAAAATTTGGTGATAACTAAGCAAATATTTAATTACTACAATAGTAATTTCTCACTAGAAATGACATCAGAAGTGGAAAACGTTGGTAATAAAAAAGTACATTTACACACAAACTGACCTCCAACCGCAACTTTCAGACGCCATCTTTTTTTTTTTGGTCAAATGTCAGAATGGAAAGCACAGGATTGTACGATATCAAAGGCAGCGAAGGATACATCTCTTCTGCCATCAAAAATCGATCAGATGAAGGTATCTCAAGAGACAGAAAGTGTAGCTAACATTGGATTATTTAGGACTTGCCTTGATGCTTTCCTACCTTGGAATGCATCCTCCGAAGGCAGCATTTTTAAGCTTTCTGTGGTTAGTTGATGCCACTGCTGTAGGAGATGCAATAGCAGGACGTTTTTGTTTTGTAAAATATTCTGGTTCAAATGAAGAAATAGAGAATTTTCCATAACACAGCTGAGATGACACACTGTGAACATGTACCTCACAGACTGTCTGCAATACACACTCCAGGTCATTTTGATCATAATACTATTCTATCTGTTTATCTGTTTTCAAAAACAAAGCGTTTGTCCTTAAAGTACATATTTATTTTTGAATTTTCAGGTCACAGAAAATACTTTAAGAGAAATGTATTAATTCTTGCCAATGTTTTTCATTCTGTAATCTTATAAACAGATTTCAAACATCTTAATCTGCTTTGAATGCTGGGAGATGGAATAACGCCTTAATTTATTGCTCCAAATGTTTACTCATTCTGTCAAGATATATTCAGTTTTTCAATTTCTCACATTAATCTGATCATGCACACTTTTAAAGGCGTATCATCCTTCATGCGAATGAAGCTGGTGGTTTGTATGCATTTCCGGTTGCAGGCAGAGGAGGGCGCTGTTAAAGAAGGAGCCGTGACTTGTTTTCAGTAGTTTACAGAAAAAGAGCCCAGAGCCTTTATTAGTCTGGCTGAAACAGTATTCAAAAAAATTAAGCACTCTTAATGCAATCCTGGTCTCCAAACTACATATTCAAATTGATATTTTTGTTGTATTTGTAATTCATATTCACAGAAATGTCAGCATGTTATGTTAGTGATAAATAACATGGACAAATAAGCTCTGTGATTATGCAAATAGTACAATGATTATGTTAATTTTGGCAGAAAGGTCTAGAAAGCTGTGATGAAGTTTTCACATTATTATTAAGATGATCTAAACCAGTTATATCATATACTATTTGCATTTTTTTTTTAAAGTTTTTTTCAGAATAGAAATTAAAATTATTTTACATTTTAACAAAACACCATTTCAATTCATTTTTATTAGTTTAATACAGATTTCATGTTTAATTTGGTTTCAACTAGCTACTAACCATGTCATCTAGTTGTTTTTGTTTTTAATATGCAGTTTTTTATTATACATTAGCTGTTTAAATATCTAACTCAGACTTATTATTTATTTGTGGCTCAATCGAAAAAAAATTTTTAAAGGTTTTTATAATGAAATTTGTGTTTAGCAACTGCTTATATGATGGGAGTAGGAAGTGACATAAAATATAATTTTAGTTTGTAATGTACATATTTAAACTGACATTAAAACTTCAGCAAGAATCTTAATATTAAACATCCAGATGCTTTTGGAGCAGGAACGTTGACATGTAGCTGTCATATTCATCTTTAATTTAGACTAAGAATCACAGACACGTTCTATTGTCACTAAGTTTGCGCAAAGCCATTTTCACACCGCTGCTTTATTCATCGTCAACCAAATGTATGTGATCCTGTGCGTCAAATGTGAGGCACATCACCCCCATACCCAAATACATTGCCAAAGATGGAAATGGAGCTCAATGCCACGCGTCATTGCCTTTAATGGTCCGTGCCTCAGAGCTGCGTGCCGACAATGGCTTTAATCTCCCTTCAGCTCGGCTCCTGATGCTGAAGGTGCCTGTAGGTGTGGTTAGGGTGGCATGTGTAGCACTCGCTCTGTAGGATGGTGCTCTCGGCGGGCACCGTGGGGCAGGACCTGGTGCTGTTGGATGCAGGCTGGGGCTTGGTGGCACTGCCATCTGCTGTGGAGCGAGGCGTGCTGATGAAAGATTCAGGGCCTGAGACTCACTCATCTGTTATCGATTATGCTGCAGATGTGGAAGCATCCCGCTTGGAGACTGTGACAAAACCCTGCCAGATTCAAACATACAGCCATGACACTTGCCATACATAAACCAAGCATTGCTGTTGACCAGATATTAGATCAGAAATTCATGTTTTGTAAAAGTAAATATAAATGCTCTGGAGGCACAGGGAATGCTTTTTTGGAAAAAGGCACTTACAATGGAAGTGAAAGGGGCCAGTCCATAAGTGTTAAAATACTCAATTTCAATAGTATAGCCATAAGATGTAATACGCATGTTAACATCCCAGCAAGCAATTTTGCATTTAAAAGACGTCTAATGCCCATCCAAACACAGCCGTGACATCTAGGCTAAAACAAGGCAAAATTTGAAAATTTTATAGACTTCTAACCGTAGCCCAAGAATAGACTAGTCATTTAGAACATGAACATGTTAAAGAAATGAAACCAAACACCTTGTAATCACGGTGACTTTGCTTACATGATGTAATATCATACATCTCACAAGTTATTTTGGCAAAAACAACATATAACCAAACAGTTATTTTGGCTAGAAGTTGGTTACTTATAGCCGGACTATATCGGATCTATTAACGGACATGGTGAAATGATGGCTATTGCTTGCTGGGATCATTTTGGTGTGAAAAAATTGCTTAATAACCATTTCTGTGTAAAGTTATATGCAATTTTACAACTTTGTTAACATGAAAACAGAATGCCATAAATCTTAAAACCTCAACAGCTTTAAAAATGATAATTTAAACATTGCTACAGCTCAAATATGTGCTTTTATAAATGTATAAGTTTCTCACATTTGTGCTCCTGCAAAAATTTTCCTCATGCATTTCACAATTGCCTCCTAATGACCTTTTTTGCTCTTTCTGAAATCGAGGGACTAGTCGAGATTCATCTTTGTCAATGAATGCTGATATATTTATGTAAGATAAATGCTTAAAGACAGCAAAGCACTTTAAAAGCTATAATGTTTTTGCATGCTTTAGTATCAGTTCAACAGAACAGTTACAGTATATATAAACAGGGTTTTGATTGATTAAGTGGCTTGTTGTGAAGCATCCATTGTTATTGGCTGGTAAAACCTTTATTCTAAAACCAGCTTTTATCTTTGCTTTGTTTTTTCTTGGTTTATCCCTGAAGCTGTGAACCTCAATCTCAAAGAGACTGAAAAATGTATGTAAATGTATTGGTGAGGTTAAAAAAGTGAAATGAAGCAGCCCGTTTTTTCAAATCAGTTGTGCACACCGAAAAAGCAAGAACCTTCCTCTTCCAAAGAGCTGGAGTGACCTCAATAATTAAAGGACAATTTTCAAATGCAATTCTAATTTTCTACTAGACTGAAAAGCTTTATTATCCAATGGCTGACAAAAAAACTCCCCTGAATAGTCGCGACTCTTGGGCTTTCACTAAACTGGTCATGAATGCACAAACCATCTGTTTTTCTGGACGTTTGTCAGCGTGAGCGTGGCAGAGGCAGCTGCCAGAATGGCACTGGACTGAATGATGAACCACACAACCTTTGTTTGCCGTACGCTGGGCTTTGTGTGGCTTCGAGCTGTCCACTTGCTCCTACGGGCCTTTCATTGCCTTCCCCCTGGCCTCCCACCTCTGTGCGCACCAGTAACCGCAAAGGAGCAGAGGAGAGGAGAGGATGGACACTGGCTGCATTGTAGCTGCAAGGAGGGATTTGGGGTATTGTGCGCCTTCCAATCTGTAGCGCAGTGGGCGAAGATGTCGAGAGCCAAAGAAGCTGTGTGTGTGTGCCAGTGGGGCAGGGGAGAGGTGAGAGCAGCCAGAGGGGCTGAGAGACACAGAAACAGAGAGTGAGATAGGAGAGAGAGACAGAAACATGGATAGAGAGAGAGAGAGAGAGAGAGAGACAGACAGGGCGGAGGGGCCCCTCTAGAATATTACACACTTAAAATATAATCATGTCCTGGCAGTCGGGACACAATCTGTCTGCATATTTTCAAATTAAAAAAAGGCCAGCGTCGGGCAGCCCCGGCATATTGGAGCGTAATTTGATTCTTATCATGTGTGTTGCACATCTCACTGTCTTTGTAGTTTATTTATTTGCGATCTCGTCGTGTTGTTTAGGAGATTGCTTTCTAACGTATTTATTTTCTTCTTTTTATTTCACTTGTGTGAAATATCACTTTCATTTTGTATCAGCGTCGACTAATAAGTGCCCCCTTGCACTGGCCATCGCTGTGACCTAATTGCATAAATTTGCCTCTCTGGTACACTTGACCAGAACAAAAAAAAGGCTTTGATTTGAGGAAACAAGATCAACCTGTCTGAGCAGTCTGGGTGAAATAATCTGCTCTATTTCTTCTGAGCAACCTTAAATAATAAAAAGATTCGCATCAAATGTAAACTAACATATCTGCTATCATAAGCTTAAACATAATAAAGAAGGTATTCTATATACCATATAAACAAGAGATAGATAGATAGATAGATAGATAGATAGATAGATAGATAGATATAATATATCAATAGATATAGATGATGGATGGATAGATGAATGGATGGATAGATAGATCAATATCTATATAGATAGATAGAGAAAGAAATATATTTAAAATACATAAATATATTTATTTCCGTGTAATATATATCACATAGATATATACACAACTATCATAACAATCACAACTATTTTTTTTATTGAATATTTAGAGAATAAAATGCTTGATTGTACACTTTCCACAGAGGAGTGAGTGACACCTGAATAGTGCAATGGACGTCTTGGTCTGATGGGAAGAATTTGGATGAATGGACATTTGGTTGAGTTTGTGAAGTCTTTCCTGATTAGCAGTCTATTGTGTCTCATCACTGAGCTTCAATAATTTCTTGTTCCTGCTCATTGGGTTTCAGCCTCATTAGGAAGCAGGCTAATAGCTCAAGAGGAATCTATTTAATTGTTATAAAAGATTGTGGTGATTTTTTTTCTTCTGTATAATCAATATGGCTACATGTTTTGTTGCAAGATAGGTGCTTATGAAAAACCATTTACGTTTTTAATTATTAGATATTTTAGCGTGCCAGTGAATGTTCCTGCAACCCATAGCAAAACAAAAAAATCCCTGTTTACAGTGGCCTACATAATTGTGCACAGCCGCTGCTGGTAAAGGAAGGTTTTAGCAGGAAACAGTTGTGCGCTTTCACACAGCGGTCAGAGCACGGCGGTTTTCTTTAGCCCGAGGGGCTGTAGGCACCCAGCACCGATGCTATGAGCTTCTCTCCCTCTGAGCGGCGTGTCATGAGTCAGACCCGATTACCGATGACGGCTTTGTGATGTGGGCAAATTGTCACTAAGGGCAGATCTGGAGCTCCAGCTCTCTCGCTGCACTCGGAAGTGAAAGTCAAAGCACTAGAGACCTTGTTAGAGCTAATTCTGTACTCCTGTCTGCGAGACAAACCGTGCTAGTGTTGCATGCTTGCCGTGCATAATAAAGATGATAGAGATAAATTGCTTTGAAAAAATAAAAAAAAAAGTAAATTCTTAGATTTAGAAACAGGTGCTTGCGTGGTTTTGGCGTAAAACTGATAGTCTTGTATTGTGAGACGTTCATTGTGATTCAAATCTACAATAGACTGTGAGTCACTCATTGGGGATGTGCTTTGTCTCTAACTTTAAAACTGCACAATAGCCTCTGTGGTTATTGAGTACCCTTCTTTTTTTTAACAGTTAGTGGGCCGTGTTAGCCCGAGCATATAAGCTTTTGACTTCAGTTGGGGCCAGAGAAACATATGGAGAGCTAAATAAAATTCAGATCAAGCACAATGATCCCTCCAAATCCTTTGTTATGCCACGTCCCCCTGTGAAAGACAGTGGGAGGAGAAGGGAGTTAGATACTTATAATGAGCTCATGAGGCATGAGCAAATGAATGTATAGCTCGATAATGTGGCCTTCTTTTGGGGCAGGGGAAGTGCGGCACTGCTTGGGGAATTCTCTGAGCCCCTTTTCTCTAAGTTTGACGGTTGAGGGTTTTGAAGCTTCATTGGCCGCCCCGTGTTGTCCTGTAATCAATGACAGTGACACTTGACAGATTGTCCAAGCCTGCGTCCTTTGTTGCAGATTGGTGAAGTGAAAAGGCTTGGGAAGTAGCCAATGAATAAAGATGTTTAAAGCCAATAAATAAAGCTTATAAGGCTATCGGTGTGAGCAGCACAGGGAAAAGCCTTCTTTCACACCATAAAAAAAAAAATCTGCCACCTTTGAAGGACTTGTGAAGCCAAAGGCGTCTCATTGCTCAATCAAACAGATTAAGTCAGTCAGACAAGCAGCAATCTGTCCTTTTCAATAAAGTTACCTTTGTCATGTGGGATCGCACAGGCTCACATACATCCAATACTTTATTTATTTATTATAAAATTACCTATTTTTTAGCCTAATGAAATTATTTGACAAATTTATATATGTATATATATATATATATATATATATATATATATATATATATACATACATACATGCAAATATTTCTTAAATATATACATCTATGTGTGTGTATTTAAATATACATAATAATGATACACAGTACACACACATATATTATGTAAACACAAACTTTTATTTTGGATGCGATTAATCACGATTAATCATGATTAATTGTTTTACAGTCCTAATATATATATATATATATATATATATATATATATACACACACTGTATATATATATATATATATATATATATATATATATATATATATATATATACACATACTGTATATATATTCTACGGTCAACTGTTAGTGGTATTATAACAAAGTGAAAGCAATTGAGAACAACAGCAACTCAGCCATGTAACTCAGGCCTCGTAAAATCACAGAGCGGGGTCAGCGCATGCTGAAGCACACAGTGCACAGAAGTCGCCAACTTTCTGCAGAGTCAATAGCTACAGACCTCCAAACTTCGCGTGGCCTTCAGATTAGCTCAAGAACAGTGTGTAGAGAGCTTCATGGCATGGGTTTCCATGGCTGAGCAGCTGCATCCAAGCCTTACATCACCAAGTACATCACCACCACTGGAGTGACGAATCACGCTTCTCTGTCTGGCAATCTGATGGACGAGTCTGGGTTTGGCGGTTGCCAGGAGAACGGTACTTGCCTGACTGCATAAAGTTTGGTGGAGTTGGGATTTTTTCAGTGTAGGGTTGTTTTTCAGGGGTTGGGCTTGGCCCCTTAGTTCCAGTGAAAGGAGCTCTTAATGCTTCAGCATATCAAGACATTTTGGACAATTTCATGCTCCCAACTTTGTGGGAACAGTTTGGGGATGGCCCCTTCCTGTTCCAACATGACTGCACACCAGTGCACAAAGCAAGGTCAATAAAGACATGGATGAGCGAGTTTGGTGTGGAGGAACTTGACTGGCCTGCACGGAGTCCTGACCTCAACCCGATAGAACACCTTTGGGATGAATTAGAGCGAAGACTGCAAGCCAGGCCTTCTCTTCCAAAATCAGTGCCTGACCTCACAAATGCGCTTCTAGAAGAATGGTCAAAAATTCCCATAAACACACTCCTAACCCTTGTGGAACGCCTTCCCAGAAGAGTTGAAGCTGTTATAGCTGCAAAGGGTGGGCCAACTCCATATGAAACCCTACGGATTAAGAATGGAATGTCATTAAAGTTCATGTTCATGTAAAGGCAGACGTCCCAAAACTTTTTGCAATATAGTGTATATATATATATTTCATGCCATTTTAAAAAGAATAAATGGTTGAAATAAATCAATTGGGCCCTTTAGTTAAATATTGATTTATAATTTTAGAGTTGTGATTTTGTAATCTTATTGTAAAGCGAGTGCAAAATAGCAGTCCCCACAGTCACTCAATGCGATTTGCTGTTTACTAATAGCAGCATGTTGTCTTTTAAAGCAGTTGCGACCCAGTAATGAGGACATCTGTTTTCATATGGCGCTTGACGCTTAGCACCAGAAATTTGATGTCATCCTGTCCAAACTTGTACATGGCTGGCAGATACCATTAGATTCTCTGATTGGTTCTGACAAGTCACTGACAGCTCTGGAGGTGAGGAGGGCGCATGACAAAGGGCAAGAAAAGGCTGAGTGGATGTCAGCTGGAGTCCACTACTGCACACTAGTCCTCACAACCCCCAACACCCAGTCTCTGTACCTCATCGCCCCCCATTCCTGACCTTTGTGACCTCATATCGACACAAGCCCGTCAGCACTGTCACAACCCCCACTATGCAAGCCATGTTGTGAGGCCACGCCCACTTTGATATCAAAACCACGCCCACTTGCCCACGTGCCAATACCTGTGGACAACTGTTCTCTTAGAAAACTGAAAATACTTAATTTACAGCATTTTCACAGGTGTGTGATGACCTTAAAACATTCTGTGAAGGAGTTCGTTATGTACTGTAATTTGATGCGGATTGACGCCATGCTTGCTGTGATATTCTCAAAGGCTGTTATGCAAGTAATACCATTAGTCAATTTTAGCAGGCAGACATAGCTAATCTATTTTGTTATTTAATCATAGTTTACCATCCTGGAATCTCTTAGATTGTCTACTTTTGTGTTCCAAGATTCACAAATGCTTCGTTTCCAAGATTGGCTCTGGCTTTGGCAACATCTTGCCAATTCATGCACAAATTTTTGGCCATTTTTTACGCAAAACTTGGCAAATGACAATATTCTGTAAATTAACAGCGTAGTGGCCATGTGTAGTTTAAAATAAATGAGACTTTATTTATGTCTCGGATATTTTTCAGTATGGAGCAATATTCTGATATTTATATATGCTTCTTCATCTACTTCACCATAAGAAAACCTTAGCTTTCAAACTGTGATCTTTTTTTCAAGACTAAACCTTCATGTTGGTGTTTAAAAGATTTTAAGCCATTTTATATCAAACATGATGCACTATTATAGATTTTATTAGAAAAAAAAAGAAAATAAACCCTCTCCCACATGCATCAAGGGCCAAAACATAGGGCTGCTGTGTCTCCTGACATAATGTGTTGAGCAGATTTTTGGCTTTCAATTATCGTTAGCACCTTTTTTGTCCCCTTGTCAAAAATTTAATTGTCCTGTAAAAAGATGATTCACAAGAAAACAACAACAACTGGACTTTCTGATGAATTCCACTGGAAAGCATCCCAAACATATGCAAATGCTATTTTAAGTTTTAGCATTTGTGGCAAATACATTAAAAAAAGCATTACATTAGTTCATTATTTTTGCACAAGGAATTTATTTAGTCACTAAATTGTATTTTGTAACTAAATATTTATATTTTTCAAGCTCAAGCTTTTTAAAGCAGGATGAATTCTGATTGGCTTTCAATGGCTGCAATTGCAAACTCTCTTGAGTAGGTACTTATTTTGAATAAGTAATTACTTTACAACCACTAAAACAATACGTTCTATATAGTGTGAATGTGTGTAGTATGAATGTAATCTGGACTTACTACATTTGCCATGTTGTCATTATCATGTGACCTGCCCGCGTCAGATACGTTGCTTCACTGATATTCATAAATCCTCTCCTGTGGCCTCATGGGATAGTAAAGTGTCCATCGTATGCACACTTCAGAATCTCACAGGAAGAAGTAGGTCACCCGGGTACTTTTTGCTTACTCTTTTATGAGTACTGTGAATTCAGACATACTTCTTTTGTCACATATTGTTTTTTGCCTACTATATTGCAGGGAAGTATGTGATTTTGGATGCAGCCAATGTTTTTATCGTTCATCAGCTGGAAAAAATCGCCCTGAAAGTGATTATAACGATATCGTTTCATTGTGCTGTTATGGTTATAGTGGGTACTCTGCTGCTCTTTTACATTTAGAACTATATCTTTATCATTGTATTCATAGTTATTGTCCTTGGTGTGAAGGAGTCTTTAGCCTATATCATTGGCTGTATTGATGATGTATTCTGTACAAATTTAAGCGCAGCATGCTTACAGAGATTTGAAATGCATAATGTCTTTATAGTAACATAGCAGGGAAGTTCAGTTTAGCTAGGCCATCTAAGAGGAAACAAGGTCCTCTAAGCAGCCTTACTGTTGCACACTCGACCCTCAAATCTCTCTAGCATGTCAGTCTGGGTATACACTAACCTGCCATGTTTCATCTGACCTGCGGTTGTGAGATTGCCATCTCAGTGCTACAGGGGCATCCTTCCCTCCCTGCTGCGACGGGATACATAAATGACCCTGGCCTCATATCATCAGATAATAACATCCTTTACAATTATAATAACAGGCCCTGAATATGATCATGTCCTGACCCCTTTGTCAGTGTTTTATGTTATCATAATTAGTGCTAATATATAGCACTATTATTTTTGCTTGTATTGTAGAATTTGAGGTCTGGTCTAAATCCCTGTTTAAACTTTACATTTATGCAAAGCGATTTACATTGTATTCAAGGTATATGATTTATCAGTTCATGCATTCCTTGCTAGCGCCATGCTCTCGTGTTTGAGCTACAGGAAACTTCACTGTGAAATTCGTCCAGCACTCTTTGTGCTACAAATACATGAAGTGCTATTATATCTCGCAATTCTGACTTTATAAAATGCAATTGCGACTTTACATCTGGCAATTATGACTATAAAACGCAATTGCGACTTTATATCACGCAATTCTGACTTTATAAAATGCAATTGCGACTTTATATCTCGCAATTCTGACTTTACTACTCGCAATTGCAACTTTATATTTCGCAATTCTGACTTTATAAAATGCAATTGCGACTTTATATCTCACAATTCTGACTATAAAACGCAATTGCGACTTTAAATCTCACAATTCTGACTTTATATATATATGTTGAGGTTTCACTACCCCTGGGCATCTGTCCCAGCAACACACCTGAGACAGGTTGAATCACAGGAAATGTGCTGTTATGGAGCTTTTGCTGCACATTGTCTTTGTCAAAAGAGCAGTGATGCCTCAGAAGCCGCAGGGTATCTCTGCCAGTCTGGGCCATGACATGACCACCTCAAGACCTGTAATGCCAAACTTTAAAAGAATATGCCACTGTAAGTATGAAAGTGATAGTAATTTGTACATGCAACTTCAGTCTGACAGATGGACAACCTTTGATTTGTTTGCCTGCCAACCAGATACAAAATTTTTATATGTAATCCAGCCTGACCACGGCTGACCACAAAAAGGGTTTTCAATGAGAAAAATGTGTTTTTATGATTACAGTTTGATCAATTTTGTTTTAATGAAGCGACATGCTAATGATAAAGATACCCACAATATATATGCAGCTTGGATCGCATTCCATCAGCAGTTTTCTTCATGACATTGCGGTTTTACATTCAATCACCCCTGAATTTAAAGCTTATTCTTATCTTAATGTAAATTAAGGAGAGCTGGAAGCAGCATTGCTGCAAACGCTCCTGTGTTCTGTTTAGCCATTGATACAAAAGCATTGATTCTCTAGTGCAGTTCTTGCTATGAAAATTATAATATGGAACAGAGATTAGAGGGAAATTATTATAGCCAGAAGGCATTTACTCAGAGATGGTGGGCAGAGAGGAAGAAAAAGCCCTCAGCCCAAGAATAATGATAATCCATTTGGTTGGGCACGCGTGGTATTATTGCTGTACATTATGTATGTTCCATTTATACTACTACACACGCCACAGCCATGCTGACAGATAGGTAATTACTCTCTGCGCCAATGAACACTTATCAGCCCCACTGCTGTTTATTGCCAAAATGAAGAGCACTTGTCTGTCAAGGTCACTGCTTTGTACGTCCTCTTTAATAGTTCTTTCTTCACAGTTGTTGAACTTTGCATGCGAGCACTTTAAGTGGCAGGATTGCGGTGCCCTTATGAGAGCTCAGAGCTGAGTCTTCCTCTCTCAAGGGAGATCTTGCTTTATTAATCACTGTTTCAAGGGTCTGCGGAGATTCCCTATAGACCACATAAAAAGAAGGGGAAAAATGGGTTTGTGTAAAGCTCTTGTCGAGGTAGAGATATCAAAAAATATATATTTATTTGTACATTTAAATGTGTGTGTGTGAGCAATTTGTATAATTTGGAAGTGAGTTGCTTCACAAAATCTTTTTAAGTTTTCTTTCCCTCCATTTACAGCCTATGCAACTACCACTTTCAAGCCCCAGAAAGGAAGTAAAGACATCATTAAAATAATGCATGTGACTCCAGTAGTTTAACCTCAATGATATGAAGAGTGCCTTGCGCCAAAATACAACATCATTTTGAAAATATAGACGCAAGAGCAGATGTTGTTGCGTAAATGCGCATCAGAGATTAATATTTTGTAAAAAAAATGGTAAATTATGTTTTTTTTTCTTAAACAAAGAATGGATATCATCTTGGATATTTAATTTTGCATGTTCATTTCCGCTATTTTTACATTTGAATTAATTGCTGTTATGTAGCACTTGCTTAAAGTTAAAACCACATGATTTAATAACAAATTATTTAATAATAAAATATGTAACTGTGCCGACATGACTTTACGGTGCTGCTTGCACGTACTGTATCAAGGCAGTTCCAAAGTGAAATGTCCCCTGAATAACAATAAAAGTAAAATTTTGTCCAAAACAGTTGAATGTGAGTCGTGACGTTCTTGCACGTATTGAAGCCGAACCCGATTTCACTAAATGCAACATGACCCTGGATTAACATCTTTGTTGATCCTGAAACAACATTCCAAACAACCAATCAGATTTGAGGGACAAGTTTACAGTTTATGTCAAGTTTAGGATTACAATCAGGGTTAGGTGCTTCTACATCAGTGTTATTCACCGATCATTTCCCTATGATTTTAGAGATAACTTATGGGTAGGGTTAGGTTTAGGAGTAGGGATATGGTTATGATTACATTTTCGGACAGGAATGTTGTTCCAGGATCAACAAAATATGTTCGCGTCAATATGGACACGTCTAACTTGGCAAAATCAGGATGTGCCGTATTTCATCAGGTCGATGATGGTAAAAGGTTAATACTCTGTTGATGTACCCCCTATACCTAAACCTAAAGTGATATTGTAAGTAAAAGCAAGTGTGAGATCTTAAAATGAACTTTAGTTTTTTTTTGCATTTTATTTTTAATTTATGTAGTCAAAATATCAGCCATTTTAATATTAAAAATAAATGCTTATTGTCATTGGCCAGGATTTGAATGTTGAGCATCCCCATTGCCCTGATATTGCTATTAATGTTTCATGAGAAACTTTACCCAAAACTAATATCTGAGGGCAATCTCCTTACCCTAATGTTGTTAAAAACACAAACGTTTCTTTATTTGCAGAATGTTCTATCTGCTCTTTTCAGCATGTTCAACATGAAGCCATACAATGACTTGTTAATGATTTCCCCTGTGCTTATGTTGATATTGTGTTGTCTTGCTGTTTCTGGTTTTCATTTCCTGTGTTGCCATTGTATCCATAGTTACCCTTGTTAGTCTCTATAGTAACGCATTACCCACACCTGTTCCTTGTTAGCCTCTTGTTATCCTATGTATATATACCTCTCTATTTCAGCCTTTGTTTGTTTGTTGTGGTCTTTACATCCCTTTGTAAAGCTGTTGCGGTTCCTGTTTCCCTGTTGGATTGTTATAAAAATTTATAAAAATATTAAAGAATATTGTGGTTGAACACATTCTTTCTTTCTTTCTTTTTTATCACTAAATATCACTAAAAACTGAAAACTTTTTAATGTGTTTTGGCCCTTCATTCACACAACATAAATTCCATAAATGCAAGTTTTAATGGTACTGCTATCGTCTCCATGTGACCTACAAAAACATGAATTTGTGAAAACGGTGACATCATGCGCATGCGTATTTAGTCTATAGGCACGTAGTGTTTCTTTACAAAGTGACGTCGCCAACTACTGGCCTGGCATGCATAATACAGCACTTTTAATGGTTTTCGCAGATCCTTGTGACCATTATCATCTGTACGCAAAAAACGCAAAGGAAAAACGTTTCAGTTTTTAGTATATCAGTATCGTGTAAACGTACACTCTTAAAATGATGGGTTGTTTCAACCCATGTTTGGGTCTAATATGGACAAACCCAACCGTTTTGTTTAAACAATTAATAAAAAAATTTAAACCAACAGTTGGGTTTGTCCAACCCAGTAATTTTTAGAGTGTACCCTCAGATGGAATCCTCCGTTTCCCTTATGAGGCCGCCTGGGTGTGTACGATAAGTTCAGCTGACAGGAACCAAAGAGCCTGTTCCTATCTTAAGGGGCAATAGTAATGCATGAATGCCTTTGTTACTCCAGTTAACACTAAAATTACAAGTAACCCATAGTGCAGGGCATGCTATGGCCTTGGGATAAAAACATATTTTTGTTGCCTGGGCCCCTTATTGCCTAAAGCTGTAGATTTTTGCTATGTGAAGCCCAGAGATTCTGCCCTGTCTCATATCAGTAATGTGGAGACATGTGTTCACTATACGTATTCAGACTGTTTAGGTAGTTTGGTGTGCCCCGTGGTAACTGTCTGGTGTAGTTTATGTTGTGTTTGAATATCAGTGCTGTAATATTGCTCACTTCATTACCATTTCAATTAGTTAGCTCACACTCCTTTCAAGAAAATGTTTTTAGATTGCAGTATTAGGTCAGACATTTTGTATCGGATTGTACACAAAAACTGTACATTTTTGTACAGTTTAATATTTAATATAAATAGTTTGACATACGTTTTAAAGCAAAACCTGATTAAAAATGAGAACTTTAGAGATTGTCTTTGATATGAAGTCTCAAGTGTCATCCATTAATGATTTGATATGGGACTTTACTTATTATTTACTCATGATTCAAGCATGAATGTTCCTCTTCGAAGCCTTCTGTGTATGGACAGATTAGATTGAAGAGATGAACAGAAATGAACAGTTCTTTTTCCTCTCTCTGACGCGAGGCTGACAGGAGTCACTTTGATACACTTTTGGAGCTGGGATTTTTCTATCAGTTGTGTGTGTTTTTTTCCTGGGGCTTCATCTTTGCAGACGTTGTGAGCTGTCATTTCGTTACTCCCCGTGACACGTTTGACACTCACAGGTTATGACAAGTGCTGAACATCAGCCTCAGCGCAGACCCAACTGATAATATTTCTTTAGGTGAAAAGCCACAATGTGTAAACCTGTGTAAATTCGCATGCTTCCCATTTAAAAATTTTTGCAGGAAGAAAATCGTTGTGGAAAATGAAAAATATGTGATTAGTTTGAAACTTCGATTGAATAGATTGATCGAAAAGCTAAAAATAATACGAACAATATGTGGGATTGTTGTAGGCTGGACATCAAAACAGGCTGTAAGTATACTTTAAATCTAGCCAAATTTTTATGAAAATTTCCACAAGAGTAGTAAGGGTTTTGACTTTTTTTTTACATTATTATTATTTTACACATAAAAGCTATAATGGTGCAAATTTTCCTAAACAGTTTCTTTCTTGGTAAAGAAAGACTTTAGCCTGTCTATTTTTTATATTCTCTATGACCTCTATTGGTTTTAAGGTTGTTGTGAAATATTTTCTGAATATAACCTTTCATTTTTTTCAGTAGCCTTAAGGCACATTTTCACAGTTCTGTGTAGATGAGACACCTACGAATGGCCTATTGTGAGCTGGTTGTGGCACAGCTCTAAAACCACAATATATACAATACATACACACACACACACACACACACACACACACACACACACACACACACACATATATATATATATTAGTGCTGTCAAACGATTAATCGAATCCAAAACAAAAGTTTGTGTTTACATGACATATGTGTGTGTACTGTGTATAATTATTATGTATATATGGAGCAGGTTTACCAAAGTATGTGAGATTATTTCTGAAATGCTATCTGATCTGAAATATTTTTGGAAAACCAAAAACTCACCGCATTTAAACCACTAGGTGTCAGTACGTCAAGACGTTTTTTTTTTTTATTTAACAAAAAACTGTGTGTATATTTAAAGAATGCATTGACTGTCTGTTCTGTATGCCGTTTATTTTTGTTTGCTTCTTTTTTTGTGGCATGTTAACTGAGGTTGTTCAGTGGGGTGTCAGTGAGAGTGTGTGTTCATGGTATTGATAGAGGTGGAGAGTGTGTGATGGGCTTCAGATCTGTTGGCATATGACCTGCAGGGCTGCTGCTGCCGCCGCTGATGCCGGTCCAGGGCGCAGAACTAAGCCCACGCCGCACTTCACAGCTAGAGAGGGAATCTTGTCACCACGCACCACTCCAGGCCAGCCTCGCCACAAACACACAGACTCACACACACACACGTCTCTAAATTCATCCATCACCACGGAAACCGCCACAGGCTTCAGTTCCCTCACAAAGACAGTTTTGACTGGAGTGCTAAGAGCCAAGATGCACACAGTCAAAATGCCAGAGATTTTACATGCCAAATTAAAAAGGGGACAAATGCTGATTTGGAACACTTAATGAGATGAAGCGATAGGAAAAGACATGCTTGTGTATAGTTGGGGAGAAATGTCTCACTGATCTAATCTCTCTCCACCTCTTTTTTAAGAAGGAGTATTTATAGACAGATTGTTTTTGCAGATATGTTTTTCATGCATTTTCATTGCTCTCTTTACCTTTTTTCCCCCTAAATATACACAATTTTGTATTGTTTTTTTTAATATATATATAAAATATAAAAATTTATATAAATAAAATATAAAAAGTATATATATAAGTATTTTATGCTCACCAAGGGATTGCATTTATTTGATAAAAAAATTTAGTAAGAAGAATAATGTGAAATATTATTGCAATTTAAAATGTAATGTTTTTTGTTGTAATATATTTTAAAATGTAATTTATTCCTGTGATGGCAAAGCTAAATTTTCAGCATCATTACTTCAGTGTCACGTGATCCTTCAGAAATCATTCTAATATGCTGATTTGGTGCTCAAGTAACATTTCTTATTATTATCAATGAGAAAACAGTTGTGCTGCCTAACATTTTTGTGGAAAAATCGTGATACATTTTTTTAAATTCAGGATTCTTTGTTGAATGGAAAGAACAGCATTCATTTGAAATTTATGTTTTTTGTAACAATTAAGTCACTTCTGATTAATTTAATGCATCCTTGCTGAATAAAATTAATACTTTCTTTCCAAAAAATATCTTACTGATCCCAAACTTTTGAAGAGTAGTATATACAGTATATATGTAGACCACACATTGATGGTTTTATGTAGCCTTGAGAGAGTTTCCATTTCGAAGTAAGTAGGCCTATACTGTTACTGAATTCTACTTCGAACTTTCAGATTTTGCCCAGCTATCCAATTGTACAGCTTCTAAGAGGAGCACTTGCATCCTGGGTGTGGTCCTAGCTTTGTTTACTTCATGGAGTGAACTGTAAGTAGCCATTATTATCATTATTTTGCATCTGCAATCGCTCAAGAAACAGCTGTTGGATTTGAGCACAATGCAAAGTGGCAGAGCCTGGAGTTGTTCTTGTTCATTCGGCTAACTACGCTTTGACGTGATGAATTCTGGCAGGGTTTTGTGCTGAATTCCACATCTTTGACAAGCATCAGTGCCACTGACCAGCAGTCATGCTATTGCCATGTTTGAAGGGGAAAGAGGAGGGGAAATGTGGAAATTCTCCACCTTCTGCTTTGGGTGCCACTGGATCACTGCCTGCTGCCAAATCTCATCCACGTCACTGGCTTGTCAGCAGGTCCCTTGGTCCTGGGGTCAGCCCAACATCTGGCCCCTCTGCCTCGTCCTTTAAGGACTGTCACTGGGCAGCATCTGTTTATAGACACTGGCCCCATACCCTTCCCAGACTGCGGCCAGGAACCAATTCAGTCACCTCCATGGTGTCAACACATCTGCGTGAAGTAAATGCGCCTGCTCACAAATTGTCCCACGTCATTTGTTTAATGTATGTTCATTAGGCTCTTTTTTTAACAAAGATGTTTATATATTTTCTATTCATGTAAGGGAGACTGGGGCTAGTTGGGGAAGGCCACTATTGATAATATTTTAACAATCTGAGTGTATGGTCTGAAGCGAATGGCACAGGTGCACATAAGGCGTGTCTGAATCCACGACAAAATGGTCGGCGTATGGTCCAAAAGGGTTGTACCTAGTCTCTTAATGAGTCATGGGTGTGTTTTGGGATTCGCTATTTACATAGCGGAATTTGCGAGCGGAAAGACTGAATGCTTCTCCAGAGAGGAATCATTTTATTTTTAATATTTAAACATTAACAGTTTGTGTGCTGCTGCATGTCCCTGTGTGTGTAATAAGCAGAGTGTACATGCGTTGTGCCCCCGCCTATAGGCGCATATTACTAACATGCCCTTTAAATAATAAAAAAATACTACGTTTTCACTTTTCAGTTGCCTCAAAATAGCAACGCGCTAACAATGCGCCTGAACACACCTCGTTTTCAGACCAGCACGCCTATGAGCGAACAAATGGGTGCAAGTGCATTTGCTATTTAAACAACGTGACGCTGGACATGAAAATAATAACTGCGTCAGGCTGAAACTAGCAAAAAACACTGGCGTCGCATTGTGCCGGGTGTATGATAGGGCCCATAGTTCTTACATTTGGACATTTTTCATTCAATTTGCAAGTTGACATATGTGTTGCATTTGTAATTTTATAAAATGCATAAATTCAAATTTCTGTTAACTAACCAATGATTTGATATTTTTGCAGTTTCTTTATTTTGTGTTATTTGTTTAGCTCTTAAAAAAAAGCTATTTTTGCTGAAAAGCCATTAGTACGTCATATTTAGTATTTAGATTGTATGCCATACAGTATTTCTTCTCAATTCAGCAGATTCCCAAGTGTGACAACTTGCCCCGCTAGTGAGGCATGTTGTCATGAAGAAAAAAAAAGTTTTCCTTCTTCGTTGCCAAGGCTTTAAGGTAAGCATCTGTTCAGAATTTGACTTTAAATAAGCCCAGCCTGAGAAATAATTACTTGAGTAAAAAGTGTGACAATTTGCTCTGGTACCCCATATATGCTTTACTTGCTTATGCATTAAATATATTTAAATAAAGCTTTGTATATTGTACAGTTGCATACCAGAGAACATTTTAATCCCAGTCTTCTCATAGCCTTTTTTGTTTGGATATCTCTTCTTATCCTTTATACATCATCAAAACACCAGTCACATGATGTTCGTTTGTCACAAAGCAAAGTTTCCGTTTGTGGTTAGCCGGGAGCGTCAAGGCCTCAGAAGGGTCATGACAGAAATTATTGAACACAGGTTGAATGACAGAGGGAGCTGGCTCAGGGATCAAGCAGATGTTGCAATCATAAAGAAATACACAAGTCCTGAATTAAATATGAAGCCTTAAGGCACAGAAAACACAGGCCTAAAAAGACATGGAATATTGCTGTTCTACAGGCTTTTCAAAGCAACAGGAGCATAGATTTATTGTAGCGCGTCAAAAATGCAAGGAAATCCCTGTAAACATAAACGCATTGGATTATATGAAATAACTGTAGTTATGTCTAAGGCCGCCGTCTCTTGATGTGTCAGTCTTGAAGAACACTGCATTTCTGGCGAGTAGACAGCTGTTCTCAACATATTGCAAATTCATTATTCAAATGGCTGGGATCCCTGAACAGCCCCTTTTATGTCAAAGGGTTTTAAAGCATTTACTTTGCAGGGCAGAGAGATGAAATTTGTAAAAAGGCAAAGAACTTGACAGAATCTCCTCAGAACATGGTTTTACCAGGAAATGATATGTTAACCATCTTTCTCTATGTAGCAACATGTTTGAAAAGGCCGTGTTGTGGGATCTGTGAATATTTTACAGTAAATCTGCTGGGTCATTATGGAGTATTTCATAAAAACATTTACGAAAACAGATAAATGCCAACATTTTTAATAAAATGTAGCCATAAATTCTTTACAGAAACAACTTTAATCCAAAAGCTTCCTAAGAATCCCAAAACTCATTTACTCACCTTATTTTATAAAAAATGAAATATATATATATATATATATATATATATATATATATATATATATATATATATATATATATATATATATATATATATTTATTTATTTATTTATTTATTTATTTTTTTATTTTTTTATTTTTTTATTTTTTTTATTTTTTTTATTTTTTATGGAACACAAAAGATATTTTGAAGAACTGTTTTTGTCCATATAATAAAAATGAATGGTGATTAAAAGAACATTGGATCACATTGACTTTCATTTTCAACACAACAACAAAAAAACAATCTTATTTTGTGTTCTAAATCATACAGGCTTGAAACAACATGAGAGTGAGTAAAGTATGACAGAATTAACATTTTAGGTGAACTACCCCTTTAAGTGCATGAATTTAAAGAAATGCAAGCAAACAACAAAAAAATAGTGAGTTAAAATTGTGAAAAATAAGGAAGTGTAAAGCCTTATACATTTTTTCATAGTAATGCTAAGTCCATACTAGTATCATTTAGCAGATTTACATTATATTCCAGCTGTGTTATTTATATCAAGACAACATTACCAAATCTGCAAATATATTTGCCAGTATGAAGGTTTGTACATCTGGTTAATGTTTCAGAATGATTAAAGTTTTATTGCTTTCCTCCTAACAGGGCCTTTTAGTAAAGCTGACGTTCACATGATCATTTCGCATGCCAAAATACAAACCTCTCAATGGTACTCTTCCATATAGTGAACAAAACTATTTAAATTAATATATTATTGTTTTTATAATTGCTATTAATAATATTTTCCAAAGATTATACATTTTACAAGAAAATACTATTTCAGTCTTTCTACTTCAAAATTTTACATTTAATTCAGTGTTACTAGCTATTTCTGATTTAAAAATAATAATAATTCTACACCACATTTTTTAGATATTAAAATAATATAACAATTCAGTTGCTAAAAACATACAATCAAAGTGTAAACTGAATTTAATTTTTATTTTCTTCATTAAATAACGTTTTTGAACATACAGTGTTTGAAATTTCTGGAATCACAAAGTAAATTGTGGTTCATTTATATATCGACACTTATAATAATAAAAAAGCAGCTTTGTCATAATTACAACAGAAATCCCAGAGGAAATATATGATCTTATTTTGGGGTGCTTTGAATATCGTGTTGGACAATGGGGGCCTTCGAGTCAAAAAGTTTGAGAAGCACAAGTCTATGTGCAAGGCTACATTTAGAGTCAGTGGCCTTTTGCCAGCGCGGCGAGTCAACTCTGCCTCCATATAACTAAAACATTGTAAAAAATATCAGGGTCAGAGCCAGATGGGTGATGTAAGAATTGACACACTCCCTGAAATCACATTTGCTTTGCAAAGAAGGGAAGTTACAGAAGAAAACAATGGTGTTGTGAATTCTTGGCAGCGGGTTGAGGGCGCCATTGACAAAAGCAAATGTGATTAAATTTTACTGGGATGGCTAGAGTCTCCGCAATCATCAGTGAGCTCTGGCTAAAGAGAGATGACACATAAATTACTCTGCCTCTTTGCCTCTAATGGGACTCGTCACTGTGAGGAAGTATCTTGCACACAGAGCAAATGACAGAAATGTTCACAGCTAATAGACTAACAATTTGCCAAAGCATCTCCATCGTTAGAATAAAAATCACAGAGAGGCGAGGTGATCATCTCTAGATGGGCTTTTTCTGAAAACCTCAGCCGTGCTGTGATTGAAATTTAATTTTGAAGTGTGTGACATTTAGCAAAGACATTGAAAAGTTACATTTTGGATGGAAATAAGAAGAAATATGATATTTCCATCCTCTTGCATTTGTAACCAAAGAGCAAACCTCTGAATATGTGTGTCTGCCTGAGCCTGTCTATGTTTTGGCGTGTTATTGCATGTCGGCAGTGTCTGGAAAAGGAGTCTAACTTGCATCTCTGTGTGGACAGACCCCTGGGGAGTGACATTTTCCACAGGCGGACGCAGGGCAGCCGTGTGACTGTTTGACTCCCTCAGTGCTCAAGCACCACATCTAATGCCACACACCTCTTCCACTCAGTCGACATGCTCTCAGCTGACACTTCACTGAGAACAAATCGCTTCTGCCATGGGTTTGTTTAAAATATTTCCTGAGCATAATGGGTGAGAATAATTCTCTTAAAATGAAACGTTTTTAGGGCCCAAGCCCTTAAAGGGCGAAGGCCTTATTGTTTTCCTTAGGATTATTCTTCTTGGCTCATCATCTTATTATTATTTTTTTGTCAGGGTTTTGGGGGCTTTTGGGGCCCTTAACATGCTCAAAAACTCTTGAAAATTTGCGCACGGGTCGGAATCCGAGGCCATTAGGTCCGGGCCAAAGCTGGTACATGGGAGTGGCAGGGGGGGGCTCTATGGCACCCCCTTAAATTTAATCTAAAATTTTGGATAAATACAAGCACGTACATGCATTAAAAGGCTCCAGGGCTTGGGCCCGTTATCACTGCTTGTAGCTATATTTTAGAATTGTAATGTTCAGAATTTATAGGTTATAGTTTCGGATAGTCTCTTTAAAACACGTTTCAACGAAGCCCCTAAAGGGACATGGTGATGGAAAAAAATATGAGATGAGAGGAAAATATATATATTTCGCTCACAAAAGTTTTGCGTTCCCCCGAACTTTGCAAGCGAAAGTGCCGTTTATCAGAGGAACACAAAATCATTGACATATAATTTTTCCTCTCATATATTTTTTTCCTTTGCATTTAAAGAATTGGTTTAAAGCTTTAAAGACTTCAAGTGATGTTCATTTATTTATTTTACCACACATCATGTGTCTCATACACTATGTCCTTGGTAAACAAGTACACCATCTTTTTTTTTTTAGCTGCAAAATTGTTTCGAGTGGTAGAAATGACAACAACTGTGTTATTTTTATTTTTATAATTATAATTATAATCCATTTTACACAGAAACTGTCAAAGTTTCAAATACAGTTTTAATATGACCTTCATATAACCCAAAATAATAAAATAAAATAATATTTTATAAAGCTGTAGTTTCAATCCAAATGGTGATTTTAACAACTGTGTGTGTCTGTTTGAGAAAGCAACCGTACAGAAATCAGTGTGTGTTTTAGCATGTCTTAAGAGGTTAACAGCGGTGTGTAAATTCCTGGGCAGCATGAGATATAGACTTGTGATCCTCTGATCTCTGATTATGTCTGAGCCTGTAAATATCATGTGATTAATCAAGAGGGCTTGTTCTGCAGTAGGCTTCCTCAGTCACCTTCACAGCTGGGAGACCAGCTCTGCCTTGTTTGCACAGATTTTTTTCAGTCCCGTCTGCCCGCAGCTTATTTCATTTAATAGACCTTAAATCTGCTGCGCTCTTTAATGTCTCTGTGTTTCTGTTTTCTCCGGTGGCTTGAGACGCACAATTTATACCACGCCACATGTAGTTTGTGCTGTTCTTTTTATGGTATTCATGTACACATCACACCTTGAATGTGTCTTCAACCTCTGCAACCATGAGGTGCTGTCACAGGATATTTGCTCTGCGTTCCTTTCACAAACACATTCAGAGGTTGTGAACATATAAGGGAAAATGTTTTCTCTGTGATAACTGTTCAGCTTGTATGAAAAGTTGTTTTGCTAACAAAAACATTATAAGGCTCTAAACTATTTTAGAAAACAGACCTTTATAGTGGTTATGTTTTAGAGAGTTTACTTTTTTCATGTTTCATTTTGACAATGTCAGGCTTTTATTATGAAATCAATGTCTTTTATTTTGAAAGTCCCAGGCCTTGATTGTACTTACCTGTGTTTTGTTTGCTAATTGTTAGCATGTGTATAGGTTGCGTCCTAGGGCACATTTACACAACAACAATGTACCAAAAACGGAAAAGTTTTTCCTTTTGCGTTCCTTCGCGTACAGACGACAACGTTGTCAAAAAGATCCCCGTTCACACGAATCAGCGAAAACGACTAAAAACGCTGTATTCTGCTGCCAGGCCAGTAGCTAGCGAGGTCACTTTGTAAAGGGAAAACTACGCTCCTATAGACTGAACACGTAATACGCATGCACATTTTCACAAATTCGTGTTTTTGTAGTTTACAAAGAGACAAAAACTTGCACTTTGTAACACATTTTCAAAAGTTTGCATTTTTAGGCCTCCAAAACGCTGTTTTTGTGTAACTGAATGGCCAAAATGCATAAAACGTTTTCTGTTTTTAGTTGAAAACTAAATGTAAATGGCACCTTAAACTGTAGGTGGCCTGGCTGCCTAGAGAGTGAATGACTAAACAGGCAACAGTTTTGTTTGAAGGTATCCTGCTGAAGAAACTAATAAGCTTATTAATAAGCTATTTCTTGATAGAACTTGAATCATAGGTGGGAAGAAATATGGAATTTGTATTCTTTCAACTGCCAACTCGCACACACAGAATATGGGATATCATCGTCAAGAAGGATACATTAATGCTGCCTTGAATAATCGACCAAACTGATGTTATGCAAATGTAAGATCGGGTGGGTCTTGTTTCCTTTCTGGCATTATGGATGTTTAACTGGAGCCATTTTGGGTGAGTCATCATATTAATCATACTGTTTATTATACAAAGTAATCTTAATAAAGACACATTATCATCAAGTTATGCTTTAGAGCAGATTTTTGTTACCTTTACATTTTTTCATGGTTACACACAATGTAGTATGTGATGTTGCAACTATCTAGAAGTCTAAGTTTCACACATTTAAATACAACTTTGCTTGGTCATTCATGTACGATATTTCTGACTTCACTTAAAGGCCACATTAGTGTTACTTGGCTTCAAGCTACTTCACTCTTTAAAAATTGCAAGTGTGAACACCCCCTGGCTCTTAATGCATCACGTTTCCTTCTGGAGCATCAGTGAATGTTTGAACCTTGTTTTAATAGTTGTGTTTTTGTGTTTGAGTCCTTCAATTGTCCTCAGTGTGAAAAGATGGATCTCAAAATCATAGTCACAAGAAAGGAAAGGGTTCAAATATGCAAAAGATGCTGGAAACTTAAGAATTTGCAGGACCTGAAGGATTTTTCTGACGAACACTAGACAGTTTAACTGCTCAGGACAAACAAGGGACTCAAGAACAACCATCACAAAAAAAAAAAAAACAGCCGTGGATCATCCAGGGAACGACTCAGTATTAAGAATAAAGGGTTTGTAAACCTTTGAACAGGGTCATTTTTATAAATTTAGCTAGATTTTAGTCTTGTTGACTATATGTAAACATCTTTTATGTAAAATATCTTATTTGGGACAGTACTAAATAAAAAATAACATTTTGTATGATCCCTTATTTTGTCAAAATCATTAACATTTTTGCAGATTCTGCAAGGTGTATGTAAACTTTTGAACACAGCTATAAGTTGTGATGTTGGAAGGGCATATCGATGTAAAAAATGTTGTTGTGATGTGAAAAAGAACGATTTTGCATTCAAAATGAATGATTTTTAAGGTTATTTTAGTAATATTATTTTATATTTCAGTAATATTATGGCGCTATGTATGAAACAACACAAGTTACTCGCCTAATGTAAAAAAAAAAATGTTAGAATGTGACTATAAATGTGGTTTAAATGTGTTTTCAATTAAGAAGTATAGAAGTATTTTTGGCAGGTCATCCATGTTTTGTTTAGGCCACTTCCGTATTGTTTTTCCAAAATGTGTGGCATGTCGTAACAAACACCCAACTTGAAAGTAGGAGCTTTCCAGGCGCACTCGAAGGCTTGACCTCTTAGAAACATACATACCCAGAAGCAAAACTCTCCTTTCTGCATTTTCACGAGTGTTTGACAAATACCCTGTCATCTCCAACTGCCATTATCTACCAATTACCCCTTTTCAAACCAGTTCACTTGGAAAATGCATTCGGATGTCGTGGGTAACTCAACATGGGCTCGAAGAGGGTGAGTGATTCGGCTGATTGCTAAAACCTCAATGATTGTCATTCTAAGCTGGTGTAAGGGACATATATGTCAGCTTAATCAAGACATTAAACCTAGCGCCTGTCCGCGAGGATGCGAAGCCCTGACCTGTCTGAGAAAATAGTTCTCTAATTGGTTTTGTGTGGTGGTACAGCGTTCCTGTTCCCGCCCAACCATCATCCACACACACTCCCAGTGCACATCACTGTCAGCAAGCTCGAAAAATCTCCTTAACAAGCTCCACGTTACATAAACACTCCTTTTTTATTGAAGATACTCAAGGAGAGGTTGCATTTTCATATCCAAGACAAGGCCAGATGAGTGGTGGGAAAAACAACAACCGCTAACCTGGGAATGCATCCAAACCTTAGCTATGCTAATTTTGTCAGTATCACAGCTTGACCATGGAAAGATAGAATTAAGTTCTTGAGCAATTTGAAAGGGGCGTGAAGGTGGATGACAGGCCGGGTGAAATATGCCACGTGCTGCCCTTCTTCAGGTTAAGATCAGGGAGAAAATGCAAATTCACTGGATGTGCTTGCAGAGGTCATGAGCCATTCTATTTATCAGCCAACCTCTCGACAATGAACACTACTACCTTTATTGTTTAGAAATCATTTATGTTATACTTGTGGTAGTATTTTTGCTAATGCTGTTGTTGGACAACAAGGTGCAATCGATAAAGCTCATCATGAACAGGTTATTTTATGAGAAGAAAATGTTGCAGTGGTGTTTTGTAAAGTACTGTATATGGTTGTATGGTCTGTATATTTACATTATTTACATACTTATTTACATTGTTAACTTATATAAATAATACATTTAAGCAAGTAAATTTGTAAACAGCTAAATAAGCAAAAAAGTGAATTATTAAACAATTAAATGAGGATTTATTTATTGATTTAGTAAAAATTCTTTACTTATTTATAGTATATACTCAATAATTTATTTTATTTAGACAATGTAAAAATGTAAATGTACGGTTGTAAACTTAAAGGGATAGTTCACCCAAAAATGAAAATTTGATGTTTATCTGCTTACCCCCAGGGCATCCAAGATATAGGTGACTTTGTTTCTTCAGTAGAACACAAATGAAGATTTTTAACTCCATGCATTATATGACTGGCAGACTGCAACGGTTGGAGTTAAAAATCTTAATTTGTGTTCTACTGAAGAAACAAAGTCACCTATATTTTGGATGCCCTGGGGGTAAGCAAATAAGCATAACATTTTCATTTTTGGGTGAACTATCCCCTTTAAGTTTACAACCAGTAAATTAGTATATAAGTAAATGAGTATGTATTTATTTACTTATTAAGTACTTTATACTGATTTATAGTATATTTTCAATAATTTATAATTTACTTTATTTAGTAATGCAAAAAAGTATTTATTTACTTATATAAATATTACTTGTATACTTGCTGTATACGTATGCATTAAATAATACCAGGAATACCATGACAGTGCTGAAAAGTTGTATTTGTATGCAAGTATCTGTGCTGAGATTCTAAATTAACCAGAATTATGTTGATAATTAATGATTAAATTCAAGTCTTGTGACAAGGTTCTGATGTCTATTCAGGAAATAAAAGTAAGGCATAAATTCTGTTTGCAAATATCATATTGGCAGAGTTATTTATTTAATCTAAAATATGACTTCAGACACAGTCATTAGTTTCTCAATGAACTGTTATATTTTATTTATTCTAATCATGCCAGACTACACTCCTTAAATAGCTGAACGTTTTTTGGGTTAATGCATGCAAACACTGATTGAGATATGCAACTTTTATTTATATAGGTTGAAACATCATTTAAAACCAGCATTAGAGAGCACTCATGTTGAGCATTCAGCATGCTTTATTTTTAATCTGGCTCATTACTGATGATAAATTACATCTTAATTATAATGATAAACATCCTGTGTAAATGAATGAGGTGTATCTGACAGGAGGACTAATTTGCTAATAACTATCACCCTGTGAATAAATGATGACACCTCTCATTTTGCTTTACACGTTTAGTCATGTCTCTGTTGTATTCCTCTGTCTTACTATCTTTTTTTATAGATCTTTTGGCTTGAAATGCAGTATGATAAGCTTAATATTTAATTTTTAATTAATATTAAAGACAAGCATACATCTTCAGGTCTACTTTATTTTCTTAGCTTGTCATCTTACACCTCAAATGTATGTTTTTTTTAAATATTTATTTAAATTTCTGGGACTCGCCATATATAGTGTTGTGGTTAAACTGGGATAATGCTTCAATAGTGCTTTTCACACTGTGCTTAAAGGGATAGTTCACCCAAAAATGAAAATTACCCCATGATTTACTCACCCTCAAGCCATCCTAGGTGTATATGACATTCTTCTTTCAGACGGAAATATATTAAATATATTAAAATATGTCCTGGCTCTTCCAAGCATTATAATGGCAGTGAATGGCAGCTCAAAATGTGAAGCCCAAAAAAGTGTATCCATCCATTATAAAAGTAATCCACACGGCTCCAGGGGGTTAATAAAGGCCTTCTGAAGCAAATCGATGGGTTTGTGTAAGAAAAATATCCATATTTAACACACTATAAAGTAAAATATCTAGCTTCCGCCAGACCGCTTCTGTATATTTTACTTCATAACATGTTTAATTTGGATATTTTTCTTACACAAACCCATCAATTCGCTTCAGAAGGCCTTTATTAACCCCCCGGAGCCGTGTGGAGTACTTTTCTTCTGAAAGAAGAATGTCATATACACCTAGGATGGCTTGAGGGTGAGTAAATTATGGGATATATAATTTTTGGGTGAACTATCCCTTTAACCCTGGGATGTCGTCATTCTAAAACCATACAAGGATGTACAAACGGGCCGCGTGCTGCCTTTGTCCAATCAGTGACACTGACACTGCAAATATACAAATAAGAACGTTAACCCAGGGTTAAGAAATATATTGTGTGAAATGTTCATTTATGCATACCCAGGATTCATTGTTAACCCTGGGTAAATTATGAGCAGTCTGAAACGTGAAGTGAGATAACCCAGGATTTCGTTTATCCAGGGTTTAGAATGATCCAGGGACCAGGGTTAACTATTTCAAGTGTGAAAAGCCCTAATCCGACAGAAGTCCCCTTTACGAAATGCCCATGTCACTCTATTGACAAGCTTAAGTGTTCAGATAAGCTTTGATTCATTGCTCTATGCCTCGGAGCAAATCACAGCCGAACGACTCAATAGTGAGCTAAACCTCTTCAGTAATAAACATTAACATGGGGCGAGCAGACAGAGAGCTCATCCATTAAAATATACAGCTCTGGTTGCTCCACAGGAGACCGCTCATAAGACAGGACAAGGGTGGGTGACCTTGAAGCATTAACTATTCCTGCTAATTGACTAATAATAAAATGTTTTTATTGTGCAAAAAAAGCCTTTAGGATAATTGAATTTCGCTCCACTTTGTGGTAGCTCTGGATTTTTGCTGAGGTTGTAAAACATGACTCTTAATTGGCATAATGAAAAAGATTACAGTGATAGCTATGATTACTGTCCTACCGTTTCTGGAGCCTCCGCTCTGCCAAACTTTACATTGAAACCAGACTAATTAAGCTGCAAATTACAGCACACAAACCTATTGGTCCTCATTAGCATTGACTGATCCTTGTCTGGGTGGACACCTGCAAATTTTTTAATTAGCTACACCTCACATCCAATCAGTATAATAACAGGTGTTAATTTCCGATTTCCTTTTTTCTTTCTTCTTTCGTCGATGTTGATTGCGTAATACGAATGGGTGTCTTAGATTACATGATCCATTTGACCTGTCTTGTATCCTATCTACAAAAACATTACTGTTTTAGAGTAACAATAGAGTTTGCCAACTTGTTTGGCTCAAGTACCCCTTTATATTAACTCTGGATATCAGGGTTGTGCACCACTCAGAATTGTCCTGAATTTGAATTGAGATAGCAAACAGAATGCAGTACAATCAGAATTTGAAGATGGTTGGATTAAAATGAATGAATAAATTAATTATAATAATTTTAACTTAAATGTTATGTATATATAACCAGTTCTGGGTAGATTGCTTGCAAATTGTAGTAGGTTACTGATTCCAAATTACATGACAATTGTAATGTAATCCATTACTTTTTGAATACTTTTATATTACTTTTCACCCAACTCATTTATCACATTGATTTGAATAGGGCAATCTTTTACCATACTGATATAAATAATAGATAAAATATATCCCATTCTTTATTAACAACATGAAGTGCTTTAAATATTACATATACATCAGAGTGAGTTTAATGAAAAGCTATTAATTAAATCATAAAAATGTAAAATTAAAATTAAAATAATCGAAATAAAAGAAGATGAAAAAAAGATGAAATACTTTATTTGTTTACCCGCATGTCATGTGACCATTAACCAACATCAGAGAACTGTGAACTTTATTTTATCATTGACCTAATAATATATGCTATATAACATTATACACTCACCTAAAGGATTATTAGGAACACCTGTTCAATTTCTCATTAATGCAATTATCAAATCAACCAATCACATGGCAGTTGCTTCAATGCATTTAGGGGTGTGGTCCTGGTCAAGACAATCTCCTGAACTCCAAACTGAATGTCAGAATGGCAAAGAAAGGTGATTTAAGCAATTTTGAGCGTGGCATGGTTGTTGGTGCCAGACGGGCCGGTCTGAGTATTTCACAATCTGCTCAGTTACTGGGATTTTCACGCACAACCATTTCTAGAGTTTACAAAGAATGGTGTGAAAAGGGAAAAACATCCAGTATGCGGCAGTCCTGTGGGCAAAAATGCCTTGTTGATGCTAGAGGTCAGAGGAGAATGGGCCGACTGATTCAAGCTGATAGAAGAGCAACTTTGACTAAAATAATCACTTGTTACAACCGAGGTATGCAGCAAAGCATTTGTGAAGCCACAACACGCACAACCTTGAGGCGGATGGGCTACAACAGCAGAAGACCCCACCGGGTACCACTCATCTCCACTACAAATAGGAAAAAGAGGCTACAATTTGCACGAGCTCACCAAAATTGGACAGTTGAAGACTGGAAAAATGTTGCCTGGTCTGATGAGTCTCGATTTCTGTTGAGACATTCAGATGGTAGAGTCAGAATTTGGCGTAAACAGAATGAGAACATGGATCCATCATGCCTTGTTACCACTGTGCAGGCTGGTGGTGGTGGTGTAATGGTGTGGGGGATGTTTTCTTGGCACACTTTAGGCCCCTTAGTGCCAATTGGGCATCGTTTAAATGCCACGGCCTACCTGAGCATTGTTTCTGACCATGTACATCCCTTAATGACCACCATGTACCTATCCTCTGATGGCTACTTCTAGCAGGATAATGCACCATGTCACAAAGCTGGAATCATTTCAAATTGGTTTCTTGAACATGACAATGAGTTCACTGTACTAAAATGGCCCCCACAGTCACCAGATCTCAACCCAATAGAGCATCTTTGGGATGTGGTGGAACGGGAGCTTCGTGCCCTGGATGTGCATCCCACAAATCTCCATCAACTGCAAGATGCTATCCTATCAATATGGGCCAACATTTCTAAAGAATTCTTTCAGCACCTTGTTGAATCAATGCCACGTAGAATTAAGGCAGTTCTGAAGGTGAAAGGGGGTCAAACACAGTATTAGTATGGTGTTCCTAATAATCCTTTAGGTGAGTGTATATCTACATTTTAGATTAAATTGTTGTTATTATTCACTCTTTTCACAAATGTTTTTATATATTTTACAAAACAAAATCTTTCTATGAACCCCCTGCATACGATACATATCTAAGCTATTGTGGTTTCAAATCTTCCATAAATCATCCACTAAGATAACAGTAAGGTTAAAGAAGGTAAATGGATTAAATTTACAGGAGTATCAGACAAGTTTTGTCATGTTATCATGTATTCTGCTACATGAAAACTGTAACGCTGGCTCTGCCCTGAAGGCATACAGTCAAAATGCATCAATCTCAGCTGAAGTTTTGCTTGCATGCATGCAAATATCAATTCTGTAACTGTTTCTTAAATTATATGATTTCTGTTGTGTACATTTTCAGATTTTACTGTGCATAAATGACCAGTATTTTAAATGTACGTCCCTTTTGGTGATGCATCCCCATGCAGCATGACACACACTAAAGATCAGGCTGTGGTCTATGCTGCGCTGTGCCATATATAACGGGGACTGACGGGACTTCTGATAGGGTGTCAGTTTGGCTGTGTGTTAATGTTAAGTTGCCGGGCCATGCTCCCAGACTCATTACAGCACATTTAGTCCTCTGTGAGCACAAGGGAACTGCTCACGTGCACATTATGACAAAGAGATCTGTTTTGATATTAGGTCTAATGCTGAATTTTGCAAACAAACCATAACAGTTCAGCCTACAGTCTTAAAAATAATGGTTCTTTATTGGCATATGGTTCCATGAAGAACCGTTAACATCCATAGAATCTTTCCATTGCGTAAAAGGTTCTTTGTAGTGGAAAATGTTTAGATTATTAAAATGTTCTTTACATTAAGGTTTAAAGAACTAAAATGTTCTTAGGGGAACCAAAATGGTTCTTCTACTGCATCACTATGAAATGGAACCTTTTTTTATTTTTATAATGTCGATTATGGTTCTGAATGCTTCATGCTAGTGATCATGTGAATGTTAGGACAGCTGGCCTGATACAGAAAAAGGCATCAGTGTTGGGCAATGCAAATTCCCCAGACAGCAAGATCCCTGGCAGATTGTGTATTTAGTTCTCACTGAGAACCTTGATAAATGGTCATTCTCTCTTTAGATAGACCAGTACAACATGACCACCACTTGGACCACTCATAGAAATCAATAGCACACTAAATGTGTTGATGCCTTCCAGCTTAGCATTATCATAACATGTTTTGAATCAGGAAGCAAACAGATATCAAGAATACCAGCCACCATCCATCATTCCTTTCCCAACAGAATAATTGTTCGCATGTGAATGTCAATAGTTTTAAGACACTGTTCACACAGCCAGATTAAGTGTCATATCACTTCAGTGACTTGTGAAGTGTTGTTAATTTTTATGGTAACACTTTACAATATGGTCACATTTGTTAACATGTATTAAATACATTTTTACAGTTCATTCATTGTTGGTTCATGATAGCCCACGGTGCATTAACTAATGATAACACATAGCAATTTTGTATTAGTACAAAATGTATAAGCACATGTAGTAATTAAAACAAACTAAGATAAATAAATGTGGTAGAAGTATTGCTCATTGTTACTTTGTGTTAACTTAACTAATGTAGTTAAACGTAGGGTAGGCAATTCAGATAGGCTAGCAATAGCAAGCTAGCTTTAAAAGCATAAGATCCCACCCTCCCTTCAGAACGCTCACCAAAGCCACGTCTCCTTCAGAACACATGAACGCAACGCACGCAGCAGCATCTGCAAAGCGTCACGAGACGAGAGACAGCGTTAAATTACCTCATGTCTCAAAGCACATAGCATTACAATAATAATGAAAGTAAACATTACAGAGCTCTAGTTGTACTACCTGACTGCTGCAGATTCATTTCAGCGTTCGAAAGTCACAGGTTGCCATCTCGTTATTACGGTTAAGACATGGTGTGAACGCAGCATAAGCTCGTTGTTTTGGTTCAGGAGGAACTTTAAAAGGCAGCTGCTGTGTGGCACTCAGTGACTGTCTACTACAATTCTGTATAGCCTTAAGTCCAATTTATACTTCTGTGTCGAGTGTACGCAGTAGGTATGGCGTAGTCTACGCATAGTCATGTACCCTACACTGTACGCTTCGCCATACCCTGACACGCACCTCCCCACAAATTTAACTATATGCTGCAACGACGCAGGCCACAAGATCTGTGATTGGTTGGCTTGGAAGCATCGCATTTCCTCCTGTGGCAAGACAAGCACAGAAAATTCTGCCTCAACTGGTTCACGGGTCGTACGTACCATCTCCACTAACGCCTTCTCTCGTTTCTGCATTTTAGCTTTAGTAATTTCACTAAAAGTAACTCCAACATGATCCATAGTACAACATTTTTCATAGTAGCCTAAACTGAAAACTACGGTACCTAAACTCAAAACAACGGCAAAGAAACTCAACACAGTGGAACACAGAAACCCCACCGCCAACTATCGTGTCAGTGGTGTTAATTGCAGAACGCAGACAGAACGCAGAAGATAAATGCTCACGACGGCGTCGGCTACATGCGTACACTGATGTCTGCAGCAGGGTCCGTGGAGCTATGGAAATACATATGTTGACAGGCAGGTAGGACATTGTGTTATTGCATTTTCAGATGAACATTTTTTGGTCCTGTGACTTCCACAGAACAATTATGTACGTTTTAATATTTAGAGCACTTCTATTATTGATTGCTATATCAGGACGTGAAGAGAGTTTCAACCAGTGTTTATAAAACAAATTGACTACCTTTACTACCTACCTAGTGAATATGTGTTCCCCAATCTAAAGTGTTACCAAAAGTTTGTTTCATTTCATTTTTAGTTAACAAAAAGTTTTTTTTTAACGGTTTTAGTTTTAGTTAATAATAACCCTGCATAGTAGCGAATGTGACAAAAGAAAGAGTTGTTCTGGAGTTGCACCTGTATTAAAATTAGAATCATCACTCTACATGATGCTTGATGTCATTTGAAGCTAAGAAGCTAGAAGATCTAGGCCTGGTTTCAAAGACAGGGTTTAGATTAAGCCAGGATTAGGCCTCAGTTCAATTAGGACATTCAAGTAGCTTTTATAAATGTGCTTTAGAGAAAAACATTACTGGTGTGCATCTTGAGACAAAACAATGGCACTGACATATTTTAAGATATGCCAGTGCAAGTTACGTTCAGTTAAAACAGCTCAAACATGCATTGTAGTCTAGAACTAGATTTAAGTCTTATCTGTGAAACCGGGGGCTAGACTTTTGTATTGATTAACAGCTTCAAAATGCAATAATTATCGTTTATTTATTGTATCATCCGTATCAATGCATCTATCTACATCACATTCCATTATATGTCTTTATGGATTTATTGGTGTTTGACTGAATAAATCGTGCTCTCATGAGGGAGGGGAGGGACTGTGTTTATGGGCTGATCCCTTGACATGCCCTAAATTGCCTTGTTTGCTCAGCACATGCACAGAAACAGATGCTGCTTCACTGCGCTGGGCCATTCACTCCATCTCCTGGTGCTTAGCGGAAGACCTCTCTGGTTACTCTCGTTCTCTCGCACACAAATACGCTTTAGTTTGTTTATACACACACTACTGTTAATGCAACTACTAAAAAAGCAACCATTTTTGTACACATGAGATGCGTTGACATTACAAAACTGCTACATTTAGGAAGCAAGCCATTCAAAATGAATTAATCCACTTGGGCTGGGGCTAATGTGACTGCCATCATTTACTAATTATCGTCTGGCTTTCCGAAAACCTGTGTTAACTAAGGGGGCACCCCACCCCCGGAGAGGAGGTGGTCTGTGCTGACATGTCATTCGGAGCTTTGTTACGAAGCTCTGTGCTCCCTGGCCTAGATTGCTATGATTAAGATCCACCTAGCAGACGACTGTCCAATTGTCACCTTCATTACGGCACTGGATCTGGAAGGGCACATGTGTTGTGCCAATTCATCGTGCCACCAAACAAAGCTTATTGTTTTGCTGTCCTCTGATGGCTGTCTCTGTGTCATTACTGATTCTTTTATATATATATATATATATATATATATAAAAAAGGTTTCATTATTTTTTCACATCTTCACCCATAATGCACATCTCAGAAAGGCGATCCAGGAGAATGTGCCTGGGCTTACAGGACGTCGCATTGGATCATGACAGTCGCCGGTAAACTAACCACGATCCCATCTCTTTTGACAAATGTATAAAGAGGCAAAAGGCTAAGCAATTGCCGTAGAGCACACAAATGAAATATCCTGATGCTGAATGTCTTATTTTTTTGCACTGACAGGGTGGCATGTAAACCTTATGTACATTTAGGGATACACAATGTATTTGCATATTGATGACTTAAAAAAAAAAAAAAAAAATATTAGCAGTATTGGTAAAATATATGTTAAATGCCTACATAGATTAGATAAATTAAATAACATTTTAATTAAATAATAATATATTTTATTAAATAAAATTAATATTATTATATTATAATTAAACTAAACAAATAGTAAATTAAAAACTGCAACATTTTGATTAATTCATAGAAATCATTGTTAATAATTATGAATCATTTGAAATGTGTACTCCTTTATTCTTTCTTGTGATTGTGGAAGTTATATTTTCATTAAAAAAAATTTGAAAGCTGAAAAAGAAAGTTGGACAGTTCATTATTTCAGTGCTTAACAGCAATAGCATCCTTGAGATTATAATTTGTACTAATATTTACTATTAGTTATTTTATTAGTTATAATTTTATAATTACTAATAATTTTATATTATTATATTATATTATATTGATTGTAATTTTAGTTAAAGTTTTAGTTACTTTGTTTTGTTTCTGTTATTTATTTTCATTAATATTTAAAATGTTTTATGAATTTTTATTTCAGTTTCAGTACATCACATTAAATTAAATAAAAGTGAGAAATGAATATATAATTTCTGTTAACGATTTTTTTGTTTGTTATAGTTTTAGTTAACGATAATAACCCTGCATAGTAGGCCTACAGTTGTTCTGCAGATGCACCTGTTTTAAAATTAGAAAATTATCTAAATAATGCTTGATGCATGATTCATTTAAAGCACATATATCTAGACTTCAATATTGTTAGTTGGCTCCAAAATATAAATAAGTTTCGTATCGTATTGTATTGGCCATCGTTTATCGTATCGGCCCTATCAGTGTTATCTATCTACATCATATTCCATTACATGTCTTTTGTGGATTTATTGGTGGCTGCTACAGATTATTAAGCAGATGAGGCTAAGGCTTTTGTGGTCAGACCTTCGGATTCAGTGAGCGCTGGTGGAGGGAAGTCAGCTTTGATTACAAACTAAGTGCCGTGTTGCCAGACGGGGGAGGGTTTACATGCTGATATGCATTCTATCAGAATGATTCATGCAAATTATGCACATTATTCCTGCAGGAATTTCCACTGAAACTGCCTGGAGAAATTGCCGGAAATTAGCCATAAAATTCACTGTGTCTGGAGTGCAAGGTGAAGGCCACTAGGAAGCCAAGGACACTGGGCTTGTAGTTATTCCGCACGTGTGTGTAGTAGTGTGCGTGGTCACCTGGTGTTTGGTCCATGTGGCGTTTGTTCGTGGGTGCGAATACACAGCGTAGTGTTCATTAGAGGATTTTCCTTTACTAACGCACTAATGAGAATTTCAGTCACATGTCTGATAATGAGGTTGTGAGATGATGAGACGCGTAATGTCCATGAGTGTTACACTAAAATGAATCCCCAGCTGCTCATTCATTGTGTCCCGCACCCCTTCTTGATAGTTCCTGTTGTAGCATTCATTCATGTTATCTTGCAACAGATTATTATCTTAATTGGCAGACTGATCAGTTGACATCTTGATTAACAGGTTTGTATGTTAAATAATTTAACATAGCTGATTTGATAAAATAATTTAAAAGAGTTGGGTTGATTCAGAGTTTGAATGAATCTTCAAGTAATAGAAATGTAACTTTCATGTTATTGTCAGCAACTAAGAGACTCCAGAAGCATATAGTTAACGCAAAAAATACTATTTGTCTACTTGAATACTCTGTTTTATAGTATTTTTAGTATTTTTTTTTTTTTGTATTTGATAGTTTTAAAACATTTCAAAAGACATTTTAAAACACACACACACAGAGAGACAGACAGACAGATAGATGATAGATAGATAGATAGATAGATAGATAGATAGATAGATAGATAGATGTTATTATTGTAATGTTATTATTAAACACACACACACATACATTTATAGTGTTGGGGTTAGTTGCTCTTTAAATTAAATTGTGTCAGTGTTTAAGCATTATTAGGTGTTAATTTGCATATTAAAAAGATCAAAAATATAAACAGACAGTTTCAAGTGGTTGAAATAATCTTTTTATTTATTAATTTATTTGTTTTTTTTTATTCTAGTAGTGTTACTGTAATAGAAACGTCACATTAATGAGAATAACATGCCTAGTTTGTGAAGATACAGAGCGTTAGAATATTAATAATATCTGTCAAATTGGTTTTGATTAGGTTACAGTAACATTAAAAACAATTTACAAACAATAGATCAAGTTTTCAATCTTTCAAACAGAGCATAAGGGTTAATTTCTACACCAAGTTTCTTTCAACTAAGGTTGATCAATTCGAATGACAGATCTCGACCAGAAACATAGTCCTCACTTATCAAAAGTGAAAATCTTGTTTTATAGGCTGCAGAACAATTAATTCCCTTCTCATTAGGAACACAAAGCTTTACATAAACGGCATGCGTAACGTAGAACATGGTTGTGTACATTAATCCTGCGCCACAATCAGCAGGGTGCTTGCTTTAACTCCATATGTCTGCTCTGTGCCTCATATGGCTGATGGTGGATGCCTGGCCTGCCTCACTTGGGCAGAACTGCCTCATGGAGCGAGAGAGCAGGGCTGTGGATGCTTCTCTGACTGACTCCCCTGGTAATGATGCTGTCCTGCTGGCACTTTAGGCCTTCCCCCACAATTCCCCCCAGCCACAATTAAGGACTATCACAAGTTTGTATTTCAAGTATAAGTATATGATGGACACAAGTGTTGAGCATAACCGTATCCCTTCGATGATCGTCCTGAACAGGTGCTGCACCTTTGAATATACACATTAATATTCATGTGCCATTTACAGTGGTAAAAATGAATCATTTTATAAATGAGTCATTTGATATGGCAAGAATCAGACTGTGATCACACTTTGTCAGTTTTTTCTGTTCCGGACACATATGGTGATTATGTGACAACAGTTTCATGTAATGAAACTCCGATGCCAAAGTATTTGTACTTTTTTTAACTTTACAGATACGTGCTTCTTATATCCTCACTGCTTTTAATTAGGTATATTGAAAACAAATGACACATGTTCTGGTGTCATAACCCCCAAACTGTCTCTAATTGGCCTGAACCAAACACTCTGGGTATGTTACAAATTGAAACATTTTCCCTCAAAGCAAGACTGTAGTTATCAGTGCAGCTGGTCTGTTACCTTTGACCTCTTGTGCAATACTAATCTGTCACTAGCAGCACTGTGAATTAGAACCTTGTCTGAGCAAAGCTGTAATCTGAAAACAACTTCAAGAACATCCTTATTTAAAGAAAAGGACAGTGTTGGATAGGGATTAAGATCTTAAAACTGTCCGTTAATCTCATTCATCCAGACAATAGACAATACTCAACAAATGTAATTCAGTAATTCCTGTTTTAAAGAATAGCTCGTAATCAGCAGTGACAGATCTAGACCAGGATTCTTAAAAGATTTCCAATACTTTCCCGGACACATCTGGCATAATTACAAACATACATAAAGATCAAGAGATTGAAGTCTAAAACCAAATGCATGAATTCAACACAGGAGTTCAATATATATTAAAATGGAATTTATAATTGTGATGGCAAATCTAAATTTTTCAGCATCATTACTTCAGTCTTCAGTGTCACATGATCCTTCAGAAATCATTCTAATATGCTGATGTGGTGCTCATTTCTTATTATTAACAATATTGAAAAAGACTAAGCACCACAACTGTTTTCAACATTGATAATAATAAGAACCATTAATATTAACTGAGCACCAAATCCATATATTAAAATAATTACAGAAGGATCATGTGACACTGAAGATAATGACTGCAATCAATTAATTAAATTGTAATAAAATTTAGCAATGTTACTGTTTTACTGTATTTTTGATCAAATAAATGCAGCATGGTAAGCAAAAGAGACTTCTTTCAAATGCATAAAAAAACGTATTCTAAACTTCTGACCTTTAAAAAGGTATTGTTGGTTTAAAAAAATAAAATAAAATTTGAGTTCATTGAAATTAAAAATTTGAGTTAATACAATGTAGGGGACTGGTTTAATCAACAGAAACTTAAAATATTATGTTATCTGAACCACATGAATTATCTAAGTTGGTTTGATAGAGAAAAAAATGTTGTGATATATATGAAATATGAAAATATTTTTTACAGTATATGTGTAATTTTAGGCTCACCATTTCTCCAGTTATTTTCACTAGATAAGTTGCCAAACGTCTGTAAACCCTAACGGTCAAAATAATGAATTGGTATGAGTAGAGCCAACTCAAATCAAACAAATGAGTTCATAGAACTTTATTTTTCTTTTGAGTTCACAAAACGGACACATTAAAAGTAATCTGAATTGTTTCATTGTTTTGAGATTTATGAACTTGTTTCTTTTAATTTAGACAAACTTAAATTCAACTGACACTGGGCTGGTATTTCTATTTCCCAGCATGCTTTGCCATGACACTCAAAAGGGAAAGTAAATGCTAAAATTAAGTGTTGCATAATGTTTTTTTTTTGTTGTTGTTGTTTTTTGCACAAGATTAATGTTAAGTGGGGGATTTAGTAGTGTTTAATGTTTTTATGCTAGTTTAGAAGAGTTTCTGTTATGTTTTTTTAGGGTTACTATCATGGAGATGAGTTGAGCATGAGCTTGGATTGAGAACAGATGTTAAATGTTTGTTGTTGCCTTACTCATTCAGCAAGTGTTATGCTATGCTAATGTTATCAAAGCATTGTGTTGCCAATTAGCAAGGTAGCAGTTATTGTTACTGAATTAGCTAGTTAAAGCTAGCCAAGTTTCCTCTACTAAAAATATTTAAGTTGAGATAACATGATCATTTTTAAGTTAATTATAATGATTATTTGAATTAGCTTACTCAAATATTACAAGTTAAGAGCAATTAAAATGTATGAGTACAAAATAAAAATCTGCAGGTTCTGCTAACTTAACCTTTTTGATATAACTGATTACCTCAAATTTTTTTAGTTTTTTTTTTTTCAACTTATTCGGGTTTAGAGTGTACTATAAATGCTTTGAGAGAGTAAGTAGTGTTCAACTTTTTATAACTTGTCTGTAGACCTTTCAATCTTTTTAACCTGCAAATGAATCATGTCAGTGCACCTTATGACCAAAATGACTTCTAGCAATACATATTTCATGTGAAGAGCAATTAACCTTAGCACTATTTCGCTCTCTGTTCCTGTGTTTTAACAACATAATTTGCACGGCTCTCCCACAGCCAAGTGTAAATTACAGCGTGTGACATTAGGCTACTGTCGCTTGTACAGCATATTTCTTCTTTTTCTTGGTACAGGAACAGAGAGATGATTCAATTCCTATAGGCTTTGAGCCTGATGCTGATATGAAGAGGACGATCCAACAGAGTACTCTTATGTATACTTTGAATATCCTTGTTTATCACCCCCTGCATACATCACATCTATATTACAAATAGGTGCCCTGGTAGCTCTTGATATGGTAAATTGGATATTTTATGGTTTATGAAAAGCCGCCTTTTTTATCTTTCACTTTTATTCATGACCTCTGAAGCTACAATGCAGACATTGTAATGACAGGTTAAGCGTTATTAGGTTCATGAATACAAACACTGCTTTGATTCTGTCTCACTGGGAAGGTGGTTATCTCTTAGTTGCCTCATTGGTTTTGAGTTTATGTGAGTTTGAGCAGTACAAGCTCAATCCTACAGTGGATCAAGGATCTGTGTGATAGCACTGCCTATATGCCTCTTAAGAGACTTCTTTTGATGGATCCCATCCTAGTTTTTTTAATTAAGCCCTTTGTTGTAAGCTAATCGCTGTATTAAATAATACATCCCAGTGCAATCTATAATTAATGCACTCTTGTTATTGCCTCGCGCTGATGCTGCCTGTTAAGGTATGTGGAATGCTACCAGCGAATAAAAAGTTGCACTGGGAAAGTGAACATGGGAGAGAATGATGGAAATCATGTAAATGGGGTCCTGAAAGTAGTTGACTCCACACAGTAATTGCTGACAGTATTTATCCAGGCAAGGCTTTGTGATGGCTGATTACTGCTGGCCCTGATTAACGACTCCTGCATGTGTCTCCACATCTGTGCTGTGCAGAGAATTAGAGAGGACAGAGTAATACCATAACACTAGTGCTTTCCAAATTGCTAATTTACAGAGTTGAAACATTGGAGAGAGTTAAGATGTTTCAGAACCCCCTTCCTGTTTTGTGGTTGAGTAATATGCTTTGGTTTTTGGATTGGAGAACTTTTTTTGTGTTTTGATTGTTTTATAGTATTTTTAATCGTCAGTCATTGCATGCTACAAGACTTTTTTGTCTGCCTTGAAGTTTTATTGTGCAAGCTAGTCAGTGAATCCATGTTTAGAAAAACGCTTTTCTCTACTGCGAATCCAATTTCATGTGATTATTGTAATTGGCTAATGTGTAAAATTAGTAAGGGCTTGGCTTTTTAAATTACGCATGATTTTGTCTCATTAAACGGTGGCTGGGCACGGTTGCCAGGTCGTCCCATATAAAACTGGTTTAAAAAAACCCAAAAACTTTTAAATGGCCCTAACAATCCTTTCTCGTGTTGTACTGGAGTACATTTTACTTCGGCCAATTATCTCCATTAACTGAAAAGGTATTTCCGGTGACGTAGTTCACTAGAGAAGCTTGTGATGTGATGCAATAATACTGGGCGTCATGTTTTACTACTAGTGTTGGTGCTGTCCGTGGTGCTGAACGAGTCACATGGGGTGCGTGAAAACATTTTGTAATTGTTAAAAGTGTTCGCAAGAAACAGTTCTGTCCGTGACACACAAAAAGTCTCACTTTTTGATGATTGAATCGAAGATTCTGTTTCATATCCCTCCACAAAGATCTCTCAAATATGTCCAGCGACTTGACAAGACAAATTAAAGCCTATTTTCGATAAAGAAAGTTATCTGTAATGTTTAAAAGTAAGCGTATAATCTTACATCGGTCTATATACATTTGAGGGTCGTGAAATAAACGAATTGTTTTTATTTAAGGTGCAGGCGCTGCATCAACCCATTTGTTTTTAAGGGAAAGTATAGAATTCACTTTCTTTGATGTTAACAATGCTGAGGTTAGATCTTTAGCGTTTTCTCCTCACTTTTCCGTTTATTAATATTATTATTGTGTTAGTGATTGATTCATAATATGTATTTAATTGTAGGCCTATTTTAATAAGCTTTTTAACCTTTCCTGTTTTGATTAAAGAAAACAGTAATTAATACATTTCTAAATAATTAATTTGAGTGATTTAGTGATTTTATATACAGCCTATGTAGTTCGATACTGCTTGTATAACTGCGTTGAAAAATGCATTATTTTATTTCTGCCTTCAGCATTCTTGAAACTTCGACTTTTTTTATATTTAGGAAAAATCTTAAGCGTGGTGTTTGTTGTAGAAGTAAAGTTTTTAAGTGAAAACGGAATTGCTGTTCGTCGTGTGAAAGGGCATCTTCTCTGTATCTAATTCTTTCGATGTGATGGACACCCGAACTCGAACAATGCAAACTAATGACACTGACACTGATGCTCATGACTGTTTCCTGTGATTAAAGACACCCAATTACGGCAGTGAACAGTGTCGTAATTATGTTCCTTAATCACATCCAGGAGGTTTAATTGCCTTAACGATGTGCTTAATTAAAAGGAATATAGGTATTGCAGTCGACAGTTTTGATACACTGTTGTTTTCAAATTAACATTATTAGACAACGTCACGGATTTTTTTAAATAATTATGATCGGGGTGACTAAGCTTTATCCTATAATACTAACAGACATTCTCCTTTGGCCGTAGGGCATTGCTGTCCATGCCTGGTCTTTTTTCCCAGGGCTTCGTCCGTTTCTAGGTATGTAAATGAGCAGAAAATTAAAAACACTCATGTTCCACAATCCACTGCTAATTTAATGAGAGAAATATTAAATATCTTGCTTCTAATTCGTTAAATGTATCAATGTGCCGAAGTTCATCATTTTACAAATTAGGTCTCATCCGTAAAAATAATAATAATAATAATTTCCCCGGCGAGTTATTGATCGTAATCTCTCGAGCCAACAGAAGCCATGAATCACTTCACTACCAGAGGCATCACAACATACAACCAGGCATAATGTGTTGGATCAAAATATTTTAATAAAGCTTTCCAATACATCAACACATACAAATGGCCCTCTGTGGTCATATTGAAACTAATATATCTACATTGCTTCCAGCCTCGACCTGACAACAAGTTGAAACCGCCACGTCCCTAGTCAAACTGCATGTGTGTTTGTAAAAAGCCAAATCGGCGAGATTTACAGCAATGATGACAATGCATAATCAGACCATGCATGCAGACCCACTTGATTTCATCCATTTAGAGAAATGAAAAAGCAAAACAACTTTTTAAGATTCCACCAAACTAACAATATATTATATTACAATTTTGAAATGAACAATCTCAACTATGCTTTCGAAATAACACGTAGGCTACTTTGGAATAAAGTCCAATACGCTGCTCCTTCCACGGATGCACTTGAAAGCAAACATTTACATAACATAAGTTCAAAGAAGCAAGAATACGCATTATTGCAAGTTAGAGTTAAAAACCTTGAAAAGTTTGGCATCAAAAAACAAGGTAAAACATGGTTGCATGTTGTCAGGTCATTCTGAAGGGTCCACGTTAATTAACTGTTCATTCTTCATCAACAGACATAGACTTTGTTTGGTTTTTATCCCACTCTCACAGCACTTAAAGTATAGGCTATACCGTATGTACACAATCAGTTTTTCTTGGAATGAAGTTGTAAAAAGTTTTTAGCATTCTTCTATATTGAGCTCATTGTAAAACTGCTGGAAAACATCAGTCTCTCTTTTTTTCAGAGTCAAAAGTTGCGCATGTGCTTCTACCAGAGTCAGTACCGCTGCAGAGTTTAAGGCTTGTCAGTGCATTGCTTACAGAGGCTGGAGGTGACATTGTTGAAAAGGGCACATTTGTCAGGACAGGAGGATGCTGCAACTCCTGCGGGGAACGGGTAACCAGCCGGATGCTCGTATGTGCCCAAACCCGGTGCAGTGAGAGCTGTGGTCGCGGGCAGCGAAGCTGCAGAGATTGCCTGGCCTTGGTTGAGATACGCAACCAGCCGTCTCATCTCCTCCAACGCCTGTGCCTGCATGAGGATGTAATTTTTGGCTAAGAGCAAGGTGGCAATTTTGGAGAGTTTCCGTACAGACGGACTGTGCGCGTAAGGGATGACCGCGCGCAGCTCATCGAGCGCATCGTTCAGATCGTGCATTCTCCGTCTCTCCCGGGCGTTGATGTTTAGTCTCAGTATTTTCTGCTCTTTGTTTTTCTTACCTCCCTCTGACTTTGCGCCTGGCACCGTCGTTCTCCCGTCCGTCATGAGCATCATCTCGCATCGGCCGTCACTGTCATCGTCCTGGCTCTGTTCGCCGCCGCTGCTCTCTGCAGCCGAGGTCCTGTTTGCGCTCTCGCCGTACTTCACACACAAAGATCCGGTCGGCAGACCCAGCGTGCCCGCTCGCCCCCCGGGCTGCACCGGATCTGGGTCGGTCTGGTCAAAACAGCTGATGGGCGACTGGCTGTCCCGGGAACCAAGATCAATACCCGCAGCCGGTCGAAACGAGTCCATCTTTTTGCTCGACACTGCGCTGAGAGTTTTGTGAAAAATGTCTCCACCCAAGTTTATTCTCCTGTCCATAGTCTCCAGAAAAGTCGGATGCGATGGTGGGGCTTCACTCAGCCACTGTCCTCTCCTTAAGTTTCTACTCTATGAAGTGGAGTTGATGTTGATGGCTGCTCCACTTGTCAAGTGAGGTGTAGAGGCAGTAGCTCCTCCTAAAGTGCTCTACACTGCGTTTATCGTGTTGAGACACACTTTGTAGATCTCGGCAGCGATCAGCATCAGCAGCAGAAGGGGGAGTCTTTTACATCATTATCTCAAGTCGGGCTATTAATATGAAGAAGATTCGCCTATCGGGATTGAGCGCGCGCTACCCAATCAGGTTAACGTTTTAATTAATGGGATTAAAACGGTAACAAACGGGTTTCTCACAGCTTTACAAAAGCACCACAACTAGTTCATTCATATGCCCATCTGTGTACACCCAATGAACAATTGTATTCAATCCTGCTAGAGCTTAAACTTTTATGTTCTAATGTTAATGTTTTTTTTGTTTCCTGGTGGATGCTGCAGACTTTTTCATAGGCTGGGGGCGGGACAGTGAGTGTGTGGGCCCAATCTGGCAAATATTAAAAAGGGGGCACAATTTAGATCTATTGTCCTGGTAATATCACTTCACTATTTTATCTAAAAGTAACAATTGGAGAGAAGACCAATGACCTTGAGGTAAATGTAGATGTTTTTTTTAATGTTTTAACATATTTTCATGGGACATGCAAACTGTAAAGTTGAAATTAAAATGTGAAAGAAAAATGTATTTGTCTCGTGAAGTGTGTTGTTTTAAAATTCGTGTTATTTCTCAGGTATTTGTTACTGCACATTTAAGGGTTTACTCGTCGACAACCCAAAAATAAGACTTTTGATGTTTTAAAGCTGTTCCTTTCAGCTCATGTCACCCAACACTGATCCCCCTTGGATTAAATGAAAAAAGTCTTAGAAATTCACATCTGCAGCATGAATTAAACACGAGCAGCAATATTTGGATAATCGTAATTCTGCATTTGGGGGTATACTCGTATAGGGTACTTAATAAAGTGTATCTTTGCTTGGCCTTTTTGTATTATAGGCTACTGTACATCACAGCGGCAGACAATGGTAGTGTGCGAACATTTGGGACAATGCTTGAAAAAAGAAAGAGGACACATTTGTGAGCGCGAGTCTCCCCCCCGTGGTCATAATGAATTTTGCGCTCACCATATTTATTTTCCAGGCGGTATCGCTTATTAGTCATCAATAGGCGTCTTTTGTAGGTATTTTGTAATTATATAATATCTCAGTAGTGATGTTCAGCTGTTCCTATAAACTTTGTGAGACAGAAGATCAATATAATAATTAAATGTAAGAATGCATAATTTTCTGCTGTTTTCTAAATGTAAATGAATGTCTAGATTATATTTTTTCACTTAACAAAACAGTTAAAATTCCTATTAATGTTTCATATTCAAACTGCATTATTACACTGCAGTAACAGGTTACAACACTGTAAAAAAAAATGATATGTTCGAATAAGTTATGACAACATATGTTTTTACATTGCTTTAATTCATCGAAATAAATTAAGCTATTTTTTTTATAAGTTATACAAGATTCAACTAATTTTTCAAGTCAGTTTAATGTAATTTAAGTTGAAATGACTTAAACATCCAAATTGATTGTACTTAAATTAAGGCAGCAACTTTTTATTTTATTTTATTTATTTTTTAATGCAGTGAGCCTGTAAACCTTAAACTATTTAAGCTGCACATGTATTGCTCAGGCTGTGGTAAATGTTTTTGCAATACTTTCTGTGCCACATAGTCTCAGACTGTGCACATTAATAAACATTTGAACAGACTCATCAAAACGTTTAATATTTATAACAAATATTAGCCTACATTTATGACTAATGTGAAAATAACAATGTGACCATTTGGGTGAGTAGCCTACATGTTTGGTTTATATAATTTCACATTTCAGATTTACAAAACAATATCGGGAACTCTAGTTATTGCAAATTAATGATAAAATGAATGCTATGTTTTATTATTTTAAAAACGCCAGCTGTCTTTTGCCACTCAAACACACGCGCTTGCACATGTGCATATGATTATATTGTTGGTTGGCGCTGTCCACATGTGGTACTGTTGCTGCAGTACAGATGAGCAATAAACAGTTTCCAGTGTGATGGATGAACCGGAAGTATTTTTCACCTTTTTCTAAACTCTGTTAGGACCGCCGAAAGTAAACAATTTTTTTATTTAGAAAATTGGCTTTCTTTATAGAAACACACTGATCTGGCATAACATTATGACCACTGACAGGTGAAGTGAATAACACTGATTATCTCTTCATCACAGCACCTGTTAGTGGGTGGGATATATAAGGCAGCAAGTGAACATTTTGTCCTCAAAGTTGATGTGTTAGAAGCAGGAAAAATGGGCAAGTGTAATGATTTCAGCGAGTTTGACAAGGGCCAAATTGTGATGGCTAGAGTCAGAGTATCTCTAAAACTGCAGCTCTTTTGGGGTGTTCCCGGTCTGCAGTGGTCAAAAGTAGTCAGCGACAGGGTCATTGGGAGAGAAAGCTGGCCCATGTGGTCATGCTGACCCCTGTTCACCGCTAAAAGAGCCAACACTGAGTACGTAAGCATCAGAACTGGAACACGGAGCAATGGAAGAATGTGGCCTGGTCTGATGAATCACGTTTTCTTTTACATCACGTGGATGGCACACGCAGTGTGTCGTTTACCTGGGGAACATTTGGCACCAGGATGCACTATGGGAAGAAGGCAAGCTGGTGGATTCAGTGTGAAGCTTTGGGCAATGTTCTGCTGGGAAACCTTGGGTCCTGCCATCCATGTAGATGTTACTTTGACACGTACCACCTACCTAAGCATTGTTGCAGACCATGTACACCCTTTCATGGAAACGGTATTCCCTGGTGGCTGTGGCTCTTTCAGCAGGACAATGCACCCTGCCACAAAGCAAAAATGGTTCAGGAATGGTTTGAGGAGCACAACAATGAGTTCGAGGTGTTGACTTGGCCTCCAAATTCCCCAGATCTCAATCCAATTGAGCATCTGTGGGATGTGCTGAACAAACAAGCTCGATCCATAAAGGCCCCCCCTCGCAACTTACAGGACTTAAAGGATCTGCTGCTAACATCTTGGTGCCAGATACCACAGCACACCTTCAGAGGTCTAATGAAGTTCATGCCTTGATGGGTCAGGGCTGTTTTGGCAGCAAAAGGGGGACCAACACAATATTAGGAAGGTGGTCATAATGTTATAGTTGATCTGTGTGTATGGCCAACATATAGGCCTATTTCCAAAATTATGCACAGACGCCACTTATTAAACATGCAACGTTATGTCATGTGACAACGATGTAGTGTATGCTTACCACTTTTTTAAACCATCACTTACCATAAATAATATAGGGACAATATTCACAAACCATACTGCTAGTATTTCATTCAGTCTCTTTTTCTGATCCGCTGTTTGTTTCCTCTCACTCCCCAACACTCCCCCTCGGCCTATTATTCATCACTTAGCAACGGCATAGATGCTTGACTCCACGAATGAATGTGTTGTTTACATGCAAGTAATCGTTTAAATAAGCAGTTAAATCCTGCTGCTCCTGCAGGTGGCGGAGTTGCTCTATACATGCCATTTTAACCTTCCTCTTGCGCCATATGTTCTGATCTTTTCGTTCTTTTAACAAACATTGGTCGCATAGCAACACAATGAACCGAGACATGTTATTTTTTTAGTGAGTAGCAATTTTATCGTTTCAAAGTGGTCACTTCATACCAATTACTGCATACTTCTGATACGAGAGTAGCTCGCCTCGCGCAATTGTGGCTGCGCGTGCTGATCTGTCAAGGCTTGCGCCACGCGCGTGATCTGAATAATGATAGCATAGTTTATGTGATGCATTACTGCTCTGCATTGAGCGTCGAAGCTAATTTAATTCAATTATGTAGCGTATGATGAATTTTAGTATATAGACATTCTTTACCAGATATCCTAAGCCACGTTCTTAGGAATGTATTTTTACGCTTAAGTTTGTGTAGCAAAGGGCCATGGTGTTGTCCATATAAATATAAACATCATTCCGCCAACATCTTGAAATGTTCTGTCGCCGTGTGTTATGTAACTCTGCTGGGGCAGCAGTATTATGATGCCTTGCTCATTTAGTACGACTTATTACATTTTTCTTGAATCCTGGTGATGTTATTTTTTCTCTTTTTTCCCTGTCATTTGGCCAAAATATCATATTATTAAAGACGAAGTGCTACGCACAGGCCATTTAAGACTGTACAGGCTCGACAGCACATGCTAGACTAAGACACCCCGCTTCTCAAATACATAAAACATTATAGCCTTTATGTATATGGTGTTTCTTTAGTAAAGAATACGTTGTATTTATTCAAACAACCAGTTCTTAATTTATCTTTGCATTGCAAACAAGCAGAGACGGTCCGAACTGTGCGTGGCACTTCCCTCAAGATAGGGGGGGGGGGGGGGGGGTTATGAGGTTTGACCGACAGTTTGATGATCCAATGAAGTTATGAGGTTTAGTCACAAGCTCTTTTTAATGCCTTTCACTGGTTAAATATTTGCAAAACCCACAGACAGACATAAAGTGTAAAAATAGCAATGATTTATGAAGAGAAAAAGATAAAAGATATGCAAGGGTTTTACCCATCAGTGACAATATGTTTAATTGTATTAATGTATAAAGTAATTGTCTTACATAGTTTTAGCATTAAGAGTAAAATAATAATATATATATTTTTTTTAAATTCATTGTAATTCACTGTATTATATTAAATGTATCTTGTTGCTTAATGTTTCTTCTTGGTTTTGTTTAGTCTGTATCACTTGAGTAGATTTGTATGCTTGTCTTAAAGGGGGTTCAATAAAAATGCCATTATTTAATAAGGTTTTTTTTTTTTTTGGTTACCAGCGTTCTTCAAAATGTCGTATTTTGTGTTCTGCAAAAGAAAGAATGTCATGCAAGTTTGGAACGACACAAAGAAGAGTAAATTATTTTTGGATGAACTGTCCCTTTAAGTAGCTATTTCTCTTCTCTCGTCTTCATTAGACACTACGGTTTTAGCCGTTAGGGGTCGACATCTCCTTGGGGATCGTTCAATTGGATTGAAGATTACTGTAGGTAAAAAAAACAACTCTAAGCATTCCAAATTTCCCATTCCCATGTTTTCTTTCAACAGAGATACGTTTGTGGACATATCGCCTTTAATGTCATTCTCTCTATGCTTCTCAAGTGAAGGTTGGTAAAATATTCATCTCAGGGTCTCAAGAATAGGCTATTTGTGGTGGAAAATACAAAACAACGTGACCAGTTGGGTGAATACATGTTTAGTTTATATAATTTCAGATTTCAGATTCACAAAACAACAACATCGTGATCTCTTTTGCAAATTAATGATAAAATGAATGCTGTTTTATTTTTTTTAAATACAAGCTGTCTCGCTTGCACGTGTGCATATAGTTAGTTGTTGGTTGTGTACTTTTTCTGTTACCCGTGATGCAGTTTTTCTGCAAAGAGAAATTCAGCACCACGCATTGTGGACAGCGCCTCACCTTCAAGACCGCGGCGTGCATCGTACAGATTGCAGTACACACATACTTTAGCAATTATTTAGCACAATATCCACAACACACAGACCAGAACTATCAAAACTAGCTTTTATTGGAAAAATGCAATTTAATCAAATGCAAAGGTCAGGTAGAATTTCTCAAACCTGCAGTATTTTGGCCTGCTGCTGGCGGAAGGCTCCGCTCTTGGCATTCACCGCGTGCCTTAATTGTAAGACATTAAATCAAGGTCCGCTGTGAACACGGAGAGCCAGAGTCTCAAATCACGCATAGCCTGTCTAAAATATGCCACAAACCCTCTCCATCATTGTAACCATCGCAAAGCAGCTGTATTACCATGAAATCCTTCGTTTATCCCGTCAATCCCTCTGGTTTTAGTTTCCCGGCGCGTATGACTCGAGTAGCGTAGGCTACTACGGCATATTCCCTATTAATTGAATGGTTTTCAAACCCGCATCTCACTGATGTCCTGTGCTATTGAAACCATTCCGTTTGTTTAAACACAGCACAGATCTGATAAAAGCGAAGCGAATGCTCAAAAGGATTACTTAACCACCGTATGATGAAATATGGCCATGAAATGTTGACAGCAAAGGGATAAGGCCTTCGTTATGTTTTGTAGCTGGTATCAAAATGACAGCCAGTCTGAGACAAAGAGGGACAAGGGGGGGGGGGGGGGGGGGATTTGGTTGACCATTTGATCTGCTTGAAAGGACCTCTGCTCTGTCAAAAAAAGATTCAGGGGCTTCGAACTCCTCCGTACGTACTCAAACACCTACAAGAAGAAAACACAAAAAATACATATTAGACACATGAAAGGCTTCCAGTTAAATGTGAAACAAAATACTCAACCCTCGAATGCGTCAAAAAGAATTCAGATATATTCCAGGCAAACGTCGCGTTAAGCTAATACGCATGTTCGAGAAAAGATCCAAATGCGTTCGAAAAAGACGCATAACTGTATTCCATTCGCAAGGAACAAACGACAAAATCAACGTACTTCCCACAGCTCCTTCTGGGACTGAAGATGGGCTGAATATTCCCAATGTCCGTGCTGTTAAACGGTACCGGTCTCTCTCTGTCCAGTCTTTTCCCCATGCCGACTGACTTAAGGATTAATGGCTCTCCAGCCAAACAAATAAGGCATCTGCTTTTAGCAGAAGAGGATTGCATGGGGTGGTGACGTCACTGGGCAAACAGATGTTTGCGACCAACGTCCTGACCGTCTCCTTATGTCCTTGAGAGTAAAAGGAGCGCACGTTTGCTCTGACATAACCTCGCTTTTTGTTTCCCTTTAATAATTACTCCTCCTTTAGTAGCCTTCCTCGGCTTACAAGACGCCTGTCATCATTGTCAATCGATCAGCGTAATAGGCCTATAGAACTAAGAGGAAAGAGAATTAGCTATTGAAATTTTTAAGTTTGCCATCATCAGCATTTTCAGTGCAGAATTTCCCATACAAATTTCAGAACGCTGTATCCGTGTATGTAGATTGATATAAGACGTGTTTTAATTACCTTTAGTTTTGCTTGGAATGCAAAGGCTTTTACTTACAGATACTCAGAAGGCACAGTTTGCTGCACCATGTCCAATCTTTCTTGCATATACATACATAAAAAAGAACCTGTCATTAACGAGTGTTACAAGCTTACAGATAATTTCTCTGACCTGGTACAGCAAACAGCCTGAAAAGAATCTTAAAGTCGATTTTGCGTGCGCAGTAATCCGCATTCTATCACTCGTTGTGTTTACATCAGTGTCAATAGACCTCTCAAAACCTACTACTGTATGCTGTTTTTAATTTGCGAGGAAATTCTATGTCAGTGGTGTATATTCATGGGAACAGGACCAAAAAAACACAGATTCAATATTCAGTTTGAATAATCAAAAACATTGACAATTCAAAGACGCCATCGACATCCATACCAAGAGACCACTACAGCCGTCTAAACATCTTTAGTCAAGTATTTTTTGTGTTCTGTTTCGTGTTTTTATGTTCTATGCCACGTAGTTATATTTCAGTCATTAGTAGATCACAGTGTTAAGCAGATTTTTGCATATGATGGTCGTATGAATGGAATCGAGAAACAAAGGGAAACGCCATTTTTGACCAAAAATGTCTGTGCATTGCATTATAATTCGTGCATGTTTCTCGTTCCTGGTCTTAAGCCCACGCGCTTCTGATTTATCAGTGTTTGTACTCTCATAATGAGCAGTAAAATATGACCTAGTTGACCCAGCGTACATTAATCTATTGTCTGTGGGAATCAAGCGGGTACAAACAAAGCGAAACGAACACGTAACGTGTCCTCGTGTGTTTTGCATGAAAAACAGTTCGCGTTTGCAACAAACGATTGATAAACCACAGTTAGAAGCATTCGCGTGGTTGTATTTTGCATGCGTTTCTATCCATTGCACTGTAAAAACAATATCAAGTGCAACGTTGGAAAAAGCTTCGCCGTTATATTCTAATGATGCCGAACGCCAACAATTAGCTACATGTTGTCTAATGTCAAACACGTTTCCATTTTAGCGTTCTCTTTTTGCATATGTTGCTTTATTTTGTATTCGTAATCCCACATATGTATCCCATAATATTCCACACTTACGCGCTCGGTTGCTCGCTCGCTCGCTCCACAGCCTCAGCAGGAGGTCGTTGGTTTTCCTTGTATTCATATCCATTCATTTTTTCACGAGGCTGTTTGCGCCTTATAATGCGCTTTTCGCGATTATAAGAAACTTAATTGTATTCCGGGTTTCTGTCGATGTGTAGTTGGATGCCTCCGCTAAGCGTCTTGCCCTATCTTGCAGTGAGTCAGGGGCTGGAGCCCCTGCAAAGCATGGCTGCGTTTTTCTCTTTTTTTTCAAAAGAGGGCAGGTCGCTATGCATTATAATGAGTTAAATCTCTCTCTCTCTCTCGCTCTGCCCCTCGCACGCACACATACACACACACACACACACGCACACACACACAGTTGCAAATTCGAAATTGCAATAGACCTCTCAACAAAAACATTAAGCTTTTGTACCGTTGAAGTGCCGACCCGTGGTGTCTAATGTAGGCTATACATCTCTACTGATATTACATCCATCAGTGCATTATATAAAACTCAGTCAGATGTGTTGCCTGAGCCATAATCTCATTTTAGATTACTTGTGCACATTGTCGAATTGTTGCGTTAGTGTTTTGAACGCAATTTGTCACGTTCAGTACATTACGACGCCCCAGTGGTCCACGTTATATGGAAGAATCACTGCTCAGCCTCATTGTATTTGTTAGAGAACATTTTGTTGCTTCAAATGAATCATTGACGTTTTATTCCACCGCACTGGAATCAGTTGAGCAACCAGATAACTTGAATAGCAGGCTCATTTGTTTCATTATTTTTATAGGCTACTAAGAAGGTTAAATTCACAGCCAATCAGGAGATCCAGGCTGTAGTGCACTATACGCCTGCAGTAACCTATATACCCAAATGATAATTATATCATTTCTGCACGTGCAGTTGTCATTATTGCACACAGAAAACCAAATCAGAACTTGAAATCGCAGCAACATTTTATAAAAAAATAAAAAAAGCCCAAACTTTTGTTTAAGATATGTGGTTTATTTCTCTCATTTTCTCTAAAGCTCTTTTTGCACTAAAAATATGGTTCTTCAAAAAAAGGCAGTGAGACGCGTTCCTGCATTAATAATTAATCGAAGTAGCCTACCGTTGTCTACCACGTCAGTGTTGTATTTCTTTTACTTTTAGCATTGACACGCAAGGTTTCAAACAGGAACCAGTCAGAAATATAAAACAGACAAAATGAGAATAACACACACATCTTTTCAGACGGTGTTTGTCTTTTTATGCGGTAGGTTAAGGTTTAATGTAATGTAGCGTATTTTATTTTTAGGAGGAGCTACTGAGGTTAGAGTGTCTTTTTATCACACTTCCTGTTTTGTGATCATAACGTTTCTGTCTGCGATGGAGAACAAGCTGGCAGGTGTATTTAACAACTTGATCAAATGGAACAAATAAAACTAAGACATGATTATTATTCGACTAATAAGTAATACATTTGCCTTTGTATCGTCCCCCCAAAGCAGTCAAATCGTGCTACTGCTGCAACTTTAACGGGAATTTTAAAGAGATTATTTTCCCTGGGAAAACGCCATTGTTCCTACTGAAACAATAGGAGCTGCAGGCAACCGCAGTGAGGCGGCATGAATGGCGAAGCTCCGGGTCAGTGCATTGGGTCTCAGGCCCCAAACCCTCCTCACCACAATGACCCTGCGCGAGGTCGAGGCTCCGCGGGGTCACAGGGCATCACCTATTGTTCTGCGCTTCAAAACAGATAAACATTTATTAAACGAGGCTGGACAGAGGGCCCTGTTTCTCATGAAAAAGTGGGGTAAAGTTGTAGCCTACCTACCAGTGCTAAGGGCCAGAAGGACTTCTGCTTCTGATGTTGTATAGATATGAATTAGGGGTATATATTAGAAATCAACGGAGTCAATGATTATCTTTTCCCGGATGAAAGGACCTTAAACATTCGCTCTCAAGTAAGACCGAATTTTTTAGATGTTTACATACAATGTGCAGTTGACTATTTTGTATTAACTTATATAGTAGTATATCATTTATATGTGTTTTTAAACCGTGAGCACACGATGTTTTGCTGCAGTTTTTTTAATAGTCAGTGCTATCGTGTAAGGTTACAAAAGGAAAATACAATAGGAAACTAGCTTAACAATATGAATTAAGCCTGACTTTCTCCACAGCCCCAAATCATTCTTAAAACAGACGTTTTGGTTATTGTTTATGCTAGTTTTTCATCTCATACTAATCTAGCCATAGCCTGAGTTTTTGTTGTCGGGTTCATTTTAAAGTGATGTATTGTGTTGGCAATGCACAGACCATAAAACATTTTTGTTAATATGACTGGAAACCAGGGTTGATTTTGAGGATATTTACCACTTTAATTAAAAACAATTTAATTTAATTGTCAACTGGACGTGAGAACTAGTCTATATAAGGCTATTTTAACGAAATATGGAGTAATCAAAATAACATTTAAGTGAACTTATGTTGCAGCTAAGTGAAATGTAAGTGCCCTATTTGTATTGAGTCTGTTTATTAGTTTACACAAGCACGCATGTCACAACATTTCCAACAGTGCTCTATTTATACTAGTACGTGTAGGCTAAATAATTGTTCGAACGATTATGCAACGCAGTTTGTGCTTAAAAATATTTAGGCTATATGATTAGGTACGTTTATTTTTCTAAGTTTTCCAAACTGCAAATCGCACAATTTGAAACCACGAGACGAGACGCTGAAGCTCTTTTTAAAATCATTTTATACATGCATTATTCTTAAACGTGAGAAACAAATTGCATAACAATCAATTTCAAGACTGCGACTGGAAACTGCTGGGCTTTCGTCACAAATCAAATGCATTTGTGGTTAGATCATCAGCATCATGGCTCAGCTTCCTTCAGCTACCGACTGAGCTATCGTCATATTCTGTGCGATTAAAATTAATAATAATATAGGCTATTTAAAGCGTTTTCCCTTTAAACCACTCTGCGGGATTATCTTTAAAGGTTCTTCAGATAAACTATCCTGTTATGGTACTAGATTTTGTGTGCTAGAGTTTTTGACCATGTAAATTCATACTTTTCAGGAGATCTGACCTTCTCTTATAATTGCATTTTGCATTTTCAAATATACAGATATAGTGCTGTTTACATACTATTGCAGTCAATCAAATATCTACTTTCATCTAAATTAATGTGTAGAAATTAATCACTTCATCTGTATTAGTTACTGCTGTAGTAATATAATCAATTTAATAATGCAACATTTGGTTTAATTGTTTGTCATATGCAATATATTGCATCTAAATCATCACTGAATCATTTTGATTTGTTTTAATAGGAATGCAGTTAGCAGCAATGTTTATGTATCAGAGCTGTTCAACCCTGCTAATGTCCACTATGGATTTTAGTATCAGACCTCAGCGTTTGTGTCTCTGTGCTGAGCAGACTGCAGCGGATCAGTGATGGAGTGATGTTTATGAAGTCACTGTTTAGATTTGTGCTCCTCGCCCTCCACATTATGCTTTCAGCTGGATTGGGAGGGGGTCTTCCTTTTTTACATTGTCTGTATAACAGATACAGTCCTCATCCATGTAAAAGAATCTGACTAAGGTTTTCCCTTCTTTCCCACTGTGACCTAATTTAGTTGTTAATAAGCTGTTAAAACTCCCGATGAGTGTTGCTTTAGAGGATTTCTGTGTATCTGGAGAGCCAGGTCGTATGAACTAATCAGGATGCACTACAGGCCTTTGGAGTGTTTTGCCCTTTAAGTATTTAATACTGTGCACTTCGCACAAATATCAAGGCTGAATCTGTGTTCATTGATTAAGCTCTGTATTTTTTATAAAATGATCTTCATTAGCACTGTATGCTCACTCGCATGCTAAGCATATGTGTGTGTACCATTCATATGCATGAACCATTGTCAGGTTTGAGCATCTAGCACCTTTGTTGTTTTCCTGGCGGGTCGAGAGAGCTCATGACTGTGTTTGGGCCTCTCCTGTTCTACATCTCTTGAGGTCAAACATGCATGTTGAGGCATCTGATCTACCAGCCACTCTCACACTGAGCTATATTAAATGTCAGAAAGAAAGAACAGAGAATGAAGGCCATTACGGTCTGTTCTTAGGAGCCTCACTACTAGTATTTCTCTGCCAGCTTCAATTATTTTTTTTAACTGACAATTAAAGGAGAAGAAATTGTACAATAGGGCTCTGACTTGTGTGAACGGCCCCGTTGGTCACCTGTCCACACTTAACTCACCTGGCCAAACTGACCCATTGTTTATATTCAAGGGCTCAAGTGAGTAGTAGAAATTTTCATTTTTGTTACAGTGTTTAAATAATTTCTAATGCAGCAACACATTTGCCCATGAAAAGAATCCGATGAGGCTCTGCTCTTTAGAATTAGGCCATGTTCGGAATAGGATAGTTTACTATTTATTTGATACTGTGCATTATATAAACTGCATACTGCCTACATTTAGTGTTATTAGGTAAAACAGTAGGCATTATTACATATTAGTGCTGGGCAATCTTTTAATCACGATTAATCGCATCCAAAATAAAAGTTTGTGTTTACATATGTGTGTGTACTGTGTATAATTAGTATATATATATAAATATACACTCCTTCATGTATATATTTAAGAAATATTTGCATGTATATACTGTATATATATTTATATAATTTATCTAAAAATAAATATTTTATATATAAATATAACATATTGTTCTTAAATATATACATGCATGTGTGAATATTTATATATACATAATAATTATACACAGTACACACACACATATACTATGTAAACACAAACTTTTATTTTGGATGCGATTAATTGCGATTAATCGATTGCCCAGAATTAATATATATATATTGCATTATAAATTTTGGCCTTTTTGTCGCTCTTTGATGGAGATTGTCATCCAATATTCATCTTGGAAATAACAGTTATTGTGAATTAAAAAAAATTTTAATGATCAAAATGTAAAAAAAATTGCAGCTGGTTCATAGCACACAGAAACTTTGCATACTATACTAAATACTATAAAAGTAAAACATTTGTATACTATTCTGAACATAGTCTGCTAAAACATTGTATTACTGTGTGATGCTGTAATATTTACTTGAAAATATGAAATAGATGTTTGTTATAGATCTTCTTAAAGGGATGCCCAAAAATGAAAATTGTCATCATCATTGTCTCTTTGCTTTTTGTCCATACAAAGAAAGTCTGTGGTGTCTGGAATCATCTGGAATATCTTCAAAAGATCTTCAAGCATCATCTTTTGTGTTCCACAGAAGAAAAAGTCCTACAGGTTTTTGAACAGCTTGAGGGTGAGCGAATGATGACAGAATTTTCATTTTTGGGTGAACTACCCCTTTAAGGTTTCTTTTTCAGACATTTTATCCTGTGTAAGGAAAATTTTATGCACATAGGCATCTGTAATCTGCAATCTCATCTAACCTCCCTCAGCATTGAACTACATCACAGGTAAATATCCAGATATCTAGCGAAAAACATATTATCAAAGATACAAAACAGCATGGAAATATCTCATAATCTGTCATTTTATTACAATGCATTTCTGTGTGTGTGTGGACACAAATGTGTATAATGACATTATTGGTATGCTTTACGAGGACACTTCCTGTAATATCTTAAATAACATACTAAACAGTGTTTTTTTAAGTGTTAGAGGGTGTGTATGTGTATGTGTATGTGTATGTGTATGCGTGTGAGTGTTCTGTTCATTAAATGCCACAATTGTTCCAATAGTTTTGCATATATCTTTGCAACAATCAATTTAATCTTTTGAAAATATCACTTAACCCCCACAGATTCTGAAATGCTGTACAACTGGCTAACGCAGTTCCACTGGAAATAGTCAATTTGTCAGTATAAACAAATAGATAACCAAAGGGGCTGGAAATTTCAATTGCTGCTCAGGCTTCGCTTTGCACATCCACCCACACGCGCTACTGAATCTTCATGTGCTTTGGTGGGTCCGCTAAAGGATCTAAAGGCTTAAGCTAAATTCAAATGAATTGATGATAGATTTATGCTGTATGTGGTTGTAAAGAAATGTGCATCCATTCTGTAAAAGCAAGAAATTTAATTAGGAACCAGGTCTGTTGTTAACTGAAATCTGATTGATGCATTGTTTTTGATTCTTGCGTTATAAAAAATCAAAGAGACATTACTATGAGCAGATGCTTTCTTAAGGAGCTTTTTCTACCTAATGTAGAACAAATAAAATCAGTTTTGTTGGTTTAATTAATGTTTGGTTGAATTCATCCTTTTTAATAATATTTTCGACTTCAATAGAACTGGTTGATTTAGATGTTACTACATGAAGCAAATTTTTGCACGTTTGACACTTTTTTTCTCATCATATGCAACATTTCACTATTTTTATTAAGCATAGGTTGTCTTTATTGCCAAAAATGGGTGTAAACCATAAACCACTTTAATATGGGGCCATCAGACTTTAAAGTGAATATTTGATTCTACCAGCCATTATTTGCACCAAACTGCGGTGATCATTTTGGCCATTTATAATGCTATTAATGCAGCGAATGATGGGCGCACATATGTTTCTATGCGATTACTATCCTAGTGACTTGCTGTCCTAGTTGCCTGCTATCGCCTGACTGCTGGAATGAGAATATGTGCCTTGAGTTAATGCTGATTGCAGCAGCTGCCAACACGTGAATCTCCATGGCAACAATAATGGTTGCCTAGCAACCATGTTCTTTTAGGGACACTGGAAGTGCCCAAAGGCTTACTAAAAATATATGAGTATAATTCCCCATTAATGCTTCAGCTACCTTTACTGCTGCTCCTATACTGCATTTACCAACAGTGACAGTCAAAGATGCACAAGCCAACTCGCTGAAGGTTGGAATGCAAGCGCTTTGAAATCAGATTGTAATTTCAAATACATAAACATTTTAAAGCTATTTTTTAAATTCAGATTTAAAATAATTAAACATCCACTGTGACTAACACTAGATATGCAATAAGACGTGCCTGTATTTCTTTACAGTGTTCGGATTCATTGCATAAGCCTTCGGTGGCTGGTGTAATTGAATGGAGCATCAGCCATCTTGCAGCACACTCAGACACACACTCACACTGCGTGCATCTCGCAGGCTCTTGCTCAGACCCAGGTGGCATGCGCATACGCTGAGGAACAAAGCATTCCATCAGTGCAAGTGACATCACTGCAGTCAGCTCAGCTGTTTCGACCCACGTTCTAGAAACTGAGAAAGCGAGTAAGATGGACTAATGCAGAAGCCCTTTCAGGCCCATATTGTGAAAGATACTATAAGATGTGTGAAGTATATTCTCTTGTGTGCAGTTCTTAAGTATGGCTTGCCTGTATTTTTAGTAGGTTTATCGTATAAAATGTACTGTTATTTAAAATATGATGTGTGTGTGTGTGAGTGTGTATACAGTCAAACCAAAATTTATTCAGACACCTTCAACATTTTCTCACATTTTCACAGTTTATTCACTATAGTTTAGAAAATGGTAATAAAATATGCCAAGAACTCAAGAGTTAAACTGTCAGAACAAATTCGTCTTGATAATGTCAGATAACTTTGATAGAAAGGTATGTAATGGATTACAATCAACCAATCAGCTGTCAGCTGTTCAGTTTAAGTACACAATTAGATAATACCAATTTAGGTCAACCAATGACCAAGCAATGCTTCATTTTGTTCAGTCTGTGGTGTAAAAGGTCGCATTAGCAATTAAAGAAAAGACACTTAAGGGGAGACATGGCAGGTGAAAACATTGTTTTTTCATGCAGTGGTCAATTTTGAGATTTTGGGCCAATTTGCTTCCTTAACATGTAAGCTTTCATGTCAAAATAAAAAATATGTCAACATTACACATTAAGGTGGTTATTTCATTATATTTTGTCAACTTGTGCCTTTAGATTTCTGCTGTAAATCACCAAAAGTTAGCCTTCTAACGCAACAGAAAAGACGGCAACAGCTGTCACTTGCAAGAGCTAGTAAAAAGAAAGTAAACAACAACAGATTAGATGATGAAACCGCGTCAGTGAATTAGATTCAATAGTTATAGATGGACACACAACAAACAGGACAGTTCGTTTGCAGTTTTTGTGATTGTTGTGTGTTTGCTAAGATAGTTTTCTCTCACACTCAGAGTCAGATATATCCACTTCAGTAGCACCTACAAGCACCAACTTTTCCAGTCTTATACTTAACTATTTTGTGAAGGCTTTTACAGAGGGATTTGTTGATATATCATTCCTATCCTGAGTTATAGGTCCTTTTACTCCAAAAAACATGGTGAAAATAGATTTTTTAAGGCTATTGTCAGTATTCTCTAATTTACTAAAGCACAAAATAAGATATCCAGAATCCCCTCTGTAAAAGCCCTTTAAACTAATATGTCAACAAATAGAACCAAGAATTTTAAACCTGGTCCTTTCCAATTTCCAGATTTTGTTTTGGAAAATGTATGCAAATGAGCGTATATTTAAGTATATAAGGCTGCATTTGCATATTAAAACATTAATTTACACAAAACTTGTAATACATTTTTTTCTTATGTTTATGCCAGTAATAAACTGGAGAAGTTTCACAGCGATATTTTCTCATTTAAAAAAAATCCCTATTCACCTGTAGTGTCTCGCCTCAAGCAAAACATGGTCAGGTCAAAGTGTCTGAATAATTTTGGTCCCAAATTTTTATCAATTCTACTGGTAGTCCACTGTATGAAGAATTTTTGGGTATAATATTTCACAGTTTACTTTATTTTGCTCTCCTCACTTACATAAATGAACTATAGAGTCCTGCACCCACTAGTAAAAATATATCTGGTGTCTGAATAATTTTTGGTTTGACTTTATAATACAGTATGTATGTATATGGATGTCAGTTCAAAAGTTTTGGGATCGGTAAGATTTTTATTGTTTGAAAATATAGTTAAAAAAAAAATACAGTATCAAAAATACAGTAAAAACTGTAATATTGTGAAATACTATTACAGTTTAAAATAGCTGTTTTCTCTGTGAGTATGTTTGAAGCTTATTTTATTCTTGTGATGCAAAGCTGAATTTTCAGCATCATTACTCCAGTCTTCAGTGTCACATGATCCTTCAGAAATCATTCTAATATGCTGATTTGCTGCTCAGGAAACATTTCTTATTATCAGTTGAAAACATTTGTGATGCTTCATATTTTTGTGCAAACAGTGATACATTTTTCTATTCTTTGATGAATAGAAAGTAAAAAAAAAACTGTATTTATTTGAAACAGGACATTTTTTGTAGCATTCCAAATGTCTTTACTGTCACTTTTGATCAATTGAATGTGTCCTTGCTGAATAAAAGTATTAATTTTCGTACTGGCCCCAAACCTTTGAATGTTATGTAGATTTATTGTGACAAATAATTTTACATTTTATTTTTTGTTTTTCTCCAGAAAAGAAACTCAGCCACAGGACGTGTCAGACCAACTTCAGAATATCTACTATTTTCCCAGCATGCCACTGTGGGGGCTTGGTGAAGGGGCGCACCTGCTTGCAGGCTGATAACGCCTCAGCCATACAGTGGATAGGCCAACTTTCCTATCTTTCACTATTGATCCCCTCTCAGGAGATAATGGCTCTCAGACCTGAGTAACTGACTGATTATAGTCACTTGATTCCTTCCCTCACACACACACACACACCAAGTGTGTGTGTATGAGAACACAATAGCGAACCCTCTCTCTCTGGCACTGAAGGGGGAGTTAATGCACGTGCAGCTTAAGCTGTCGCCGCAGCGAACTGGGCTGGGCTGCAGCCGCTGGCCCGGTGCCAGCTCTGCCGTGTGCCCGCAACGTTCCCGTGCAGCCACTGCTCGGCCATGCCCCGCCAGGCACTCTCTCATGCAGAAGAGGGCTGAGGTGGTACTGGCTGAGAGCCAGGACGTGTGCGTGCAGGATGGATGCCATGGGTGCAACGCTACAGGCTGGCAGCAATGGGGAGCATGACGGTATTCAGAGTGGGTGAATGTGCTTTTTGTCTCTGCGCACAGTGCCAGACAGCCTCTAATGAGACGCGTCTTTGTGGCAGGCCTCTCGACATCAAGTGGGCTGGTGGGCTCATTAACCTGACGACGGCAAATAAAAAGCCCCACACAAGAGATGCCATGATAGCATACTTAAGGCTGTTCGAACCCTCTTGCAAGCTTTGTACCCACAGAATTGATGGAACAGCACATGTGAGAGTAGCTTTGGGTGTTTGTCACATTTCTGCTTCCCTAAAATAACTCTGACACAACATACTATCTTCCCAGCATTACCAACAATGATTGACATATTATAAGTAGTACTTTTTGAGCATAGTTAAACAGATAGTTCCGCTATTGTGATCATTGTTGGCACATTCTCCATTCTGAGAAGAACAAAGCGGCAGTAGTTTTGCCAAAATGGACGTTTGGATTAAACCTAAAATGCACACTTTAATTTGAAGAGGATTTGGCTCAGTTTTCTCTGCTCTTAGCAATATGCTTTTATCAAAGCCTGTGGTTTCAGTTTTTCCCATTATTTGAACTATCCTTCTGCAGCCTGATTCCATATTTAAAGTATTTAAAGGGATAGTTCACCCAAAAATTCTGTCATCATTTACTCACCCTCATGTCTTTCCACATCTGTATCTTTCCACACTTTCTACTGTGGAACGCAATATTTTTAAGAACTATACTCTCCTGTACAATGAACTATGCGTCTGTGTGTTTGAGGTCATAATTGTAAGATAAAAGGTCATAATTATGAGATAAAAAGTCAAAATTATGACAAAAAAGTAAATATTATGAGATTTATGAGATAAATATTACAAGTTTGCCATGTCACAATTATGACATGCTAAACCATAATATGAGTTTAAAAAAAAAGTCAAAATGATGACATACTAAATCGTAATTATGAGATAAAGTTGAAATTTACACAAATCAAATTTGAGGTCAAATGTCATAATGACTTTTTAATCTCATAATTTCACTTTAGTATGTCATAATTTTGTCTTTTTATCTCATAATTATGATATACCAAAGCCTGACTTTTTTTTTCCATATGTGACCCTGGACCACAAAACCAGTCATAAGGGTACATTTTTTGAAATTGAGATTTATACATCATCTAAAAGCTGAATAAATAAGCTTTCCATTGATGTACAGTACTGTGCAAAAGTCTTAGGCACGTTGGTATTTTCACACGAAAAATGTTTTTAAGCCAGTTATTTATATCTTTTACTGTAGTGTGTCAGTAGGAAATATCAGTTTACATTTCCAAACATTCATTTTGTAATTAATTGTAATAATCCAGTGAGATTTTTTTTATGCACAAGAAGTCTGATAACAGCCGGTATGATCTGATCTCACCATCATCGAGTCTGTCTGTGATTACATGAAGAAACAGAAAAAACTGAGACAGACTAAATCCAGAAAAACTAAGGCAACGTCTCCCAGACACTTGAGGAAACCTACCTGCAAAACTACAGTACTGTGAAAAGTGTAGGCACTTGTCAGAATGCTTTAAAGTGAGAATGCTGTCAAAAATAATAACATAAATAGCTTTTATTTATGAATTAACTTCTATTAACTAAATCAAATCGATATTTGGGGTGACCACCCTTTGCGTTTAAAACGGCTTTTGTCACCTGCATCTATTCCTACACCTATTCATGTATTCAACCTTGCAGGAAGGTTTCTTCAAGTGTCTTGGAGACGTTGCCTCAGTTATTCTGGATTTATTCTTTTTTCTGTTTCTTCATGTAATCACAGACAGACTCGGTGATGGTGAGATCAGATCATACCGGCTGCTGTCAGACTTCTTGTGCATAAAAAAATAAAAAAAATAAAAATCTCACTGGATTATTACAATTAATTGCAAAATGAATGTTTGGAAATGTAAACTGATATTCCTACTGACACACTACAGTAAAAGATATAAATAACTGGCTTAAAAACATTTTTCGTGTGAAAATACCAACGTGCCTAAGACTTTTGCACAGTACTGTATGGTTTGATAGGATATGACTAGAATAATTGCCGCAAGATACAACTATTGAAAATCTGGAATCTGAGGGTGCAAAAAAATCTAAATATTGAGAAAATCGCCTTTAAAGTTGTCCAAATGAAGTCTTTAGCAATACATATTACTACTAATAATACATTTTTGATATATTTACGTCAGGAAATGTACTAAATATCTTCATGGAACATGATCTTTACTTAATATCCTAATGATTTTCGGAATAAAAGAAAAATCGATAATTTTGACCCAATATATTGTTGGCTATTGCCACAAATACCGTGCGACTCGTGACTGGTTTTGTGGTCCAGGGTCACATATGTGGTGGAAATGGGCTTACTTAATATAAAGAAGAAATGATGACAGAATTTCGATTTTTGGGTGAACTATCCCTTTAAGGATATATATACATAAAGAGCTCTCTGCAGTGTTATGATGTTTAAAAGCGTTTTTATAATCTCTGAAGCATTTGATTGGGTGGCTCGTATGTGTTTGCCTTAATTAGATATTCACCATTTACCACTTTTTCTCTTCCTCTATGATTCTTAATGTGATTAACATTGTAAATTATTTTCCACTGTTTTGGCTACACAGAAACATGCTGTCTTTTTCAGGCTGCGCTATCTAATTCTGGGATGTGGGAGCTCATGCTAAGGATTAGCATTAGTCAGGGTCGCCCTGCAGAGAAAAAAAATGAATATTGGTATAAATATCAAAGAGTTGACTGTGTGCGACACTGACAAATTGCAGTTGAGGCGCCATTAATTAAACGGGATCAGTAATGTGTGTTTAAATGAATTTACTCTTGCATTATTGATTCACTCGCCGCACAAATTATCTTTCGAGGTGCATATGGTGGTTGTGTGTCCGGCTCCCCGTGAAGGATTTGTAAGGGTGAGGTCTGTGGACGTGATCTAGGCCTGAGGATGTGCCCGTCCCCATTTATCTGCCGAGGAAAGCCTGGGGGGATAGAGGAGGGGTGGCGGTGCTTGCTGGCTTTGTTTGCATTCAAACTGCAGATAACAAGGAAGCCCGACTGGTGGCTCAGAGAAATCACTGGCGCTGCCCATGCTGCCAGACTGAATGGTGAATTAGAGAGGTGTGCTTGCGTACTTCACACATGGATGATTGTGTAGCACACGGGCTTTGTTCTTTTCTCTCATTTCCCCTGCTTTTTTCTTCTACCTGAAATAAAGTGCTGACAGCATGCTGAAGCTTCCTCTATCTGTGTTTATTTTGCCTGTGAACCGTTTGGGCACAAGATAATGTCTGATTGCCTTTACTTTGTCGGCATGCGGGAAATAGATTTTTGGAGGGGGTGGAATTGAAATTGCTGCTCTTTTCTCTTTCTAATGTAAAAAAATGAATGCAAATTCTAAATTTAATCAGCCCATAAAAGCCCCCTGCAGCTCTGACATAGATCTGAATTATATTCGATTACATCTATACAGGCTCTCCAATGCATTAAACTCCAACCAGACCAGTGACATTTTCTTTGCATTGTTCCCAAGGGCAAGATCGAGTCTGTCCATGCATCCCAGCATGCCCCTGGGCTCTGGCGGAGTGAGGGAGAGAGTGTGTTAACACGCAGCAATTTGTCAGGACAGCAGCCTTCTCTGAATTGCAGTTCATTGACAGGTACACAATGCACCAAAGGGAAGTGCTCTGACTCGATAAAAGTGAATGATGCCCCCTCCTAGATGTTCACTCTTTCTAATTTCCTGTAATGGACTTTTGTATGCTTTGAGATTTGATCGAAGCGGTCAGTTTTAGGAGTGTGTTAGCCAGTTTGCTTCCTCTCTAATTGTTTCAGAGTAACTCAAAAACGGTGTGGAAAATGATGCTGCTTCTCAGCTGCGTGTGTTTAATCAGAGACAGAGTATATAAATCAACCTAGTTTGCCACCTGCCTCAAATAACACTCCATTCATAATAACTTTCTGATTCACATTTTTATCGGAAATAAAAGTGTACAGTAGCATAAGTCATCATCTGTGTTGGTTTACAGGTATACAGAGAAATATTGACATTTCTTTGTCTGCAGCAATTCGTCAGTGCTGTATGCACAACAATAAAAGTGATTCAGGAGGTGATGATCTTATTTTTACAATGTTTGTATTGATGTTTTGTTTGGGTTCATGATTGGTGTCCTTAGCTAACCACAGAAATAACTGCCATGATATAGTTTCAACAGCAACGCGAATGCTGCTACACTGCAAAAAAATGACTATAATAAAATAAAATATAATAGTAATTAATTTAGTGAGGCTTGTGCTTAAAACAAGTGAAAAATCTGCCAATGGAGCAAGACAAAATAATGGTTTATTCAAGATCTATTCTCTGTTTTCCCCCCCTTAATTTTGCTCAAAAGTAAATGTATCTATGGTTTTTAAATGTATCAATGTTTTTAAAAATCTTACTTTTAATTATATTTTTTTGTCTTGTTTTCCAATAAAATATCTAAACAAGATTGCTATAACAGTATATATATACACACACACACACACACACACACACACACATATATATATATATATATATATATATATACACTGTATGTATACATGTACATCTTTTTAATACAGTTTACTGTATTAATTTAAGCCATTACTATATTTTTTGGGGAAACTTATGCTTAAGCAAATAAACTGTAACTCAAACAGTAGAGTCATGGGTTTGTTTCCTACAAAATGTATATCTTGAATGTAATGTAAGTTGCTTTGGACACAGAGAAAATGGGTGTCAAAATTATACCTTTAGGGGTACAACAGTTTGTCACTGGGGCAGTACCCTTAAAAGGACATCTTTGTACCTTTTTTACTCCTAAAAGGTGCATATTATTACCTCTTAAGGTACTACTATAAACTTTTTTGGTAAAAAAAAAAAAAGAAGAAGAAGAAAAAAGGTACAGATATGTCCTTTTAAGGGTACTAACCCAGTGACAAACTGTTGTACCCCTAAAGGTACAATTTTGTGTGGATAAATGCATCCCTTAAATGCACAAATACATATATTTACATGTGATATACATATTATTTATATGTCATTATAAATACATATTAAAATATTATATTATCACTATTTTGTTATCACAGTTTTGTTCCTGTAAAATTAGATATACTTTGTAATTTTTTTTTTGTTATTATTTCTGCTGTGTAGCTGATTGTGGTAATTTCTAAACAGAATTGTGTCTTTATCAGGTTAAACCACGTTGGATGTTAATTTTGCATTACTGTCCTCCTCGGCGCAGGATAGCTTTGGGTCTGTGGCGAGGTTGGCTAGATTCCCATGGCACAGAGAGCAGCTGCCTGAGTTTCAGGGCTCTGGATAAAACTGTTTTTCTTCCCTGCCGAGAGAGCATAATGACAGTAGGGCCCTTTGGGCCTGCCAGCCATCTGCAGGTACAGGTACACACTCTTCCACCTCCAGCTCTCTCTCTCTCTCTCTCTCTCTCTCTGCAGCGATGCTCTAGCTAACTTCCTCTGCACTTTACACTTGTTGAACGCACCCTTTCCATCTGTCCATCATGGCGCCTGCCCCTAGTCTTGGCATGCATGTGGTGCATCCGCTGCCAAGGGAAGGACAGAGGGAGAAAAAGAGAGATGGTGAGAAGGAGAGCAATAGCAGGCAGTATAGGGCAGATAGCGTATGACATTGTGACAGCAGACAGAGGTCAAACTCAGCAGGCACAGAACCAAGCAATATCATCAGGAGTGGCGCTGTGGGCCTGAACCCCAGGGGCCGACCTCCCTGCCACTGCGTCCAAATCTCTAAATCTGTTTTTGTTTGTGCTATATGTTAATTTGATGCAATTACGCTGTCAATATGTTACAAATAAGCAGCTCATTTTTGATCTCTGCTGATTTATTTTATGGTTAAGCAAGTTTCTGCATGTGGTTTACCTAAACATAGCGTACTGTATGAAAACTCACAAAGCCGTCGTGGGATGACCTAGATAACTGAAGCTGAAACGCTGCTCACCCACATAATATCGCCAGATAATTTATGCAGGATTGGCTCGTTTATCTCTTCTAATCATGGTGGTTATCTGGAAAAAAACAGCAACTGTCATTTCTCTGCCTCACAGAATTTATAGCCTATATTTTAATACAGATTACAAACATATTAGAGATGCATTTGCAGGCAGTGTTTATGTTGAGTACATTATGATGAAAAACAAAACAAAAAAAGACCTCGCTACTCGTGCCTAAATGCAAATCATTTTAATTACAGATGATTAAAATGATTTGCATTTGAAGACGAGTTGCGCAGTATTCATTTATATATATATATATATATATATATATATATATATATATATATATATAAATGAAGGAGAAAAACTTAAATTGTATTTTCTTGTAATACGTACTCCAGTAATCTTTGTTTTATTTACAACTTCGGAAAAAAATTTTTTACACTGTAATTAATATGCCACAATATTGTAGAATATATATATATATATATATATATATATATATATATATATATATAATATGTAGAATATATATATATATATATATATAATATACACACACACATATACACACAGATATATTATAAAATAATATATATTATTTTCCTTCCTTCCCTCACTCACACATACCTATGCACTTAAACACACAGTCATTATTTTGTGCCGCTATGACCCCTGCGCACATACATCATATGAGCTAGAGAGACGGAGGGGAGGAGGGGTGGAAGATGATGGCGTCTTTCTTTCTTTGCCTTTCTCTGTCCTTGTCACTCCCTTTATTTCCTCTTATTCCATGTTTTCATTCGGTTTCACTCCAATTTTCCATTTTTCATGCTGACTTTCTCATTCCTCTCCTTTTTGTTCCATACACACCGACACACAATAGATAATGAAAGTCAAATAATATCTCTGTTTGGCAAAAGGCGTTCACCGGTTCATCCTAAACTGCACTGAAGGTTCAATTAATCTCTTCTTGTGTGTTTATATGCTGGAAAATATCGCCTAGTGTCGAAGGTGATTTGAAATAGAAGAGATCTAATTAACTAATACATTTAAGGTGAAGAATATTTGTTTACAAATTGCTTTGTATTGGTATGCACGCAGTGCTCATGCATGTATGCCTGCATGCTTTCATGAGCGTGTGTGTGTGTTTGTGTGCACACTGGCTTTCACAGACAGTTAATAATGTTGCATATTAATCAGGGCCCAGGCGCCCTATGGCGGATCAAAGCCTTCAGGTTGAGATTTTCTGTCATTAATTTTCTGAGGATGTGGAAGAGGCATTTAACCCAGCTGGGGCTGCCAAATAGAAGGCAAATCGTTCAATGTCCTTCCCATTATATTCTCCTAAAAACCTTAAATGCTCCTTAAAGGGATAGTTCTCCCAAAAAAATAAAACTTTAATTCCAAACCTGTATAACTTACTTTCTTCTGTGGAACACAAAATGAGAATTTTAGCAGAATGGGGACCAGGTGCAAAAAGGACAAAAAAAAAAACCCAGTTACACTTTATTTTAAGGTGTCATTGTTACAGTGTAATTATATATTTAAGTACTAAGTAATATTAATTAATAACATGTACTTACTATAGGGTTAGGGTAGGATTGTGGTTTGATTGAGGGTTAGTTGCATGTAATTATGCATAATTTACTGTTATTACTATGGTAAGTACATGTAACATATGTAACAAGGACACTGTAAAAAGCGACCTAAGGTGTTACCAAAAACACCATAAAAGTATCAACAGTGTGTAAGTCAAGTGTTGTAAGTCTTATCAAGCCATTTTTAGCATTGTGTGAAAAACAGACTAAAAGTCTTTATTCATTGAAAATCATTGAAATCCTTTCTGGACAGACGTGGTCACCATTCACTTACATTTCATGGAAAAGAGCACCTCTGTTTGCGTTCAGTCAGGTTTGCGTAGAAATGTTAGAGAGTAAATAATACTCCCTTTTTTAAAAAATCCCTTTAAAATATCTCTAACATTCAACACAATTCAGTCTGGTGACTATTGAATTCTGTTGGCAAAAATAAAATAAAATAAAATTTGCTAAACATTATACAGCAATTTTTTTAAATGTCTTAAGTAACTGATTTTGTGTTAACTGTATCATGTGAATATGTGTCCATCCTTTAATTTCCAAACACATGCTTTTTAATTGCAAACCCTTCATTACGCTCTTGTTTCTTTTTGTTGTCTTATATCATCCAGGTCCAAGTCCAGGTTAAGCATGACCAGGTGCAGGAGAAAAGTCTTCTTGCTTCCTCTCAGCTGATTAGTGGAGCTGGTTCATTGGTGCAAATGAGGAAGCTTTTATCCTGCTTGAGTATAATCTGCTTGCATCTCTATTGGCTAAAAGCAGGCGTGATGCTGGCGTGACCCAGGCTGGCCCAGGTACTGTCCTCAAAAAGGATACTGACACTAATGTCTTCTGACACACACATCCCCCCATGCCCTTCCTGTTAAAGGTACATACACACACGCTGTGGAAAGAAATTTCCAAAGCCAATGCATGCACTTTTCAATTACATTATTTTTGCATTTTTGTGAAAAAATATTTAAAAAAATATACACCATATTAAAATACACAATCGCAGTGAAGGCGAACGCTTTATAGCTGTCGGCTTTGGTGTAATGGCTGCCTGTTTTCTTCTTATCCTCTTTTGTCCTTAAAAGACGCTGCCTTGCCTAGCTGCACAGATCCTCGAAGCATCTTTCCTATCTGTCCGTCCTTCTCTATGCTGCCTGTTATTTCAAGGAAAGTGCAACCTTTGCCTTGGGCTTTAATTATGTTCAATTTGCTAAGCCGAGCTTGAAAAATTCAGAGGGTAAAAAAGCTCTATGACCTATTTATTAATGCTGTGTTGGGTCTAAAGCTACACTGAGATCAGCACTGCATCACTCAACAATAACACCCATCTCTGGAGAACAGAACGCTTCAATCGCACATTACTCCACAGCACCAAATTCATTATTTTATAATAAATCACTGACCAGTTAAATGACTTTATCATTATTAAAATAAATGTAAAATGTAGTAGTTGAGCGTGATCTGTCTGTGGCATATATTATTTAAAAGAAAATAAAACATATATTTATTCTTTATTTTTATTATGATTTCTTTACGTATTTTTCTCGAACAAGGCATTTTTTGTGACTGTGTTCCTTGTACTGTTTGGTCGAGCTCTGCTCTATCTAAAACGGCGGAAGAGTGAATTCTTTGTGTTGATACAGAAGGAAAAGCATGAATGATTTATGGGTCAATCTGAAGGTTTCCCCAGCAGTGCAGTCACTTCTTCAGCCCTACAGCAGGCAGAGACCCCCTTCCACCCACTGAAACGCTCCCTTCTGCAGTCATGCAAATGAGAACATTCTCCAGCCAAGGCTTTTGACAATTAGTTTTATTTTTAGAGCTTGTCCGATTTAACGATTAAGGCAAGCGTTTGTTATAGTCAGGGAGAATGAAAGCAAGAGAGAGAGAGAGAGAGAGAGAGAGAGAGAGAGAACGTGTGCCATTTGTTTATGTCACACTTGATGTAGTTTAAAAATTTAAAAATATGACATGTTTGACATTATACAAACTTTATGTGAATGATAATGGGGTAATGGGAGTATTTTCTGTCTAGAGTGTGGGGAATATTTTACAAACATTAGATTTATCTGAAGAGGGCATTGTTATTATATAAATCAGATTTTAGTGAAGAAAAAATGGTTGGAATATTGTTCATTTATGCCGTTATAATAAGTTATACAGTATGTTACATATATTTAACACACACACACACACACAAAAAGGTTGGCCTGTGTGCTCCATGCCAGTCGTCATTATGAGTATAGAAAATCTCAATAAAACATGGAAACCCAATGTGTGTGTGTGTGTGTCCAGGTAAACCCTACGTTATGAGGATAAAATGTCCACAAAGATGGCAATATGAGGACAAAATGTCCACAAAGAGGGCAATATCCGCAATCCTTGTCCGTGTGGGGAAATGTTTTTGTCCCCATGAGGATAACCTGAGCTTATAAATCAGACTAAATTATGTTTTTTGAAAATGTAAAAATGCAGAAAGTTTTCTGTCATGGGTAAGTTTAGGTTTAGTGGTAGTGTAGGGGGATAGAATATACCGTCTGTACAGTATAAAAATCTGGTTTATGAGGACACAAATGTGTATAATGACATGAGTATTACAACGTAAGTATGATTTATGAGGACACTTCCTATGTCCTCGTAAACCAAATGGCTTAAAAACATACTAAATAGTATTTTTTTTTTTTATGTAAAAATGCAGAACGTTTTCTGTGATGGGTAGGTTATGGGGTAGTGTAGGGGGATAGAATATACGGTTTGCACAGTATAAAAACCATTACGTCTATGTAGAGTCCCCGTAAACCACATGTGTGTGAGAGAGAGAGTGGAGAGTCCCCTGTTCTCCATAGCACACACCTCTCCATCTTCACAATTCAACTGTGTGGGAAAGATGTTATCAAGGTTATATTCAGTTCATATGTCAACATCGTGAATTACTTTATTTAGAGAGCAACCACTTAAATATTTAAATGCAGAAAAAATGCTTTTGTTTTTACAGTCACTGTTCATCCAAAATACAAAAAGCATCCTGTACATTTACTGATGACAGGTTTGGGGTGTTAATTTGTAGTTATAATTAATAGAAAGCAAAATATTTACTGTTGCCACACTGTTTTTTGCCACACTGTTACCCTGAAGCCTGCACAGAAATAGCAATTTCAACTGAAGTGTGTTTGTCCCGCTCACCTTCCACTCTTAACCAGTTTCCTTACTAAAAACACAGAGGATTCTGAGAGCTTACATTATTTGATAATGACATTATTATTTTTGAATGTTTCTAAAAGCAATTTCTTTGGTATCTTTTGGTTTCCAAATTAGTGTTTGACTCTCAGAATGATCCTGAAAAGACATAAATGGGGAAAAATTGATTATTCCATCTCCTAACCCTATGACCCTTAATTATCAGCTATGTTATTTAAGTCTTAATTCCGAAAAGAAGAAAAAAAAACATTGATTTTGTAAAACAGTGATTTGAATTATAAACAGGCTGACATATTCCACTCAAATATTATCTCATTTTCTCCTTAGAGGTTATACAGTAATGTTCAAAAAGACATTTTCAGTGATGATGTATTAAATTGATTAAAAAATACATTTATAATGTTTCAAATAAATGCCATTCTTTTAAACTTTCTATTCATTAAAGAATCCTGGAAAAAAGAATCATGGTTTCCTCAAACATATTAAACAACTGTTTTAAACATGGATAATAATAATAAATATTTCTTAAGCACCAAATCAGCATATTAGAATGATTTCTGAAGGATCATGTGACACTGAAGACTGGAGTAATGATGCTGAAAATTCAACTTTGCCATCACAGGAATAAATTACATTTTACAATATATTAAAGTAGAAAACAGTTCTTTTAAATTATTATAATTTTTCATAAATTTACAGATTTTTAATCCAACAAATATAGTAGTAATTGGTGAGCATAAAATATTTCTTACCTTACCTTTTGAACAGTAATGTATATTCTAGTGCTGGGCAATCAATTAATCGCGATTAATCGCATCCACAATAAAAGTTTGTGTTTACATAATATATGTGTGTGTGCTGTGTTTTATTATTATGTATATATAAATACACACACATGCATGTATATATTTTAGACAAATATATATTTATATAAAAATATATATATAAGATAAATTATATAAATATACAGTATATACATGCAAATATTTCTTTAAAATATACACAAAGGAGTGTGTATTTATATATACATAATAATTAAGCACAGCACACACACATATATTATGTAAACACAAACATTTATTTTGGATGCGATTAATTGCGATTAATCAATTGCCCAGCACTAGCCCATTTCTGCAGCAAATTTGGATTATGTCGTAATGTAATATATACATGATTTAAACTGCAAAATTAACCTCAATAGTTTTGGAGTTGTGAATAATTAGATCAGCTTTCATGAATGCAAATAAACAAATGCTAATATCCCCCAATTATTCATGGCAATAAAGACTTCTTGCATATTCATATTTGGTCCAAGAATGCTGCAAGAACTAACATTTTGCATATGCATACAGTTTTATAAATTCTAATGGGTCATTGAAGATGAAGCTCTTTTAGAAGTTTGTACAATATAATAAATGCATCCCTCATCTAATCTTTCTTCCCATATGAGTTAGGCATGACTAGTCGTCCTGTTCGCCACAAGGATGTCTGACCTCCAAAGCCCAGGTGAAGGTAACAGCTCCTTTTGACAAGGTACAAAATATTGAAGTTGTTCAGTTTCCATCCATATTAAATGTTCATAACGACACCCTCCAATGGCTTCATTTATGGTTATTTGTTTACTTTTCAGTTGGAGGATAGAGAGATAGCATTGCTATATTTAAGGATCTTTACACTGGTAGCTCCATCTCACTTCACCTACGATTCCAGTTAATCGGTCTGTATTGATCTCCCTGATGACGACGCATTTGATTGTGTTGTGACAGAAAATGTCCCAACGCTATAATCTTTGTTGGTGGTGGCAAAGAGCTTTCAAAATAGACTCACAACACATTTAAGGCCTATTGTGTCACAATATAAAGACCAAGTGCATCACTAATGCAATTTGACTAGCCCGTGCAATTGTGTGGAAAAAGGTAGCGCGTTTTCATGGGAGGGGAAAAGCTTTTAAACTGTCACCTCAACTGTCTCCCCTCCAGAGAGGAAACCTTTTAACTGGGAATGTCCTCTTGTTGGCCTAAGTTCTCTAATGGTGGAAAAACAGTGCATCCTTCCATAATAGGGTGACGGTCTTTGGTTTTTCACTCGCTAATAAGCATTTGTCTCATTCTCTTAAAGGAAAGATACTAGATTGAACGGAAGTAATGGTAAAAATGTAGTCAGTTGCTGTGGAACACAGTATAACACAGTCTTATTGTTCATGTTGTTCCAAACATGCATTTCTTTCTTCTTTTCATGCTCTTTTTCTGTGCAATTACAATAAACGGGGAGCTATTCAAAGCTTTCAAGCATCAAAAAGAATGCAAAATCATCATAAAAGTAGCCTATATGACTTGCATAATGTATTTCAAGACTTAAAGGATAGTTCAACCAAAAATGAAAATGATCCCATAATTTACTCACCCTCAAGCCATATAGGTGTAAATGACATTCTTCTTTCAGAATCCTGGCTCTTCCAAGCTTTATAATGGCAGTGAATGGCAGCCCAAAATTTGAAGACCAAAAAAGTGCATCCATCATTATGAAAGTAATCCACACGGCTCCGGGGGGTTAATAAAGGCCTTCTGAAGCGAATCGATGGGTTTGTGTAAGAAAAATTTAACATGTTATAAAGTAAAATATCTAACTTCCGTCAGACCGCCTTCTGTATTCAAATTGCGGAAAAAAACTTAACTGGCGTGACGTTGACGTTGGACGTAGCGTAAGCATTTTGAACTGCGAGAGGTGCTACACTTTCTTCGTAAGTACGGAAGGCGGTCCGCCGGGAAGCTAGATATTTTACTTTTATAAAGTTTTAAATATGGATATTTTTCTTACAAAATCCATTGATTCGCTTCAGAAGGCCTTTATTAACCCCCCGGAGCCGTGTGAATTACTTTTATAATGGATGGATGCACTTTTTTGGTCTTAAAATTTTGGGCTGCCATTCACTGCCATTATAAAGCTTGGAAGAGCCAGGACATTTTTTAATATAACTCTATTTGTATTCGTCTGAAAGAAGAATCTCATATACACCTAGGATGACTTGAGGGTGAGTAAATCATGGGGTAATTTTCATTTTTGGGTGAACTATCCCTTTAAGATTAGACTAGTGTCAATAAATTATTCAGTGAATCAATTATTATTTTCAATGAATCAATTAAGAGCTTACATTATTTGAGGCCCTAACAGGTATTCTTTGGTTTTCAAGTTAGTGTCTGACTCTCTAAATGACCCTGAAAAGACATTCATTTTTCAGTGAATCAGTTGATTCAGTTCACAATTCTGTCTATGATTCATTCACAAACTAGACTGATTCGGTTCTTAAAGTAGATTATCGGTGAATAACGGATTGAATTCAAGTCATATAGACTGCTTTAATGATACATATGATTCTTTTTATGGTGTTTTTTGCATCCTCTTTCAAGCTTCAGTATCCATTTAATGTAATTGCATGGAAAACACTGCTCAAGATGTTCTTCAAAACTTATTTTGTGTTCCACAGAAGAAAGAAAGTGAGTAAATGATGAAAGAGTTTTCATTTTGGGTGAATGATTCCTTTAAGCCCGAGGGAGATGAGATGTCAGCCATGATTCAGAGTGGCTCCTTTTATCAATTTGTTTATTTCCACTTCTTGATCTCACTGGAGAATCTCTGAAAAAATATACAAGTGAAGTCATTCATTTTAATCCCCCCCCCCATACTTAGCAACCCACACAGCTCTGTATCATGTAAATAGTAGCTTTTTTTGGATGACTCTGTATGCTGCAATGAAACTCTCTGTAACTGTGAAATAAATGTAAATAAATGTAAAAAAAATGCTCAAAGTTCAAGATTGTTTATTTAAAAAAATGAAATTATTATTAGCCATGACAAAGATGATGTGCCTGCGTTTCGCGCACACCATGCATGAATAATGTATATGAAGCCTTGGGCTATAGATTGAGTGTGAATATTCATTAATTTGTTTGCCCTTTGGGAGCTAATGCATATTCAAACAAAGGCATGCTCAAGCCCCTGTTTGCCAACTTGTCTGTCCACAGTTTGTGCGAGTAAATGACAGAGTACACGCCGATAGCTCACTTCAGTGGGACTCGAGTCAGTGTCTGTCCCTCTTAACAACTTTACAAGAAAATCACGTCAACTTTGCTAGTGGGTAAATGGTTTAAACTTAGATGACTTATTTCACAGAAGAAACCCAGCTAGCTATCTAAGTGCTAAATCACTAAATCCTATTACTTAGCTGGACAGAATCAGCTCTGATTGTAGCAGACCTGCACTGCCCAGGTCAAGACTTATAAGCCTCAGAATAGCCAATTGGCTTCAAACAGGGACTGCTCCAAAAGTGTGAACTATAGTCAGTCCAACTGCACTACGTACACTGGACAAAAGCAGTGTCAAGGGTTCAGGTTTTGGCTGGTTAACATACTGTAACACTATTAGCCCCTGCTGGTAGATATTGTAACTACACCATCTGGACCCCCAAAAACAAAAACTTTTTTTTTCATTGGCAGCACTGAAAAAAAGTATCCCACCTTTTAATTGTTTAAAAATAAATCATAATAAATCACCAGTTACTATCCCTAATTATTACAATTATAAACAATATTAATCTTTTATTATTGTTGTTGTTTAATAAATTATACTAATTCACTAGCTTTTCACTAGCTAATTGAAAATTATTATTATTATTTAATAATGATAAAACTAAATTATAATTCACTAGCTAATTATTAATTATTTAATTATTGCAATTATAAAATAATAATAATGAATTATTATTATGAATTAAAAATTTATTATTATTTGTATTATTATTATTATTATTATTATTATTAACAGTAGTAGTATTTATTTTTGTTTGACAATAATAAATAATAATAATTCATTAGCTACTAGCCCTTTATTAATTAATTTATTTTGCTTGACATCACTGATTATAATTCACTAATATTCACTAGCTAATTATTAATTATTTAATTATTGCAATTATAAAATAAAATGAATTATTATTTTTATTATTATTATTAAAAGTAGTATTATTTATTTTTGTTTGATAATAATAAATAATAATAGTTCACTAGCTACTATTTATTTATTTAGCTTGAAGGTCACAGCTCATGCAACTTGGGACTGCGCACGTTCTTATGGTGCCATAGCTACTATTCTTAATTATTTCAATTGAAAAATAATATTATTATTATTATTATTATTATTATTGTATAATAATGATAAAAATAAATTGTAATTCACTAATATTACTAGCCATTTATTTATTTATTTATTTGAGGGCTGTTAAATGTGTACATTTTGTCCTTTTTCCCCCTTTTTTTGGCTTGACGTCACAGCTCAGGATATTGGATAGCAGGATAGCAGATTCTTATTCTTATAGCAGATTCTTATGGTACCATCAGTGATTCGTTTTCATGGTGTGTCCAGAGTAATTGGTCACATTGCATATACAGATAGCTTTCTCCAGGTATTACTGCCTTGATTTGAGTGATAGTTGACATGTAACCCATTGTTTAGAATCATGATGGACATTTGAAGGACAATTATCTAAAACATTCTAGAGAAAGCATGTTCAATTTTGTTAGGTGACATAAAAAGATATCACTTTGCTTTAATGTTAAAAAGCAATGATTTAGCCCCTTCCTCATGTCCTGCTCTGCAAACATTTAATTTACACTGGTTACATCACCTCTCACCTACAATGCAGAAATGCTATTGAGGACAAATTGCTTTTGTTTAGATGTTGATTTGCACAGAGTTCATCAGCGACCTCGAGCTCAGGCTGCCCTCAGAGTGAGGGTGGGGTGCTGAATGGACCAAGATGAATGACTCATTAGCTATAGATTGATCACAGGCTGTAGGCCCACACGGACATTTCAGTCATTAATATTCCAATTTAATTATTCTGCCGGCTCGGCACGCATGTTGACTTTGTAGCCCTAATTGACACGTCACCATGTGATATATGAATTATAATAATGAACGTCATTTTGGTTTTAATAGTTTGTGTGTTTTGCGCAACGTGTGTGTGTGTGCAAGTACATTCCTGCACCGAGGATTCATACATACTAAACATTAAGGCATTTATCAATGCAGTCTAATCAGTTACTGTCTCAAACACTCTGACCCAAAAGGTCATCAGCAGTTCTATATGAAGTGGCATTGAAAATGTAGATAAAACCAAAACTTTAAACTATGAATGATCTAATTCTGTACTTAGGCAAACGCTCAGTGCAGGATGACCCAGATAGCCTGTGGGCTTTGGTGGGTTGTGTTCGAGATAAAAACCAGTGTGTGTTTTGTCATTGTTAACACTTCCTGTTCTGACGGGTGTCTGTGGAGTCGTTTGTCATTGCAGGTGAATAAACAGTCTTGTTTCAGCTTCTTCTGTTACCTCACTGGAATTGAAGGAAAGAGAAACTTAATTTCCTGAGTAACATGATAAATTACACATGCATTTATACCTATCTCTATTTTATTTCACTATTCCATCCAATCTGATCTGTAAACAGGTTATTTATCAATGCATAGTCGTTGACATCCCTAATAGGGTGCTAGTGCAAAAGGTGAATCAAAACCCTGTGCATCAGCATGTCTTAATCTCAAAGGCCATAATCTCGGATTATTACTCATACGGAAATGGATCAGTTTTGGTTCATGTGCGATACTGGTGCAACTTGCACATGCTTTTGCATACAAGTGTGTGTATGTGTGTTATTTCATTTTGTGTTAAAATGCACTTATGCATGTATAAATATATATATATGCACGTGTATGGCACCAGAGCAGTCATCGGGATGTGGGAGGTGCATGACTGTGTCAAGTGGACTGTGATTGGTCGGTTTTTGGAGAAAGCCTCTGTGTTGCCGAATCTGAGAAACAGCTCAGATAGGGTATAAATGATTATACATGACAGAGCTCAAGATGCATGTTTTGACAAAAGACCTTCAAGATGTTCAGACCTGGGTAATGAAAGAGTCAGTTCTAGGAAAAACAGTCATGATATGAAACAACTGCATTTTTCAGTTTGATCAGGTAATTTTAGGAAATATTTGTAAGCTTATATGTATAGCCCATTTATTACATGCTATTTATGTGTGCACTAACTAAAATTGTTTTAAAAATCTGGTCACGTTTTATAGGTATCTAAGTATTATTTGCTTACCTCAATTGTTTACTATTGAGGTGGGATACGGGTAATATTAGGGAAGATTTGATGGTATGGTGTTTTATGGGTGGGTTAAGATGTAAGGCTAGGGTCATCGGTGTAATTCGAGGTGTAATTATGCAATTATATGCAGGTATTTTAAAATATAAGTATGCACTGTAAAACCATGTATGTACACAATAAGTGCATTGTATACAATTATTAATTTAATGTTAGACATATTTAAAGATACTTAATATGAAGTGGATCCAAACATATTTAAATTTTTTCTTTGTTGTTTATAAAGGATGCTATTAAATATGCAGACTGAATACTGATGTCCTATATATTTCTACATTCAATATATATTATGGACTACTATATATATACACTCACCTAAAGGATTATTAGGAACACCTGTTCAATTTCTCATTAATGCAATTATCTAATCAACCAATCACATGGCAGTTGCTTCAATGCATTTAGGGGTGTGGTCCTGGTCAAGACAATCTCCTGAACTCCAAACTGAATGTCAGAATGGGAAAGAAAGGTGATTTAAGCAATTTTGAGCGTGGCATGGTTGTTGGTGCCAGACGGGTCGGTCTGAGTATTTCACAATCTGCTCAGTTTCTAGAGTTTACAAAGAATGGTGTGAAAAGGGAAAAACATCCAGTATGCAGCAGTCCTGTGGGCGAAAATGCCTTGTTGATGCTAGAGGTCAAAGGAGAATGGGCCGACTGATTCAAGCTGATAGAAGAGCAACTTTGACTGAAATAACCACTCGTTACAACCGAGGTATGCAGCAAAGCATTTGTGAAGCCACAACACGCACAACCTTGAGGCGGATGGGCTACAACAGCAGAAGACCCCACCGGGTACCACTCATCTCAACTACAAATAGGAAAAAGAGGCTACAATTTGCACGAGCTCACCAAAATTGGACAGTTGAAGACTGGAAAAATGTTGCCTGGTCTGATGAGTCTCGATTTCTGTTGAGACATTCAGATGGTAGAGTCAGAATTTGGCGTAAACAGAATGAGAACATGGATCCATCATGCCTTGTTACCACTGTGCAGGCTGGTGGTGGTGGTGTAATGATGTTTTCTTGGCACACTTTAGGCCCCTTAGTGCCAATTGGGCATCGTTTAAATGCCACGGCCTACCTGAGCATTGTTTCTGACCATGTCCATCCCTTTATGACCACCATGTACCCATCCTCTGATGGCTACTTCCAGCAGGATAATGCACCATGTCACAAAGCTCGAATCATTTCAAATTGGTTTCTTGAACATGACAATGAGTTCACTGTACTAAAATGGCCCCCACAGTCACCAGATCTCAACCCAATAGAGCATCTTTGGGATGTGGTGGAACGGGAGCTTCGTGCCCTGGATGTGCATCCCACAAATCTCCATCAACTGCAAGAGGCTATGCTATCAATATGGGCCAACATTTCTAAAGAATGCTTTCAGCACCTTGTTGAATCAATGCCATGTAGAATTAAGGCAGTTCTGAAGGCGAAAGGGGGTCAAACACAGTATTAGTATGGTGTTCCTAATAATCCTTTAGGTGAGTGTATATATATATACATAAAGAAAAGGTATGTGAACCCCTTGCAGAATCTGTGAAAATGTGAATAATTTTAACAGAATAAGAGAGATCATACAAAATGCATGTTATTTTTTATTTATTACTGTCCTGAATAAGATATTTTACATAAAATATGTTCAATTGTCTTCAGTGTGAAAAGATGGATCTCAAAATCATACAGTCACTGCTGGAAAGGGTTCAAATATGCAAAAGATGCTGGAAAACTGAAGAATTTGCAGGACCTGAAGGATTTTTCTGAAGAACACTGGACAGTTTAACTGTTTAGGTCAAACAAGGGACTCAAGAACAACCGTGGATCATCCAGGGAACGACACAGTATTAAGAATCAAGGGTACATAAACTTTTGGGGTCATTTTTATAAATTCAGCTATTTTGACTATTTTGACTATTTGTGGACTATATGTAAACATCTTTCAAGTAAAATATCTTATTCAGGACAGTACTAAATAAAAAATAACATGGATTTTGTATGATCTCTCTTATTTCGTTAAAATTATTTACATTTTCACACATTCTGCAAGGGGTTCACATAATCTTTCTTGCCACTGTATGTATTCCATATATATTAACATTTATATAAGTTTTAATAACGTATGTCTACCACATTCATCAGTGGTTGTGTAACTCTCATTTGTGCTGCGGGCTGCATTATCTCCTGCATTATCTGGCTTTTTCCTGTTTTTTAGCATCTTGGATTACATTTCCAGCAGTGTTTCTTTTAATAAGTCCTTCTCAGACGGACTCAGAGGTTAATGTAGAGCAGTAGCTCTCGCCTGTAGGCGCAGCATAAATGAGATTGAACATTGACTGTCTGTGTGTAGGACTGTTCCCACAGCTCTTAATTTGAACAGGTTTTGCTCCAGGGACTTCATGTGCCGTGAGACTGCAATTTCCAGCCCGATAAAAGACTCTCGGCTCTTTTGGCCAGTTTCTTTACTGCTGTCATATTTATTTAAAAGTGTAGATTATGAACATGTATACGTTTGCGGATAGTTTTGTACACCTTGCATGCAAAAGGTATTTTGTGGTATTCAAAATGATGAGATTATTGATCTGCCACATTCTTATAAAAAAAAGGTTTCTTAAAGAGTTATATCAGGCTCTTCATACACTGTAAAAAAATATTTTCATATTTCATATATATCACAAAATTTTTTCTTCTATTATATTAACTTAGATAATTAATTTGGTTCAGATAACATAATATTTAGACTTTCTGTTGATTAAATCTCCTTCATTGTATTAACTCAGTTTTTTAATTTCAATGAACTTAATTTTAGGGCTGGCTTACCCCCTTTTTTTTTAGTTAAACCAACAATATTTTTTAACAGTGTAGGGTTCCCATCATTTGTGGATTTTTTATTATTTTATAATTTGATTAAATTTCATGAATTAAAGAGTTTGTAAACATATTTTATCACTAGAAAACGTCTCGGTTACTTATGTAACCCTCGTTCCCTTAAGGAGGGAACGGAGACGTACGTCGGAACTGACCGACGAATTGGGGATCATTTTCAGAGACCAATCTACTTCGAGTGTATAAAAACAAGCCAATAACGTTGGCATGCGGCCCACGCACAGGTATAAATACGGAAGTGGAATACCGCATCCTGGCTTTTCCAACTGAGATGCCGAAAAAGTGACTCGGCCCTTCAGCGGAAACACAGCACCTGGCGACGGTACGTACGTAACCGAGGGTTACATACGTAACCGAGACTTTCCCTTTCAGTCGGTCACGTTCGACGTACGTCGGAACTGACCGACGAATTGGGGATCCCTACCAACACGCAAGGGAGGCTGGCCCTTCCAGCGCCCTGCTTGAGCTCGCTGGAGTGCTCCTAGGTTGGAGCAGGAGTCAGGGCTCCAAGCAGGGAAGTTCGGCACAGCTGTTTCTGCAAGACCCACTCAGCGTGACTATTGGATAATGCTGGGAAAGGGAGGAGAGTTGGAATACTCATAAGGATTAACCTAGCATGATAGTACTACCTATGGCAGTCTCTGGGGTGGAGACAATAGACGAACGTATCCGGCCCAGCGTGTGGGAGTGGCGTTGCAAGCTGACACAAGAACGGGCACGTCGCGCCTACCGGCCACTGGGGACAAGTACACGGGTAGAAACTGGCTCTACATGGAGGCTATAAAATCTAACGAACGTGTTAGGTGTCGCCCAGCCCGCAGCTCTGTCAGTGAGGCGCCTTGAGCCAGCGCCCAGGAGGAGGCCACACTCCTAGTTGAGTGTGCTCGCAACCCGAATGGGCAAGGCACATCTTGCGATTGATATGCTAAGACAATAGCATCCACTATCCAGTGGGCTAACCTCTGCTTGGAGACAGCCTTTCCCTTCTGCTGGCCTCCGTAACAGATGAAGAGCTGCTCTGAGGTCCTAAAGCTTTGAGTCCGATCAACGTAAGTGCGAAGAGCGCGGACGGGACATAACAAAGCCAGGGCTAGGTCTGCCTCCTCCAAAGGCAGCACTTGCAGGTTCACCACCTGGTCCCGGAAGGGAGTGGTGGGAACCATGGGCACGTATCCGGGCCGGGGTCTCAGGATGATGTGAGAGTTGGCCAGTCCGAACTCTTGGGACAATTTGTTGACCGAAAGTGCATGCAGGTCCCCTACCCTCTGGATAGAGGCCAATGCAGTCAGGAGTACTGTCTTTATGGACAGGATTTTTAACTCTTCAGACTGCAAAGGCTCAAAGGGAGGGCTCTGAAGTGCCCTGAGCACCAGAGCTAAGTCCCAAGAGGGTACCGAGTTTGGACGAGGAGGATTTAGTCTCCTCGCACCTCTGAGGAACCTGACAATTAGGTCGTGCTTCCCTAAAGACTTACCTTCGACTGCGTCATGATACGCCGCTATTGCTGCTACGTACACCTTGAGGGTGGAAGGAGACAGCCTTCGCTCCAACCCATCTTGCAGGAAAGAAAGCACGACACTAACCGAACACTTCCGGGGGTCTTCCTGGCGTGAAGAACACCACTCAACGAATAGATTTCACTTCAAAGCATAGAGGCGCCTCGTAGAGGGGGCGACTGACGAGAGAGCTTGTCAGCTGTCTGGTTCAGCGCACCAGGGATGTGAATGGCCCGAAGCGACCTCAGATGCTTCTGACTCCACAGGAGGTGATGGCGGGCGAGTTGCATCATGCAACGGGAGCGTAGACCACCCTGACGGTTGATGTACGCAACGGCCGCAGTGCTGTCCATACGGACCAGTACGTGTTTGCTCTGAAGCGGGTTGCATCAAAGTTGCATCGCCACGGACCGCTCGACTGGGGAATCCCCACGTATCCCTTAGCCGAGCCACAATCGAGGGTAGTGAGGACGGAGGAGTCACTTGATCGGTTTCTGGCACTGTAGGGTGGCGTCCATGACTTTGTGAGCTCACACCCGAAGGGGGCAACGCAGCCGAATCCTCATCTCCAGAGCCCATTATCTCGTCCTCCAATGCAGCTATCGAAATCATATCCTCAGCCGGAGCCCCGAAAGAGACGGCCGGTCCCCCATGGCAAGGGCCAGGCCTCTCTTCAGGAAGCTCCAGCGGCGCAGCGGAGGGGGAAGGGGTCCAAGGGGCTTGTTGGCCCGTCGGGGAAGCCCTCACAGTCACCCTCAGGTCTCCACCAAAGGCATCAGCCAAAGTAGCAGCCCTCTGCTTCACAGCGGGAGGACCACTAGATCAGGGATACGCAATGGGACTCCACCCCTTTTGAGGTACTCGAGCCTAGACCGTAGAACTGCGATGGTCATGTTCCCGCAGTGGGAACATGAGTCATTCACGAACGCCGCCTCAGCGTGCTGAATGCCCAAACACGTGAGACAGCGTTCATGACCGTCAACTGGTGACAGAAAACGACGCCATCCAGAAACACACGGTTTGAATGACACGGAAATGCTCTTTTAGCAGTGCTGAAGCACTCAGGGAGATGGCCGCGGCTCACAGCGGTCCGATAGTGCAAGCCCACGTGTGAGCACTCAACAAACGGAAACGCCCAGCCAACCAACACAGGAACAGTGCACGCTGCAGCGGCCACTCGCTGAATCGCGCCGTCACACCAGCACCAGGTAAGAGAGCGATCTTCCTCCAAGACTTGTGAAAACATTCTTCATAGAAACAGCTTGAACTGCAAACCGTTTGGCTCCAAAGTTGAAAGCGAGGATGCAGTATTCCACTTCCGTATTTATACCCACGCTGCGGGGCGATGCGTGGACCGCATGCCAACGTTATTGGCTCGTTTTTATACACTCAAAGTAGATTGGTCTATGAAAATGATCCCCAATTCGTCGGTCAGCTCTGACGTACGTCGAACGTGACCGACTGAAAAGGAAAATACATTTATCCTTATATAGAACCTTTTATAAAGGGCTCTTTAAATTTGAGTTTTCTATATAGAATCCCATTGAACCTTTTTTTCTAAAGCCACATTTCCACTGCAGGAACTTTCCCCAGGAACTAGTGACTTTGGGGTGGTACTCGGTGTGTTTCGACCGCAGGAACCGGGGTCTAAATAAAGTTCCAGGTAAAGATTTCCCCCTCAAAACGGCCCTGCTCGCGAGGTAGTACTTTTTTCAAAGTTCAGGAACCTTTGGGGGCGGGACTTGGGTGCTGAACATGCTGATTGGTTGAGTTCATGCAGCATTTTGATTGGTCGACTCGACGCAGCATTTTATTTCAACCACTATTTTTAAAAGTCTGTTGCGGACGCGGTGCGCTGCAGTGAGAGTTGATTGCTATTCAAATCAACAATGGAGTTTAAAAAATACGAGTAACGGGCCGACGACGAGGTTCAGGCTTTATTCAATTTATTTGCAAAGGACAAAATCCAGTGGGAACTGTAAAGTCAACACGCGCAGTCCTATGTCACGGGACTAATCTTCACGGTACTTTAGACCGCGATGGAAACGCAGACAGCAGCAGGTCTGGGGGAAAATAGAGTTCCTGGGACAAATTGTTCCGGGTAATTTCGGTGGAAACGGGGTTTAAGAGCGTATAATATTAGAAATGTAATGTATGAGAATTTACTTTACAAGCACACTGGATTTCATCCATTTTGAGACAACATTTGCTCTTATAAAGACTCAAAGCACAGATCAACCAAAAACAAACAAATACATATTTCAATGTTATTTATTAATACTCTGAAAGTGAATAATTTTCAATAAATATTCTGCTAAAAAGCAGCACTGCATTTTTAATAAATTAATGTTAATATTTATTCATGAACAAGCCTTTTTTTTAAAAATCACTTTTAAATAACAATTTGCAAATAAATGCCATTTATGTCTAGTAGCTAAACAAACAGTGCCCAATTAATTTGCTTTCACTTGTTTTGCCAACATATTTATGTGTTTTTTGATTACATTTTGATTTTGTGCATGTCTGATCTGAAAGGAAGAGTTGTTCTGTTTCACTTTAGATGTTCACTGCATTTATAGCCGTAATCTGGCCGTCCCATTCCTATAAAAGTGATATTAAACTAGGCCCATTCAGAAGAAATTAATGCACCATAATCTGCTCAGCCCAGATTAGATATTCAAATCAGAACAAATCATCAGGATGACACAGAGTGCACAAGCCGCAGGCTTTGAGTATATTATTTTCTCTCAGCATTATTCTGGTTGGTTGCAGGAGAGAGAAGTAATGGGCTCTAGTGCTGGATGTTTTAACTCACACACACACACACACACACACACACACATGCAAGATTATTCCGGAGAGCTGCCAGAATGAATATTAAAACATTTTCAGATTGTACACGTCCAATGCCTTATTACTCCCATCCTACAGCGCTAGTCATAAAACTAGCCAAAATGGAAGGTGACATAATACGTAGCTGAAATTGAATAAAATAATGAACACACAATTTAATACAAAATGGAGGTCATGCCATGATTTAGGACATGTGTGTGAAATAAGAAGAATTTACTTATTTATGACACTGATTTAGGAAGGTGATCCATGACATCGTTATAATGACCAATGACAGAGCACCTTTGACATTGTCAATGGCTGAATATGTGAGTGTTTGTACACAGATGAGTGTGTATATGAGTGTGTTGCTGTGCAGTCAGGGAGCAGGTGAGAACGGTGATGCTGAGGGGAGAGGGTAACGATCAGGATGGGCTGTTTTTCAGTCAGGCCTGTCAGACCTGCAGCTCAGCAGCCTGTCAATGCCAACACAAAGCTGAGAGACTGGAATACATTTCATCCCTGGCCTCCTACAGGTCAGCAATGACAGGCCTGTTCTTCAATTACCAAGCATCACTGCCTTTTCTCTCTCTGTCACACACACAAATGCACACACCTATCACATGCATGTGATGTATGTATGCAGTTTAACTGCATGTATTTTATGTGTGCATATGTGCACTGTGAACCTGGTTTGAGTAGAGCCAACTCAAATTAAACAAATTAGTTAATTTAGTATTTAGAACTTTCTTTTTCTTTTGAGTTCACAAAACTGAAACATTTTAAGTAATCTGAATTGTTTCATTGTTTTGAGTTTTATGAACTTGTTTCTTTTAATTCAGACAAAGTTAAATTGAACTGAAACTGGGCTGGGATTTCTATTTCCCAGCATGCTTTCCATGACACTCAAAAGAAATGCCAAAATTAAGTTTTATATTATAGTTTTCTTTTTTTTTTCTTTTTTTTTCGTGCAAGATAAACATTAAGTGGGAGATTTAGTAGTGTTTAATGTTTTGTTATGCTAGTTTAGAAGAGTTTCTGTTATGTTGGGTTTTTTTAGGGTTACCATCACAGTGATGAGCGGAGCATGCAGTTTGAGAACAGATATATGTTAAATTTTAGCAAGATAAAGCTAGTCAAGTTTCCACTACTAGAAGTTTGAGATTACGTGATATTTTTAAGTTATATGTATGAATTAGCTTACTCAAATATTTCAAGTTCAGAGCAATTCAAATGTATGATTACAAAATAAAAATCTGCAAGTTCTGCTTACTTAAAAAAATTGAGGAAACTAATGCCTACATTTTTTTTTAGTTCCTCCAATTTATTCGGGTTTACAGTGTGTATATGTGGATTTTTATACACATTTTCATATTTAATATATATCACAATTTTTTTTCTTCTATCAAATCAACTTAGATCATTTATGTGGTTCAGATAACATAATATTTTGAGTTTCTGTTGATGATCTCCATTGTATTAACTCACATTTTTTATTTCAATTAACTCAAAATTTTAAGGCAATCAGGTTACTTACTTTTTAAGTTAAACCCACAATCATTTTTTACAGTATAATTTATTTGTCTGTTAACAATATCCAACAGTGGATATACTGTATGAGCATGACAGGAGAATTCTGTGATTTTTGTCTTATTTTTCTAAACCAACAAATGCCATTTTCTTTACACCTAAAAAGGAGTATTGTGAACATTATGTGGTGGAAATTACATTTTAGTAATCAAAAATGATTACTACCTACAAAGGACCACCTCCTTTGTCTTACTAAGGCTAATTTCATAGCATTTTATGTACCTACATACAATTAATAATATTTTCACACATTTTGCATACTTTAACAAAGCTGTAATTTTGTCATATTATGCAAAAAAAAGATAAGTAAAATAAAACATTTTAAATTATGCATAAAAATATTCTGTTGATATTTATGTTTTTTTTTTTTTCATGCATCACGTCTCATATCTCTAGCTTTTCTTCTGACACTGTAAACTAATTTCACTTTGTTTAAATCAATGTAATAGTTATATTTTATTGAGATGAGCGTAAAATATATTTTTTATGATTAAAAGACCGTTTTAAAAGTAAAAAAAAAACATTTAAAAAAAACATCCAATAACAACAACAACAAAAAAGCCATACAAATCCAATAAAAAGTGTCTATAGTTGAAATGCCCTTTTTTTTTTTTACAATTGTAAGTATTCAGTAATCATTGCATTTGATGTTAAACTATTTAGGTGGCATAATTAATATCTAAATCTCTACACCATCATTTATGATGACAAAGCATCATTGTCTCGTATACACAAACTGTAGCTTTGCATACGCGCCCAAATGAGTGGGTTATCTAACAATCAAAGCTTGAACCGAAGGCCATGCATTTTAATGGGACCTCTAGGAGAACAGACACATGACCTTACAATAGAATAGATTTACGATAAGTCAATACAATGGCAGATTGACCAGCTGGAGCCTGTACTCTATGACCCAGGTCAGCAACCATCATAGATCCAATTCCATGCCCTCTCATTTAATTACATGCTCCTTTTTAAACTGGAAACAGCTCATTTTGGCATCATTTCCAGTAATGATTGTCTATTCACCCTCTTGATTCCTCTAATTAGATACATTCTGTTCTATTCATTTTCTATATAATTAAGTTTAAATCATTTTTAATGCACAATAGTCCCAATACACTGATGTTCTATGGACTAAGCAAATAAATAAATAAACCATTATCCCCCAGTTTCACAGAGAAGGCTTAAGCCTAGTCCAGACTAAAATGCATGTTTGAGCTGTTTTAACTGAAAGCAACTTGCACTGAGATATCTTAAAATATGTCAGTGCCATTGTTTTGTCTCAAGATGCACATCAGTAATGTTTTTTTTAAGGCATTTATAAAAGCTACTTAAATGTCCTAATTGAACTAAGGTCTAATCCTGGCTTAATCTAAACCCTGTCTGTGAAATCATGCCCATTTAAAGGGCCAGTTCACCCAAAAAAAAATAAAATGATGTCATCATTTACTCTTCTTCATGTCTTTCAAAAGACATATGATTGACCTTTTTCATCTTATATTAGTGTCATGTGAAGACTTAAATACTCAATTATAAAAGCTGTCTTTGTAAATGTAAATTGTCAAAAGCATAAAAGGTCGGAGGCGTATTGTCAGGTTCTACTCTTTATATTTTGTCATTGTATCTTTCAGTGTCGTGATTTATGCTTTCGAGATGCTGGCTAAGAAAGTGTATTTTGCTCTTTGCTTTCAAACCCCTTTTCGGAGAAATACATGTAGCCTGAAGCTAACAGTGATGTCAGATATAAAGGACCTTCATGTTTCTCTGTGGCTAAAGTAACCAAACAGTTCTGGATTGATGGTAATGCTTACCATTAATAGAGAGATGGACTCAACAAAACACAGGCCTCGGAGGTTTGAATCTGTGAGCATCTGTTGTTAGCTGTGAATGCCTGGCTGCCATCCCATAATATCTGGAGAGCTCTTTGTTCACTCAAGCCTGTCACCAGCCGCTTTTCCTCACATTCTCTATAAGCTGCTTTTGCCTGATAGGCAGTTTGTTGTGGATTTCCCTCTGATATCTTATGAAATGGACCAATTGGTTGACAATTTCAAACTACATTTTTCAGTAGTGCGACATTAGCACAGCTGTTTTCAAAACGGTAACAATAAATGGCAAGGTACAATAAAACACTGTTTTTTATTAGTTATTTGTAGTTCAGTCTATGCATGTTGTTCAGCTAACTTATATTTCTAATAAATATATGTAAAAAAAAAAACTTCTATTTATTTTATGATTTATTTGTGGTCAGGAAGCAAAGCTGCACGTATTTGTTAAAAAAACTACAGTAAAATATATTTTTTTAAATATTATTGCAATTTAAAAGTTTTTCTATTTTAATATATTTTTAAATGTAACTTTTCTTGTGAGGCAAAGCTGAATTTTCAGCAGCCATTACTTCAGTCTTCAGTGTCACATGATCCTTTAGAAATCATCCATCAAAAAATGTACCTTTAGAAGTACAACAGCTTGTCACTTGGGCAGTACCCTTAAAGGGTTAGTTCACCCAAAAAAGAAAATTATCCTATAATATACTCACCCTCAAGACATTCTAAGTGTATATGACTATCTTCTTCCATCCAAACACAATCAAAGTTATATTAAAAAATATCCTGGCTCTTCCAAGCTTTATAATGGGAGTGAATGGTACCATAGATTTTGAAACCCAGAAAAGTGCATCCATCCATTATAAAAGTAATCCATACAGCTCCAGGGGGTTAATAAATCCTTCTGAAGCAAAGCGATGCGTTTTTTGTAAGAAAAATATCCATATTTATACCTTTATAAACTATAATCACTGGTTTCCGGTAACGGCCGTATGCAAGTCGAGTTCCAGCGAAAGAGTGACCTCTGACCCAACGTATGACGTAGGCTGTAGGAGTATTGTAGGCTTAGGTGAGAATAGGCGCCTCTCGCGGTTCAAACAAATAGGGCTGGTCAACAAACTCAAGTTCTTCCGACATTTCTCTTTAAAAATTCTCGTTTTAGACTTCTGATTCGTGACCGGTGTTTTGTTTTGCTCTATCCTTTGCACTTCCACGTTCGTCAATACGTTATGCGTCGAGTCAAAGGTCACTCTTCCGCCGGAACTACACTCGCGTACAGCCATTACCAGAAGACAGTGATTATAGTTTATAAAGTTATAAACATGGATATGTTTCTTTAAAAAACGCATCGCTTTGCTTCAGAAGGCCTTTATTAACACCCTGGAGCTGTGTGGATTACTTTAATGATGGATGGATGCACTTTTTTGGGCTTTAGAATTAGTGCCGCCGCTCCCTATAAGCAGAGTACGCAGTTTGCGTAGAGCACCAACTCCCGGGGGGGCACCATCTCGGTTGCTCAAAAAATGTAAATAAATAAAAAAAATAAACCTTTTATTCTATGTTAATATTAACATAAACATATATATAAACATAAATATAAAATCAATTTTTAAAAAAAATATATTTTACAGTGAATGCACTAGGCACTAGGTACGCGCCATTCCCGCATAGCGCCCGGTGTCTTCAAGGCTTCAAGCGAATGCATTAGCTTTTAACATACCCTGTCATGGGCTTTGACAGATACGTGTGCATCCTAAGCGTAAAACGTTCATTTTACAAGTTATATCCTCATTTGTAAATGCTACTAATTCACGCGAGTATTTCCATTTTGCATGAAAGTGCCTCCTAACAGTCTGACATTAAGCTTCAAACTTCACTGAGCGATCGCCGGTGCGGCGGGCGCACGCATGCGCGTCAAACAGACAGAACGTCTCGGTTACGTATGTAACCCTCGTTCCCTGAAGGAAGGGAACGGAGACGTTACGTCAGTAACGCCTTTGCCTATCGCCTTTGAGCTCTACAAAACGAGCCAATGGCATGAAAATGCCATGGGTCTGCGGAATTTGCATGCCGCAACCCCGCCCCACGGCGTGGGTATAAAGGGCGTTGCGTGGCAATCTCGCATTATGTTTACCTGCTGTAGAGCCGAGGCATGAGCGCCCGGCCAGTTCCAGCGGTACAGCGGACATGGCAGGGGGACGTAACGTCTCCGTTCCCTTCCTTCAGGGAACGAGGGTTACATACGTAACCGAGACATTCCCTTTCAGTCAGTACACTACGAGTTACGTCAGTTACTGACGGAATGGGGGTCCCAATTCAATCTCGCCATGACGGCTGTCTTCCAGCGTCCTGCGCTGACCCGGGCTCCCTGCCGTGAGTGTGGCACGAACGAGGGGCTAGGCTCAACGCTACCAAGGTACACTGGGAAGCATATCCCACGTGGAGAATGCAACACAATGCCAACCCAAAGGGGGGGACTTGAAGAATACACCTATGACCCGAAGGAGCTGCATAGGGAACACTCTGGGGTATCCAGCCTAAGGTGGAAAATTTCAACCCCAGGCGTGGCAAGGTGTCTTGCCAAGGGAAGACACGAGCTACAAGAGACTTACCGTGGAAATACACATGTGAGGGTTACCCAGCGGGGGAACCATGCACACGGAGGCACCTAGCCGAACACGAGGGGTGGCCTGAAAAGGGCACTCGCTCTGGTGACGACATCGACAGTGCTGGAGGAGCTCAGGGCTTACTGGGAAGCTCACCTGAGAGGAAATGCGCACGCATCGAGTCCGCGGAGTGGAATGGCGCAGCAAGCGAAGACACCTGAGCCTGTCCGGTTACTGGCCAGTAGGGGCGAGTACACGAGAGGATACAGGCTCCACTCGGAGATTATAAAATCTTGCGAATGTGTTGGGTGTCGCCCAGCCTGCAGCTCTACAAATGTCTGTTAGCGAGGCGCCATGCGCTAGAGCCCAAGAGGAGGCAACACTCCTGGTGGAGTGTGCTCTTACCCCGAGGGGGCATGGCATGCCCTGGACTTGATATGCCAGGACAATGGCGTCCACTATCCAGTGGGACAACCTCTGCTTGGAGAGAACCTTCCCTTTCTGCTGCCCTCCGTAACAGACAAAGAGCTGGTCTGAGTTCCTGAAACACTGCGTCCGGTCTACGTAAGCGCGAAGGGCGCGTACTGGACAGAGCAGTGCCAAGGCTGGGTCTGCCTCCTCCAAGGGCAGCGCTTGCAGGTTCACCACCTGGTCCCTGAAGGGAGTGGTGGGAACCTTGGGCACGTATCCAGGCCGGGGTCTCAGGATGACGTGAGAATTGGCCGGCCCGAATTCCAGGCACGCTTCGTCAACCGAAAATGCCTGCAGGTCCCCTACCCTCTTGATGGAGGCCAAAGCAGTCAGGAGCGCCACTTTCAATGAAAGGAACTTCAGCTCGACTGACTGCAATGGCTCAAAGGGAGCCTTTTGCAGGGCAGCTAAGACCACTGCTAGGTCCCAAGAGGGTACCTGAGGTGGGCGAGGAGGATTTGACCTCCTCGCACCTCAGAGGAACCTGCTGACCAGGTCGTGCTGTCCAACCGTTTTAGAATCCACCAGGTCATGATGGGCTGAAATAGCAGCCACATAGACCTTCAGGGTGGAGGGAGACAGCCTTCGCTCCAACCCTTCCTAGAGGAAGGAGAGCACGGACCCGATCAAGCATTTTCTGGGGTCCTCTCGCCAAGAGGAGCACCAGGTGACGAAGAGGTTCCACTTCAACGCATAGGCCTGTCTGGTAGACAGGGCTCTAGCGGAAGTGATGGTAGCCGCCACCTGAGGTGACAGGGTACTCAAACCTGCCCCGCCCCGTCCAGGTTCCACACGTGGAGGTTCCACAGGTCGGGACGCGGGTGCCATATGGTGCCCCGTCTCTGAGACAGGAGGTCCTGGGAAAGAACCGAGGTCACCTCCGAGCCGCCCGTCTCAGGACCGCCACTTAGACTGCCGTTTGGCAGGCTGGGGGGCTGGGACGGGCGGGGCCGCCTTTCTGCGACGTCCTCCACGCCTCGGCCCGGGTGAAGGCTGCTGCTGGGGCCGGGCAGGAGGGGTGGGAGTCGCTGGGGGGCGGCCTCGGCGGGGAGCAGACTGAGGCTTCTGGGCCGGTGGCTGGGTGGAGGCAGCAGCTGGCCACCGGGGCATAGATGTCGCTCCTGGACCACCGAAGTGGACATCACCTGACCGAGAGAGCGAGCGGTCACCTTCGTTGCCCGTAGAGTAGGCAGTAAACTCGGCTCTGAAGCAGAAACATAATGCGAGATTGCCACGCAATGCCCTTTATACCCACGCCGTGGGGCGGGGTTGCGGCATGCAAATTCCGCAGACCCATGGCATTTTCATGCCATTGGCTTGTTTTGTAGAGCTCAAAGGCGATTGGCTTCTAAGCGAAACCCCCATTCCGTCAGTAACTGACGTAACTCGTAGTGTACTGACTGAAAGGGAACGCAGTTGAGAGGGAGACATTAATATTCAGCGCAAAAACACTCATTTAATCGAAGAAAAAAAAGAATCAACAAACGAATTGATTATCAAAATAATTGTTAGTTGCAGCCCTAATAATATTTAGGTAACATAAAGGTGTTTTTAAATGACTAATAACTCATTTACAAATGCATTATAAATCGTTGATAAGCAGTTATAACTGCATGAATAAAAGGGTGACTTTAACACAATACCTGCCAAATAGTGAGCCATGTTATAAATGCTTAATACATTTATTTATTCACACTTATTTAACTCAAAACCAGATTTATTTCATGGTGCAGCAAAAATAGACTATCATAGTGAGACTGAAGGGTGTTGTATTTGTGGTTTTCTCATTAATATCTCAATGACTGCCACTTTTCTAAAAATGCTCCTTAACAAAAGTTACTCCCATGATATTCCACAAAAAGCTCATTATGCCTATTAACTTCTTGTTTATCAAGATACAATTATCAAATGTTATTTTGGAGAAAATGAGCACAATAACTTGATGAGATATTAATAATGAATATTTTAATTCCAATATTAGTTACTTGTGAACATTAGTGTAAACATGTAAACCATTTATTAATGAGTTACAAACATAAATAACCTGTGAATGCTGGTGAACCTTAATGTAAAGTGAACACATGTAACTCATTAATAAATGCTTCACATGTGTTCACTTTACATTAAGGTTCACCTTCCCAGGCTATTAATGTTTGTAACTCATTAATAAATGGTTGAGTTAAATAAGTGTGAATAAATACATTTATTAAGCATTTATAACATGTGAGTTAAAATGGCTCACTATTTGTCAGGTATTGCGTTAAAGCCATCCTTTTTATTCATGCAGTTATAACCACTTATCAACTATTTTATTAGTCATTAACAAACACCTTTATTAAACCCTTTACAAAGGGAGCCTTAATGTAAAGTGTTACCAATATGGGTTTATCATTTTTATTTAATATGTATAATTTTAGTTTGTATTTTCTTGCTGTAGAGCTACAATTGTAAATAACTGTAATTACAATTTATTTTATTAAAGTTCTATTTTGACCCTTAAAGTAAGTTTTTTTTTTTTACTTCCATAATATTTGGAGGGGGTAGGGGGGTACCACAATTCTGCTTTGGGCACCCATTTGTCCCTGTTCAAAATCTGAGTTACCATTCATTCCCATTATAAAGCTTGGAATATTTTTAATATAACTCCGATTGTGAAGAAGAAAGTCATATACACATGGCTTGAGGGTGAGTAATTTTCATTTTTGGGTGAACTAACCCTTTAAAAGGACATCTTTGTATATATTTTTACCCCTAAAAGGTGCATTTTAGTACCTTAGAGTAGCAATATGTACCTTAAGGTACTACTAAGATGCTTTTGAGGTTAGATAAGGTACAAAGATGTCCTTTGAAGAGTACTGTCCCCCTAAAGGTATATGCTGATTTGCAAACATTATTATTATCATCATTTTATTATTTACTATTCTGATTTATATTTTTGTGGAAACCATTATAAATTTGTTGTTCAGGATTTTTTGATAAATAGAAAATCCAAAAGAACAGCATTTGAAATAGAAATATTTTTTTTGATCAATGTCTTTACTGTCACTTTTGATCTTTTAAAAAAAATCGTACAATATATAGCATACAAAGAAATTATTATAATAAACTTTTATTTGTATTTTTTATTTCATTCAGTAGAATTTTTTGGTCGTACTTGGTCTCTAGCTATTTGCTAGCCAAAGAGTTGTATGCAGTTCCCATTTCTCTCAGTATTATGTCCTGTGTCTCAGAGGCTTCAAATCAATAACCAAACCACTGATGGAATTTGCAGCATGAGTGCACGCGGAACTCAGGACGAGTTTTGCCCGGCCCAGCCCTGGCCAGCATGCTTTCTTATTCAACACTTTTTATTTGACTTTTCAATGCAAGAGGGATTGTATTTTTCATTAGGATTATTATTTTTTTTTTCTTTCTTTTTTGCTCGATATAGTTCCCCGAGGCTGAAAGAGAATGATATATTTTGTACAACCGTGCCCGTGGCAGACCCTTTTCAAAAAGGTTTCATAAGACAGGAACACTGAGCATGTGAATTTAGAGACCCTCCGTAAGAGTATTGTGCACCTAATTCATACTGATGGATCCAGGTCACCCCAGTGAGGCGGCCTGATGGGTTTGTTCCTGACTCTGATTTACAATCCGGAATTGTAGGAATAAAAATGTTGAATTCTGAGAATTGTGGGTTGGATATTGATTCCTGTGGGAAAAAATGGTTACCAGAAATCACCAAATTAAATACAATTCATATGGGTCATCAATCTTAGTTTGCTGGCTTCTTTTGCATCAAACTTGATTTCCATAGGAAATAATGTCTTTGTATTGAATGTTGTTTGTTGTTTCCAAACATATACACAAAATCAGGCATAACATTATGACCTAATATTTTGTTGGTCCTCCTTTTGCTGCCAAAACAACCCTGACCCGTCGAGGCATGGACTTCACTAGACCCCGGAAGGTATGCTGTGGTATCTGGCACCAAGATGTTAGCAGCAGATCCTTTAAGTCCTGTAAGTTGCGAGGTGGGGCCTCCATGGATCGGGCTTGTTTGTTCAGCACATCCCACAGATGCTCAATTGGATTGAGATCTGGGGAATTTGGAGGCCAAGTCAACACCTCAAACTTGTTGTTGTGCTCCTCAAACCATTCCATTTTTGCTTTGTGGCAGGGCGCATTATCCTGCTGAAAGAGACCACAGCCACCAGGTAATACCGTTTCCATGAAAGGGTGTATATGGTCTGCAACAATGCTTAGGTAGGTGATACATGTCCAAGTAACATCCACATGGATGGCAGGACCCAAGGTTTCCCAGCAGAACATTGCCCAAAGCATCACACTGCCTCCACCAGCTTGCCTTCTTCCCATAGTGCATCCTGGTGCCATGTGTTCCCCAGGTAAGCGACACACACCCACCCGGCCATCCAAGTGATATAAAAAAAAACGTGATTCATCAGACCAGGCCACCTTCTTCCACTGCTCCGTGGTCCAGTTCTGATGCTCACTGTTGGCTCTTTCAGCTGTGAACAGGGGTCAGCATAGGCACCCTGACTGGTCTGCGGCAATGCAGCCCCATACGCAACAAACTGCGATGCACTGTGTATTCTGACACCTTTCTATCAGAACCAGCATTAACTTCTTGAGCAATTTGAGCTACATTAGCTCGTCTGTTTGCTTGTTGGACCACACGGGCCAGTCTTCGCTCCCCACGTGCATCAATGAGCCTTGGCCACCCATGACCCTGTCGACGGTTCACCACTGTTCCTTCCTTGGACCACTTTTGATAGATACTGACCACTGCAGAATGGGAACACCCCACAAGAGCTGCAGTTTTAGAGATGCTCTAGCCATCACAATTTGGCCTTTGTCAAACTTGCTCAAATCCTTACGCTTGCCCATTTTTCCTGCATTCTTCCATTTTTCAACTTTGAGAACAAAATGTTCACTTGCTGCCTAATATATCCCATCTACTAACAGGTGCCGCGATGAAGAGAAAATCAGTGTTATTCACTTCACCTGTCATAATGTCATGTCTGATCGTTGTACATATACATATACATATACTTATCTTGGTCAGCTCTAACTCATCTCAGTCTAAGTATCCCAGCTAAAGGAAAACACATTCTTTTAAAGTAGCAGTACCTAACTATTGGAATCACTCCTAGTATTAATCTAGTCCAAACATCTCTTTATTTTCCCCTGACTTGCAGCCTTGACTGGGCATGGGTATGGGTATGACTGAAAACACTGCACTGTGTTGCATGTTGGAGAGAGAAAGAGAGAGAGAAACAGTGTTTTAATCAGATTAAGCTTGGCTGCGGTCCCAAGATGAAGTACAGTACTTGTGTTTTGTGCATGGCTTATCCTAAATCTCAACCATGGAAATAATCTGCTTTTAAAAAGCAGGAAACAAATCAGCTAGGCTAAGGACATAAGTCAGTGTCATTAGAGAGTAATAATTATGAAAATAATATTTTACATAGTGCGCTACTGAGATTTTGCATGCATTTTGTTGTGCATGTGGTCCATGTAGAGAAAAATGGGACTCATGCGCTGAACTCTTCCTAGAACAGGAGTCATGACCTGCCGCCTACCTGCCTATTTTCTATGCAACTAAATATCACACTTACAGGCACAATCACAACACGCACTCATAATGTATGCTGTCTCTATGTAATAATATAGAGCAGTGGAGCAGCTATGACTCCAAGGGTCCAAGACAATATTCCCCACAAAAGTCCCCCATGTAGAAAACATATTTCTTCTAGTACATCTGTTGTATTTATGACAAAGCTGCTATAGTTTTTAAAAATCGTTTTTAAAGTAGAAACAAAAATAAAAGTATGTATTAGTATTTATACTTTTATTTATATATTAGTTATTATTTTATTTTATTGCATTTTTATTTTATTTATTTTGTTATAAAATCTAGAATTTTGTAAAATCCTTTTAATCTGTTAATAGATTAATATAACTGTCATTAATTCTATTATTACGTTTTTTTAAACTGTATTTTCTTTAATAAAACAACAGTTGTTAATGGGGCAGATTAAATAATATTCATTTTGGTTTGGTTTGTTGTTTTTATTGCATCTAAATGGTTTGATTATTTTAATACAACTTATTCATTTCTCTTGGAAGTCACAGAGCCCCGGACAATAATCCACAATGAGGCCATGATTGCAATAAATTCACAGATTCTAATATTGTATACTGTCAAATAGTTTTTCCTGCATGCATCAGAATCCAAACAGTTGCAACAGTAAATAGGCCTAATTTATGTGCATACTGCAATTTTAACCATATTCATCAAATAAAATAGGAAACCAAACAAAAGTTTGGGATTATTAAGATTTTTCAAAAGATTGATTGATCAAAAGTAACAGTAAATAATTTTACATTGTTACAAAAATAAGTATATTTCAAATAAATATTGTTCTTTTGTTCTTTCTATTTAAGTATCCTGCACTAAAAAAAAAAATTCTAGCTGTTTGCTCAGTCTATTTAAATAAAATAAGATGAAACAACACAAATCTTTAGTTTTTTTACTTAATTGCCATTTTACTCAATTTTATTACGTTAAATGAAATAACATTTGTAAAATGTTAAGTTAACCTAAACCATTTGTTTTGGGCCTACATGAATCATTTATGTTGCGCTGACTGAACTGGGCAGTGTATTTCTAGTTCCCAGCATGCTTTGCATAGGGATGGATAAGGAGAGTAAATGTTGAAATTAAGTGCTGTTTAATGTGCTTTTTAGTAAAGAGAAAGAACTGTTAAAGTTTGATTTTATATTTGACAGTTATATTTGACATTTAAAAGTTGTGTTATGTTGTGTCGATTTTTGGTTACCATTATTGTGAAGTGTAGACCTTGTGGTTAGGCTATGCTGTTCTCAATGAGCTGTAACTTTGCTAATGCCAGTAATGAGAAATGTTTTACTTGATCATTACTTGCATGCTATTCTTTATAGAAATAAAGAAAATAAATTTGTTTGACACAGTTCCCACAGTCTAAATATGGTCATCAGTTCTACCCCTCTTTATCCTACTTTGGAATGACATAATTTTTTTTAGTAGTCTTAATTAAATGAATTTAAGTTCATACAAAAAGATTACAACAAATCATTTCAAACCAATTTAGATTTTGTTGGAAAAATTTAATTCATTTTCATGGAAAAGTTGCTTCAACAGCTTGTTTTTTTGAGTGTGAAAAATATTTCCTCAAAAATATTAAACAACACAATGTTTTCAACATTGATAATAAAAATAAATATTTATTTAGAACCAAATCAGCATATTGACACTGAAGACTAAATGGACTTCTGAAAAAAGCTTTATCTTCACAGGAATAAATTACATTTTGAAATATATTCAAATAGAAATGAGCTCTCAATATTCCTGTTTTTAATGTATTTATTTATTTATTTATTTATGAATTAAAGGCAGCCTTGGCGAGCATACTTGTTGAGACTTGTTTCAAAAACATTTAAAAAAAAACTAACCAGCCCCATGTCAGGGTTCTGTCTTGTGTGTGCACATGGATTTGTTTTGTTTGTTTCTACATGCCATGTGCACGCTTTCTATTGTCTTAACCCCGCCCTGCTTACCTGATTGGTTTATTTGCCCCACCTTCTCTCACTTGTTACCTAATCTGATCAGATGACTGTTAGGGTACAACAATGTACTAAAAATGGAAAAGTTTTTCATTTGTGTTTTTCTTGTACATTGTCAAAATTATCCAGGTTCACATAGATCCATGAAAACTACTGCCAGGCAAGTAGTTGGCGATGTCACTTTGTAAAGAAACACTTCGCGCCTATAGACTGAACACATAATACGCAAGCAAATGACACGAATGACAGTGTACACAGAGATGATAACGGTATTGTTTTCGAAAACTTGCAATTTGAAACGCCTTTTTAAAAGTTTGCACCTCTAAAACGTTGTTGCTGTGTAAATGAACAGCCAAACTCAAAATTCAGTTTTTAGTTGAAAACTGTCATGTAAATGGCCCCTTTTTTGTTTTTTGCAAACAGTTTTTGTTTGTTTCTACAAAACCTGACAGCAAGCTTTTGAACATAAGTACTTTTAAGATAAAGGGCCCTATCCTACGCATGGCGCAATGCGACGCCAGGCACGTGTTTTTTGCAAGTTTCAACCTGACGCAGTTATCATTTCCAGCGCCACAATGTTTAAATAGCAAATGCACTCTTGCCCATCTGTTCGCCCCATGGGCCTGCTGGTCTGAAAACGAGGCGTGTTCAGTTTAGGCGCATTGTTGGCACGTTGCTATTTTAAGGCAACTGAAAACGACTGCTCCATTGACCAACAGTATTTTTTGTGTTATTTAAAGGGCACGTTAATAATATGCGCCTATAGGCAGGTGCACAATGTGTGTACACTCTGCTTATTACACACACAGGGACACGCAGCAGCACACAAACATTTTTAAATATTAAAAATAAAATAATCTTCTCTGGAGAAGCGTTCAGTCTTTCCACTCGCAAATTCCACCATGTAAATAGCGAATCAACCATGGTGCAAGCGCAACTGGCTTTTAAAGGGAATGGGAGATGAGACTCTGATTGGTTTATTGCACGTTACGCCCAAAACACACCCATGACTCATTAAGAGACTAGGTACAACCCTTTTGGAGCATGCCAACCGACCGTTTTTTCCGTCGTTAAACTAGCAAAAGTGGATTCAGACACGCCTTAAGTGCACCTGCGCCATTCGCTTGGGCCCAGTTTGTTAAAATAGGGCCCAAAGACTATTTTAGGAGTAATACGTGGTATGATCATAATAATTTATGGATAGTTTTACAATTTTATAGTCTTATTAAAGACTATTTCTTTTCTTTTGCATGCATTATGCAGAGCTTTAGGAGTTGCAAATGCTTTTATAAATAATGGTGCTATTTATTAAGCTCAAATGCTTTCAGACCATAACATGATAAAGGCATAACATGAGGATTTATAGCTTAATAATGAAATGATTTTTCGATAAACATAGTGGTTTCCAAATGGTCTTGTGAGGTGTGTGTGTGTGAGATCAGCTGGTGTGGTTTTGCAAAGGGTCTGAGGGCCATGGCATGAGCAGTAAGGTTGTAAATTATTTATCAAAGGCCTCAGAGAAGTAACTGCAGTGGTTCATTTCTCTTGCTGCCTCTCATTCATTTCCCTTTTCCAGTAGAGCGTAAATATCTAACAAGGCAAAGATGAACATCATCTAACCAGATTTTAATGACACAGACCGATGTCTTTCATTAATTACATCCTCTTCAAATACTCCACTGCGCAATACAGTAGGACTGCGAGGTGAAGAATAGATTGATCAGGCCCTGGTTCGGTTTGTCCGTGTCAGCTGCTGCCACACTTACCTTGATTGGATTCCGATACAGCCGGTTTCAAAACGAGCCAGGTCTCATTATTTCCAAGGAGTTGACTCCATTTCATTTCATGCTCTTTAGATTAAATGTAAGAAATGCCATAATGCAATTTTAGCTTATTGCATGCTGGGGATTTAATTGCATTAGGCCCAAGCATTTGAATGCAGAGCCATGCATGCATCCGCTATGGAGCAGCAGGTGTTGTTTTTGCATGTGCCAGCACTCAGTCAGATTAGCTGCAATCCATCTATCCACCTTAGTGCACAATAGCTGCTGTTATGTAGCATATGTCCTGTAGACAGATTGTCTTGTCTGCTTCGGGATTTTTCCGTTGAAGGTTTTGTCCTTTATATAGCAGAAAGACATGGCTGCACATACACGTCTAACTAAGGACATGATCTTTCACCCTCACACATACAGCGTGGTGTTTGGAAACTGAAGGATGGAGACCTTGGCAGTGAAGTTGGTTCCGTGATCTAAGGCAGGCTATTGAGACAGGAAGTAATTACAGACAGCAGACATGGAGAGCCATTTTAGATTCCTTGTACATGTTTCTTTAGATTGGAAAAAAAAGTTTTTCTTCTACAATATACCTCCAAAATGTATGTTTTTAAATCATTGATCTTTGAGTACTCAAAGATCATGTATCAAGGTAATACAACCATTTAGATGTAATTTTGATAAGGTGTGAGCCTCACGTAGGCTTTGAACATGAAATGTGTCCTGTGAGGCCATCCGTGAAATCTGAAATGGCCCAATCTTTCTTGGTGTGCGATCTTTCTGCCTTCTTCCTGTGGGATGTGATATTCAGCTATGTGTGCAGCTTACTAATGGAGTTGATTTAGAGCTACTGTGTACATGTTGATTATATGTTTGGTAAAGAATTTGTCGTTTCGGTTTCTCAACCAGCCTCTCTGGTTATATATAAACACATACATAGGCCTACACACACACACACATATATATATATATATATATATATACATACATGTGTGTGTGCGTATGTGTGTAATATATATCATACAAAAAAAATAATAAATAAATACAAAAATACTATATTATTTTATGAATAATTCTCATAATATTCTCATAAATATATTATAAGGCTGTAAAAATTAGCGTGTTAATGCATGCGATTAATTTTTTTTTTTTCATTTTAACGCAGTTAAAATATTTAACACAATTGCGTTACAAGCCAACTGTGTGCAAGTGAATTTACTCTTTGAGCCATGGCATCCCCATTGAATGGCAGGAAGGCAGACCCCAGTATTATACTCGGCTCCACGCTGCAAGAATGGTGCTGTCAGGCTGTCGCCAATTACTGGGACAAGTGCCTAAAAGTAAACCAAACACGCCTGTCCTGCTTCCAGCAGACCCTACAAAGAACCAATTGACTAACCGAGTCTCCATTAATTCTCCAGCCAATTTGTAAACATCACGGGCATTAGCTTTGACACCCACAGGCCACTAACATGTTAAGCCTCAGAGTTGTGAGATTTCGCCCGATTGAGTGGAGGGAACGTGTCTGGCACGTGTGCATTAGGCCAACAGTGCAACCTTAATTAAAGCTAAAGGCCACAACCCACAGACTCCCATCATGCATCATTCATGCAGATTGTGGGATTGAGATGATTTTTTGTGTGTGTGTGTGCTTGTTTTGGCCAGAAACAATTTGTAATTAGTCTAGTCCAGTTTAGTACATCGACATAGTGGTTACTGCCAGTTCAAATGTATGTTACCACATGTCAATGTCTTTAAAGATAAAAGATATTTAGAAAAATGTGTTGTCTTTATTTATTTATTTATTCAATACAATGGATCACTGGATCCATTGTTCGTTTGAACCCACTGAGTTTCATTATATGCACAAAAACAGTTGAAATGTTGAAAATATATATATTTTTTTTGTGCACTGCAGAATTTTTTGGGGTGAACCCCTTGGACATGTTCCTGTACAGTTCAGCAAAGCCACAAGAAAAGATTTGAATAGTGGAATAAAACTTCCTTAAATAAAGACGACATTAATAATTAGAAACATGAAAGCTTAAATAGTTAGGATAATATCTAAGAAATATAAGAACAAAGTGGAGTATGAATGAAGAGAGAATGAAAATAGAGTCAATAGGGCAATGCTTTTTAACATTTTATCATTTTAAATACAAATCAGCCAATTTTCATTCCTCTCTACTATCTGCAAATGAACAGAATTCCCATAATTGCACAACCTTTAATGAAAAGAAGTAAAATAATACTTAATCAACATAGGGTTAGTAAAACTGACAAAAAAAAGTCCACTGATAATATGCCAACTGAATTTTAGAGCAGCTATCAATGTTTAAATAAGGTCCTTTCTCCCTATAATTAATATTTTTGCTCATAATTTTACTATTGAGAAAATGTGCACTGTTTCTGTATGTACACTTGTTCTCCTTTTTCTCCTCTACATTCATTCTGGTTCTTCTATATCTAATACAAAATTGATCTTTATTTTACTTCCGTAATGTGACATATTTCACACTGAAATGGAATATTCAACAAGCAAAGTGAATGACAGGATGTGATGTTATCCACCTTGAAAAGTGGGTGTTACATTCAAGAATGAAGCCTGAACTAATGATAGTTTGCTAAAACAATGTTTAAATGGCTATAGCTGTTGGTTAACACCATCCATTCACAATAAAAACCATGTGCAAGAGAAAAAATAAAGAGTCATATTTGAACAACTCACTATTTTTTACTCTCTTTTTGGCTATTGCTCACACAAACACATTCACACTATCTCTCATGCAGCGTAACTACACCATGCCGCTTGCTGCTAGGTATTATTACATTTTCATCTTATTGAGTCTGACTCATAATGATGTGATCACCTCAGTGTAATGATAAATCTACCTTCCAGCCTTTAAGAGAATATATGTGAAGAAAGTTTTTGGCACTTTTCCCTTTAACAACGGAGAACCTCCAGGATGATAATGTATTAAAGAAGAAGCTTTATGACTTTAGGACACCGTCTTTTTACATCTTCTATTTTTGCAGAATACACCCTTAAAAATAAAGGTGCCAGGAAAAACCAAAAAGGGGTTTTCACAGTGATGCCATAGAAGAACCATTTTTGGTTCCCTGAAGAACCGTTTTGTGAAAGGTTCTTTAAAGAACCATTTTTTTCTAACCATTTTATAGTCTAAAGAACCTTTCTGCACTACAAAGAACCTTTTGTGCAATGGAGGTTCCTTTATTTTTAAGAGTGTAGCTTGTATAATATCCTAGACAGCAACATAGTGTCTGCCCAGATCCGGCCCACATCTGGATATGGATTCAACACGTACCAGATGTGGGCAGACACTATGTTGCTGTCTGGGATTTGTCAATTTGTTAGGGATTTTGTGTCCTTGCTGCAATGCAGTTATACTAAACTGTACTATAAAATTTGCAATTAATTTTTTTCCATAATTGTAACCTGAAAAGCTGCATTAGCTTTAATGTCTCCTTCAAGGATGTTCTTTGACTCTTTCCCGTCACAACCATGCATTGCAGCAGGGCCCACGCTAAGCTTAATGCATTAGTTTGCGCATTACACATTAATTTGTGTGATATGACTTTCCTCACCGATCGCTGATGACAAACAAAGCTGTTTAATCCACAACAAGCACCTCGGTTTGATAAATAGTGGAATTAAAACAATATGAAGACATCAGTTGGATTCGAAATCTTCTCGTTATGCTCCCTCTCGTGTGGCATGAGCAGAGACCCTTATAACAAGTTCATAATTAGTCGCATGCATAACCCACGGTGATTAGCGCAGACATAAGGTTGTTAACACTACGTTCCCTCATTTCCCTAAAGAGGTTCCATTTAATTAGAAAGCGTATTGTTAGTTTTTCTTCTGCTATCTTTCTTTTTGTGCTAAATGAAAATTGCATCTGTTATAATGTGAGCCAAAATGTAAACTGCGTAATGTATGTGTCAAATTCATCCATGCGCACCAGCAATAGCCTTTCTTTTTTATTTACTGCAAAATAACTATTTTACTTTTTTTTTACAGAGGCATAAACAGCATCACCCGGAAGTCTATTGTTCCTTGAAATTGAATTCTTACAATCCACTAACCCTGAAAGGAAATAAACAAAACACAAAGCCATACGATAACAAGAATGGCATGGCTATAATATTAAGTGTAATGAAGGTTTCCTCATCAGTCCCAGCTCATGTGTTGGCCATCCTCACACACATGGTCGGATGTGACTGACAAACGGGATCTATTAAAGAGGTCAGGATTTTATCAGCACTGAATATTGATCCATTGCAGTGCTAATTGCTAAGCCTACAAAAATGCATAGAAACCAAAAGAAAATGATGCATGAATTTGCTGTATGAGTTTGACTGTATACAATCTATCTATCTATCTATCTATCTATCTATCTATCTATCTATCTATCTATCTATCTGTCTGTCTGTCTGTCTGTCTGTCTGTCTGTCAGTCCGTCCATCATTCTATGTATGTATCATATATTTATTTATTTATGTTCATTTATTTATTTATTTATTTTTATGTAAACTGTAAATGACAGATATACAATGCACATGTATGTTGGTTGGTGCAAAATTATTTTAATTTCCATACACCTAACTGGAATATTTAACAAGAAAGTAAGCTGTTATTAGTTAGATTCAAAAACTGCAGTCCTATTAAAATAATTATTGTTTTTTTATGTAATGCGTTAGGCTACTTCTCCTGTCCGCATCGAATTCTAGAGGAATATATGAAATCTTTTCGAAATTGCAAAATCGATGCAAAAAATCTGTGTGTAGTTTGCTCTCTCGCCCCCTGTGTCACCATTTATTTACATGTTCTGTCAGCAGTGGTCAGAAGAGCTTTGATTCAGCAGAAAGAGGCATGCTCTGGTCTATAATATTGATGCCAAAAGAGAAAGAGGGGGAGGTGTGTGGGGGGTGTAAAGGATGCAGAAGGGGTGGTGGGGGTGGGGCCTCTGGATTGGTGGGGGGTGGGGCTGAGCCTTAGCTGCAGATTATTCTAGAAATTGCCAGCTGCAGCAGTGTCTGCAATCAGGCTAAAACCGGTTTTGACTGGGGAGGTGGAAATCACAGTCGATTTTTGTCAAGCCAGCCCGGGTGACTGTTTATCTCTAGGGCTCAATGGGACAACATGCATTACAGCGAATGTGAAAATGTCCCAACACTTCATAGTCAGTTTAATAATTCATTCACCTCCTTCTCCAGCCTGTCACAGATTGAGAGGGAGAGAGAGAGAGAGAGAGAGAGAGAGAGAGAGAGAGAGCTGTGATACTTCCACCAAGCTCTGATACACCATAACCCATGCGTTTAAATTCAAATAACAATTATATATACCAAACAAAACAAAGTAAACGGTGTACTCTAGGAGTGCTGTGAGATTAGATACAGTGCAGTGTGTCGGGCCGCAGTCGTTTCTTTTTCCCCCTTAGGACGGTGTTCTCATTTCCACTGCACATCTCTATGGAGCCGACAGATGCCGGAGGTCCTGCAGGATCCAGAGCCCTGGGACAGTGCCTGATTAAAACACACTATTAATAACTAAGAGCCGGCCTGCCAGCGCCCGCGCCCACGCGGATTTAATCTTAATCTGCATTACGGAGCCCAGAGCTCCGGCGTTCAGCACTGACCCCCCGTCGCCTCAATTCCCTATGACATCAGCAAATGCAGGGCGGCCATTTTCCCGCACAGCACTGAGAATTTGTAATGGAGGGAGATGAGCTTGGTGAAGAGAGAGAAAGAGCGGAGGCGAGATGCATGGACGGCAATGCAGCGAATCTAATGCATGCAACGACTGAAAATATTGACTGTTTTACAAATGTTTTCACAATTTTACAAATTGTACACTACCGTTCAAAACCTCTTATGCTCATCAAGGCTGCATTTATTTGATCAAAATTACAGTAAAACAGTGATGTTATGAAATAAAATAAGCTGAATTTTCAGCATCATTACTCCAGTCTTCACTCACATGATCCTTCAGAAATCATTCTAATATTCTGATTTGCTGGTAAAGAAACATTTCTTATTATTATCAATTATGTTGTACTCCCATGGAAGTCAGAAAAGGTTAGTAATGCTAGTTTGGGTTTATTAGAGTATCACTGTTAGCTTAGCAATATGCTAACATCAAACTATTGAAATAGCTCACAAATTGTGTCGGGTTTCTCTCTGTCTATATAGAACATTTCAAATTGGTCACTTATTGACGTTAGGAGGAGGCAGCTGTCTATGTAGACAGAGAGGAAGCTCACTAGGTTTTGGAACAGAGCTTATATGTTGGAAAATACAAGAGGCACAATATCACTCCTCAGTAAACACAGTTTACTGTGTTGATCACAGTGGGGATTCAGTTCAGATTTAAACTAGCACTGTTGTGTCTAATCACTCCATCTTTAACCTAAAACACTGGCATTTTATACAGAATTCGGTCCAGATCAGACCACAAACACCCACAATGACTTGGCTAACTAGCCTAGCCTGTTTGTGAGTTTGTGGGAGTGTGTGTGCTCTTCTGTGTTTATGGAGTGAAGTTGTGATAATATCTCTGTGCAGAACAGATAGATTCCTCTGGCAAGGTATAGTGTGCCAGTCAGAGATCAACTGGACAAATTTAGCCTCCCTCCATCCTGGACTCACATCTGGAGAGGGCGGAAGAGAGCCGTGTAACAGCAGCTTGATTAAAATAACCACAGGCAACCATAAACCAGGTCAAAGCAGAAGCCATAGCTATCGCTTATATAGGCTATATAGATATTTTAATAAAATTTTTAAGAAATTGATGCTATCATTGATTTTAACAGATGCAGACCTCTTTTATTTATTTGATGTTTATCACCTTTCTTTTACATTTGAGGGAATTTGGGTTTGAATGAGGGTAAAATCCCAAGAAGCAGTAGAAAGATGGTTTGGCATCATGTGGAGGCTGATATTTCCTCTGTTGTTCTGCTCCTCTCTCTCTCTCTCTCTCTCTCTCTCTCTCTCTCTCGCTCTCTCTCTCTCTCTCTCTCTCTCTCTCTCTCTCTCTCTCTCTCTCTCTCTCTCTCTCTCTCTGTTAGGCTCTTGGTTTTGCAGAGCCATAATCCCTTGACATTTGATGTTCTCACGTTTACTGTTTGAAGTTCTCTGTGCTTTGCTGCTCGCTCTCTTCCAAGCAGAGACAAGATTATTCGCCCTTTGCACAAAACAGCTTCTTCTACATATTCAGCTGTTGTCACTATCAATCTTTTGATGCGTGTGGACAAGGAGCTCAGTATGAACATTAATGATTAAGAGAGTGACTAAAGTACATGTATTAGTTTGGCTTATTTTATCTGATATATAATATTTATATACAGTTTTTAGATTCTATTTATTTTATTTACTCAGTTCTTGACCCATTCACATTTATAAGAGAAAACACTGCACAAATCATGTACTTTATAGTATGTTTGTCTCAATTTTCAGTAAAAATGTCTGAACTTTTTGAATAGTTTAAAATATTAAAATGTATCCTGAACTAAGTTTGTTTCTTACATTGCATTGCCAAATTGTTTGTAAATTATAAATTCTGTCAGATTTATGCTTTAAGCAAGAGAAAAAAGTGCTAATTGGATTAAAAAAATTCATATTCTCTAAAAACAAGTCTTACAGTAATATCTCTCTTAATAAGATCTGATATTATGATGATATTTATAATATTTTACTTGACAAATAATTTTGCAGTGCTAACATTTACCATTTTTACAGTCATACCAGTCAAGTTTCATACTAAAGTTACATTTAATGCATGTCAAAATATTTTGATTATGGTGCAGCTGTGTGATGCAAACCTTTGTAATTGTGATTCTAATAATACAGTTTCTTTTCCCTGATTTTAGTGATAGTTGGGGGGGGGGTGGAATGATGATACTTTGATTGATTGATTGATTGATCGATCAATGATTGATTGATTGGTTAATTGATTGATTGATTGATTGATTGATTGGTTGAATCATTTGAATTGTTGACAAAAAATGTAATAAAATACTAATTTTAGATGTACTTGTCATACATTTAAGGCATGAATTATTAATGGTGCTTTGCTATTATTCTTGTTGATACAAAAAAATGATTGTTGGTTTAACTTAAAAAAGTAAGTAACCTGGTTGCCTTAAAGTGTTGAGTTCATTGGAATTAACATTTTGAGTTAATACAATAAAGGAGATTGGTTTAATCAACAGAAACTCAAAATATTTTGTTATCACATAAATTATCTAAGTTGATTTGACAAAAGAAAAAATCATGTACTTATGGTTATAACAAATGTCTAAGAGATAGACTTCAGTGCAGAACTTGCCCTGCAACATGAATGATATCAAATTGTGTGGCTTGCTAAGGAGAGATTAACAAAATTGGAGGTTAAGAGACTGGCAAAAAATAAAATAATAACATATGATTCAACAGACTTGCATTTATAGAACTTGAGGCTGGGCTCTTTTGATGTTTTATTTTTCTTCTTTCCAAAAATCTGTCCTATGAAGGCCCATAGGTTAAGATATCATAATTATACAAAGGAAAGAAAAAAAGAGAAGCAGTAGTTTGGATTTCAGCAACACTTGGGGAACAGGTGGAATCACTTGGAGATGTGGTGGAGTGCCTTAAAAGTTAAAAAGAAGAGATATCTCTGGAAGAAATTAGCCTGGAGAACTGAGCTAATCAGACACATCTAAAGTCAGGTGTCACTTCAGTACAACTGCACATATCTTCTAGGACCCTCTGTTTAATTCCACTTGAAATGCAAGATGAACCTAGTCAAAAAGGCCACGTGGGCATTAGATTGATGACACATCTGCCAATTTGATTACTATTGCGAATTGAGGATGAATTGCATTTCATGACGTGAAACCTGTTTTATTTTCTGATTTATTCTTCCACTATGTCAAATGTTCTCTGGTAAACTCTACAAATGCAGTACCTATTTGTTTTGACTGAAAGGATCAGTCTCCTTATCTAAATTTAAATCTTAAATACTCAACACATTCATTTGCAAATCGAACAATGGGAACTTATAGTCTATGTGAGATGGACCCCTGTGTCATCACAGCTGTAATTTAAAGCAGTGATCCCCTGTTCCTGCCTCAATTTGCAATCACTCAGGGGGGTATACGTTGTACTCAGTTCAAATGAGACCATTTGAATATGAATAACACAAGGTGTGGTGCATTATGATAATAGCTTTCAATTAACCACAGATATCTACATATACTCCTTAAAGAAGCTGGAGTGGAATATTAGCCTGATAATGACACTTTGCACAATAGGAAAAGCTGGTTCTCATAACAACATGAAATGATGATTTGCAATTTCATTATATCCTTGTATTTGTATTTGAATCTGTTGCCATTAATGTTAATGGATTATCTTGTTTTTTCAAGCCCTCCTGAATTTAAAATCGCCTGGTGGCTGTCAATTGTGCAAGTCAATTTTCCAATAGTCACAAAACCATTTCGTTTTCCCCATTGGCTGGTGAAATTGGTCCTTTTGAGTGTGTCTTTTCACATTTTATGTGAATAGAGTATTGATCAGTACTTCAGAGTAATGGCTTAAAATAACCGTTGATCAGTGCCAGAAATAACCATAATAGAAAAACGCAGTGCACCTTTATACAAGAACAGAAATACTTATTGTAGAAACACCTTTCTTTTTACTCCAATCTGTATTTTTATTGTTACTTATGAACCATTTTACATCATTTTCATGTGGTATTCTTGGAGGTAAAGAGAGAATTAATATTGTGGGAGCTTTTCTGGACAAATGGACAAAGAATGATATATTCTTTTATGTATTCTGTTTGTTATCAATCAGAGATGAGTGTTTCAAATATAAATATATGTATGTGTGTGTGTGTGTGTGTGTGTGTGTGTGTGTGTGTGTGTGTGTGTGTGTGTGTGTGTGTGTGTGTGTGTGTGTGTGTGGTCCTTGTAATCCCTATGAGGACAAAATGTCCCAAAAATGTCTTGTCCTTGTGGGGACATTTTATTGGTCCCCATGTGGAAAACAGCTTATAAATCATACTAAGTGATGTTTTTTGACTATATATATATATATGAAAACAAGATGTGCTATGTACTCATTCATCATGTTGATACAAAAAACTTTTTCATTAAATGGCCTTTTTTTGCTTAGATGATGTTGTTTAGACAATCAGTGTAGGTCCTGAATAATGTATTACTCATGATTGGGAGCGCTGGTGATTTGGAGAGGTCAGAACTGTAGACTTTTACTGAGACAAAAAAAAGATTTATGGCAGTATAATGACATTGTGTCATGAATATTCATGAGAGAAAAATTAGAGTAGGCTATGATAATTCTAGGGTCCTTTGTTCTTATAATGGCTGAAAGCAGAAGAGCTTGTGTCTATCAGATAGATTCAGGTGAAGCTTCAAGTGTACACTGAAAACGTCAAAGAGGATTGTTCTTCTTTATCTGCCTTTGTCTGCATATTTACCTAATTCAGATGAATTCAACATTCATGGCTGCCTAATTATCATAATTATACATGTTTCTATGGAAACCTACTTGTCCTTTATTTTTGATTCATTAAGTTTTACCTTCCGGCAGATTTTAATTATTATGTTTTGATGTACAAGAGAATGTTACAATGGTGTTTTAAAAAGGCTGGATTAGAGCACTGACTTTAAAGTGTGTCCTTCAAGGGCATTTCACTGTTTCAGGGTGAAGAGAGCATTCTAATGTATACGGGCAGCATTTGAATATTGGCTTATACTGTTGGATGAACAAAGCTGACCTCTTTTATTACCATGGACACATCTTTTCATAAATGTCCTCAGATGACATTACTTTAGATTGTACTTGTCCTATCTATCTATTGAATTACCAACTCAGGAAAGGACATTTTTGCATTTACAAAGAAGAACACTGGAAGAACTGTTTGGTGCCAATTAACTGCTCAGCTGGAGAAGATGTATTGCTTTCTATTCTTTTATAGAAAAGAACATCTTATTTTAAAAATGCTTGATTTTAGCTTAGACATTACTAATCATTAAGTACCAAAAGTTTGCAGTTTCTGTGCATAATTGGGGGATATATTTATATATATAGACCTAAAAAATGAAAACACACAGCTAAACATTTTCTGCATTTTTTATTGCATTGGTTTTATTTTTGCTGCATCTTCATTCTGCCTGTGTTCTTGTTAAAATAAGTTTTATCCAGCAGAGAAAGTTGCAAGTGTGTGTGGAGATTCTCATTAAGGATGAATTGCTTTTGTTTGACTTGGCTTAGCAAGAAATAATGACATTAGCAAAGGTTAAAAGTTTCTGTCTGCCTCTTTTTTCAGATTTTATTACTGTATTTATTTATTTAGAGCTTGTTTAATTATTTATATCATAAATTATATGTGTGTTATTTGTAGAAGTGCATGGTCTCCAAAGGCCCACCAAGGAAGATGCCAGTCATAAACCAGGATAACCATCTTTTATGCCTGGATATATCTCTACTGCAGCATGAGATACCCAAATAGCTCTAAACGGATTAGATAACATCCATTCAGGATCATGCACTTATAAAAGGAGCCAGGCTTGTTTCTTATCCAGGGGTTGTTCTAATCATATAGCCTATCATGTAATTCTGTCAGCTTTTGACGTTTTTGTTAGAGGTACACAAATTTTTGTTGTTCAAAATTAACAACATTTAAATAATGAGTCAATACATCATCAGTCACTCACCTGTCTCACAATATCCATAAATAGAGAAAAGTTGCTCCGGCCATTTTGACGCCTGTATATGGTGTAGCAGGTGTGGTATAAGTTAGTTGTCACAACACCTTAAAAAAAAAACACTGAAGAGAGGAGAGTTCAACAAAAAGAGAACGCGACAGGGCTCGTAATAAAACGAGAATCAACATTGGCTTGGCTTTTCTGAGATGTCAAGAACTGAGGAATTTGAAATGTAAAAAGCAATACGGAGATGCATGGAGTTTTTATTACTCGACAAGTGAGTAAGGAATTTTATTGAACAGATACATTTCCATAAGTAGCTCTTTAACAGAGTTCGTTGTAAAGCATTATCTATTGTGAAGGGTCATTTCATTATGTTTGTTGTAGCGCTGCACTGGAACTTATATTTAAGTAAGTAGTACCATGTCTATTACCTAATGAGAGCTACAGTAACATCTTCAGCTAGTCAGATTGACATCCTTTCTATCCAAACTATAGTGACTGTAGTCATTTTAAACAAATATTTAATATGACTCAGAAACAACGAGTTGTCTCAGAGAGTGATTCTTCATTTTGTGTTGACCTATAGGTTCTGTACAGGAAACAGAAATGATTAGTTCACCTTGATTCGAGTCTTCGGGTTCGGGTCCGAGACGTTCGTTCATCCCGTGACAGCCCCATAGAGGCTATGCTGTCTGTACCAGAAAGAGAAATGATTAGTTCACCTAAAACCATACCCTATATATTGTATTGTTATATATTGTATTGACAACTCATCAGTTAAATATTTACCATCTTATATTCTGCATGATTGGATGTTTTTAAATAAGCGCTGACAAAAACTATTTAAGTTTTAGGGCTGGATGAAATGACAATATATATAACATTGATATAAGTGATCACCCAGATTTAGATCAACCTATATTGTATTTATATAAAGCGTTCACAGGCAAATTTGCTTTATGTATTTCCCCAACATCGAAATCAGGCAGATATAAATGTCAGGAAACACGATTCCTGGCTGCATGTCAATATCCATGGATCACTGGATGTTGTGTAAGTTGTTTTCGTTTCGTTTGTTTCGTTTAATAATCGTTTGTTTTACTTGCGTTTTCGCAGTTTCCCCTATTAACTCCATTCAGCGGGCTCTTTTGCCACTCAGTCCGGCTGAAAGTGACGTCAATGCATATAGGAAAACTTCCTTACAAACAAATGCGTAGTCAGCTTTTTAACTCTTACAGTTGCATGATGCGTTTCTGGTCTCAAATTGTATCTTTTTTGTTTCTTACAATTTATAAATGTGTGAATTTCTTTCATGATGGTTCTTTTGTTGGTTGATTAATGCTTTAAACTGCTTTAAATCTGTATGATGGGTAAAAATCACTTTGATAAAGCAAAGATACCTACATATAGTAATAACTGGTTGGTTATATCTCTTAAGCCTTGTAGTGAATGTTTTATGAGCAGTCACGCAGAGTCGAAGCACAACCAAAACAATGTTCCTCTGCAAAATGCATCCAGTTTTGTTTTTTTAACTGCTAGAGGGACAAACATTACATAGTGTACCTTAGATTATATAATTTCAGTGATGTTGCCTCTGTAACATGTAAGTGATCATTTCCCACTAATTTCAGAGCAAAAAAATATGCATAAACATTAAGTACAATTTATTTGAGCTGAAATTATTTAATATTTTTACCTATATTATCTTAAAAAATTGTCTATTACGAGTCCATTGTCTAGCAACAAGACAAGATCTTTATCTAAATATCGCCAGTTGCACTTGTATGAAACGAGAAAGCGAGTCTGAGGAATGAGACATAAATGTAGATTTCAGTTACCCAAATGAGCGAACCTACAGCTCTGGAAAAAATTAAGAGACCACTTAACATTGATTTCTCAATGTTAAGTGGTTTCTTAATTTTTTCCAGAGCTGTATATGCTGCTTTGCCTTTGCAAAATATTAGAGTGCTGAATGCCGCAGAATCAAGTATTTCAGACAGAGAGCCATGTATTAAGACTCTGGCAATTTATCGTCATTTAAAGGTTGATGCAGACTTTAAATGTGTTGGCTTTGAAAAATAGACTGAGAGAGATTTGAGACAAACACTATTAAACTTTGATAATGGAGTACAGTAGAAGAGGTACAGCAGCTGTGTGGACAGATGTCCGAACCTGGGAGAAATACACATCCATCAAAGCAACAAGCGAACACACACACATGCCATTTGCAGCATATTAACAAATTTGCATCTGTTTTGTTGATAGAGTGTAATGTGTGTGTGTGTGTGTGTGTGTGTGTGTGTGTGTGTGTGTGTGTGTGTGTGTGTGTGTGTGTGTGTGTGTGTGTGTATGTGTGTGTGTGTGTGTGTGTGTGTGTGTGTGTGTGTGTGTGAATGAGAGAGATGTGCCTATAATAACCCTAGTAAGGGGGAGGGAGCTGTCCACCAGCAGGTGCTGAAATCCACAGATGAACATTCCTGTTTGCATTTGAAACAGAGCCATACTCTCCTCACATATGATCCTCACATATGATCACATATTCCAGATAATTTTTATAAATGTTTATTCATCATACTGTGCCATACTATCTAGGTGCATTTTAGAAACCCTGTCTCCCCTTTCCTCCTCCCCAGACATGAGTGTATTGATGTGAGACAGAAGCAGAGACACTGATATTCTCCTCTTTCTGCTTTCATGAATTTCACTCGAGATGCAGGGGTCAGGCCACTGCACTGAAACATTAGCCCGTCTATTTCTGGGCTTCCCTAGTAGTGCTCTTTCCTTTCTGGCTGCATGTTTGCAAAGTATTTTCCTCTCTCACTTTCTCTCTCTTATCCACCTTCTTTTCATCCATTTCTATCTTGAGTCAGGGAAACAGTGGTCGTATGTCGCCATTCTGCACTGTCCTCCTAGTGACCTTGGAACTGAGGCACGCGCCTCGCTGTCACTGTATTCGGCACAGGGCTCCTGTGGATCGTTGGGGCCAAGGCCTCTGCAGGGATCCATCCAGCATGAAGGCTACAGTGTCGGTTGCAGGAATTAACTGAGCGTGGCTTTTTCACACGGAAGGCTAGGCTTCTGTCTTTTGGGGGAAAATTAGGGCGAGAATGACAGTCTGAATCACATCGGGGTAGAACATATTGATGATTTTTTAACTGCAATAGTGTGCTCAAAAATTTTTAGTTAATGAGTAGTCTGCAGTAAATATTACTACACACATGTGTGTTTGTGTATGTTGTTGACATACACATTGTGGTGCAATAAGTGTATGTGTGTTCCTTCCTGTACTGAATCAGTGTGTGGGAAATCCTAGTAGTCAGGTTAGAGAAAACAGCGCCATCACCTGGTACCAGACGGACATGCATCCAGCAAATCTCCAAATTCTGACCCCAAAAATCATCCTAGTCCCCAAATACACATAATTTGAATTCAAACTAAGAACAATCACTGGTTCTTCTAATCAAATGCTTTGTTTGTTTGAATCGTAAAGGGGAAAATGAAAGGCTGAGTGTTACCTATTATCATTATCAAAATTACTAGAAGTCCTCATTTAATTCTTATTAGCATTTCGCAAACACTCAGCCTATTTTCCTTTCAATTTTCTGTACCTGTTTATTGAATCCACCCACACATTCTGACACACAAATGAACCCATTAGAACGCTGGCATTAAAAGCATTAAAAGCAGTTTAATTCATAATGAAGTGCTTCATTTTAGAGCAATTCTTTTCACTCTAATGTTGCCACAACAATGGTGATGCTTCAGTGATATTTGTGGCAGGCTATTTTCCATTATTACCATGCACAAGTCACACAAAATGAATGCATTAGTAAGACCGTATCAAATTCTTTTGAGGAAAAATGTGACCCAGAGGGGAGCCTTGATATTGTTTGGTAATTTAAAGGGATAGTACACCCAAAAATGAAAATTACCCCATGATTTACTCACCCTCAAGCCATCCTAGGTGTACATGACTTTCTTCTTTCAGATGGGTGAACTATCCCTTTAAGGCTAGTTTTTAGACGTGTAATGTGGATTTCTCCATGGAAAAGCCTATAAACTTAAAAGAATAGACTTAAAAGTTGAAGTTAAATGATGTTAAGCCTTGTATAATTAATCATACACATTCATTTGATAGTCCTAGTTTTTAAGCATCCTTTAGAAAGCAAACACATAGACAGACTCCTCAGTCCGATATTTGACACATATGATTCACACAAATGCACACAAGTGAATCAATAACAGCCCTGCAAAGAGTGTTATATAGCTGTCTGGTAGTTGCTAGTGTAATTTTAGGTTCACACACTCTTTCTGTTTGTGTTTATACTGCTCATTTGAAACTGACTGTGATTTACCTTTCACTACATAATTGAAAAAGAAAATCAATAGAACTCACTTGAGATTGCTGTCTCTCAGGAACTCTGACTCTTGCCTAATGAATCGATCCATTTTTTTTTTTTCTCTCCAGGATTTGTTCTCAGCTGAAAGAGCAACCCACCTCTTGCATTCATATCCACATATCTTGAGCTGTCAATCAAACTGCCAGACTCCTGACATTACATATTAATTTCGACACATACCATCACCACATCTCACATGATTGCAACATGACTTGTTAGCACTGCTATCACAAATCGATGGCAGGTGGAATTTGTTTCTGACACACATGGGCGTTTCTGAGTCCTGCTGTAATCTGTCCACTGGCAGAGGGAGGTGGAATCCTTTGTGCATCTCTGATATCTGCTGCAATGCTGAAACAATCCAGCCTGCTTCCTCCAGATGTGGTGAGCACACATGACTGGGCGGATCAATAGCGCTGGCATGGGAAGCATATTGATTTGAGTATAATCACAGGAGCAATGGCTGCTTCAAAAAAACCAAGGTTTATAGAGGGAGATTTATACCACTTCGGACTCAAGACATGGCTGTGCTGGAATGACTCTGGAATGCAGTGCATACCTAATATGTTTAAAAGTATTTTGGGAAAAAAATAGGTATTATGTTTCAAATAGTATATGCTATATTTTTGTCATATGACCTCATGATGTACATGATGAATGGCTGTTTGCAACCGTATTATTTTCGTAATTTTACATATTTCTAAGTGAAACAGATTTTTCAATGAGGCAAATTGATTTAGAATTGATACAATTTTAAAGAAAAATGAATGCTCTTATTCAGCAAGGATGCATTAAATTGATCAAAATGCTGTTCTTTTGAACTTTATATTTATCAAAGGATCCTGAAATGATTCATGGTTTCCAGAACAATTTTATAGCAAAAACTGCTTTCATCATTGATAATAATAAGAAATGTTTCTTGAGTAGCAAATCATCATATTAGAATGATTTCTGAAGGATCATGTGACACTGAAGACTGGAGTAATGATGCTGAGAATTCAGCTTTGACATCACAGGAATAAATTACATTTTAAAAGATATTAAAATAGAAGATTGTTATTTTAGATTGTACTAATATTTTATAATATTACTGTTTTTATTGTATGGATGCAGCATAAGAGACTTACAAAAATATTACAAAATCTTACCACAATCTTAAGTGACAAAATAGAAAATGATTGTTGTTTTAAAGGAAGAGCAAGTTGATTAAATGTTACAAAAACAGAATATTTTTTCTTTGGAATATGTGCAGTTACAATAAGACCAGGAATGTAAATAATTAGCGTCCTGGAAATGTTATTTTACTTTTTAATGGTTGTGTCAAAATGTTATAGTGAAAAATGTGATGATGGCTATAATATTTCTTCTGGATCATTCTTAACAAATGGAAGGCCAAGTTGGCTGCATTGCATTGTGGGATATAGTTACTGTGCAGGTTACAACCTGCAGATTCAACCTGGATTCACTGCATGTGTTCAACCACTTTGAATTTAATTACTGAGACTCATACAATTCATAAAATCAAGTAAAAATAGCAGTTTTTTTGTTTTTACAGTGTTCACTGGAAATTGTTCAGAACTTCAGATTGAAATTTAGATAATAACAAAATTAGAGGTGTGATAATAACATTACCAGTATAAAAAAACATTTATTTTCTAAATAAAATTAAAATCAGGCACGAGCACGTGGTTGAAAATTAGAAATATATAGAAGTCAATTTGTGATCAAATTCTGACTACATGCATCGAGATGTTTGATGTTTGTTTCTGCATAAGCCGCAAGTCACAGACAGAATGAGGGCAGCTCTCTCTTGCCTCTAATCCTGACTCTACATGCTGGGAGTGTGTGAACGGCAACTGACTGAAAGAGCTGTGCCATTTCTGAAGGTCAGCGCTGGGGGTGGCCTTTATCTCCCTCTTACTTCCCTTATCTCTTAATCACAGCCATTACCACAAAAATGCTGTTTGTTTGTTTGTTTTGTGCTGTCGTATTACAGTGTTTGTTTCTTTCTGTGTGGCCCTCACAGCGGGAGCTAAGACTGTGGCACACATTCATGCTGCCTGCTAACCCACAGCCTATTACACACACTCACACAAGATAACCTGCAGTGTTGCACAAGCTGATTGGCCTCTGCTGATCCTGCAGCCAATGAGATTGCTTGTTCAACATTTAAATAATCTGGTTCATTGTTAGCTGTAAGCTAGTCCTGCAGCGTGCTATCAGAGTTCCTCTGAAACCATTCACCTCCCCCAGCTCCACCTGCCTAGATCTTCAACGAGATTTATGTATGTCTATTCATGCAGCAGCAGAATCTCTTACTTGCTAGCGTGTCTGAGTATCTGTTAGCAGTAGCAAGTCCATACTTGCTCTGCAGCAGCAGCAGTGTCGCAGATGTAGTAATACATTAACATTGCCATATAAAATAATTCATGCTGAATTTCAATTATATATTTATTAGGGCTGTCAAACAACTAATCGCGATTAATCACACTTAAAATAAAAGTTTGTGTTTACATAATATGGACTGCATTTTTATATAGCGCTTTCAACAGACCCATGGCCACCAAAGCGCTTTACATATTGCCTCACATTCACCCATTCATTCACTCATTCATTCACTCATTCATTCACCGACGGTGGTGTCAGCCATGCAAGGCGTCATCCAGCTCGTCGGGAGCAGCTGGGGTTAGGTGTCTTGCTCATGGACACCTCGACACTTGGTCAGGTGGAACCGGTTGTCTACAAACCTTTCGGTTTGTAGACAACCCACATGAATCACTGAACCACTGCCGAGCTGCCGAGCTGCCGAGCTGCCGAGCTGCCGAGCTGCCGAGCTGCCGAGCTACAAGCTACGAGCTACTGTAGCTCAAATTGCTCAAGAAGTTAATGCTGCTTCTGATAGAAAGGTGTCAGAATACACAGTGCATCGCAGTTTGTTGCGTCTGGTAGCCGCAGACTATTCAGGGTGCCCATACTTACCTCTGTCCACCGCCGAAAGCGCCAACAGTGGGCACGTGAGCATCAGAACTGGACCACGGAGCAATGGAAGAAGGTGGCCTAGTCTGATGAATCACATTTTCTTTTACATTACGTAGATGGCCGGGTGCAGGTGCGGGTGCGGGTGCATGTGCGTCGCTTACCTGGGGAGCACATGGCACCAGGATGCACTATAGGAAGAAGGCAAGCCGGCGGAGGCAGTATGATGCTTTGGGCAATGTTCTGCTGGGAAACCTTGGGTCCTTCCATCCATGTGGATGTTTGTTTCACACGTACCACCTACCTAAGCATTGTTCCTTTCATGGAAATGGTATTCCCTGGTGGCTGTGACTCTTTCAACAGGATAATACGCCCTGCCACAAAGCAAAAATGGTTCAGGAATGGTTTGAGGAGCACAACAACGAGTGTTAGGTGTTGACTTGGCCTCCAAATTCCCCAGATCTCAATCCAATCGAGCATCTGTGGGATGTGCAGAACAAACAAGTCCGATCCATGGAGGCCCCACCTCGCAACTTACAGGATTTAAAGGATCTGCTGCTAACATCTTGGTGCCAGACACCACAGCACACCTTCAGGGGTCTAGTGGAGTCAGTGCCTCAAAGGGTCAGGGCTGTTTTGGCAGCAAAAGGGGGACCAACACAATATTAGGAAGGTGGCCATAATGTTATTATATATATATACACTCACCTAAAGGATTATTAGGAACACCATACTAATACTGTGTCTGACCCCCTTTCGCCTTCAGAACTGCCTTAATTCTACGTGGCATTGATTCAACAAGGTGCTGAAAGCATTCTTTAGAAATGTTGGCCCATATTGATAGGATAGCATCTTGCAGTTGATGGAGATTTGTGGGATGCACATCCAGGGCACGAAGCTCCCGTTCCACCACATCCCAAAGATGCTCTATTGGGTTGAGATCTGGTGACTGTGGGGGCCATTTTAGTACAGTGAACTCATTGTCATGTTCAAGAAACCAGTTTGAAATGATTCGAGCTTTGTGACATGGCGCATTATCCTGCTGGAAGTAGCCATCAGAGGATGGGTACATGGTGGTCATAAAGGGATGGACATGGTCAGAAACAATGCTCAGGTAGGCCGTGGCATTTAAACGATGCCCAACTGGCACTAAGGGGCCTAAAGTGTGCCAAGAAAACATCCCCCACACCATTACACCACCACCACCAGCCTGCACAGTGGTAACAAGGCATGATGCATCCATGTTCTCATTCTGTTTACGCCAAATTCTGACTCTACAATCTGAATGTCTCAACAGAAATCGAGACTCATCAGACCAGGCAACATTTTTCCAGTCTTCAACTGTCCAATTGTGGTGAGCTCGTGCAAATTGTAGCCTCTTTTTCCTATTTGTAGTGGACATGAGTGGTACCCGGTGGGGTCTTCTGCTGTTGTAGCCCATCCGCCTCAAGGTTGTGCGTGTTGTGGCTTCACAAATGCTTTGCTGCATACCTCAGTTGTAACAAGTGGTTATTTCAGTCAAAGTTGCTCTTCTATCAGCTTGAATCAGTCGGCCCATTCTCCTCTGACCTCTAGCATCAACAAGGCATTTTCGCCCACAGGACTGCCGCATACTGGATGTTTTTTCCTTTTCACACCATTCTTTGTAAACTCTAGAAATGGTTGTGCGTGAAAATCCCAGTAACTGAGCAGATTGTGAAATACTCAGACCGGACCGTCTGGCACCAACAACCATGCCACGCTCAAAATTGCTTACATCACCTTTCTTTCCCATTCTGACATTCAGTTTGGAGTTCAGGAGATTGTCTTGACCAGGACCACACCCCTAAATGCATTGAAGCAACTGCCATGTGATTGGTTGATTAGATAATTGCATTAATGAGAAATTGAACAGGTGTTCCTAATAATCCTTTAGGTGAGTGTATATATATATATATATATATATATAATTTCTTCTTTAGATTTCATTTTTTAAACAAATATGTTTATCAAGAAACATATGCTACTTGACTAAATTGTCTTGGTTTACACATGGCATATTCACACTCTTTTTGGAGCTGTGTCCCATTGTTAAAAAAATGTATGGGCCATCTATGATTCTTCAGCATCTCTGGGCAGGTAATTTCCTCCATCAGCCTTTCTGTAGATGTGACCTTCTTTTATATGGCAGATCTCCTCTCACCAAACCATGTCACAGAGAGTGTTATTAGACAGCAAACAGGCTGTGTGAGGTGAATGAGAGAGGGCAGCTCTATGAAGATGGTTAATCTGGTGTGTTCCTCTCACCTTTGCCTCAGGGTGAGACATCTACACTGTATAATTACCACATAAAACTAGCAGGAAACACCTCCAGCATGCTTAGGAAAATATAGAGTCTAGTCTGTCATTCGCACCTCTCTCTCTCTCGCTCTCTCTTACTCTACCTTTGCTAATTGTATCTGTGAAAGAAAGAAGCTAACACAGCATTAGTGGTGAGGATTTTTCAGTGACTCCATTTGCTCAACAGTTTGTTCAAAACACTGATTCATTCAGGAATGAAACAAGTGACCATCTTACGAGTGAGTAATTTAACAATTCACTCAACTTTTTTGTTCAAAACACCACTTGATACAGGAACTAAACAAATGAGTGAGTCATTGTATTGTTTAACCAACCGATTCGTTCACACACACACTGATTCATTCAGGAATAAAATAAGCTTTTTATTAGTGAGTCATTGAATTGGTTCAAAAACACTGTGGCTGCATCCGTATATGTATACTTCCCTATAGTAGAAAAACAGTGTGGGAAAGAGTAGTATGTCCAAATTTAATATTTATAAAACAGGAGGATGTCTATAAATCATTTACACAACTGACCTGTTTTAAAACACTGATTCTTCAGGAATGTTTCTAATGTATGTTATTTGGTGATGGTGACACACAAAGATGAATTCTACTGGCATTGTTTGTAACCTTTTTTGTTGTCAAACAGCACACTTGATTGTGTGATACTGCTTAATTATAAATACTTTTTCATTTTAGAATATGAAAAAAAAAAAACTATTTACTTTATTAATGAATAGATTCCTAAAGGAAGGTTTGTCAGATTCAACTCACATTCTGGATAATACTTTTTTAGCTATATCTATATTTACTATAAGTACTGTATGTAGTAGTCACACACAGCATAATATTTGTAATAATATTTCTTTGTTTACAACTTCGAAATCCTAAACCTTTCTGTTTATTTCCAGGTTTATTGAATGCCAGATTTTTTATGTGGCCTCAGACTTTTGGACCCCATTGTATCTCTCCATCATTTTCTCTCCCATGTCTCTCTGTCTCTCCATCATTCCATCTCGCTTGTTATCTCACCCGCATATATTCTCTGAAAACGTCCATACATGTCAACGAAACAGTGAGAGGAGAGACAAAGCCTGAGTTAATTGTCCATTATTTACAGCAGATGGCTGCTGACAATATGTAAATGGTAGTGTGTGTGTTTTTGTGTGTTCATGTATATGGGCATAAGTATGTATGTGTGTATTATATGGTCCAGAGGAGATTTGGTCAATGATTTCTCTTGCTTGATAGTTAATGACTATGAGCTGATAACAGCTGCATTTACTGATTGTATTCTTTTCTTCCTTTATGCTCATTTTTAAATATTTAAGCATGTAAAACATGATCACTGGTTATAAAATAGGATGTTTTTGTCTATAGGAACACTCAAAAATAAAAAATATTGTTATCACGTTGTTTTATATCCACACGTCATTTCCCATGAAAGTGAATGGTGAACGTCAAGCAAGAATTTTAGAACATAAAGACATTTTAGTGGTTTTTACACAAAGCTATGCTTTCAGAAGACTTTTATGGTGCTTTTTTGTCCTTTTTTTCATTATATTGAATCTTATCCTTTTATATTCCACAGAAGAAAGATAAACAGATTTGAAAAAGCATGAGGGTGAGTATATGATGACAGAATCTTCATGAATTATTGTACTGTATAAACTCACAAATTCGTATATTCTCTCCTAAAATATCATACAGATGTACCAACATATTTTATCCATTTAGAAAAGCTCTCAAATGTTTATGTGATATTTGTCCTTTTTAGTTTTATTTAAAGCAAGGCCCTTGAGGTTCTGCCTTCCAAATCAAGCACTCTTTATAAAGAGCATGAACTGTGTTGGTCATTTAATACGGGTGGTTTTAATACTTAACATGAATTGAATATGAGGCTGGGATCAATGGACCAGGCAGAAGCTCAGTCCACAGAGCGTGATCTATGTTCCAGTGGGCAGCACACAGGAAGCTGTGAAACCACAGCCGTGCAGAATCTTCCTGTCGCTGGATCGATATGACTTCTCTAAACACTCACCCTCTTACTCTCTTGCCCTGGCTATAAATCAGGACTAAGCGTATAGTACTTCCACAACAAGCTGAGAGAGTGTGTATGTAAATATGAGGGTAGCTCCTTGGATATTAATAGTTGTATTCCCACATTGGTGATCTAAAATCTTCTGAATGGCTTTGGGCAATAGAAGAGAATTAAATATTGGGCATTAGTGAAGAATGTATTCCTAGAGGACAGGTTTATTGCTCAGAGGTTGCTCTTTTATAGCTTTGGAGAGTTAATGAAGCTATCAGTTATGCTTCAGTGAAATATTAACTTTGTCTCAGATATTTCTCCTGAAATTTCTTAGACGAAATAAAAATAGACACAAATGAGAGAATTACTGATACAGTAAAATGACACAGCACAGAATTTGACGAGAAATGTTCGAGTTCATATTGAAATCTCTGACTGCAAATGATCATCATGACAAATGTGAGCACAGATTGAGATATTGTTGAGATTTCAAACTCTATAGGAGAGAAGCATGTGAGACTATACTGGGGTCATTTTCAGGAGAAAAATGTGAGAAGCAAAACTCGTAAATTGCTCAATTTAATCTAATTGCTGTCTAGAAGAAACATCTAGAAATAATTAAAAATATATATATTACAATATTGTTTAATAATAATTAGGGCTGTCAAAATTAGTGCATTAACGCATGCAATTTTTTTTTATGTTTAACTCGTTAAAAATATTTAACGCAGTTAATGCAGTATCCGTTTTTGGCTTTGGCTGCACTACAGTTAAAAAGTGTTATATTTATGCAAAGAGTTGCTGTGAGGACATCGGATACATGTCAGATCCGGATCCACATCATGTGCCTTAGCTCTTAAAGTGACAGCAGCCTAATAAACCATCTGCTGTGATGACTGTCATTAATGTAAATCAAAGAACAAAAGACAAAGAGAAAATCACTCACTGCTATTGACTGAACTTTTGTTGCTTTAATAAAGATTAATCTATATTTAATTTATAATGTATGCAGTGAAGTGTTCGATAACTTTATTCAAGTTTATTTACCTGTTAGATCAAATATTTAAAATATACTGTATTTATGTTGTTTCTACATTCATTTGGAGATTAAATGTGAAATTATTAAAATATAAAATTATATAAAAAAATGTGCAATTAATTAGTTCGTTTTTTTAATCGATTGACAGCACTAATAATAATATGATTCTTTTCCCCAATTTCTTTCATGCTTATACTGTTCTAGTCTTATTATCTAAAAAAAAATATTTAATTTTGTCATTTTGTAATTTATCTCAAAGGGTCCTTCCATGATAAAAAAAAAAAAATTACCCTTATTAATTAGCCAAAAAGCAGATGTGGTCATGAAGTACATCAAGTCTTGTGTGAAAACATGAAACAAGCAGTCTGTTAAAACATGTCCCTCTCTCACACTGCATATTTTGATTAGATTAAACATTTGCTATTAAGTATTATTGGAGCCAGATGGAGTCTTGTTCATTTTACAGTAATTAGGACAAGACGAATCACTAATGAAACACACGTGGTGCTGCTGCGTCCCTTCATCGGCTCACGCACACTATGCAATTTGATCACTGAAATGTGTTGTGATTTCAATGTCTGGATAAAATGACACTCTGGTCCCATTCAATTTAGTTGATTTGATTTACTGAACTAGAATGTGCTTTTTATTTTTAATTTTTTTTATTTTTAAATTCTCTAGTAAGGAGGATATACCAGTTGCAGTGCTATACCAGACGATAGTGTTGCCTTGAAATCAAGGATAAATCTCTAGTGATCGAGCCGGTGCATCACAGCTGGCCTTGAGTGCTTTTTCAAGAGCAGAAACCGGCTTCAAAGCAAGGAGGACCTCTGTTGGTCAAGATCCAGCACTTACACCACAACAGCAGAGGGAGGAATAAACTGCCACTTATCTGTCAATATTCATTTGAATTGCAAATTCTGCGCACCATGGAAGCAAATTGACAAATTCTGATTTGTCAGTGTTTAAGTTAAAATAATGATAAAGATAATAGAAACACATTCATTTTCCAAGTTGAGAATGATTCCACCAAAGCTAGTGAATTAAAAAGGCCTTCATTCACATTGGTGATATATTCTCAAAAATAAGGGTTCTTTATTGGCCTCTGTAAAACCTTTAACATCCCTTTTCATTGCTCAAAAGGTTCTTTTTTTAGATTATTAAAATGTTCTTTAAATGAAAGGCACAATATGTAATTTTCGCCACTAGAGGTCGCTTATTCAAAACAAAAGTGTAGCTTGATGATGCTTTCGCGGAATCATGGGAGTTGTTGTCTTCACCTCTACATCCGATGGAAAATAATCTGACTGGACTCAGGCAGAAATCATATTAATGGATTAGCTAATGTATTAAATATTTATTAACGTTACTGTAGAATGAAGCAGGGTGGGACTGAAAGCCGTTGGAGCGGAACGAGGCCGCTGGAACGATTGCTAATGAGAGACCAGCGCGACACATGGCTCGAGAGCAGTGGAGCTTTTATTATGCCGCAGACGACCGTTTCCGCTTCTTCCGCTCATGTGTGTGTGGGGTAACGCAGCGCTGTTTCACCATATTAGATACATTTGAGTGTGTTGAAAGTTATGTTATAATGCTACTCTGTGCGTTCGCTCGCCGGCTACTATGAGACACTTGTTGCACACTGCAGTAAGCTAGATCAATATTAGGCATGGTAAAACATGGTACTCGCGGTCAATCAAGAAAACAATAACAATATAACAATGAAAACATATAACAATGATTAGTTTTCTGTCCAAACAGTTGCTCACCTGTCTAATAAAACACATAATATATTTAAGCATCTTTGGTGTTTCCATGGTTTCTACAAAATAAACCGGAAATCAGGGGTAACGCGGGTATGATGTCATTGATAGGCGACGCATGGACAAAAAAAATTGAAAAAATGTATTTCTCTGGATTTAAACATTCTTGGAAACATTTGGGGTAATGTAAGTACACAAGTCAACAAAATATAAAACACTGTTCTAGTGGTTTTTGGATAAAAAAATAAATAAAAATGTTTAAGAACTGTTCACTGAATGGTTCTTTGGGGAGCACAAAATGGTTCTTCTATGGCATTGTTGCAAACCTCCCTTTTTGAACCTTTATTTTTAATAGAGTAGCCAATATATTTAATTTAGTTTAATTTAGCAGCAGGCATGCTAATAAAACCATGCACCATATCATCATTAAATACATACTCTAGTTACACATCTTGCATTTACTTTGCTCATTACCTGCCAGTAAACCCCCCTCTCTCTCTCTTTTCATACAACCCTCCACCTCTTCATCCCCATCACTTGCATCACTTTCTGCCTGGTAGCGGTGTGTGTGTGTAGCTCTTTGATCCCTCCCGATCGGAGGATAAACACGGGTCCCGTCCTGAAGCAGAAAGCCATTATATGCACTCTGTGTCTGCAGCCGCCCGTCATGCATCGGGAGGCTCAGATCCTGGCGAATCAAAGGTGTCCATTCTACCTCCAGATCTGGCATGAATATTTATGAGTGCTGTGCCGGCTGCCCTCCTCTGTGATGTAATTGCAGTGCTGAGTGCCTCCGTGCCACAGAGTTCATCCGATACAAAATAAAACACAAGAAACAACCACACCCCTCTGTGTACTAGCTTGTTTTTGACAAGAGAAAGTGAAATGCACTTCTTTTTTTGTGCTAAAAAAACTCCTGAGATTAGCACATGCTCCGCAAATTGGAAAAGATGGTTATATAACGCTTCAGGCTGTGACTGCTACACACGTGTTAGTATTCAGCACAGAACTGCCTCTTTCCTTCACCTGTTATGACTTTCTTTGTCTTTGTGACCATCTGCCCACCACACACATTCACATACTGATTAGCTCTTTATCCATACATATATGACAGACAGTCATTCATTTGTGCAAGATACAACCTTAGTTAGAGATCAACTGATCAACCTGTTACTCGCATGACATCACAGTAATAGCAAACCACAACCAAAGTCATTTCACTTGGAGGCCATCTTTGAAACGCCTCTCAGACATACAAGTGCAGCTCCTATCTCTTTAAATGGCTAAACATCAAATTCTCCAAAACTGTTCGCCAAGCTTATAATTAAATTTCATATTTGAAATCACCAATGAATTCTGACAACAAATAAATCTTGTTTCTAAATGCTCAAATCATGACAAAAAAAACTGAATTTTTCAGGCTGGACCAAGCTAATGTGCAGTCCTAAGCACACTTCTCAGAACACTGACTGTTTCTATAGGAACCGAAGCTTCTAACGGCAGCTGCAGTGACACGGTGACTTTACCAATCGGCGATTGGCTCTTTTCTTTAGAAGGCAGGACTTATTCCACCATATTGCGCACTGCACTTTCTCCCATTCATAGTAATCACCATCTTTCTGTATTGTTACGTCATTGGTCGTCTAGATGAGGCGTGGATGATAAAAGGACGCTGTCGGCATTTGACGAGGAGCTCATTGTTGGTTCGGCCGCGAACGGGTTGAGAGCTCCTGGATCCCTCCTCCGGCCGATGATCAAATTTTAACTGTCTTAGTAACATCTGGGCATGTTATGATATCACAAGAGCGTAGGGGTGTCCTGCTATTTATTTTGGAAACTTGTTTGGGCTTTGTTTTTTTGTTAGTGCATTATTACATTATTGAGTGCACTCATTCAATCCCATTATGCACTCCAATAACAAGTGTACAACTGATGTACACTCAACAGCTAGAGAATACCCATAATGCACTATGAGAGTCCCGCATCTGACCTGAAGATGGCGCCCACAACTTTTCCAAACCACTGATCCAATGTGGCTACTATGGGCTACAGGTAATATCATACAGGTATACATTTTTAATTGATTATTAAATTTTTTAATTACAGTTTATACATGCTGGTTTCCATGGCAGAGTTCAAGATAAATCTTTTCATTAATACTGGAGCTGCCAGTTTGCTACGTTTCAAATGATTGTTAAAGAGCAAGAACAAATGTCCGGTGCACTCAGTGTCCGAATTCGCTTTCATACTCCTTCAAGTGGACTATATTTGTGGAGTAATGTAGGGAATAGTTAATGAGTATAGGGGACAATTTCGAACACAGCAAAAGTCTTTGCCATAACCATCCAACGTTCCAATCAGTTCCCGATGGACAAAATCAAGTCAGGGCCTACATTTTTTCTTGTTCGAAAAGCCATTTACTTGGACATACCTTATACCTCATTGGACATAATTGTGAATCTGGCACCCTAGTTCTTGGTTATAAACAGCTGATAGAAAGCATATGACATGATTGCTGAAATATTAACTAACTGTGAGTTACTGAGTGGTTGTCAATGTGTAGTTAAAGATGCACATTATGAGATTTGTCATTATTTTATGTCTCTGAAATCGTTAAGAGGAATCTGTATTGGAAACGCTAAATAGTTTATGATTCCCATATCCCTACAGAGCATGCATGCTAAACACAACACCGTGGAGGCTCTGACTTTCATTTTTAAACTTCACTCATTTTCTAAGCATAAATGAAATCCTATTGTGGAAGTGACCCTCTGTGGTAAATTATCTTTTCTGCAATTGCTGAGGATCGTGGAACTTAACAGAAATTCTGCTGTACTTAACTTCTGAGAACTTTCTGAGGTTTTTTCTCAATCTTTTGGGTTTATTTGGCACGTTGTTTGTTTGTCCTGGATCTGTCAATCATGTGTTATGTGACAGATTAGAGAATAAAAACCAAAAGGATGGAAGAGACAGAGTGCGGTAATCACCAGCACCATCCACTCTGTGGAATAAGACCCAGTTCTGTCACGCTTTTCCTCAGAAAGGCTTATATGAGCACTGTAGAGACTGCTAGAATGAGATCCAACCTTCAGGTCCAGACAGAGTACCCCTGATGACTGGATAGGAAACACGTTAGGTTACGTTAACTATTATGATTAAGAACATGTGCAGTGCAGTATTTTAGCGGTGCTTGGCTGCTAAGACAAACATTGCTCATAGGCACACTCACACTTTAGCATGTAACTTATGCCATTCGATTTTTGCTACACTTCATTCTAAACAGTCTTCTTTCTTATATAGAGTTTTGAATGTCTAATTCAGAGAATCAGTACATGCTGAACGGTCTTCTCTTTCATATATAGTTTAGAATGTCTGATTCATTACCGGTCCTCTCTCTCATCTAGTTAAGAATATTAGATTCATGAATCGTTCATCCTGAACAGTCCTCTCTCTCATAGTTAAGAATGTCCAATTTATTCCAGTGAATCAGTTCATCCGTAATGGTGTTCTCTCTCATATCTAGTTAAGAATGACCGATTCATTCCAGTGAGTCAGTTCAACCTGAATGGTGTTCTCTCTCATATCCAGTTAAGAATGTCCGATTCATTCCAGTGAATCGGTACATCCTGAATGGTCCTCTCTCACATATCTAGTTAAGAATGTCTGATTCATTCCAGTGAATCAGTTCATCCTGAATGGTCCTTTCTCTCATATCTAGTTAAGAATGTCTGATTCATTCCAGTGAATCGGTTCATCCTGAATGGTGTTCATCCCAGTGAATCAGTTCATTCTGAATGGTGTTCTCTCTCATATCTAGTTAAGAATGTCTGATTCATTCCAGTGAATCGGTTCATCCTGAATGGTGTTCATTCCAGTGAATCAGTTCATCCTGAATGGTGTTCTCTCTCATATTTAGTTAAGAATGTTTGATTCATTCCAGTGAATCATTCCAGTGAATTCATTCCAGTGAATCAGTTCATCCTGAACGGTGTTCTCTCACATATCTAGTTAAGAATGTACAATTCATTCCAGTGAATTGGTTCATCCTGAATGTGTTCTCTCTCATATTTAGTTATTGTACAATTAATTCTATAGTGAATAATTTCATTTTTTTTTATACAAGCAATTTAAATTAACAGATTCACAAAAATGATTCACCAATTCAAGTCTCAGTACTATGTACTTGTTTTTGACTCGACTTTTAGTTTAGTGGTGTTTAGTATAAATTTACTCATTCAGATTTGACACCTAATTGGATCAGCCTAATTGAGATCATTCATTCAAAACCCCACATTGTTTTAAATGAGCAAAATACAGCTCTGATCAAATTATAAATTATATCACTTGGCAGTTATTTTTTAATTATAAAAGATATTGTCCCTTTAATTAGTGTAAAGTATTCTTTATATTGTGACTTTTTGTATCTGAAGGTTTGCTCAACACTATAAAATGCTTGTTATTAGAATGATTTATTGTATTGCATATACAGTATCTCATCAATTTACTGCAAGATAAAGTTGTTACTGTGAGAATATACCTGTTCTGGTCTTGAAACCATGCATATGTATTTTTGGCTATAATGGCTATATTGTCATTATTCAGATTGAGTAAGAGACAGAGAATCATAGAGAACTCTGATACACATGGGACACTGTTTAAATTAAAATCCAAACAGATTAATGAGAAGTTATGTCAATATTAATAACTGCAACGATTTAAAAGCGCTGCCCCTCGGGCATCTTTCGATCCAGCAGTCCTGTCGAACTTCACTTTGTCTGGGCCATTCCCACATCCTCAGCAATTAAGGCTGTCTGTTTTGTAACCCAGACCTGTCGTAATCTAGTTTGGCAGAGCTGCAGTCCGGCCTACTTGGCTTGCCTCAGTCCAGGTATGGAGCTTTAGGAAATGCACATGTCAGCATATGGTTCTATGGCACAACAGAGAACTTTAGCAGGGGACAGAAGGAAGAGGGCCAGGGGAGGGGTGACAACAGTTGTAATCGGATCATTGGCTAAAACAAGCTGAGTCGATGGGATCAATAGAAACTGCACATGCAGCAAAGAGCCATTAATGGCCTTTAATCTCCATTAGGTCTTAGAGGGGAAGTCAGAGAAAAGAAGGTTCAAGACCCTCCAAGTGTCTATTTTGTGAGGAAGATTATTGTGAGGACGATTCTGGACGGTGTTGCCTTCTGAGTTGATTTTTTGGTAGCACTTTATTTTACAGTCCTGTTCCCCATGTAAATACTATATTATTATTTTAGTTATTACAATAACTGGTTAATAACTAGGTAATAACTCTGAACCTACCCCTAAACCTAACCTTAGCCAACCAGTACTTTTTACTGTACACGTAAATGCAAATGATTTTTGGTTACACTTTATTTTAAGGTGCCATTTTTAGAGTGTAATTATACAGTTAAGTAATGAGTAATATTAATTAGCAACATATGTAGGGTTAGGGTTTGGTTTAGTTGCTTGTAATTATGCATTATTTATGTAACAATTATGTAACATGTAACAAGGACACTGTAAAAGTGTTACAGTGTAAAATAATACTTTTATTCAGCAAGGATGCATTAAATTGATCAAAATTAACAGTACATATTTATAGTCACACAAAGATTTATATTTTAATTATTTATATTTCTGTTCATCAAAGAATCCTGAAAAAAAAATTTCCACAAAAATAGTCTAAGCAATACTAAGAAACTTTTTTAACATTGATAATAATAAATGTTTCTTGAGCACCAAATTAGCATTTTAGAATGATTTCTGAAGGATCATGTGGTTAAAATATAGTATATTAAAATAGAAAGCAGTTATTTTAAATTGTAATAATATTTCACAATATTACTGTTTTTCTGTATTTTTGTTCAAATAAATGCAGCCGTATCATGAGTCTTTAACTTTAAACAAATCATATCTAATATTTTTTTGATATATTATTTTTATTTATATATTATAAGAACTATATTAGAATGAAATTACAAGTTTACTACCACAGAAAACAGTAGCCTGTGGAGAGAATTCTCTATGGATTCAAATGAAATGCTTTTTAGCATTTATTACAAAGCCATATCAGGGGGATAAGTAAAATAATTTTTCAACAGGCACCCATCCTTATAAAGCTCTAGCGTAACCTTGCTCTCAGCCATTTCTCTGCAGTTAAATACGACAGTTGCTTCAAAGAGAGCAGAATCAAAGGCCTTTGGCTGTGGCTCTCATCTCTTCCTAATTGGCTATGCTGAGCCTTCGAAAGGAACATCTGTAGAATAACAGAACACCATTCAAACTGTATCAGAATGAATCAGCTTCTTCTGATAAAATCACACACTCAGTTTGTCCATCATGATAAAATACTAAAGTCTTGACTGCAGCTTTACCCTTTAGGATGCATGATACAATTAAACACTTCATAAATATGTAAACCAGTGCTATAGTGAAGTATGTTGCAGTACCACTCATTGTTTCACTGTCACATATACGGCACTCTTTGAAAGTTCACTGGCAATTTTGCAAAGCTCAAGAAGATGCACTCATGAAAATGCCGATATTATGATACAAAATGTTCTAGAGATGCATTTGCATGTTTTAAAAACAAGTACTTTATACGTACATAGCACAGTTCTGCAGGTCTATTGATGTGCTGTGATTAATCTGAGATGTATGTTTAGTTCTAGAGGCCTGCTGTGATCTGATCCGACTTCTCAAAAACAAGGGCCAGGAAACCCCAAGCCAGCACAAAGGCTGAAATAAAAACCATCATTTGCATATTCAGCCTTTGTTCTTTTCATGCCTGTGAGCCAAACTGGCAATTAGAGGGAGTGAAGCAAAGGTTATTAATAGCACTGTGTTGTACAAACTCACCTAAAAAAAAAAAAGTAAAAGAAAGTGTTTAGCAGTTCGAGCCAGATGGGTGTACTGATACATATGCGGTGAACATGGTAAGGTCTTAATTCAAAGCCTCCATCTTAGTAATTACTACTTTTTATACAGCAGCACCAAACAAAGAGAAATTTCCCATGTCACGCAAAGGGATTCTCTTGGCAAGCCACCATTAATTGACTTTACCCAAGGTGCAGATTGGACAACAAGTGCTATGTTCATGTTGTAATTGCCTGATTAAAGATGAAGGGGCTCTGGGCGAGAGGCGAGCTCTGTCGTTTCACCTAAATGACATAAAGCCTTGTCATTGTGTTCATGTAGCCACACACTCTCTCTCTCTCCCTTCCCGAATCACCAAAAACATCTCTTGTCTTGTCTAGACTCTTTTACAGGTAGTGGAACAAAATCCCTTTTAATGTAACTTTCTTTTCACTGGTGTCGCTCTTATGTAACATACATGTTACAATAGCACATTTTGTTAAATAAATAGTATCTAAATAACATGTAGAAACTGGGAGGTATTAATTGATATATGAATTAATCATCATTAATTTTGTTATCCAAATAATTAAAGAGCTGTATATTCCACACACAAAAAAAGATTATTAAAGGGGAAAAATAAATGTTTACATCAACAACAATGATTTCAGTTTACATCTTGATTGCATGTTTTTTAAGCATTTTAATTAAGTTAGAATATAAAAAAAATATTAACTGTTTCAACTACTATTACTATACTGTTTATTTTTAAAAACTAAAGATTTATATTATTTTTTATTATTTTACAATGTCGGGTGGGGTTTGGGGGGTTAATTCCTGACCCTGGCGTAGACATGTGATTATATCTGCTCATCTCAATATAGATTTCATATTAATTAGGAAAGTGAGGGATTTTAAGGGGGGAAAGAATGCCGACTAGTATTTTATAGCACAATAGCGCCTCACCCACTAGAATGTATTGAGCAATAGCGCCACCGAATGGATGATCCATTAAACACAACAACTCCAGGTAAAATATAGGCCTGCAACTGTTAAAATGTCATCTGAAACGAATCCATGTGAAAATGTTGCATTCAGACTTGTGTGTGAAATCAGTATGAGAATAATTAATACTGCAGCACATTTAGCTACATTAGTTTTGTTTTCCCTTAAATTAAAGTGATGGCACGAAAAGTTGCAAATGCATCGCAAAGCCTAAGTCACATGTATTTCACTCGAATATTACTTAAAGTTCTTTGCACTTAACAGGGAAAAAAGTAATTTAGCAAAGCTCTGACTGAATCATTTCGTATATCTAGTTTCCAGCATGCTTTGCTTCATACTCCGTAAGGACATAAATGTTGAAATTAAATGTTATATGTTTTACACTATATTAATGTCGGGAGAGATCTGTTAGTGTTTAATATTGTTATGGTGGGATTTAAAAGGGTTTATGTTATGTCTGCATTATTACCATTGGGCTGAAGAGTAGAGCCTGTGTGGTTAAGTATGAGGATAAGCAAGGGAATGTAAACTACTGTTACTAACGTAACGTCGGTTCCCTGAGAGAAGGGAACGAGTACTGCGTAGCTAGCTACGCTATGGGAAAAGTCCTTTACTCGAGAATATAAAGTCAAAAATTATCCTTATAATTTTGTATAATGTAAAACGCAGTGCAGCTGCACAGCAGACCTAGGAACCTATGGCGAGGAGGCTGAGGTGTGCACCAATCGGATCGCTTAGTGCCCAAGAGTCAACACCGTATAAATTTGCATACCTTAAGCTATAAAAGCCCATGTTACGCCATAGGATTCAGATTAAATCGACTGAAACGATCCCCTGATCGAAGCACAATAGCACGGCGGGTTATGCAATACTCGTTCTCTTCTCTCAGGGAACCGAGGTTACATTAGTAACCGTGTAGTTCACTTTCAAGAGTACTCTCATATTGCATAGCTAGCTACGCTATGGGAACCCAATTTTATATGTAATAAATCCATATAAAAACTAGACCAGACAAAGTCGGGTCTTATTAATATTGAAATGTGTATACATTTGTTGTATAGGATTTTGACAAACTATAGAACTCGGGCCTATAGTATGTAATGTGATGAACATTCACTTGTGTTACACATAGCTTATTATGGGTTGAGATAAAACCCCAGAACGGAAAGAAATTCGGGCCATAAAGTATTGCAAATTTAAACATTTGTTTATATGGGGTATAGATAAAAAAATAGACCGGACAGAGTCGGGCCTATAATTATTGCAAATGTATTATACATTCGTTTATATGGAAAGAATCCTAGCTTGCAAAGCAGGGACCTCCAAGTTATAGAATCTAATAAATGTGGATATCTTCAAGTGGTATTCCACTGGACCAGGCCAATGACAAGGCCATGCCCCTAGTGGAATGAGCTCTGATGCCTATAGGGCAGCAGAGGCCTTTTGACTCATAAGCCAGCGAGATAGCGTCTACTATCCATCGTGACAATCTCTGCTTCGTGACCGAGCACCCTCCGGTGCGGCCACCAAATCAAATGAAGAGCTGTTCCAACTGTCTAGAAGCGGCGGAACGCTCTAAATAAAACCTTAGGGCCCTAATTGGGCAGAGCAGATTCGCGTCTTTTTCGTCTTGAGACGAGGGAAGAGGTGATAGCGAAATAACCTGTGCTCTGAACGGAGTGGAGAGCACTTTGGGTATATAACCATGTCTTGGCTTGAGGACGACTCTGGAGTTGTTAGGCCCAAACTCGAGACAGGAAGCGCTCATAGAGAGTGCATGTAAATCGCCAACTCGCTTGACTGAAACTAGTGCCAGCAAGAAAGCAGTTTTTAGCGAAAGGTGCTTCAAGCTCACAGACTGAAGCGGTTTGAATGGGGAACCTTTCATGGCCTCTAAGACCGTGGAAAGGTCCCATATAGGAACTGAAGGGGGTCGAGGCGGGTTAAGCCTCCTAGCCCCTCTGAGGAAGCGCACGATGAGGTTGCTTCTCCCCAGTGACTGTCCGGCCTCGTGAGCGTGAGACGCTGCTATGGCCGCCACATATACTTTAGGTTTCAGAGCATAAAGCCGCCTGGTTGAGGGCGCTCTAGCTTCAGAAATAGTATTCAGCACCCTTTTAGGGAGGTTCCCGGGTATCCGTTGATGGGCCACACATGAAGGGACCACAAGGCGGGGCGGGGATGCCAGAGCTTATCCTTCGCCTGCATGAGGAGGTCTCTCCTCAGCGGTATAGGCCATGGGGCTGTGTCTAGCAGCTGAATCAGTTCGGAGAGCCATAGCTAGTTCTTCCATAGCGGGGCTATTAAAAGCACTGTGCACTTGTTCTCCCTGATCCGTTTGATGCATTGCAATCATTGCAATCTGAGGGAAAGCATACAGCAGGCGGCTGGGCCAGTCGTCTTCTGAGGCAAAAAGATCGATCTCCGCTTTGTCGAAGATGCTCCAAATCAGCTGAACTATCTGTGGGTGAAGAGACCATTCCCCTGGGGGAATGTTGCCTCTGGATAGCATATCCGGACCCTGGTTCAGAATGCCTGGCACATGCGGTGCCCTTAGCGAGCACAAGTTGTGCTGAGTCCACAAAAGGAGATGTTTCACCATGGTGTGCAGGTTGTTTGTCCACCCTGTCCACCCTGACGATTTATATAGGATACCACCGACATATTGTCCGTTCGGACCAGGACGTGGTGATCCTTTATGTATGGGAGGAAAGCTTTTAGGGATAGATCAACCGCTTTCATCTCTAGACAGTTTATGTGCAGCCGTTTCTCCGAGTCTGACCAAAGACCGGAGACGGGCCTGTAGGTTGGACGCATCTGTCGAGATCACTTTCCATTTCTAGGCCGTGCCCATTCTCACACCCGACTGGTACCAGTCAGTTGCTTTTTCAAGGAGCCAGGGCTTTAAAAACAGCTGTGGTTCACTTTGACGGTAACTGGCCCGATCACCGAGCGCAAGGTTTTAACCAGCATCGGAGGGGACGCATGTATAATAGACCCAGCTTGAGCACTGCAGATGCTGAGGCCATAAGACCTAACATCCTCTGAAAATGTTTGAGAGGAGTATAAATGCCAGCTTTGAATAACGGCGCTAGGCGCTAGATGGTGAGTGCGCGCTGTGGCGTAAGCCGTGCTCTCATCCGTATTAAGTCTATAACTGTTCCCAGAAAAGCAATGTTTTGGGTAGGAGACAGCGTGCTCTTGGCAGTGTTGATCCTGAGACCCAGACATTCTAGATGGCCAGGACCTGTGGGTTATCAACTGTGTCTCTGATTGGGCTATAATGAGCCAATAGTCGAGGTAGTTGAGTATTCGCACTCCCCGGGGGGGCGAGGGCTGCATCCATGCCCTTTGTAAATGTGCTGGGTGCTAGGGATAGACTGAATGGTAGGAATTTGTATTGATAAGCCTGCCCCTCGATATTCACTGATGTCTCAACCACGTCGCGAAAGCGCAGGGGTCTGTGAGCAAACTGTAGCGAGTAACCTCGTTTTATTACTATGTTCAACACCCATTCTGATATACCGGGGATAGCCTCCAAGGCCTCAGCCCGCATAGCAAGGGGTTAAATTAAGTTTGGAGACGGGCCGCTGTGTAATAGGGACCTGTTCTCCTGGCTGATTTGTGCTTGTGACACTGTGGAGACAGCGTGTATGTGTAGTGGTGCGCACTTTGTAGTGGGCACGCGCGCTACATTCAGCCGCGCTCTCGACGTCTCCAGCCGCCTGAATAGTGGGGACTGGGAGAAGTGTAAAGAGAGTGAAAATGACGCAAGGCTTGTGACGCACTCGGCGCTGTGTTAAGTGCTTATGTGCAGGGGTGCATACTATATAGTGGGCACAATGCCTGCAGTCATAACATGGCCGCCATTTTACAACGCTGCTAGGCGCTGAACAGCGAGCGCGTGCTGTGACGTAAGCCGCGCTCTTGCCGTCTCTCATCCGCACTGAGTCTATGACTGTTCCCAGAAAGAAATATTCTGGCTAGGAGACAGTGCTGACACCACTGGCGGCTTGAGTAGAAGGGAGTCAGTGTTATTCCGAAGAGGATTCTAAGAGCGGGACACGCGGGGAGAGCTCCGGCGTTGGCTTGCTCGTCTGCTCTGGCATTCTCTGTCCGCGGCGCTTCTTTCTGCATGGCCCAAGCAAGAGAAGAGGGAGAGCGGAGGGAACAGCGTCCTCGTTGAAGCTGACGAGTCGAGCCCGCAGGGTCGACAGCATCATTTCGCCGCACTACGGGCAGCCGCCCTTAGAGAGTGCAGCTTCGGCGTGGTCACGGCCTAAGCATGACGAGCCCCGCCGAAGAGAGCGCCTCTGACAGGATATACGAGGCATTTGAAATGCCTTAGCTCTTTTGTGAGTGTGTGTTGCAGCAGAGCACACACACAGCTTGTAAGGATATAAAAGAATATTGAACACACTGGATGGCGCAGCTGGAACAGCAAAGGCTGCAGGCGGAGTGCAGAGAAGGAATCCGGCATCCTCAGAACTGCAGAGCAGGAGCTGGTTCCGCTGGGGGCTTGTCAACGGCAGTGACTTCACAGTTCCGGAGATCAGCGAAGGGTGAGTTCGCTGAAGGAGATTAAATCTGAATCCTATGGCGTAACATGGGCTTTTATAGCTTAAGGTATGCAAATTTAGGCGGTGTTAACGTGCTCTTGGGCGCTAAGCGACCCGATTGGTGCACGCCTCAGCCTCCTCGCCATAGGTTTGTACAGTTGCCACAGCACAGCCAATCAGTGCGCTAGTACGCTCTGCCTGGGTCTGCTGTGCAGCTGCACTGCATTTTACATCATACAACATTATAAGGAAAATTTTTGGCTTCATATTCTTGAGAAAAGGACTTTTCCCATAACGTAGCTAGCTACGCAATACGAGAGTACTCTCGAAAGGGAACTACATATTACTACTACTTTGTTTAGAAGTGGCCTATTAATTGCTCTTTCTGCTGTGGTAATATTTTGTTTTGCTGTAGCACGTGCGCGACCTAGCATGCTAGACAGCTAGCAAGTAAATAGTAGAGTTTAGTTTCATATTAGGATACAAACTTGTAGTCAAGTGAAATAAATTCACAATACTCATTAATGTTGGTTTCTAAACTTAAATGAATGGAGGCAATCAGATCCCTCAATTGAAATGAGTTATAACTCATAACTCATATAACTCATAACTCAATCATAGTTTGTCATTTAAGATTAGATCGGGTATGCTGCCATGCGATACATAAAAACAAACCTGCTGCAGTCAAGACAATTTTCAGAATGTTTCCATAAATCTATATTTATTTTTCAAATCAGATTAATCAATCACATCATACCTGTTAGCATCAGCATCATTAAGAAGCATTGATTTACAGTAACCTATACAAACATGGCCATAAACCAAAGCACACAGAGGAAGGGGGCTGAAGGCGTCTCTTTTTGCAGCAGTGTCATCATCCCGCGACTGTAGAACGTGAACCCAGATGTGATGCCTGTCCCGTCACAAGGTCCAGTTCTTCTTACCCACATCACCCTGAAGCAAGATCAGCCTAAAGTGGCCTGTGGAGAAGGCAGCTTCCAGTGAACAAACAGGAAATAGCAGAGACTGTAATTACTTTGCATTAATCACAGATGTTTTGAGAAGATCGTGTCTTACGGTGGGAGTGTGATCTCCGACACCGGCAGCCTGCACTTCTGGACCCCAGCGGGGAAACATTCGGACTGTAACGTCAGGCCATAGCAACAATTTTTCTTTATCATTTAATCAATCAATATACTCAAGACCTAAATAGATTGTTTCATTTGCATGACCTCTGAATAATGCTCAGTATATACTTGCAAACAGCAAAACCAAAATTTCTCATGCAATACGAATTTGGACAATATCTTGCGCCCGTAAATTAAAGGAGTAAATTCTGAAATTTCACATTCTGAAATGAAAAACTCAAAGCGTGGCATCGCTAAACATGTATAATGTTTATTTTAGCTAGCGAGTCACCTATAGGAGAAAACTGTCACATTCTCGCTGAGCTTCAGCAATTCGGACTAAATCCTGATTAGCAGCAGATCAGAATCCTGATCAGTCCAAAAAAGCGTTAAAGAGGCTCTCCTGAACAAACTGGTTACGTCTGAGGATGATGGACTTCAGAGGAACTTATGGCATTTTTGAGCAGGTTTCTCCTAAGACAAATGCACTTTTGAATTACAAGATTGCAAGAAAAATAAACAAAACAAAAATACAACAAAAAAAATGTGCATTGGCTGGAGTCGTTCTGCACCAAGCTGCGAAATTATCTTTTGGTACACAGAAATAGATGCTGATACACAAAGGTGAAAGGGCTACTGTGGAGTCAAGTCTACAATATCGGACGTGATTATTCTGACTTGGGTTTCAGTCAAGTGGGACGCAAGCTTCTGCGTCTCAATTACGTTTCTTACAGCTTCACGTAAATTCAAGTAGACTTTTCTTTCCTTGGATACATAATTCTAGTCTCCTCTGAGTGTGCTCAAATGTATAGAGCACTAAAATTTGAATGATTTACAAAAAAAAACAAAAAACACTAAACAATAAGCCTACAAATACATTTGAAATCCTCAGGACCAGCTACACTGGTTAGTCAGTTAATACCAAACAGATGTCCAATGATAGTTAAGGGTACTGGTAGAAGCTTTTAGAAGAAAGTGCTTTAAGATACAGTTTACGTGAGTGATTTTCTTTCCGTTTCGTGCAAGACTTGAGCGTAAGGGCAGATCCATCAGAAGTTGACTCGGAAAAGTCCACTGTCTTGATTAGGTGTTCGTACATCGTTCTTCCTCTGAGGTTACACAATATTTAAGGTTCTACATCATTAGTGTTGATGTTCTACCAAGGAGATCTCTGTAAACCTACTGTTTATTTCTATTTCGCTCCTGTAAAGAAAGACAAAGAGAGAAAAGAGACAAAATTAGATGATTAAATGGAACATGAAGCCATTAAGAAGATCTTTGTCTTTTACTAAGCCAATTTGTGTAAACTCGGATGATGAAACGGAAGTGTTTTTACTAGTGTATAAACACTTGTGGTATGTCACTTGCTCAGGAAATCAATAGAATGCTCTAGAATCTTCTCTGCTTGTTGTGATTTGGCTTGTGCTTCTTGAGATCACAATTCAATACAATAACCTTTTTAAACTGATATTAAAATTCTGGCCACTTCAAATCAGTTAAGAATTATTTTCATTTAAATTGGTGGATATTTAAAATTCTATAATATTTTGCAAAAAAAAATATTTTATATGCTAACAATTTAGGCATCACAACATTATAATGCACAGTATGAAAATGGACATTAATTTTGAAATCTGACAAAGATTAAATTCAAAAAGCATGCATGTTGTGGGTCAGAGTAAGCCATTTTGAGAAACTTTCTAAGCTAAAATGTAAGTTTACTAAAGCCACAAGGTCCAAAAAAACTTGCTGTATTGATGCATGTAACAGTAAAATGAGTCTAAGGTAGAATATCAGGACTGCTGACACAGCCGGTGGTTTCCAAACAGTGTGAGGCAGATTAGATCTCTCCGACATGCAGAGAGTAAAACTTTTCACCCTTAAAGTGCAGTAAGCAATTGAAACGCCGTTGAAAATGTAACACCCAAACAAACAATTTTGTGAGTGTTTGCTAGCTGTTTGTTCTTTGTGTGTGCTGCAAAAATATTGTTTTTGTACATAATCCTGGCTGTGTAAATAGGAGAAAAACGAAGTGGATTGGACCGATCCACCGACCACCAACTACTCTTGTAGCCAATCAGCAATAGATGGTGTATACATTCATGAAAGGGGGAGGAGCGAGTGTGAGCAAGTGGAACATTTGTAGAAATAGATGGCTGAGATATTACCAAAGAGGAAAAGGCCATAAGAATATAATTGTAGTGAATATAAATGTAGTGATAAACTGAAATTTCGGCTGCCGAAAATTGTCCAATTTTAATGTTACTTTCAATAAAATTGTGGTTATTTTATTTTATTAGGTTGTATTTTTTAAATTCAGCATGATTAAAATAATTGAATTTCACTAAAGTCTAATATTAATACAATTATACAAAAAAAGCATTTTCGGTTATCGGCCAAGTGCATCCAGAATTTTGCGGTTTCTGCCCAGAATTTTGCGGTTTCTGCCCAGAATTTTCATTTCAGTGCATCCCTATTTTTTCAGTACATACCTTATTTTTAAGGGCTACAATGAGGCAAGAGCTAGGACTCGCCTAAATATTGGAAAAGCTTTTCATCGCCGGAGAGACGTTAGATTTACTCAGGCCCTGATATACTCATCGCAAAGTTTTTCGTTTGAAGTAAAAAGAAGTTTGAAATGCATGGCCAGCGGTATACATAATAATATACATAACTATGTTTTCAGTGGAATATAAATACCTTACATAATGTACCGTTATGTTTTTATTACCTTAGAATGAGCCATTTCTATCTACATACATCGCGGGTCCCCTTACAGTGAAATTGCCATTTTGCGGCATCATGTTTCTACAGTAGCCCTAAGCGGACAAACTTCTCTACAGCACACTAGATACTCTCTCCGATGACGACATTTTTGTCCTGTGTCCTCCGTAGCTTCTCTACATGCTCCAAAAGGGAGTGGGGATACAATTCACAACCTCACCACTAGATGCCGCTAAAAATCACACACTGCACCTTTAAAAGTAAGCAGCTTTACAGTATTAAACATGAAAAAACAGCATCAGTGTCTCTTCCAATTAGAATTATTACTCTCCAGTGTGTTCCATGTTTTTACTCACGTCTATAATCACGTCACATATATAAGATTTCTATGTCAAAGAAGGCGGAGCCTCAGTAAACACCTACCTATTACGTAATCGCCACAGACCATTGGTAGTTTGAAGGTTTTTACCGGCCAGAGCGATTTTTCTCCGGAAAGTATGCTTTGGCAAGCTGTTTCGACTCCTAAATTGAAAACAAAACAAGCTTCGCTTCGACCTGATTTTGTTCAAAATGACACCACATCAGCTTGTTCTTCAATTTCGCATATCCTTTCCTCGGGTCATTTTGACCTAAATAAAAATTTTAAATAAATCAATTTGAAACTGAGAGTTCATCTAAGTGGTCCAAGACTTTGAAATTGACTGGATGAGGAGTTATGTGTCCCAAATCCTTCGATCCTTCTGGGTCAATTTGACACTCATAGGAATGATTGGAATACGAGGAATGCTTCAGTACACATAGAAAAACCTAAAAATGCTCAAAATTCTAACTAAAAATGGCAAAACGACCAAAAAAAAATGACATGTGTATCTGAATGCATACTGAAGAGAAACTGACTTTAGGACCCAGCGGAACAGCTCATTTGCTCCATATAGAGCTATAAGGCCATCTAGTGGCAAGAGTTATGAAATACGTTCTTTTTTCCACAAGGTCAGCAAAGATATTTTGAGCTGAATTAAAAGGGTTATGCATGAAATGAGTTATTTTGAATTTAAGTTGAAAGAATTTGAAGAATGTGCTTAAATTACTATTTATTCATTGATTAAAATCTAGTAATTTAAAGGTAAATAAAAAAAATTAATATTAAAATGAAAAACTTTTTAGACAAAGAAAAAGTTAAGTATAATTTTAACGCTTTGGGTCATTTTGACCCACGAAGAAAGGATTTGTTACAAAGTGCGAGGGAAGGATGAGGGTTAAACGAGGCAACTTCCATCAAATGACCATGTTATTATCTTGATATACTGTATATTTCAATGCATAAACCAGTTAAATTTATAGCTAGCATAAAGAGGCGAGGCTTACTGGGCAAAAATAGGCAAAGGGCACAAAAAATGAAAAGCTTTTTAAAAAAATTACAACAACAGTGCTTACCACTGCTTTGCCAGTGAACATGAATGTGAGGGAATGTTAGCTAAAACAGGGGTCATGTATGAATACAGCAAGCCTAGGCTCATTAGTACAGCATAAAGCCATGTACCACTCAAAGCTTTAATATTCTTAACTGGAGCTACTGATAGCATTATAGACGGCGCTTTTACAAACACAATTAACAGTTAGTGAGTGGATCACCTGTCAAAATGTCAAATTTTGCAGACTGACATAATAGTTATGTCATTAGCTCATCATTCTTAAAAAACGGCTGACATTTCTGATGATAATAATAAATCACAGCTCATATATTAGATAGATAGATAGATAGATAGATAGATAGATAGATAGATAGATAGATAGATAGATAGATAGATAGATAGATAGATAGATAGATAGATAGATAGATAGATAGATAGATAGATAGGAATCAAGCATTAGATTTCACAATTTAAACCACAGGCCTTGGAGACCTTTTTAATTTAAATAGTTGATTTTATTATTATAGATAATGAAAAAGATAGAAAATGAGGTTTGGAGAAAAAAATAAATCTGCGGTTTTGAAAGGAAGCTAAATTAGTCTAACCAACAAGACACCTTGATTAAGTCATTTTGATTGCAATTTTTCCATTTATATTCTTGACTAACAATCCTGTAGTGGCTTAGATAAAGATACACAATACATTGTATAAGTAACAAATAATCAATCAGCTGAATACAAATTACATCCTGATGTAATAAGGCCAATAGAGTTGCAGTGTTGCATACAGGCCATATTCATGTAGCATCTAAATTCAGTCAATTCACTATTTGGTTATTTATAGGAATAAAAGCAGCAGCTCGACATGCATAAATCACTGAACTCTGCTCAGCGGGAGTTTATTAATTGCTGGACAAGGACAATTCAAACATTTCTGGTAGCTTTGGTCAAAATACCTAAAACTAAAAAAATTAGACTGCTGGTATTCATGTTTTTTCTTTACAGGCATGTAAAATGCTGCTATGGTTATTACCATGGTCAACCATCACAAGTTTGGGAGTAACTCCCAATACTTTGAAGTGAGTACATGATCACACTAGCACAAAGTCATGCCAATGAGTTAAGTGTAGGTGTTAAACCTAGTGCCAAACATGTTCCAACAACTCTATTAGGACAAAATATTAAATGACTCCATTTGTTCAAATGAAAGACATTCATCCTTAAAAGTCTGATCTGATAAACCCCCAAAATTGTGTGAAATCTGATCTAAATGCCATTCATAACTCACATACACGGATACAATGCAGCTGGTGCCAAGGTAATGGGCACAGACATCAATTATTTGTGTTGGTTAGGCAGGAAATGATGTAAGTCCAATCTATTAATGGGACATCTGCCTGCTGTTTGAGCAGAGACACTGATTGGCGTCACCGCTCGACACCAGCCTTTTTGTCAATAGATGGGCAGAGACTTCTTAGTTGTTTTTTTTAACATCATTTATTTCACAATACCTATGCTGAGACTTTAGCAGTTTGGTTAATTGAAATATAGGGGAAATGGGTTATGAGCAAGCCATGTTGAGCAATAAAACAAACAACAGATTACATAAACTCCAGTAATGATGTACGGAGTTACCAGCGCAGACATTTCATTTTTAATTATGACTGCACCTTTTTTGTCTTGTTTTCCAGAAATAGGCAGCAGAAACAGAAAGACTAAAGACTAATCTGGCATAGAAATGAGTTTCTATTAAAAAAATCTTTGAAAATAGATGTAGACATGCTGACAGCACTAAAACATAACAATGTTTACGAGATCTAAAGGTGCAGTGCTTGCTTTCTGCTATTGTGAAGAGTGGCAGAAAGCTGCGCTTACCCTTCGCATTGCTTCCTCTTCCTCCTGCCGTTTTTCGTAATGTGCAAAATCGTCAAAGATTGAGGTGGTATGCTTGAAAGTTGCAATAATTTTAAGCACTTGCTTTGCTTTCTCTAGGGGCACTTCCTGAGTGTCCCTGGAGTTGGTGACAGGCTTGTTATCATTGTTTTCTAAGCGAATGTGTCTCAGTTGGTTATTGGGCACGTCCTTAACAAAGATCCATTTTACCTCAAACTTGCCCTTCCACTTATCCTGGGACCAGACGCCGGCATAGGCGTTATAGTCCACGGTCGACTTCATCTCAGCCACACCGCAGAAGTGTCCGCTGCCGTTGACACTAAAGAGCAGGTACAGCGGACCTTTGGCACCGAGCGAGCGGTAGGCGCCATCCAGGCGCTTGTTTCCGTGCTCTGTGCTGCACCAGATGGAGTACTTGATGGAGCGGTGGATGTCGTCCTCAGAGTAGCTCTTGATGATGAAGACCCGTCCGTTTTTCAAGTTCCAGTCAAAGTCTTTGGGGTTGTAATTGTTGAGGGCCTTGAGCTTCTCCAGCACGGGGTGAACCTCACCAGAAGGTGACGAGCTCATGGGGACTCCCGTCCCAAGGCCAAAGTTCTCCATGCCGCTGTTCTGGTTAAACGTGGTTCCTCGGTTCCGAGGGGCTATCCAGCGATTTTGGGGTGGGGGATTCTGCACCTGAGATGGGTGCAGGGGCTGCGGAGGACCTGGTTGCGAGTGATGGTGAGGGTGAGGGTGGGGGTGGGGAGGACCAGGAGGCAGCTGCTGAGGGTGCTGAGGAGATTGTAGCTGGAGCTGCTGGTGTTGGGGTTGAGGAGGCATTGGACTCTGCAGCATGGGTTGAGGTTGGGCCAAGAGTTGCTGCTGCACCAACGGCTGAGGGGGCAGCATCTGTTGTGCAAGAGGGGGTTTGGTGATGGAGCCTTTGTCCTCCCAGGTACCAATGTTCATGTTATGCTTTATCGGTGGTGGAGGGATCGTGGGGCCACTTCCCAAACCCATATTGGGCTTTGGCTTCAACTTGGGCTGTGGTTTTGCGGGTTTTCTCGCGATGGCTGCCCACGATGTGGGTTTTGGTGCGGAGCAGCTGACAGGCGGCATGCTGTTGGCAGCCATGCTACTCATACCTGGCGTCCCTCCTAAAGGTGACCCGACTGTTTTTGTAACGGCCGACATGTCAGAGCCAAGCTTGAGCCCGGCCATTCCCTGATCAATACTACTGAGCCCTGGAACTTTACTAAGTTGCGTGTCACTGCCGAATCCGGCCTGTCCATCAGCAATGGCCCGGCCCAACGAGCTCGGGGGATATCCATAACTGCTGCTGTATGCTGAGCTCTGTGTAGACTGTCCCTGAGAACCACTGGTGCCCCAGGTGGAAAAGTCTGCATTTCCAGGAAAGAAGTTAAATCCATGTTGGCTGAGAAAAGGGGGCGTGTTGCCCAAAGCTCCAGGCTGGCTGAAGACTCCGTCAGGAATGAAGTGATGCTCACCATTGCTCATCTGTCCATATGTGGTCAGGTATGGCATAGGCGGGTCTCCTGCGGTGGACCAAGCAGCCTCTCCCAAGGAGTAAGGGAATCCAATAGAGGGAGCATAATAGCTGGGCATGTAGGGATCAGACATTGGTGGGTAGCTATTACTCTGTAGGGTGTAATTAAAGATAAGTCAGTAATGATTATGTAACGAACCAATGGCTAAATAAAGATGTGACAAAAACATAATAGGTGAAAAAGTGTGATAAACACACTGGCATTCAAAAGTTGTTATATTCAGCAAGGGCACATTAAACAGTTCGAAAGTAACAGTAAATACATTTGTAATGTTACAAAAGATTTCTATTTCAAATAAATGCTGTTATTTTGAAATTTCGATTTAAATCAAAGAATCCTAAAAAAATAAATGCATCAGCTTCCACACAAAAAATTTAGTAGCACAACTGATTTCAAAATAGATGAGCATATTATCTAGAATGATTTCTAAAGGATCATGTGACACTGAAGACTGGAGTAATGATTTTGTAAATTCAGCGTTGCAATGACAGGAATCAATTACATTTTAAAATATATTAAAATAGAAAACAGTTGATTTTAAATTGTAATAATATTTTCACAATATTACCATTTTTACTGTATTATTTTTTTTAATTATTTTTGTTCAAATAAATGCAGCCTTGGTGAGCACAAGAGATTTCGTTCAGAATCATTAAAAAATCATTAAAAAAAAAAAAATCTCCCCACCCCCAAACATTTGAAAGGTAGTTCATAACATAAATTATAGGCATCAACAAATAATAAAATATGAAAGAGGTCAGGGATTTGTTACAGATTTTTCAGACATTTGTACAAAGATAAACTGTAGCTTAATGTAATGCAACACTGAAATGGAAGAAAAAAACAACAGTAATAATAATATTTTCAGAGTACAGACAAATAATATGATGGCATAAGGACAGAATCTCACCTGATTTGTCTGACTGCTCAGATAATTGTCAAAGTCATCATCATTTACAGCATCCTTCTGATGCATTGAACCGTTTTGCACTAAACAAAATGATATTAAAAAAATAGTGTGTGTCAGTTAATTTTACTTCAATACACAATGATGTTGATATGAAATAATGAGACAGCAATTTTACACAAGTAAATTAAAGTGGGAAATTATAATGTCTAAGCAAGAACAAAAGGTTAAAAACAACAACAACTAAATATTAAATACAGTTAATTGCTTGTCAGGACTTTGAAGTCACAAAGAGAGCTATATTAACATTAAGACTACTTAGGTCTACTACATAAAATATGATTCACAGAAGGAGTGACTATTTATAAATCCACACAAGTGAGACAGTGAGAAACATATCAGTAAACCAAACACCCTTAAAGGGACAGTTCACCATCACGTTCATTTGACTTTCTTTGGCTTAATGACATTCATATTCACTTTCATTTCAAGAAAAAATATGTAATGAAAGTGAATTGTGACTGTGGATGTCAGTCTGTGGATAACAATCGATTTCATAGAAAAAAGAAACAAAAGATATACAAGTTTGGGACGGGTTCATTTATGGGTCCCTTTAAAAAGTGGACATGCCTGAAGAAAACGAGTCTTTGCATCACATACCTTTGTTTCCTTGTCCTTTAGGTCTCTTTTTTGGGTTCAAGGTGTGAGGACAGCGACAAAGAGAGAAAAAAAACACTATGAACACCAGTTCCTCAGGAAAAGAACATAGACACAATAATTCGGCCTAGCAGGAACAGCTATCAAATATCCAGGACTCTCAGTTTGTGAGGAAGCGACTTTTGGCTGTGTTTTAGAACAGAATGAAGTACCTTCCTGTGCGTTCGTTTTGGAACGTTCATTCGTTCCAGCACGCAAATGAAACCCAAAAATTCTGTCTAGGTAGGCAGCTAGCTATGATTTGAGACACAGCCAGTACCTGTACGTGCACCATCATGTTTATATAGTTTTATAGATGGAAGCGCGTCCGTCTCACGTACCTGATCGACAGTTGTCGCAGACATCCTCCGGGAGCCCGAGCTGATCGCTGTTATAACTGTCCACGGTCTCTCCTGCCACCGCTGCGGGTTCGCGTTATTTTTCCTCTCTCCGGGTTGCCCTATAATCACAGCGTATTTCTCAGGCGTTGATCTCCTCGCCTGGTCTCAAACGGTCGGCAGCGGTCCTCTCGGGCGGTATTGACAGCGAAAGTCAAACGGTTGGGGGAGCTTGGCGGCTGTGTGGTGTGTTTAAGCTATTCTGTAACATCCACACACAGTGTAACGTCTGGAGAGAATATTACCCCTGCTCTGCTCCACAATGGCGGATGGGCTCTGACTCTCACTTCCGTTTGAGCACTGACCTTCCGCCGCTGACGTAAAAGAGGAGACGTGCGCCTGCTTTTTCATACAGTACAATATATTACCCATCTTTCATTCGATTATTTCACTTATTACATGTCTTATCATAAGGGATAATATATCATTTTTATAATATATTTTTTTGGGGAAATAAGCATTTGTTTTTACTTTGTTTCACAATACATAAAACAATATTAAGCAGTACCATGTGTTAATACTTGTAAAAAAATAAATCTTATTTGGTCTATTATTTCATACATTTTTATAGTTATACATTTCAATGACCATGGGATAGAACAATTTTGAAAATGCATATTTTCAATTATTAATATTATTCAGAAATTCCAGATGGGCCTACATTAAAAACATTTTTATTCGTTTTATACGTGACTTCATATATTGTTCAGTATATATGACCACAGTATGTTTTGTACAGCAAAGACAAATTAGAGGATGAAATAACAATATAAAAACCTATTTATTTTTAATTGAACAGTTTTACTAAGTAAATGTTGTTCATTATTTTAATCATTAAATCATTACAAACATTTTACACAATAATACAGAAAGCAAGTCTATGCATTTTAAAAACTAGAGTGCATAACCAAATAGAGGTGGGTGAGACTGAGAAATAGAAAATATCAACAACATTCTGCTATGCCCGCTCTTTACCGCTGTTCGGCACTGTTCTATTTCACGAAAATATCATGACCGTAAATGACGAGCTTTACAAGTCTTCAAAATAAAAGTCCTGTCACTGCTTAACTCATAGGACAAACAGAAATATAGTAACTGCACTTGCATACATCAAGAAGTCCGTGTCTATCTGTTAATTTATATGTTATACATATTTTTTTAATAATTATAAGATAAAAGCGTAACTCATTCTGTCATCTATCTATCTATATATCTATAAATAAATATCTATTTATCATTATTTGATTATTCTTTGATTTTGAGCTAACATAAAAAAATAAAATAAAATAAAAATTGGGGAACTCCACAAAGATTTGCTGTGGCCATCATATTATTATAAATATGCTTAATATACAAATATGTTGTTATATTAATTTAATATTTATTATTTACATTTGTATTCATTATTTTTCATTTTATTGTTGCTGTGCAAAGTTAAACTGAACTTTAATTCTTGAAACAGAGTGTAGTCAAATCCTCAGCCATACTGAGCTAGTGTGAGTGTTTCTGGCTTCAGCTCACTGTGTGGTGTTGATCCTCCAGTCCTGAAACACACTCCTGCTCACTCAGCCTGGGATTTGGAGCATGCAGAACATGCTGACAATAATTGCAAACGCATTCAAGGGCGGTGCCAAAATAAATGTAGGTATTATAAGTGTTTGTTTGCTTATCTGTTTGCTGTTAAAGAGACAGAGGCATTGAAAGATTCAAGCTCTGTTTAGCTTAGAGGCATTAAAAGATTTACATACGAGGATAAACTAGATCTCTATATAGTCTCATCGACCTTGTAGATGGTGTACAGTAAATGCAAATTCATGTTTACTGTAAATTAAATGGCCACTGAACTGATCGTATTTTATCAAAATGGCAGAGTCTGCCCTGATTTGTTCACTCTATTTTTTGTTAACTTATCATAATAGTTTGTTTTTAGCCATTCACAGCCTGTGGTACAGTCCAACTGTAGGCTAATATATTGAAACGAGAATTGATATAATATGTTTGTTCTGACATACATGTCATTATGAACCATGCTGTGGTCTTTTTCTGATATATAGTCTTTCAGCTATCTATGATTATCTTTATACTTTCTTTATAATATAGTTCATTCAGTAATGTACACAATGTAGTGCAGTTAGCCCCATGAATGTATCTTTTTGGTTGTTTTATAGGCTGCCCAGACAGTGTCAGAGGTAAGATTTGGACTTCACACTGACTTAACTTCTCCATGTGATCCAGCAACACCAGCTCAACCACCTTCCGTATTCAAAATATACAAAAGCATAACTGGCGTGACGATGACGTTGAATGTAGTGTAAGCATTTTTAACTGCGAGAGGCGTTACCATAGATATGTATATATATCTATGGGCTTTACGCTTTCTTCGTAAGTTGAATATGGAAGGCGATCCGCTGGAAGCTAGATATTTTACTTTATACAATTTTAAATATGGATATTTTTCTTACAATTTTTCTTACAAATATGGATATTTTTCTTACAAAAGCCAATCGATTCGCTTCAGTAGGCCCCCCCCCCCCAATTATAATGCTTAGATTAGCCAGGACATTTTTTTATATAACTCTGATTGTATTCGTCTGAAAGAAGAATGTCATATACACCTAGGATGGCTTACATTTTTGGGTGAACTATCCCTTTAAGGAATGTCTGTGTTATTATATTGTTGAATAACAGTAACACTACTGTTTAAAGGTTTGGGTTCAATAAGGTTCGGTAAGATTTTTAATGTTTTTGAAAGAGGTCTCTTATGCTCACCAAGGCTGCATTTATTTGATCAAAAATACAGTAAAAACAGTAGGCTAATATTGTCAAATATTATTACAATTTAAAATAACTGTATTTTAAATTATACATTATTCCTGTAATGTCAAGGCTGAATTTTTAGCGTAATTACTACTTTCTTCAGTGTCACATTATCTTCAGAAATCATCCTAAAATTCTGATTTGGTGCTTAAGAAACATTTCTTACTATTATCAATTTTGTGGAAATGGTGATATCTTAAAATTAAAATGTTAAATTCTTTACTGTCACTTTTGATCAATTTAATGCATCCTTGCTGAATAAAAATATTAATTTCTTTGAAAAACGATCTTACTGACCCTAGTGTGTTTATTTTAGGTACATTAGTGTTAAACAATATTTTGCTGTGGGTCCACAGAATGGCCTTCAATATCTCAAGATAATTCTTGTCAAATTAAATGCATTTTTTTCCAGAATCTCTGTTTTAAAATGCTTTTTCATAGTTTTATTTCTGCACTCCACTCTTCTACAGGGCTCCAGAGTGGTGGTATCATCACGTTCTTTTGCAGACTTCACACCTCAGGCCAGCTTTGACATCAAGGTAAAGTTGTCATATTAGCTTAAAGCATGCACACAAAAACTTTGTTCATTCAAGAAAAAAGTAGAACATGGTTCAGTTTTTAGAGGTGTGACCTTCATCGCTTGGACGAAGGCCCTTTGGTGCAGACGGTACTCACTAGAGAGGATGGACTCAGGTACTACCGCACTATGCAGACCATGAGACGCATGGAGCTGAAGGCAGATCAGCTCTACAAGCAAAAGATCATACGAGGCTTCTGTCACCTGTATGATGGCCAGGTAATACTATTAATTGATTGATTGTAGTCTGTTTACACACATACACATACACAGTCAACGTCAAATGATTTGTCTTCTCGTTACCACTCAGGAAGCCTGTGCTGTAGGCATTGAGGCTGGTATCAATCCCATGGATCATGTGATCACGGCATATAGGGCTCATGGTTACACCTACACCAGAGGTGTGCCTGTGAAAGAGATCATGGCAGAGCTCACAGGTGGGGACTTCCTCCATAAAGCTGCATTTAAATCGAAATCCTGCAGGTCTGAGTAAAACATTTTTTTACTAGTTTTTCCAAATTAATGCAATCTGCATTTGACAATTCATGTCTCAATTCATAAAATCTCAAGAACAATCTTTTACCCTGTACTCTAATGAATCCTTCACTGAATTAACTCAATGAATGACAAAGACTGAAGAAAATTCAGCTTTGCCATCACAGGAATGAATGACATTTTAAGACATATTAAAAGAAACAGTTAATAATTTCACAACGTTATTGTCTTTACTGTAGCCTTGGTAAGCAATGAGCATAAGAGACTAAAAACAAATCGTATTGACTCCAAACTTTCAAAGTAGTGTTTGATAGTGCTTATATATAGTACATAAATAGCAGTTAAACTCTTACAGATTTTTTTAACATAATTTACAGCAATAGCTGAGAAAATTTCTTACGTAAACAAAATGGACTGTAACTGAAAAATAACTGACTCAAATCGAATTAAGAGCTTGTTAATTGGATTCAAATCTAGAAATGTATATCAATAACCAGCACTAATCTGAACATGTTCACAATCCATTTCAGGTCGAAGGGGTGGTGTTGCCAAAGGGAAGGGCGGCTCTATGCACATGTATGCCAAAAATTTCTATGGCGGAAATGGTATTGTTGGTGCCCAGGTGAGATGCATGCATTATAGTTAACTACAACATTACATCAAGCATTTCTTAATCCAAATCTGTTTGGAAGGTTCCTCTTGGGGCAGGTGTGGCCCTGGCATGCCAATATCAGGGTAAGAACGAGGTTTGTGTCACTCTGTATGGGGACGGAGCTGCTAATCAGGTGAGAGAAACTTCCTCCGCATGCGCTCACATGTTTGTGTGCAATCTGCTGTTGCAAAATTATGCTTTATCCGATGTATCCCCTTATCAGGGCCAGATCTTTGAATCATTTAACATGGCAGCTTTGTGGAAACTCCCCTGCATTTTCATCTGTGAGAATAATAAATATGGCATGGGGACATCAGTGGAACGGGCCTCAGCCAGCACAGACTATTACAAAAGAGGAGACTACATTCCTGGACTGAGGGTGACTTTTTTTCTTTTCTTTTTTAGTTTTTCTAGATGCCTCACCCTCATTTTATATTCACCAGTGCATTTTTTACAGATGTACATAAAAGGCACATATGAGCAAATAAGCCCTTTTAAGCCTTATTTTTTGTTTTCTCCAGTTGGATGGTATGGATGTTCTCGGTGTGAGAGAGGCAACCAGGTTTGCAGCAGATTATTGCAGATCTGGAAAGGTAAACATATTTTACTTGCTTAACAAGTTAAGTAGGGCTTTTAGATTTAAGCAAGGGCTAGTTTGTGACTGGTGGGCAAATTTTTGCCTGTGCCCTCCAGGGTCCCATTCTAATGGAGCTCCAGACATATCGTTACCATGGCCACAGCATGAGTGATCCTGGGGTCAGGTGAGGTTGACCTTTAACCTTTCCCCCTGTGGCAGCGCTCATCCTTCCTCGGATCTTTTAAAACCCTGTCCTCATCTGCTAGCCTCCATAATCACATTCTTTCCTTAGTTTTAGTTAGTTTGCACATAATTTCAGTGAGCTCACTATTCGCTGTACCTTCAATCAGTGCTTTTCTGGCCTTAGTTATCGTACACGTGAAGAGATCCAGGAAGTTCGCAGTAAGAGTGACCCCATCTCTATGCTGAAGGACCGCATGATTAGTAGCAACATGGCTAGTGTGGAGGAGATCAAGGTACTTGATGCATCATTCTTTTTGTCTAGTGCACTCTTTATTTTATCAAGAGATGAACAGACCTTAATCCTTTGGTTTACATTTTTAATTTTTAAAAATCGAATCTAATGGTGCCAAACATGGTGACTTTTGTGACATTTGCTATATGAACACACAAAAAAGAATCTGATCTGTACAGTCAAAAATGAACACTATAGGAAATGATAATGTCTTTAATAATGTCTAAATATATATCCAAATGCAAAACCTAATAAAAGTAATTAGTAATGCCTGAAAATACTCTTAGAAGCAACTGGAGAATAAACACACACACACACACACACACACACACACATATATATATATATATATATATATATATATATAACATGTGATTTTCTTTATTTCTCCAACTATATAGCACCAATCTGCTTTATTTACTTAAACACAGTATTAATAGAAAATAATATAAAATAATATATTTTTTTACTAATATTTGTTTTTATGTAGAAATAAATAATAGTTTAAGAAATAATTTAGATCTGAATATTGTTTAGTACCATTAAATCCTCTTAAAGTACAAAATATTACAGAATAAATATTATTGAAATAAAAATATTGTACATTAATTTAATTTAAAAGAAATTATACACTTATTGGGTGTGTCTCAATCAGCTCCCTGGTTCAGTAGTCAGGGTACTGATAAGGGAGTCAGCCACTTTAAGGGCTGTCTCAGTCACAAAATCCTTCCAGTGCACTAAAACGTTTGCTCCATAAGAAGTCCCAGAATGCACCATGAAAACCAGGGAGTATCGATGTTCACTAGGTTCTCTTAACAGACGTTCTAAAGTGCGAAACATAAATCACATGAACCAACTGTCAGCATAAACATACATCACCAGACAGGTAATGAACATAATATATATATATATATATATAACAAAGATCTGTTCTGCTGTTGTTCATAAATAACAGTATATGATGTTGTACAATGAGGACGTTGTCATGTCACCGGAAATAGAGTCATCAGTGTCCCAATGTGTAGTGAGCCAGGGTCGTTACTATCCTTACCAGTGCCTGAATTCGTGTACACGATATACTGCTTCACATCCATAGACTGTACAAAAAATTCACTGGTTCACGACCTAGGAAGCTAGGGAGTTGATTTTTAACTGATGTTGTTGGAATCACAACAGGACATTGATGCAGAGATTCGTAAGGAGATAGAAGAAGCAACACAGTTTGCTACCTCTGATCCAGAGCCCCCGCTGGAGGATTTGTGCAACCACATCTTCTACAACGATGCACCCTTAGAGGTCAGAGGCACCAACCCCTGGACGAGGCTGAAATCCATGAGCTAAGGAGCCTGCTGATGATTCAGCACTTCATCCCTCATAGTACAGGAGCTCTGTTCCTAAACCTATACGCACAAAAAGATGGATAAAACCTTTTACCCATAAAGTCATAATTACATTCCATAACAGCTGTTATTTAGCAATTAGTTTTGCAGACTGTTAATTCATTAGGAAAGACATAGCACAAAATACAGGAATCAGTGGACCCTTTTCACAGACTGCGATGATGTGTTTCCAGTTATCAACATCGCAAATCTAGTTTTTTATATTTAAATTTAAAAAAAATGTATAACGCTACGCTTTGTGCTATATTACCGGCAGTAAATGGTAAATTTGGCACATTCTTCTAACCAATGTAATCAATCTATATATTTTTTTTTCTTTTTTGGAAAGTCATGGAAACATTTTTATTTTGCTATCGAAGCCAATGGGAATACAAAAATTATATTTTCTGTCGTGTCCTGTTCATCACTATAGAAGTTTACCTGACTTTAGCTTCTGAGAAACCTGGAAATGTGAAAAAGGTCCATATAGAGCAATATTGGAAATATATATAACAAATAATGGGCATCATCTTTATCTGTAAATGAGAAAAAATCTAAGGGCACATACATGGTCTCTGAATTAAATGTATTTAAATAGATAAATTAAAGATTATACAATTCTTATGTCCATATAGTAATTTCTAATTTCTTGAATTATTAATTCATTGGTCATTTTACAGTATTTCAAAGGCTTAATTACAATTAGTACCAAAACTTACACTAGAACCTAAGCTTTTTTTTTGCGCAGTTGTTTTGAAATAGCACTTAAATGTGTGTAATGGGGAGCGTACCGTGTATACATTTATATATTTAACTAAGAATGGAATTAATAAATATGCAATAATTTGACTTATATTTGCGTCAGTTGTTCATTCAGGTTGCTCGCTCGATAGAATGCAAAGTCCTGAGTCACTAAATCACGCAGGAGGAATGGTCATAATAATAGACTCACCAGCAGGTGTCGCACTCTCCACCTACGAAGTGTCAAATCACAAGGTAGATGCCAAGGGGTATTCTTACGTACATTACAATGTCATATCATGGCAAATATTATGATGGCTGATGATGAATCAGTACACACTGACGAGCAAAACGTATTACGCAGGATTAAAAAATTGTGTCCATAGTGGATTTAATGAAAGCAAAAGAGATATATGAGATATATTGTCCATTAGAATAAATAGTAGAAATAACTAATAAACTGATGATAAACTTATTTTAATTTAGGCTTTCTTGTAGAGAGGAAATAAAGCATTATATTTCCGTAATTCGAGTCTGAATAGGTAAAGATAATTATCATATTTACAGATATTTCTGAGTGGCTCTACTGATTAACTAGTCTGTGTACTTCCATACAGTAAAACTATGATATTAAATAAATAATTATCATATAAAAATGTGTTTACTCGGATCACAGGTTGGGGCATCCAATGCACTGCGCTTCACCTGTTCGTCTACGACTCTACGATGAGCCGCACAGATTTAACCCCGCCCTCTTTCATTGATTGACAAGCATGCCAGCCAATCCAATGCGTCATACTGGAAGAAACGGAAGTGAATAGAGCGCGTGAACGTGTTTTTTTATGTCAAAGGAGAAAGCGTAGAGAGAGAGAGAGAGAGAGAGAGGGCCACTGGCGCGAGATCAGGGCACGGTCATTCTATTTCTATGGAAACGCTGCACTGACAGACAGAAGTGAGTGGAGGAAAAGGTGGCGGCGATTTTGGATACGTTACGCACGTAACGGATTCCTAGCTTTCTCTCTCAGTGTCAAGAGCGTGGAAACAAACAGGCATAATCACTTCAAAGTATCTCAGAATTGTTCTTTTGAATCTGATTCATAAAACAAGCAACGTCCAAAAAGTGAAGATGCCCCTGGCACAACTAGTTGACCCTTGGCGAAAGATGGCAATCGGCAGTGCGGCGAGTGAGGTGAGTGTCCACCGCATATGAAGGTTTATATCACTGACATGTTAATTATAAAAGCACCACTTCTGTTTTTTTGATGCCGTTTCTCTGTGCCGTTGTTGTACAACCTGTTCCAGATCTTTATCTGTTTATCCGATGTTGGAGGATTAGTGGTTATAGAGTATGACCCGTGTTATGTTATGTCTGTGCGTAGCGTTAAATGCTTTTAAAGCGACCCGTTTGCCAAAGGCCTTTTACATTTTTTTGACTTGTAGTTACTTTGTAAATAGCATATGAGTTCACCTTGTTCACTGTGCTTTGTTAATGGAGACTAAAGTTTTAATGAATGAAACTACATAATGCTCATGAATCCAAGTCTGATTCATGCCGGTGCAGTGATGATGACAGATGGATGATGAATCGGTTCATCTGTGGGAATCTTTGCCTTGTCACCGAGGAATTTAGTCAGTTTAGTTAACCTGTGTGTGTGTGTAATATATATATATATATATATATATATATATATATATATATATATATATATATTACACACAGGGCCATTGACAAATAAAGCTTCAAAAAAAGTTTTTCTTTATTCTTTTCAAATCTGATGTAATGCATATTTTTGAGTCATGAACAATGCGTTTAAACAAGTTTCAGTTGTTAAATAACATTTCAATGTGTTTAAATTATTTTTTCGACACTCTTTGTGTCAGGCAGTGCAACTGGGTAGTTGTACATATATAGTTGTACCACCTGACACGGATAGTGTACTAAATTAGCTGTTTTTACCAGTATTTGAGAGAGATCTACAAACTTTTTTAAATTGATAAGAATCAATTGAGCTTCTCTGGATGATGCATTATCATGTTTATTGTTATTACCTTTTTAATTCATAATAAAAGAGTCTGACATTTGAGAATATACAAATTGCTGGACAAAAGTTTTAATTATCTCAAAAGCTTTAAAATCACTGAAATTTTATATGAAAGGTTTCAAACCTAAAATGATGCCATAGTATTTAGTTTTTAGTTTTTATTATCAAGTTTTTCTTTTAGCCTGTTCAGTTGTTCGGACCATTGCACCACCTGACATTTTGGGGGTTTAAGATAACAAAACAAAATAATATTATGTATTATTTAAATGTACTAAAAATTAATTCAAAGTAAATAGGTTTTATAGAATAAAGTGATACATGTCATGAATTTATAAAACTATTTTTTGACCCATATACATACACATACATGCATATATTAGCTGTTAACATGCATTGAGTCATGAGATGAGGCAGATAAAAAAGCTTAAGAATTAAAAAAAATATATTTTGAGGACCATTCCAGATTATTCTAAAGAGAAATTCTACCTAATCCAAACATGAAAACGAAAATTATGACGTAATTTACTCACCCTCATGATGTTCCAAACCTGTTTGACTTTTATATATATATATATGTATGTTGAGCAGAATGACAATGAATGTTGACTGAGGTTGTTCTGCCTAATATCACCTTTTCATGTTTCGCAACATTTTATTTATTTTTATTTTTGAACTTTCCCTTTAAGGGGCAACATTTCCCCCTAGAATTGATTTTTATGGACATTTCTTCTTTTTATGAGGTTGTTTTGCCCCTAACAGTTGTTGATATCCGTTCATGTAATAAACTGCATCGATTGAATCAGTTAATTGAAACAGTCACTACAGTGTATAAACCCATTACTAGATGTATCAAATCAATGTTAGAGAACACATTTTAAATCTTATGAATTTTAGAGTTTTGAAGCAGAATTTGTGTGGCTGAATGTTTTCCAAGGGTTATTTTACCCATAACAAAGTTTCAACATTATGTACTGTAGTCATGAGCTCACATCACTTTACCAGGACTGTTTGCTCTCTCAGAATGAGGTTGATCAGTTTCTTTGCTACAGATTTCCTAAGAAATCAATACCCGACTGTTTTTTTTATTTTTATTATGATTTGCAAAAGATAAGAGTTTGCATGAGTGCGTGCATGCATGCAAATTACTGCAGGTTTATTAGAAACTAATTTTCAGTCCAGCCTGTTCTGTCATCTACTCTGGAATGACAAAATAATGTTCAGAAATTACAGCTACAACCCCATTGATCCACGTGTAAAAAAGGCTGCCGTAAAACTGCCAAGATGGTATTGTGAAAGAGAAAGAGAGAAAACAGAGGTAGGTAACACAATGTTCCCTTCCAGTCAGCAGATGATCACGGGCCATCCCTCAGTTTCACTCTCGCGCGGTGACAGATCGGCCCGTCTGAGACGCCACCCTGACTAATTAACCCTAAACAGTCAATGACAGCGTGTAGGCCCGGTCTAACGAGACGTTCCACCACTATCATTTGGTGCAGAGGAGCAGACGTTCATATTGGCACAAGTGTGTGTCTGCTGTAGTAATCAAGGCTTTGTATCGCTCTTAGAAACCGATCCACTCTGCGATTGTTATGTTCAATGTAGTCTCAGCCTCAGACGGACTGCCTACAGACCGCCCACAATCAGTTCGATGACTGTCTGATGATTCATATTTCATAAAAAAAGGCACTTGTGAAATTCACAAGCCCCAATCAGATAAACAAAATAATTTTTTAGAGGTACCTGGTTGATGATATGACTATGACCAAAGTTTGTCATGTCAGTTATTATCTGAAAGATTTTTCGGTTTTATCAGTAGCGGTTGATATTAGATATTTCATTGTTTATGCTCATTTGAACTATTTTTACATTTTAATCAGTATTGCCGTAAAGCCCATTTCAATCATGATTTAGTAGAAGTTGAAATGATATACTGAGATAAAAAAAGACATTAAAAAGTGACATTTCTGATAATTTAGAATTTTTATGTCAATTTTTTGACTTAATATTTCATAATTATGATTTACCAAAACATGATTTATTTCTTATATGGTGGAAATGGGCTGTCATAGTCATCTAATACTACATAAAAAAACACTAACAATTTAATAACACTGTTATGTAATCTTAGGCAAATCTCAAAATGAATATCCATTTTTCATACTGAACAGCCTAAATTCAGCATTTAAAAAGACTGTATTTAGTCTATTGTGTTTAATTTTTAATTTATTTAGACAAAATAATATTTTAATATTGTCCGTTTATTGGGTATTGAACATAACTTGAAAATAGTTATCAAAAAAAAAGATCAATTAAAGATATTCAGTTTTGTTTTTTGTTTTTTTTTACACAACAAAACTATATATTCACTTCAAATGTTTTGAGTTATGAAATGAAGTAACCCAGAGCTTATTACCTTTGGACAAACAGAAATTCAGACCTGAAGTTTATTATGGTATTATCTGGCACATAAAAAAACAGAGCTTTGGTTGTTTTGGGCTGGTCAGGTGGCCTCTTCCTGTTTTTAATTTAAAGTTGGCAGTTCTTGGCTAGAATAAGCAGCAATGTGGACCAAGCGTTAGGCTGTTAGTCAAAGGTCTGACTATGCGCTAACGTGTTTGGTGCAGTTCAGACCTTTCACACATTATATATATTGTGTTTTCTACTCGCAATGGTTTGTGAGACACTGATTTTCCATATTCACATTTCTCTCACATGACAGACGGAACCCCATCATGTCTTGGAGGACTCGACGGGAGAAGATGAAAATCTATCATGTCAAGTGAGTGTCATGCCTCCCCCTGCTTCTACATTCTTTGTATGTCTCTCTCTCTTCTTGGTCTCCTTAAGCTGTCTATTTCTCAAGCTCTTTCTACCTTCTTAATCCGTGTCCTTCTCATCTTTTCATGACATGTCCCCTCATGGGCTTTGATCTCCTTATTTTATAGTTGTTCGGTGTTTTGTAGCACTTGACATTTGTCAAGGAGCTTCTTTTCAAGGATGCAGCATAGAGAAGTGACTCTTCTAAGAAGGTGGTCTGAAATGTCCCTCCATGCACATGTGTGTCTGTAATGGGAGCTGGTGATAAATGTTAGCTATTGATCATGTGTTCCCCATAGGACGGTAATTGTATCGATTAGTCCTTTGATTACTGGAAATCCGGCTTGTTACATGGACACCGTTTTACAGTCAAATTGAGTGGCACAGTACAGTCCTATACTCATTGTATTGGGTCCAGAATTCCTGTTCCCCTACTGAAAAGATACCAGCCTAGACAACAAAGTGCTCATTGTTTTTGTTTGTGGGAGCGTTTCTGTTTAAGCCGTAATGGTTGTTCTAGTTCAGGAAGGATTCTTCCTACACTCAGATTCCATTAATGAGTTTCCATAACACGCATGTAAAGAGTCCATTATGACATCATGCAGTCTGACCTCATACAGGAAACGACAAAGACTTTTTAGGTCTCCTCTCCCACTAAAACACTCCCCCGTCTTCCTCCCTAGCTTATGCTGAGAAGCATTGATTTTTAAATGCAGGGCAGATGGACCTATGGATCTTGTTTGCTAAGAAAGCTGGGCCATCAAAAACATTCCCTAGAGTATTTGCTTTTCCCTCTGAACGTCCCCACACATAAGCACGCACTTAAACGTATAAAGTGTCTGAAAGCTGCTGCTTTGCAAATGTTGTGATAGACGTAGGTTAGATGCACACGGTTTCTTTTGTCTTCACACTTGTGTTTGGCCTCGTATTGGAGAATCTCATGAAAACACATCAAAGTCAAAGTATTTTACGTAATTAAAATAAACAAATGTGAAGCATATTTTCTCTCTACATTACTGTATATCTTTCTCAGACATTACACTACACTGTGTCCTATGGAAGCTTGTTTCCATTAATGTCATCTTATTATATATCTCACAATTCTGACTTTATAACTCGCAATTAGTTTATATCATGCAAATCTGAGAGAAAAAAAGTCAGAATTGTGAGAGAAAATTAGCTATTTTGTCTTTTATTTAGTGGTGGTTACAAGCTTCCATAGTGTCCTAACCAGACGCGATGTGATAAGATTCCAGCGACAAGCAATTTGTTTGTCCACACTAGAGCTGCACAATTAATCGACAAAAGCGATTTCAAATCAAACACCCACACGATCTCATTCCTAAATTACAACAATTTGCCTGTGTCTATCAAACATTTGACAATCACACCGGAACATTCAGATCTGTGTTGGTGCTGCCACTGATCCAGAGAAAGCCGTTGTCATGTATAGAAACAGCTTCACAGTCTGTTCTGTGTTACAAATATTCATATTATCAAAGAAGTACTGGGATAAAAGTTTATAGTTCGGATATAAACACTGATGCCGACGGTAGCGATCAAAATAAAGTAAAACACCTTTTAAAAGTAACTTGGCGCTTCAAATAACGATTGTATCAATTACATCATTACACCACCAGGTGGCGACAAGTGGCTTAAAAATGCATGTCATTGAATCATTCAAGAGATTCATTCAAAAATGGTGATACATCCAGTAATGGAACAAGTGATGTATTTATCATTCATTCAAACAGTTTTTTTTTTTAATAATTCAGATTAATTAAACATTTTAAGTAGACTGCAGCAATTAACATTTTGTCAGAACCTCTTTACATGCTAAATTACATGTTATTTTGTTTAGTCATCTATTCAGAATTGTGGGAGAATCGTGATCTCTATTTGAAACCAAAAAATCGTGATTCTAAATTTATTATTTAGAATTCTAGTCCACACCAGACATGACACAATCAATCAAAAAACACAGCCAATCAGAAGAGCGTGTGGGCGGAGTCTCTGCAAGCATACTGCGTTCTTAACAAAATGGCACATAATCAAATTTATAATAATTACACCATTTTAATATTATTAAAAATACATTCTGGGTGACTGAAACAATCTTTGTCATAAAATTTACACTGAGTTCACAGTTTGAACATTTTTGTTTCCTTTAATTAATTTTCAAGATGTGAATTATCCATTGTCGCTTTCAGTATGGCTATAAAGGTCATACAAATGATATTCAATTCGTATTCAATTCTTTTAACATAATAAGTACATGGCATTATCATTGTCATACTTTGTATGTTGATGTTCCAGGCGCAACGTCGCAAAAAAAGAAGCAATTTCTAAAATAGAATTCGCTGTCGCTGAACACGTATCGCTATCGTTGCTATTTAGGACAAATTGTAATTTAACATTGAAAAGATACCTTTTAACGCATGTCCGCGTCTGGTTGGGACAGGCCATTACAGTAATGAAACTGTTTTTTTGTTTTGTTTTGTTTTTTGCCATTATGGTAATGAGAAATTAGTGGGAGGGAATATGCTTAATTGTAATGACAATAAATAATGCAAAAAAACCATTCCTAAATATATAATTATTTTATAAGCTAAATATAATTTCTTTTTTTATTTAATATTTAAATGAAAATGCGATAGAAGAGTACATACGAATATGTCCATCATTGGTCCACAAGTTTAAAGGTCAGCTGTAAATGAGTGTGGCTGTATTTGTGTTTTTTAATGTGTTTTTTTGTCTATTTAGTAGACTTCTGTAGTTGTTTTTTGTGCCTGCGTATATGTGTTCACCTGGACATGTTCCGATTCCTGTGTTTAATGGGGTGCATGAGGGTAAACAGTATTTCAGTAGCATAATGAGAGTTAATGAGTAGGAGAGTGTGTGAATGCATTAGTCATGTGCTCAGTTAAATGGGCTTAAAGCCGCTCTCTTTCTCAGAACGGCTAATAAAACCGGAAGGAAGGAGTGAAAATGTGTGTTCATTATATTTAGTTTGCAATCAGCCACTTAACTTTTTCTGGAAGCCATTTGAGAGTTTATAAACGGGATCATATTTAAATTAATTCCCAAAACACAGATGCAAAACAATGAATCACTCCAATTAGCAGCTCGATGGCTCCCCCTGGTGAATATGTATAACTCATGTTAAGGTGATTCATTTAAAGATGGATGTAAAGCATTGAGCAGACACACTTCCAATTGACAAAAATAGTAGTAGTAAATTTTTTAAAGACTTTTTTATCCAACGCGTACACCTAATACAGGTACATTTCCCTGGAGTGACCTGGGATAATGTGTACGTAAACGAGTCTTCATAGTTCAGACTTTTTCGTCACAAGCCAAGGTGTTTATCCACTGCACCACACCACCCCTAGGTACATGCTAGGGAAAATCTACTAGAGAAATGCTGGTTAAAAAATGACCAACACATTTTGTACAACCAATGCAACCCCATCAGAGAAGAGGAGACAACAGGGAACTATTAAAGGGGACATATTATGCAAAAATCACTTTTATAAGGTTTGAACACAGATGTGTGTCCACAGTGTGTGTAAACAACCAGCCTATAATGGTAAAAATCCACCCAATACTTTTTTTATAATCCCCATCAATCATTATCAATCTCTCATAACATGTTTCATATTTTCCCCTACTCCTACGTAAGAGTAGGGAAACCTGCCCATGACTGTTGATGAGCTGCCCTTTTAGCATAGACACACCCCTGAGTGAGAACCACAGAGACCGCCTAGCTAGAGTATTACAATGTCTGTGCCAAAAAACATTACAAATGTTCTGTTGTTGGATGTACCAACGAACATAACAGTCTCATAGACTCACGGCATCCGAGCCACTGAAGACACCGTGGATGAATTTCATTTTTGAAGGAAATGTGCTGAAGAATGTCAGTAAAATGTTATATATTTGTACAAATCATTTTACACATGACTGCTTCATCAACGAGGGTCAGTACAATGCTGGATTTGCGAAAAAGTTGTTTCTGAAGGATGGGTCAGTACCAATGCTTCGAGCTCTAACTTCATATGCAGAACAAGTAAGGATGGCACTTCATATTTTGTGAATGTTTGCAAATTTCCTTTCTGAATGAGCTTTCTAGAATGCTGTACGGCTAATATGGCTAAAGTTACCATAGTCTCTGACTGTATTCACAGAGACTAGAGCTATGTTGTTAGTTTTATCCCGAAAACGTTCACCGTCTGCGTAATTCATAATAGCACATTTATTATGCATTGTATAGTCGGGTGACAGACTTTTTTACTTCCCACACGAGCGCCTATACAACAATTTATAGATTAACATGACGGTACATGCTAGTCGATGAGTTGAATCAACGTAACTCCACAGCAACTAACATTACATAAATGTACCCACTAACCATTCAGAAATGTCCAGGTGCAGTCGAAAAGCTGCAACCTCTTTCTGAGTCTATCCATCAGTGTCCGACTCCGGTTCAAACATGTAAGGCTGCACTCCACAACTGGTTATTGCTAACATTTTGTGGCTGAGTAAGATTCATTTTGTTGTTGACTTTGTATCTGAAGCTCGTGTAAAGGAGCCGCTGGAAGGGGGACAGGGAGCAGCAGTTAATTTGCATTTAAAGGGACACACACAAAGACGGCATGTTTTTGCTCACACTTAAATAGGAGCAAATTTGACAAGCTATAATAAATGATCTGTGGGGTATTTTGAGCTGAAACTTCACAGACACATACTGGGGACACCAGAGACGTATATTACATTTTGTGAAAAGGGGCATAATATGTCCTCTTTAAGGACTTTTCCATAATTCAAAATGAGTTGAAACGTTCACGGTCTTTGCAACTATTCTATCATCAGGTAGCAGGTGCCGTGATCAGACCCTGACACTGATGTACTGTATGTGTCCAGCATCATCCATGTCTATGAGCGGGGCGTGTGTGGTGTGTCGCTTGTTTGTGCTAATGTTTGGCTATGTCTTCAGATCTTTCTGGCAGATGGTATTTAATCTTCTCTGGCCATCTGGACTGACTTTCTCTTGCTTTGCGGACACCCACTCTTGCCTCTTTTTACCTCTCTCTCCCTCTCCATCTCTCTCTCTCTCTCTCTCTCTCTCTCTCTCCATCTCTGTCTTTTTCTGCAGTCATTTGTGTGAGAGAGTGCCGAGACATCATGCTGTCTTTTATCTACTCTGACTCACTCTTCCAGCATGGCCCTGCACACCTGATTCACAGAACTTGCCTGACTGTGGTTAAGTAACAAACTCGGCTTAAAAATGACTCAGAGCATTTGAATTTGCTGCAGAATCAGTTATTAGCAAGGACCACTATTGCTGTTGCTCGTAGTTAAGCTTGAATGATACCTAATGCAGAGAAGTGTGATATTAAAGTTAATTAGTTCACACAGAAACCCTTCCAAATAATTAATACATTCATTCATCTTTGAAACACCGATACAAACACGGTTCAAAATGTTCATAAAGAGATTGCAAATATGAATCGAGCAGTTTAATCCAAGACTTCTGAAGAGACCCAATCGCTTTATTTGATAAACAGATCTAATTTAGGCTTTTATTCATATAAACATCAATAAACACATATAACACTCAAATATGGTAAAGAGAAGCTCAACCGTAGTTGCTTGATGCGTGAGAACAAACCCTATTGGTTCTTACTGAAGCTCAAATGTGCTGGCGTGACATGCGAGAATGAACCTCGCTGGATCTCAGCTTTTGGTTACCAAATCTAAGTGCTCTATATATGTTCACTGATCAATGTTGAATAATGTGAATAAAAGCCTAAATTAAATCTGTTCATTATATAAAGCGATTGCATTCTCTTTGTGCTGATATTGAAGTGCTGATATTCTCTTTATGAACATTTTGGGTGAACAGACTTTCAGTGTAGGGACAGAAATCTCTCAGATTTCATTAAAAATATCTTAATTTGTGTTCCAAAGATGAATGAAAGTGTAATGGGTTTGGAATGACATGTGGGTGATTGAATGGAATTTTCAGGTGAAATTATCTTTTAAGGCGTGGTAACAGCACATTTTTGCAGGCAAAAAGTCTGTTGTCCAGTGTCAGAAATATAATGATGCTTTGTCACTTTCAAACCAAGCAGCATTCTATTGGTCAGTGTGGAGAATTCGCATGACAAACTTGAACCCAATGTGAAATCTGTGTGGGCAAATGTTTTGACCTTAAACACAATTCCCAATCGCACATATTTCTATTGAAATTACTAGAATTTCACAGAGAAATTATAAATGTGACCACAGCTTTACTTTTCAAGGTGATTGGACATGGGATTTTGCTTGACGAATGATACAAACAACACAACGTTTCGCGGTAAAGGAATTTCCCTTGCGTGGGCTATTATATTTATAACAGTTAGTTCTGATTCTCGCATCTGACTGGACAGGAGGCTTTCCAAAAGTGCTGATATTTCAGAAGTATCAGCAGTGGCACGTCTCTGTGCGTGCATGGTTACAGCCTTGTCCACAACATATTAAGTATTCTTCAGAAAATAAAAATATCTCTCTCTCTTTTTTGTCTCTTTTCAACTTTATTGACCGTGTTAGCAAAGAAAGGAAACAATGGGGGAAAATGGGGAAATGGGATCAGGACATTACTCAGACCAGGCTTATCATGACGTGCATATGAGCACCATTGTTTTATGTATTTTGTCACATTTTTTAGTAAACTGTAAGCACAAGCTCTGCTAACCGTTTTTACAATTTTTAAAGGAGACATTTTCAATTTTTTTTCTTCTATTTGACTATTGGTCTAAATATAGAATGTATTTTTGTTTCAAGACAAATTAGATCTCATTGGATAGTATATTGAGTGCACTGTATGTATTCACATTAAGATATTTATGTGAACCTTTGGCTTTTTCAGGTTTACATTTTATTGTACTACTGTGTTCCTTCCTGTTTCCCACCAAAATCAGTCCATCCATTTTCAGTAATAAGTCATATGATCCTGCAGAAATTGGTATACAATACTCATAATACCCTTAGAATTGATTGACAACATGGTCCTGTTTACTGACAGATCTATTAAGACCCGTTTACACATGATGCTGATGGCGTGACCAGGCGATGATTCAGTCACAATCCCTCCCCACCCCATCCTCCATTACAGCGGCATCGTGATGGGTCACAGCTGGTGACTTACAGTCCTCTAATGCTTGAGGATCAATAGAGCTTGCTGGGAGCGATGGCCCTCTCTGCCTATTCACCGGGTCTGTGGATCCATACGTCTATGTGCGTTACACACACACACACACACAGACAGAGGTTATGCTGGGTAATGCCATTAATTCTCACTAAAGGTTTCCTGTGGATCTCTCATTGTGAAGCTCTTTCCTTTAACGTCCCACATAACCTGGACACAAAAGCGGTGTGACGACACTCTGTATGTGTGAGAGAGCAAGAGTGGGTGTGTGTCAGAGACGTGGCGTGTGACTGCGCAGGGATCCGAGACCCTCGGAATCCGTGTTAAACTCTGCTCTTTGTTCCAGGCTGAATAAGTGTGGGAGAGTTGATTCATCTTCATTCCTTAAGGACAGGCTCTCATTAGCACGGCAGATTCAGAGCCTCAAAAGTGGGGTGGGGGATCGGTCACGACCCGGAATGTCTTCTGTTTCTCAGGTGATGATGAGGGGGCACGAGTCTACAGGGCTCAACAGCAATAAGGATTTTTTTCTCCTGGCCCTACCTTTGATAAATGACCATATACATTTTTAGCAACATATATTTATGTGTGATGAGAAAAAAATTAAATTAATTATATATATATATATATATATATATATATATATATATATATATATATATATATATATATATATATATATATATATATATATATATATATATATATAATTCTGAAGGATCATGTGACACTGAAGACTGGAGTAATGATGCTGACAATTCAGCTTTGACACCACACTTTTTTTTTTTGATAATATTTCAATATATTACTGTTTTTACTGTATTTACTTCTTTCAGAGGCAGAAATCTTACCCCAAACATTTGAACATAGTTCAATATAATAATATAATAAAATATGTTTTTTTTACCAACACGTCTGTATGCATCAAGTAAAAAGAAATGATCTCATATTATAATATTATATTAATGTTTTTTTTTATTATTTTATTGCAGTAATAGTTGGATGGCTCTGATGTTAAAAAAAAATGGCATATGGTGCAAACATCTTTTAACTCTGCTATCTAGTTACATGGATATAATCAAACAAATATAATATAGCTTGAACGGAAGTACTATTTCAATATATAGGGCAATGATATCTCCGTCAAGTGGTCTGAAACTCTCTCGCATTGATATCATTAAGCCCTGGTCTGCACTGCCACGATGAACACATGACAGGGGAATGTGAAAAAACAAGGAAAGTAAAGTGGCAGCCAGAAAGGAAATTGAAGGCAGGGGAAGAGAAGCCGTTTTACTAGAGATTGTGGAGGGGGGTGGTTGTTGAAATGTTACTGAGATCTAGAGAGAGGGATCCATTAATCTTGTCTCTGCTGGCTTTAATGCAAATGTCTCCTCCACGAGCACTCACTCTGCAGTTAAAACGCCCTCCATCTCATATACATCAGTGGCCCTGTGCCACAACGACAATAATTGTGAATGACTCCAGTGAGTGTTTTGATAAGACAGACACGTCTGAGAAGCAGCAGAAGAGAATCGCTGAGAAAATGCTGCTATTTTCTGCAGTGTGCAGTCTGTGCTGTGTCAGGATGAGTAAGTGCATTGCGCTGTATGAAGGACATGGTATGTGGAAGTTCATTAGGCATGGCAAAGGCAAGTAAGGCTGTGAAATATACCGTTCAAAAGTTTGGGGTCTTCCATTTATCTTTTTTCTTTTATTCATTCAAAGACATTGTTGCAAAAGATTCATCAAAGAATCCTGAAAAGAAAATGTATCACAGTTTCCACAACAATTTGAATCAGCACAACTTTTTTCAACATTGATAATAATAAGAAATGTTACTTGAGCAGCAAAATCAGCATATTAGAATGATTTCTGAAGGATCATGTGACACTGAAGACTGGAGGAATGATGCTGACAATTCAGCTTTGCCATCACAAGAATAAATTAATATATATAAATGTATATGACAAGTATATGTATTTATCAAATAAATATTTGTTAATTTATTATTTTATATATATGACAATTAGTGTTGTCATGATACCAAAATTATGACTTCGATACGATACCAGTCTAAAATACCTTGATGCCGATACTGAATCGATACCACGGCAAAAAAACAGTAAAAGTAATTGAATAATATGACAGAACTTACTATTCATTGTTTTATAAAATAAAATTTAAAAAAACTTGGTGAACTTTTTGACCATTCCCTCCTCTTATTGCAATAATAATTACATGCCAGTGTGAACATCCTTACAGAGATGTTTGCAAAAATCACATTATCAATCATGTTAACATTTACTAACCTTTCACTATTCTAAACAGGTTGGGATGACCAGAATCTTATTTCATGATACAAGTAATGTAATTTTTTTTTTTTTATGTAATGTTATAATTACAATACAGATTTTTAATTTTATATTTGTTTTTTTAAATAAGCAAAATGCAAATTACAAACATTATGACAGAAATAGTGCTTTATATTTCAGCTACAGTAGGTCTTTCACAGTAGCATTCAGTCAAGCATGGGGTGATTTTCTATTTTTATTTTGTTTTAATCATGCAGAATATTAGGTCCGGCCCGTTAAGAGCTGCACGGACACAATTCATTGCAACACATCCGATTTCTTACTCAACTCCGTATACGTTCACTAAAGACATATCTGACTGTGTTTAGCCGAATACTCGCCAGGACGTGCATTTTTACATATTTTTGACCATTCAAACCTAATAATCCGTGAAAGAGAACTGAGTCGCAAACGCATGTTGTCTGAAAGGCGTGTGACCATGCTTCAGGTCAGAGACCGAGTACGGCAGCAGGAGCACGTCCCGCGCCACGTTTTTTCTCCTTCATGTTTCTGTTGTTTTCTTTGTCATGCGCTGCACGTATATATTTGACTGTTCTTCTTCCGTTGTTTAGTGTGTGTGTGTGTGTGTGTGTGTGTGTATATATATATATATATATATATATATATATATATATATATATATATATATATATATATATATATATATATATATATATATATATATATATATATATATATATATATATATATATATATATAATATTATTATAACAAGTATATGTATTAATTTATCAAATAAATATTTCTTGAATCAGTTGTTAATTTATTATTTTATTTATATATATTTTTTTAATCAAATATAAAAAAACTTTCTTGTATAAAAATATTGCAGAATGTAGTTTATTGGCAAGTAAGAAATATTCATGGCTGGTACTTTTCTCAATTCAGCCATCATTGGCAGGTGTGGAAAAACATTTTGGGCATTTTTGACCCTGTTCTTACATCAGTTCATCTTTGTCCAACTTTCGTCAGAGTTAGACACTCTGTGCTGTTTATCATTCCCTATCTCAGAGAAACTTTCAGAGGCAGAAATCTTACAGTTGATGTCGCATATCCCTCTGAGACAAGAAGGAGACAGGGACGATGTTTTTCCATATCTGAAGGCGTGTTGGGAGGCAGTCTTGGCGCGGTTCCACGCGTGAGAGGAGGATTTTACATCTGAGGTCAGGATCTGAAGGTGATGTAATGCCCTCATCAGGGTGTCTAACTTCCTGAGAGCTTTCCAAGAACAGGGGGCCGATGGGAGGGTTCCTGCTCTGTCATTCCGCACAGGAAGTCCGGTGAAGCAGATAAAAAAATAACACCCAACTTTGAACTTGATCCAGCGCCACGTGACCTGGTTCAGCCCATGATGATCTGACATCTGAATCTCAGCTGGAAAAGATCTGCTATTTAAGATCTTTCTTTCGATGTCTCACTCATTTTAAATGCTCTTTGACATTTTAACAGCACATTTGTGTTTAAAAGGGCCCCACGCATAAAAAGTTTGTCTCAGACAAATTAATTTTAGCGACTGCCATGGTCCAAAGCATTATTTTACTGTGGAGGATGTGAACCAGACCCAGCGACAGGAAATGAGGCTCATATTTCACCCTAAAATCAAAATAAATATTAAATATAATCATATATTTAATTTAAATGTAATGTTTTACTATGCTGTTGCTTTTTTGTTAATTCATATTAATTCATAACACACATTTCAAATGTGTAAAATTTAAAGGTATTTTATTTATTATTTTAATTTGAAATGTTTAAAATGTATTACACTTCTGTTCACAAGTTTGGGATCGGTAAGATTTTTTAATATTATTAAAAGTCTCTTATGCACACCAAGACTGCACAGTAATATTGTAAAATATTATTACTATTTAAAATAACTCTTTTTAAATCTATATTAAAATGTAATTTATTCCTGTGATGGCAAAGCTGAATTTTCAGCATCATTACTCCAGTCTTTAGTGCCACATGATCCTTCACAAATCATTTTAATAGGATGAGATATGCTGTTTAAGATCTCAAAACTTTCTCTCCATGTCTCACTCATTTTAAATGCTCTTTGACATACTTGTTTTTGGGCACCACACACACACACACAATTTTGTCCCAAATGTGAATTTAGCGACTGCCATTATCAGGTGGAGGATGTGCGCCAGACCCAGCGACAGGAAACAGAGACTCTTTTTGCATATATAGCGTTTGTGAGAGTATACACACTCATATACAGCCCCACTTGCATGTATGAGCATGCATGTTCAAGACTGATATATTATTGATGCTCTCTTTGGACAGATGTGCCTCTTCCTGTGCAGTTGTTGCCTAGGAAACCAGGGCAGGACATGCTCTAATCTCGGTGCTGACCTGCAGCTGTAGGCCCTTCCTGGGCAGGCGTTTCCTTTTACTTGTCTTTTGTATGCATGTATGACCGCACCACAGTCAGACCACCTAAGTGACCACTTCTGCCACGCTGGACAAGGGTTCTGGTTTAGCCGTCCACAGCATGGAGTGACTGACATGCGGACAGGACCATGCTGAAAATGTTTCCCCTGCGGATCAGGCAGAGAAACACGCGGGTAGGAGCCCTTCGGTATTGTCGGTTTGAAAAATTAGTGAGATTAAGGTAACGGTTGAGTATTTCTGCAAATATTGCAGCATGTGCAGATATGCAGCTCACATATGAATTCTAGAGGTTAAGCAGGTCTGATATAAAACTTTTAAGAGAGAGATGTTTCATAAGTTTTTCTTATAGGTTAAGGGAAGAGGGCATAAAGGAGGAAACCGATGATGTACTAAGGATGTAGTGTGTAGATGGAACAATAGTGTAGTTTGTGTTTTTGTGGGGGATTCTTTGCTCATTGGCGCTCTGAGCAGGAAGAACCGCATCAAAGGGCTGAAACATTCATTTTTCAGAAGAATGCTTTTGGAGTCTTCGGCGTGAAATAGTTAGGAATCTCCCTCTACTTTGCTCTGTTTTATCATTGGCCACACTTTCTCGTAATTCTATTTCGGATTTTCTGTGCTGTTGTGCATGTGTTCTTTTGTTGCGTTTTTCTCTAATGACCAAAGGCTTTGTGCCCTAGAGACTGAAAGTTCAGCATTGTCTGAACTTCGCAATTAGTGGACTTGGCCCCAGAAAAAGGCCCCAGAGAAGCAAAATTAATAGGGACATTGTCAATGTGTGTTTGTGGTTAAGACAGGGTTTTGAGTGTTTGTATGTTGCACAATGTGTATATGACTCTCAAGAACACATCCGGCTTGTATTTTACCCTAAAATCTAAAGAAAATGTAATTGATTTAATATGTTTAATTTAAATGTATTGTATTAGTATACTGTTGATTAGTGCTGTCAAGCGATTAATCGCACCCAAAATAAAAGTTTGTTTACATAATATATATGTGTACTGTGTATAATTATGTATATATATAAATACACATGCATGTATACATTTAAAAAATATATAATAATTTATATATAAAATATTTATATATAATGATATAATTGTGTATATACAGTATATACATGCAAATAGTTCTTTAAAAAAAAAATATATATATATATATATATATATATATATGTATATGTATGTGTGTGTGTGTGTGTGTGTGTGTGTATATATATATATATATGTGTGTGTGTATATATGTGTATGTGTATATATGTATATGAAGACTTCAGATGCAAAAGCCTCTAAGTCCGTCTGACATTTTTCTTTAACATTTTGATTTTTGTCAGGCTTTATGTATAGGTTTCTACCCAAGTACCAGTACTTCTGAAAGGGCTGAGGCTGGGATTTAGTGGGTTTGAAGTGAAAGTATTTGATGAACGTATACGTATACTATGTGCAGAGAGCATCCACTCAGTATCGTTATCTCATTTTTAACCGAGGTGGCTTTTAGAGGCTTTTGCATTGGAAGTCTTCATATATACATACATGCATGCATACATAATTATACACAGTACACACACATTATGTAAACACAAACTTTTATTTTGGATGTGATTAATTGATTTGACAGCACTAATTCATTTAATGTTAATTAAAAAATGTATATAATTCTGCAGTTATTCAAATTCAAAGTTATTTGACACATTGAAAATGTATTACAATTCTGTTCAAAAGATTGGGGCAAAAATACAGTAAAACAGAAATCATTCTAAAAAATATAATAAGAAACACAAATGTCTTTTACTGTCACTTTTGATCAATATAATGCATCCATGCTGAATAAAAGTATTAATTTATCTCCAAAAACAAAAATCTTACTGACCCCAAAAAGTTGAAATTACAAATGAAAATATTGTTTGTTGTTTGTTCAGGATAGTTAATGCATTAGCTAATGTTAACGAATTGAACATTATTGTAATGTATAACCTTTTTGCCTAATGAAAATAAAGGTAATTTTAGGAATGTTAATATTTGAATTGTGACAATATTTTTATGATAAGCTTCATTTGCTTTATGCAAATTGCTCTCTTTTAGTTTTGGGGTGAAATGTGACCCAGATGCGATTTTGACATGTTTCATTCAAAACCTGGTTGACTGTCTGTTTGGTGTTGTGCTTTGGTCTGTTCTTTCTGACATCTGTCAACATCAGATGAATCGGATTGATATTTTGAATTCTCTGTTTTGGCTAGGAGGTCAGAGCCTTCATTTCTTTCTTTTGTGTTTTTGTCCTCTTTTTGAAAAAAAATCTATTTTATGTTTTCTTTGCTCTCCGGGCATTCCGCGTTCACAAGGAGCACAGAAATTGTCAGGAAGGTGAGATTGAATTGGACACAAAGCACAAAAAAACCTCAGTTTGAACACAGTCGATTTTATTGTGACTTGCGAACCACCCAGAAACCAGATAATCAGTTTTTTTGTTTTTGACTTGTCATGGCTCGATTCAAACCTCTGACCTTTAAAAACCGCAGAAAGGCGTCTGATTTTTGTGGGTTAGCCTAGTGATCTTCAGACATCTTTTTGGATTAGTCATTCAGCTCGTAAGTGTTTCTGTCAGTTAAAATATTACAGAAAGTTCAGTGCTGTGGGCCAAAGCTTTGAGTCGGACCACGTGGAGGACACTAGCTCACTTATTATTGATTAGCTCTATTGATCTTCCTGTCCCCCTCTCGGAAATGTATGAATAAATTATGCCTCCATCTCTCTTCCATTTGCTTCATGTAGAAATCTTTTTGTCTCTTAAAAAATGCACACACTTCATTTTTCTTAAGAATATAGATTGATATTGGATATGTTATTGAAGGAAATACTTTTTCATAATTATATTAATTTTTTTATGTTATATATTAATGCATATTATGTTAATCTTATTTATTTTAGAAACTTTTATTTTTATTTTATTTATTTACTTTTGCCATTTTTATTTAAAGTAGTGGAAGAACAAGAAATTAATGAAGGCAAAAGGAAGTTTTATTCAAAATTCTGTCATTTCACATGAGCACCACAGCTTAATATGTCAGCATAAAGCATATTTTTTTGTTTAACATTAACATTATGCAATCATGCTTTGATTTATTTGGGTGCTTATATCTTATATATTTGTCTACTCGGAGTTCCCTCGATGCACCTGCCTCTGATGTCTGAGTTTTAAGATGTTTTATCTCGTGATCAAACTATGAATGGAGCGTCAAACTTGTGTCATTCACTACAACTGACCTTGAGATTCATCAGTACAATAAGAGAAACTGGATCCTCAAAGATCTCGCAGCTGCTCTCTGAGGTCAGAAACCTACTCCGTTGAGTTGCATAACCCATTGCGCTCACACTTGTGCAAAACCCACACTCAGAGTTTGCCAAAGTCTGCTTCTGTTTGTTGGCACCTGACCTATCATCATAATAGGAAACTCTCCTCGGCTCATACCATGATAATGTACTCTTTTCAGAGCTGTTGGATGAGCTTGTGTCATCTGAGTGGAAAATGGTGAGTGTGGCGTCCTGTTTATGGAGCACAGAGTTTGTCTTTGGCCAGTCGAGCTGTTAATTGTGTTGCGCAAGTGGCTTTAGTGAAACTGACTCCCAGAATTCCATACGTGCAGCTGACCGGATCTACGAGCATGAAGAGGTGGAAAATAGAGTTTGAGTGGATTGTATGTTCCTCTTTGGAGATCCCCATAAGCTGGTATTGTCCCTCGGTAATGTCCTCTAACCAATGGTGTAAAAAGGCAATTGACTTTTTATCAGTCAGGCTGCTTATTCAGACAATATTTGGTCAATTTTGTTTTGGTTTCAAAATGTACCAAACTTGCCAATGGATAATACTCATTTTCTGTTTGTTTTTTTCTCCCCGCCCTTTTTTTTTCAGTGAATTGAGTAATTTTTGTTGCATAAAATAAATGTACATTTAACTTAATCAATTTGGATGTCTTTCTGCTGTCTTTCTCTTTTACTTGTTCTGCCAGCATTTTTATGGCCCCACTGCCCATCCCCCAAAAAATAATTTTATTTTATATATTATAGTTATAGTTATGGTGTGTCTTTATATATCAAACACCACAGAGATTATTATATATTATATTGTGGTTTATTTTTAACGGCCATTGGCCACAATAGTCTGTAGATGTCAACATTGATTACTTTTGTAACCAGAGCTAATTGAAAGTTCACTGTGTGTTCTGCACACCTATGGTCTCAGTTTGAAGGGGACAGTTCTTGCATTGCACCACTGGACTTTACAACAGGTGTTGCTAATCTCAGCTGTAGCCCAACATCCTGAATCAAGGCTGAGTGTTTGTGTATGTGTCTCTGTGTGACTGGTCAGCTGTGAAAGTGTGTGGGGATCTCCAGGACTATGTACTGGAGGGATTGGTGGGTTCGCAGAGGGGAATCTCCCAGTTTGGCTTTAACACTCCCTCCTTCAGTATTGGGCTTCCCCCATCTGTGAGTCAGTGATTGTCATCCAAGCTCTCACTCCTTAAAACTTCTTTCATATTTTGGCATACTCACTCACTTGGATTGGGTTCCTCCTGACCAGAGGCAGAAGCAGGGCACTAGCGGTATGGCGGCCACTAAGCCCTGGACACTTGTTTTTGGTGAAGCAGTGATCCACATGCTGCAATGTAGGCTAAAGGCTCTACGGAGGCTGTTTCAGAGACAGCCTGAAAGATTCCCCAGCAGAACGGTGAGTACTGTACTGTGGACAGTGATCGGGTTTCCGCTTGGCTCCAAAGCTGACGTGTACCTCCGGAAGGCATGTATTAGACACTCAAAACAAACTTTATTATGATATATTAAAGATCCCCTGTTGTGAAAATCAAGTTTTTAATGTTGTTTATATATCTGTGTGGTGTTTTTAATATGCTTTAAGACAAATCATGTGCAAATTCATAAGGCAACACCATTGCTAAGTATTTTCGCCTAACTGCAGTGAAAAAAATGACCATCTCAAAATCACCATTGTTCCTTATGTCACAAACTACCTTGTAACCAATCACGTCAATGTGCGGGCAGGCTTTAGCATGTCATCATTAACTATGCTGAGAAGTAGGGGAGTCTCAAGAGAAGCCAGGATATCTCTGTATATTTTTCTGTTGATATGAAAAATCAGGTACATTTAGCAATGTAGCAGGTGAATTATGTATATGATATATGATATATGTATATGATATATATATATATTATACACTCACCTAAAGGATTATTAGGAACACCTGTTCAATTTCTCATTAATGCAATTATCTAATCAACCAATCACATGGCAGTTGCTTCAATGCATTTAGGGGTGTGGTCAAGACAATCTCCTGAACTCCAAACTGAATGGCAGAATGGGAAAGAAAGGTGATTTAAGCAATTTTGAGCGTGGCATGGTTGTTGGTGCCAGACGGGCCGGTCTGAGTATTTCACAATCTGCTCAGTTACTGGGATTTTCACGCACAACCATTTCTAGAGTTTACAAAGAATGGTGTGAAAAGGGAAAAACATTCAGTATGCGGCAGTCCTGTGGGCGAAAATGCCTTGTTGATGCTAGAGGTCAGAGTAGAATGGGCCGACTGATTCAAGCTGATAGAAGAGCAACTTTGACTGAAATAACCACTCGTTACAACCGAGGTATGCAGCAAAGCATTTGTGAAGCCACAACACGCACAACCTTGAGGCGGATGGGCTACAACAGCAGAAGACCCCACCGGGTACCACTCATCTCCACTACAAATAGGAAAAAGAGGCTACAATTTGCACGAGCTCACCAAAATTGGACAGTTGAAGACTGGAAAAATGTTGCCTGGTCTGATGAGTCTCGATTTCTGTTGAGACATTCAGATGGTAGAGTCAGAATTTGGCGTAAACAGAATGAGAACATGGATCCATCATGCCTTGTTACCACTGTGCAGGCTGGTGGTGGTGGTGTAATGGTGTGGGGGATGTTTTCTTGGCACACTTTAGGCCCCTTAGTGCCAATTGGGCATCGTTTAAATGCCACGGCCTACCTGAGCATTGTTTCTGACCATGTCCATCCCTTTATGACCACCATGTACCCATCCTCTGATGGCTACTTCCAGCAGGATAATGCACCATGTCACAAAGCTGGAATCATTTCAAATTGGTTTCTTGAACATGACAATGAGTTCACTGTACTAAAATGGCCCCCACAGTCACCAGATCTCAACCCAATAGAGCATCTTTGGGATGTGGTGGAACGGGAGCTTCGTGCCCTGGATGTGCATCCCACAAATCTCCATCAACTGCAAGATGCTATCCTATCAATATGGGCCAACATTTCTAAAGAATGCTTTCAGCACCTTGTTGAATCAATGCCACGTAGAATTATGGCAGTTCTGAAGGCGAAAGGGGGTCAAACACAGTATTAGTATGGTGTTCCTAATAATCCTTTAGGTGAGTGTATATATTATGATGTTATGGTGAACTATTTGCATTTCTCCACTGACGTTCTGAGTTGTTCAAAGCATTTCTAAGGATACTGATTTTTAGAAGGCAGCTGTCTAACTCTGAGATGGTGAATGGGAACATGGTTTGTGTAACATTAGCAACACAATATTAGCTGTTTTATAACATAAACAAGCAAAAGGCTAATCATATTAATTACCGTTATGTGTCCGACGTTGTAGAGAGCGATACATAAAACACATTACCATTCTGATACCATTCTTTTGAATCATTTTCTGGTTCAAACATATATGGCTGAATTAAACCAGTATTTCCACTTGTCATTGTGCAGCGTTTACTACAGTAAAGTTGGCTGAGTGGATCTCTGAGCTGGTGCGAGTGAGTGGAGGCGGAGCTTATTTGCATATGCATAATTCCACGTATACTAAATGAAGCAAGGGTGTAGTTACATTCAAGCTATTTTAAGACATGAATAAATTTTTTCACAGGAAAAAAGGTTTAAATGTCATTTTGCAGATCAAAGACTTTGAGGGTGTTTTTCCTCTTAGATTCAATTTTGCATTGTTTGTTTGTTTGTTTGTATGTGTATATATATAAAATTCACCAGTCACTGCGTACTTTTTTTTCACAACGGAGTAAAAATTTGCAAAAATTACTTATTAAGCAAATACGATGTTGCTTAATAAGAGAATGAGATATGTCTTTGTTTGTACGCATGCAAATGCATCAGACCGGAAAAGCAAGCTCATGCTAAAAAATTCTGTGTTCCAAAGTTCAAGTTTGGTTAATTCTGACCTGCGAATTCGCATCACGTGAAGACGTGTGACCAGTAGAAGATTGATACGTCACAGCATGAACTCTTGGCTGAATTAAAAGAATGCATATTTTGGCAGTAAATTTGAGTAGATTGTATATTTTTACATTTTGAATGTATTACTATTTGTTATATGTTGAATTCATGTTTATAAAAAAAGACATCACAGAATGTGACATCATATCACGACCGTTACAGTGTCTATAGAAATTTTGTGTGCTCAAACTCAAAGTCTTGTGTGACCACGGCTTAAGTCAGTGATTACATGGTACATGCACATCCTGTATTTTCACCATCTGTACTCTGAATAATTACCACCACAAACACACAACACTTCCACCACAATCCACACACATACACACTGGACAGCAGCTCTCCATCAGAAATCAGACACAATCATTCACACACTGCACACGCTCTAAAGCATGCTTGAGTGAGGCCTCAGGCCTTAAACCCTTTTTCGTATACCTTCGATCTTTGTAGTACACATGGCTCTGATGTTAAATACCTAATTTTGTGTTTCTATCATTTGGACTCTAAAGCGTTAGCGACTCATTCTCATTCTGAAGTATCAGTTTCCATTCTTGGCGACATTGAGATGAGGTGTGAATTATGCTCAGCGAGAGCCGAGGAGAGAGGCGGGGAGGTGCTGCTGGTTGGATGTATGTGTTTTATTATGGTGCAGGTGAACAGCCGATTCATCCTGCCTCCCTCCCCTTGCTTTTCCTTTTCTCCATCGATTGGTTCAATGATTTTTTTCTTTCATATATCAGGAAAACGGAGCTTGCATTGATGCTTTGTAGACTTCTGAATGCTTCCAAGGAAGATTCCAAGTTCCTTTCCCATGTTTTTCAGCAAGAACTTGCCAAGCCAAGGCATCTGAAGTGGAGTGCAACTGGTTTAATTCTTTATCTCAACAGACCTTGTTTCAGGGGTATACGTAGCTTAAATGCTAGAGACAAACTCGCCAGACTGGACTAGACTAAGACGGCTACACCATCATACCATAGACTTGCCCACGGGGCTTCAGGAAGTGACAGAAAGGTTAGAAACGCTGTCAGGGCTGGACGGAGATCCGGCACCTCATGGCAGGATGCTGGCTGCTCTGAGGGATCCCAGGCTGACACGATGCCAGACTGATTTGGGCTGGAACAGGATGGAGGATTCGCTGGCCTCACTTCCACATCGCTCTCTATGGGACTCTGAGGTATTTATGGTTTTCATCGGCTTTAGATGGGAGGAAGAGGGACTTTGGGGATCTTCGTAGAGATGGACTTTACACAAGTCTTGTGAGCTTTACACAAAGGATTGTAGAAAATCTTAGGGTGTGTTTGGAATGGAATACAAACATGCTGCATACTGCTCAGCCTTTTTTTCCGAAACCGTATTGAGAACAGAATACAGTATTGTGCAACAATAGATGTTCATTTTGACCACATTTTGTGTGAAATGTCCTGACATTTGGCAGTTCAATCAAATTACTCATTATGTAGATCAGGATTTGATATTGACTATGATTCATTTGCCACTCTCCAAATTGAAGGTTGGGTACATTGCATTGTCAGTAGAACGAAACACACTGAGTCTTGTGCCGAGTGTATACTGCACATTTTCGTGACTGTAGTAGTGGTTTCAAGTATCTCATGGTGAATATTTGCATATTGTGCAAAGTATACATACAGTATACTACATTCTTAATATGGCATTCTGAGCATAATCTTACTTTTAAATGGCTAAGAGATCTGGTATTAGTGTTGCTTGCTAAGGCATTATCACCCTAACTTGGGATATTTTAAACCTATTCCAGTTTTTGCTTGAAACATCAAATAATACCTCAAACCATGCAGCTTGTTAAGAAGGTGCGCTATTATTGTTCAAGGCAAAATTTTCTAAAGCACTTTTTTTTTATAATTATAGATCATTATTTCGAATTAACACTAATATTTTCCTGGTAATTTTTTAATATTGCATAATATAATTTTTTATTGACTTTAGTACAATGACACCATTAATACCAGTTATTTTATTTAATTAACAACAAAATGTTTATTAACATGACTTTTATGCCGCATCCAAAATCGCGCACTGTCTGAGTAGGTACTACATTTGAGTTTGAATTTACTTTGCGACCGTTAAATAAAGTACACTCTATATAGTATGAATATGGGTAGCATGAATGAAATTCGGACTTGCTACATCCGCCATGTTGTTGTTACTTTAATTTATTTTTCAGTTTTAGTAATTTTAGTCCTTCAACTTAAACTTATTTCAGTTAGTTGACAAGGCAACATTTCTAATTCTTGGTTGTTTAAAGTTTACATAACACACACCGTTTCACCAATCTCATGTTAATCTTTAGTGCCTATAGAATAGTATTGCATCCTTCATACCTCCGAAGAGTCTTTAGTTTTATCATATTTATAAAAGACAGATGCGCTGTACCGATTCTTTCCGAAAACAGCCAAGCTCGTGGAGGCGTGCAGTGGGCGGAGCTAAAGAGTCACAAGCACACACACCTATGACAGACACACACAATACATCATGGCATTATCCCTGGTTTAACTTTCGATTCACTATACGTTCGTGTTGTTTACATTATGCACTTACGCGCTGATTGCCAATTTGATGCAGTTTCACTCACCGCCTGCGGTTTCGACTCATGACCGGGAACAAACAAACACACTTGCAGAACTCCATTGCTGCTCTGGAAAAACAAATTACATCCACTGTTCCCTTAACGTTGTGTTATTTGGGAAGCTGAACAAGGTTATCTTTCCCTCACAACCAAAAACACACTTTAGTGACATTGTTGATTTCGTGGTCTAAAAACAAAATGACAGCGCTGCCGACGGCTTCTGTAACCCGTACAAAGCACGTTGATGGGCGGACTCTTGCTCGCGCTCTGGTTGATGTGTGCACACGCTCATTCGGGAGAAGTGCCCATACAAGGAATTCCGCCCTTTATGATGTCATACAGGGCCATACTCTGGGGGGAAAAAAACTTTCTAAAACTTATTTGAATCCTGAAGGAGTGTATTTGTCACAGAAATACTGTCATACATCCAGTATTTCATCGTTATCCAGTATTCATACATCGTTTTTGTAAAATTTTGGCCATGTTTAGCATGAGAATCCAATTCTTTAACAGTGTTAATGAGTCAGAATGCATGAAATGGCATTAGACCCCCACCCCCCCAAGCTAAGTTTAGTTTTTCCATCTAATATTTATTTATTCTTTATTTTATTTCAGCTACATATCAAATACCAAAAATGTTTTTAGTTTTTAGTTAACAATAACAATACTGGTTCTAAGCTACCAGACTTAATGTTTTTGCCTGGTGGACAATAAAATGGATAAGAAAATATAGACTTATGACATTTAGAGACCAGAATATCATAGAGACTTGTGGGTGGGCTCTAGCGACCATCTAGCATACCTTAGCAACCACATAGCCCCACCCACAGCACACTGATGGCGAGTTTTGCACAGTCAAACACCCTAAATATAGCTTAATTTTAGTGGAACGTTGTCTAAGCTACTACTGTATCTGAACGCATCATAGTGGAGGTTTTGTTATTGTTTGGGTCTCAGTATATTGAGTGATGGTGGACCGTCTGTGCCCATAAACTTTCATCACTTTCATGAAAGACACTGTGCTGGTACGCCAACATAGGATGACATCATCTCACCATGTGGAGATGGAAAGCTGATGGATTAGAGGGGGAGACAAAGAGAAATAGATGTAAAGAGAGGGAGAGAGAGAGAGTGGGAGGAAGAGAGTGAGGAAAGAAGAGCTTGAACGTTGTGTCTTTAGTCACCCTTCTCCACGCCCACCGGTACTGTGATGAAGCAGGAGGCGTGGGGGCGGTGTCATGGCAACCGTGTGGGAAGCTGTCCGTCACACAAGCTTTCAACTGAGTGTGGTCTTGCTCTCTCTGAGCATCAGAAGCCCAGCAGCAGGCACTCGCTGCAGGGGGATTGCCGGGGCTCAACCCCTCCTCCCTCAAGCATGGAGCAGGGTGCCGAGCCCCAGGTCGGGCCCGGGAATACGTGGGACACTATGGGGCACTGCTGTGATGTGCGTGGCGTGGGTGAGAGTGATGCGTTTGCGACCGCTTCGCAGAAATTCCCGCTGTGTATTAATTTCATGCTGCATGTCCAGGTTTATTAATGGGTTCGGGTGAATTCAGCAGAAGTGTTTCTCTCTGGCTGGTGACCAACTTTTTTCCGGTTTACTTGTCTTATTTTTTATTTGTACCGTCTATGGCATTGTCAAAGTTTTCATGTTTCTCGCTGATGTAATTCTCTCTCTGTCTTGTTGCCATCTTCTCTCCAGGAAGAAGTGTCTGTTAAAGAGATCAGCATCACACATCATGTTAAAGAGGGCTCGGAGAAGGCCGACCCACAGCAGTTTGAGCTCCGTAAGGTGCTTGGACAGGGCTCTTTTGGAAAGGTACGTCAAATCAAATTGGGCTGTGAAGTATGATTTTATATACATTGTATAGGTTGGTAGAAATATATAAACAGGTGGAGCTTCTATTATACCTTTTATACCAAGGGTCTTCTAACTTTTTGGTCCATGGAGAGCAGGGACCAGTGTTGTTATTTTAACGAAAATGATTATAAATCATCTTCGGTGAATGAAATAAAGCTGACATAAAATAAAACATAAATAAAAATGTTAGATGAAAAACGTAAACTTAAAAACTTTTTTAGAAAGTAGAAATGTTGCCTTTGCAACTAACTGAAATAAGTAAAATCTTTTTAGTAATTTTAAAATTGATATTGAAATATTAAAAATGAATACAAATTTAAAAAAGTACATAACAAAATAACTAAAACTCAACTTTAAAAAATGAAAACTAAGAATATAAAAATAAAAGCTAATTCAGAATATTAACACATGTACATAAATAATATTAAAATATCTGACAGGGACCCCCTCGTTACATGTCAGATAAAGTTGTGTTATTTTTTAAGCCTGGTCTAAATTAATATATGTTATTAATTAATATTAATATTTTTGTTTAACACATACTTTACATTTTTCACAAAAATATCAATGAATAATTTTACCTTTTGTTTCCATCAAGTTCCAAAAAATACCACAAAAAAATTATCAAATGAGGTGTAATCTGTTAAATCATTAGATTAAGTGATAAATAAAACATTTGGGAAAGTGACTATTTTGTGTACATATGACTTCTTTGATTTAAAATTACTCACACGGTGATATAAGATTTTGGTCATACCGCCCACCTGTACGAGTATATTTTTAGTGTTTGGTGTGTGTGTGTGTGTGTGCATTGTGCTTTGAGAAATAATCAGCACAGATAAAAGCCTAAGCCATGCACAGATGAAAAAAACAGTCATTCACATTTTAAGGACAATCTCAGTAAAATTACACATGGAACAAGTCACGGTCACTATAGTTGCAGTGCCACTGTACAGCACAGAACTAATGGTGTTTTAAAAAAAAACTGAGGAGTAAAATGGATACTGTTTTAAAGTGTTTTTACTGTTTTAATGAAGCCTTGATTTTGGTTGTGTGTTGCAGGTGTTTTTGGTGAAGAAGACAACAGGCCCAGATGCAGGGCAGCTATACGCAATGAAAGTGCTGAAAAAAGCCACGTTAAAAGGTAATAAGTCAACCAATATGTTTTTTTCATTGGCCAAGGCTGACATCTAGAATATAATTTTGCTCTCTAGCAGTAACAGTAAGTGCAAGCTTTTGTGTCCGGTTGTTATGTTGTAATTCTAAATATAAGGGTAGAATTGTGTGTATTTACGATCCGCCGGGACCTGATCTGAGAGCCACCAATCAGAGAGGTTCCCGATTCCCTGAATGGAAATGAATGGAGATTATCTCGCGTTTTTCCGTGGGTGCTCGGAACTGTGCACACATAACACATGCAAAAACAAGAGCGAACCAACTAAATTGATTATGTTGTAGTCAATGTGGGAATCACAGGGTACCTCACGATACACGATACATAGCTCACAATACCGATAATATCACGATACATCTATTCTGTGATAATCGATATATTGCTAGACAATCCTATAATAATACATCACAATATCTGTCTAACTATGGAAACAAAATGCCTGTGAAAAGGTTAAGTGCAGGTTTATATAGATTCTCGTATAGCACGGAGAAGGACAACAATATTTTGTCCCTAGTCAGTGTATGCTTTTTCTGCAATTTTTTTGCATAATGAAATGTAAACCTGTAGCTGTAGTTTACCTTTTTTTTTTTTTTGGCCAAATAATTTTGTTAGATAAATACCTTAACCAAATGTAGTGTTTTTTTCTTCCCTCGTATTTAAAATATATAAAATATTTTCCTCATATTTTGATGGTTTTATCAAACTTGTACACTCTCTAAAAAATGCTGGGTTGTTTTAACCCAAATTTGGGTCAAATATGAATAAACCCATCCATTGGGTTAAATTTTAAAATAAATTTTTTAATCCAATGGTTGGGTTTGTCCATATTTGACCCAAATTTGGGTTAAAACAACCAAGCATTTTTTTAAATGTAGGGCCTCCGGACATCCACGTATCATCCATTAAATCATCCATTGACAAGATTGTTGGTACATTTTGAAATTGATACAAAGGGCAAATTCTGTTACACTTCGACTTCTGTAAGTTCTGTTATTGAATACATCCAGTGCTCTCTGAATAGTCACATATCGACACAGATCATATATCGTCTATGAATAATATGAAGTATAAGCAGGCAAATTTGACTCTGAAACAAAGACAAAAAAAAAGAAGGAAGGCTTTTAGCTTCATTTGGCTTTAGTCCTGTTCAGAAAGTGTGAATTCATTGTTTTTGCCCTCGACAGGACGTCTTGCAGGTGTGCATGCCAAGATATTAAAGGCAGTTCAAAAGTCTCATTAACTTGTGAGACGCCAGAAAAATTCCTAAGCGTGTTCTTTTTATTCCAGTGTATTGGTTGGTTAATTCCAAGTTGTAGCTGTTTAAGAATGTAAATGTGTAATGTTCGTGCAATGTTACAAAAAACAGCCACTCCAGATGATAAACACATCTACATCCACATGAGTAAAATTACTCTCCTCCCCTTACAGCTCTCCACTTCACTTCTCTCTTGCGCTGCATTTTTCTTTCTCCTTTATTTAATTAGTCATCCGGTGCCATCTGCGTAATTCTGCTGTGCCAGTTTTCTGGGGGGGGCATTGTTAGAGGAGAGAGAAAATGTTGTTAGTGAACTCAATAGAAGTAAACCAAAAGTGTTGTTATTTATGCATGTTTTTAGTACGAGATCGGGTCAGGACTAAGATGGAGCGGGACATCCTGGTGGAGGTTAATCATCCCTTTATTGTTAAGCTACACTATGGTAAGTGCAGGTCATCAGCCCATCAATGGTAACCATGAACCCATTCCCTCTTTCTCACACTCTTCTTGTATACTTCCTGCAGCATTCCAGACTGAAGGAAAGCTCTATCTGATTCTGGACTTTTTAAGAGGAGGCGATCTCTTTACTCGACTGTCAAAAGAGGTAAATAGTGAAGGGTTACCCCAAGCATAGTCTCACATAGCCAAGTCAATTTTTGCAACTTATTCTCACCACGACTGCCGACAAGACTGTCTGATTGATATGTGTTGCATGTGTTCTCTTTCTTCAGGTGATGTTCACAGAGGAGGATGTGAAGTTTTATCTGGCTGAACTGGCTTTGGCTCTGGATCATCTGCATGGACTAGGCATCATCTACAGAGATCTGAAACCAGAGAAGTACTTAATGTTCTCAAATAAACCCAGTTTAGAGTAGAAGGATAATTCACCCAAATGGATGAAAATTGCCTTTTTTTTTTATTTCATTCTAAGGCTCAGATTTACTAACAGCTTGCGCCAGCACAAACCCTCTTTTGCCGTTAAAAAACTACTGTCAGGATTTACTAAAGACACGCAGTGATAAATTAGCGATGAAAAGGCGTGGATGGAGTTATTCTATTAGCTCTTATGCTAATTTGCCCTGTTTAGTAAATCTGGCCCTAACCAAACCAAACTTCTAAAATTGCAAAAAAAAAAGTATGGAAATTAACTCTTTCCCCACCAGCATTTTTGAACATTTTCACAAATGTTTCATGGATAATATGTTTCAGAATATTTTGTTGTATGAATATCTGAACATGCAATATGTCAACGAAAGAACAGACCCTGAAAAAAAAGCTTTATTCTAGCTTCATGCATTTTTTTTATCAACACTTGAATATGGCTAAGTTTCATTTTAAAAAAAAAAAGCAAAAAGTTGTGCCAAAAGCTGAGAAAATATTTTTTCTGTCAAAGATTACGCCTGGATCGGATTCAGAAAGATGATCAAAATACATGGAGTAAACTGAGTTCATCAACACCCTAATGCTTACACAGTCCTGTAGCTCGTCCTGGGTCAACATTTCATGCGGTAACATTAGGCAGTTTTGATTTATATGCTGTTTATTGTTGATGATCGCGTTATTTTACACATGCATATGATTACATGTGATATCCATAGATTATAAAAAAAATATGGACTTAGTGTCTGTGACGTCACCCATAGGTTTCTGAAAATAATTTTTGAAGCATAAGGTGGGCAGAGCCAGCTGTCGCCAACTTGGCAGCACGTGGGTGGAGCTGAGGTGCCTGGTTGCTGAAACCATGCCCGCCTAGCTTGACCATAGTGGCAATTCACCTGTCACTCAGGTGGCCACACCCTTAATTATGCAGAAATTATAATTTAAACGGATGAGTTATAAAAGAAATTCACCCCCCTCACAGTTGTCATGAAGGGCAAAATTAGACAAAAAACACTTTTTGGACCAGGCTGTAAACATTTTTTTCTGCTGGAAAGTTGGGTATTCTAACATGGAGGAGATACAGATACAATCCAGTCAATGAATTGCAGTTTAAGTCACTTCCGTGTTGGATTCAAAAGAGACCACGGGAGGTTGCCGCCTGATGATATCGCTTGTTTCTGCTTCTTCTTCGCCTGTGTTTTAATCAGGAGATTCAGTACTCAATCAGAAGTTACGTAATAGCACCCCCTACCATATAACAGTGAAAACACGGAAAGTCACAAATTTCCGTCAATGCCAGGGGAAGTGTCTCACAAATGGTGGAATTTTCTCCCATTGGCGGTTAAAGAGTTAATGGAAATTAAAGTCATTATTTAATCATTGTTTATACTTTTATTGTTTTTTAGAGTGCTTTTTGTCTGTTTATTAAAAAAAAAGGAAAGAAAGTATGGAAAGAAATTGTGTGGAAATAAAAAAAAAAAAAACGTATTCAGCAAGGATGCGACAAAATGCGACAGTAAAGACATTAATAATGTTACAAAATATTTTTATTTCAAATAAATATTTATTAAAAATTTAATCAGGGTTTCCACAAAAATAACTATATATACACTGAAGACTGGAAATTCAGGTTTACATTTTCAAATATATTAAATAGAAAACTGTTATTTTAAGTTTATAATAATATTCCACAATATTACTATTTTTACTGTATTTTTGTTCAAATCAATACAGCTTTGGTGAGCTCAAGATACTTTTTTCAGAAACCCCAATCATTTGAATGGTAGTGTACACTCACCTAAAGGATTATTAGGAACACCTGTTCAATTTCTCATTAATGCAATTATCTAATCAACCAATCACATGGCAGTTGCTTCAATGCATTTAGGGGTGTGGTCCTGGTCAAGACAATCCCCTGAACTCCAAACTGAATGGCAGAATGGGAAAGAAAGGTGATTTAAGCAATTTTGAGCGTGGCATGGTTGTTGGTGCCAGACGGGCCGGTCTGAGTATTTCACAATCTGCTCAGTTACTGGGATTTTCACGCACAACCATTTCTAGAGTTTACAAAGAATGGTGTGAAAAGGGAAAAACATCCAGTATGCGGCAGTCCTGTGGGCGAAAATGCCTTGTTGATTCTAGAGGTCAGAGGAGAATGGGCTGACTGATTCAAGCTGATAGAAGAGCAACTTTGACTGAAATAACCACTCGTTACAACCGAGGTATGCAGCAAAGCATTTGTGAAGCCACAACACGCACAACCTTGAGGCGGATGGGCTACAACAGCAGAAGACCCCACCGGGTACCACTCATCTCCACTACAAATGGGAAAAAGAGGCTACAATTTGCACGAGCTCACCAAAATTGGACAGTTGAAGACTGGAAAAATGTTGCCTGGTCTGATGAGTCTCGATTTCTGTTGAGACATTCAGATGGTAGAGTCAGAATTTGGCATAAACAGAATGAGAACATGGATCCATCATGCCTTGTTACCACTGTGCAGGCTGGTGGTGGTGGTGTAATGGTGTGGGGGTTGTTTTCTTGGCACACTTTAGGCCCCTTAGTGCCAATTGGGCATCGTTTAAATGCCACGGCCTACCTGAGCATTGTTTCTGACCATGTCCATCCCTTTATGACCACCATGTACTGGCTACTTCCAGCAGGATAATGCACCATGTCACAAAGCTCGAATCATTTCAAATTGGTTTCTTGAACATGACAATGAGTTCACTGTACTAAAATGGCCCCCACAGTCACCAGATCTCAACCCAATAGAGCATCTTTGGGATGTGGTGGAACGGGAGCTTCGTGCCCTGGATGTGCATCCCACAAATCTCCATCAACTGCAAGATGCTATCCTATCAATATGGGCCAACATTTCTAAAGAATGCTTTCAGCACCTTGTTGAATTAATGCCACGTAGAATTAAGGCAGTTCTGAAGGCGAAAGGGGGTCAAACACAGTATTAGTATGGTGTTGCTAATAATCTTTTAGGTGAGTGTATGTGTGTATATATATATATATATATATATATATATATATATATATATATATATATTTTTTTTTTTTTTTTTTTTTTTTCTCCATACTTCCCTTTGTACTTTTATTTTTCATTATTTGTCAATCAAAACACCTTCACCTGTTCTCATATTTTTTAATCCTACCTCATTGCTGTCTTTGAGGTCGTCCATAAATCACGTTTATGTCTGGAGAGAATAGAGCTATAAAAATAATGGTTGTAGTCTTGTAGCCGTGACACATAGAGATATGTCCTTATATGTAATGGCGATAGAAAGTAACACCCTTTGTGTGAGTGTGTTCATGCTCTGTTAAATGGCTTTTTAATGCTGTGAATCTGTGTAATTTCAGCATTCTCCTGGATGAGGACGGCCACATAAAGCTGACAGGTAGGTAATTTCAGATTGCTGGAATGGCTGCATCAGCATGGGGCCACCTTGAGCATTTAGGGCTTTGTGTTGATACCGTTTAACTCCAGCCTCATGGGAGGACAGACAGACGCTTTAACCTTCACTCTGAGGTTTATGACCATCTTAACCACACTATATAAGGTGAACTGCATAGAACTAATATGTGGAAATTTTGTTTTTGTGGGATGATTGCGGGGAAACTGAGATTGGGCCCAGTGCTATTTTAGTATGATTTATATATTACAATAGCATTTATAAATATTTAGAAATAGCTGTTTTTTAGTTTATGCTTTATTTTGTTGTGCTTTTATCTTTTTTTAATTATATTTCAATTTAGCTTTAGTCATTTTAGTATGTTATTTTAGGTAGTTATTAAGGTAGCATTTCTATGGGTTTTTTTGTTTTGTTTTTTTTGTTTGTTTTTTTATTTTTTAGGTTTAAATTTTTCATATAATATTTATATTTTATTTTATTTCAGCTTTATTTTTAAGATTTTAAGATTTTTAGTTAACAATAACAACACTGATGTTGCCGTACTGTTTGCGTCTTCAGATTTTGGACTCAGTAAGGAGTCGATCGATCATGAAAATAAAGCATATTCTTTCTGCGGGACGGTAGAGTATATGGCTCCCGAAGTGGTGAACCGAAGAGGACACACTTACAGCGCTGACTGGTGGTCTTACGGTGTACTCATGGTGAGGGAGTGCCACTTCCTGTTTTTATTTTTGTCTATTGAGCATTTTATATACATTCCCATTAAAGGTGATCTCAGTCATTTGTTTCCTCATTAAAAGTTTTATTTTATTTCATGAATTATTTTTTTATTTTATTTTAAATAATTTTTTTATTTTAAAATATAATTATTAAATAACAATGATTATAAAATGATAAATTAAATCACACTTAAAATGGGCTGGAACAATCTGGAATAGTGTACTCGCACCTTCAACCATCAGACGTCGGCCAGAAAATCACTGAGAAACAACTTGTTTTGCTCTCTATCTTCAGTTTGAAATGCTGACTGGAACGCTGCCTTTCCAAGGCAAGGACCGCAAGGAAACCATGACTATGATTCTAAAGTGAGTGTGACAGCCTCATCCTTCCGCCTTCTCGATGGAACACTATAATCTAAACACAGTCATGCAGTCTGAGTGGGAAAAGCCAGCGGAATTGGTCTGACTAACATCTGGATGCTAAGTGCTGTAGCGATGAGGATAAGCCGTTGGTTTAGCTGACAGTGCTGTTTAGCCTAAAGACTAACCACTTAACCATGAGTAAACATGGAACCGCACAAAACACACGTCACGCCATAAAGAAGCCTACTGAGGGGTGAATAACGCTCATGCATGCCACATTAGCACTGCTGTGGTGGATGGTTATAATCAAAGGTCCTTGTACAGTTTGACGGCTTTGATAAACTGTAGTAATGTGGTTTTAGTGGAATGACTGCAGACCTTCAAAATGAAGGCGAGATGAGGGTTTGTCAATTACAGTGTTCATCTGAGGCTTCTGCAGAGGACTGATAAGAACAGACAATTACCACTGATATGAATATATGAAGTGTTAGCTGTGGGAGTGACATCAGTGCATACGACAGTGACTGACTTTGTCTTTGTCCTCCTTTTTGTTATCTGACCTCTAGGCTTGTGTAGACAGATTTTTGACCATAATTTGACTTTATCACCTCAAGGTCTGATACACATTGCAGCACATTCTGGTCAAAAAAAACTGCCCACTTAGATAGGGAGTGACCTTCTGGCCATGTAAATTACATGGACTGTATATTTTACTAGTCATGCAGGCAAATTGGAAGTGAAAGCTATGTAGAAAAACACTTAATTGGTAGGCAGAACGTTAGAATGAGAGTATGTCAATCTGATTGGTCGACGGCCAGCACTTACCATAGTGTAGCTTAATAAAATGATCCATCAGGATGAACTTTCATTATGCATCAAATTGTATGTGAACTTTCTATGCATGTGCTGAATCTCTGACCTCTAGCTTGACTTTTGCCTTCTCCTTTTGTAGGGCGAAGCTGGGAATGCCTCAGTTTCTGAGTTCAGAAGCTCAGAGTCTCCTCAGGAGCCTTTTCAAACGAAACCCTTCCAATAGATTAGGTAAGCCCACTTGTATACACTATCGTGCGAAAGTTTGAGAATACAAAAAGAGATAAATACTATTGTTCAGCAATAATGCATTAATTTGATCAAATGTGAGAGTTAAAATGTTTTATAATGTTACAAGATTTCTATTTCAAATAAGTGCTGTTCTTCTGGACTTTTTATTCATCAAAGAATCCTGAAAAAAAAAAAGTATCACGGTTTCCACAAAAAAATGTTAAACAGCACAACTGTTTTCAACATTGATTATAATAAGAAATGTTTTTTGATCAGCAAATAATCATATTAGAATTATTTCTGAAAGATCATGTGACTGAGGACTGGAGTAGTGATGCTGAAAATTCAGCTTTGCCATCAAAGGAATAAATGACATTTTAAAATATACTACAATAGAAAACAGCTATTTTAAATTATAATAATATTTCACAATATTGCTGTTTTTATTGTATTTTTGATCAAATAAATGCAGACTTGGTGGCCTTAAAAGACTTCAAAAACATTACCAACCCCAAACTTTTGATCAGTAGTGTATTAGACTGACTAGATGTTCATTTCTGGATGAGTTATGCATATTTGATTTTAACTTGATTATGCTTGTCTGCAGGTGCTGGTGCAGATGGAGTGGAAGAGATAAAGAGACACCCGTTTTATGTTACCATTGACTGGAATGTGAGTTTTGACAGGAACATGCTTTTACAATGAAGAAGTGACACTATTAATACATAGTGATTTTAAATGTTTTTTTTATGCTTTGTTTGTCTAAGAAACTATTTAGAAGAGAGATTCACCCGCCCTTCAAACCAGCCACTGGGAGACCAGATGACACATTCTACTTCGACCCAGAATTTACTGCAAAAACTCCCAAAGGTACATCAGCTTATTCAACTGTGTCTAACCCTAGATCAGGTAGACTGTGTTTGCCGTCTGTCTTTAATCCCCTCTCAGACAAATACATAAAACCTATTTAATTAAATGCTGCTAGACCTTTTGAAATCTGTCTGATTTTTTGATGGTGTATTTAATGACTAGATCAAAACCGCTGTGTGTTTTCATGTAGACTCACCAGGTGTACCCCCTAGTGCCAATGCCAATCAACTCTTCAGAGGTTTTAGTTTTGTGGCCATCAGCTCAGAAGAAGAGTCTCAACCCCTGCAGAACAGTATGACCGCTATAGTTCAGGTATACACTCTTATGGGTAACACATTTTACTCCAAATGAAGCTTCTTTCCTCATATATGCTGTAATTGCTGTTTAAGGTTTAGCTATGAGTCATATTTTGTCAGCATTACATCTGGTTGTTTTCTCTCTGTAGCAGCTTCACAGAAACGTGTCTCAGTTTAATGACGCATATGAGGTGAAGGAGGATATCGGAGTTGGCTCGTATTCCATCTGCAGACGCTGCATACAGAAAAGCACAGGCATGGAGTATGCAGTGAAGGTGAGGAGAGAGTCATATTAAACTAAAACACTTTCATTAAGGCGGTAAATCTGAAATAGACCGCCCAGAACACCTTGGCAAATTGATAGCAACATAAATTAAAATAATATATATATTTTTTAAATTATCGGTATTGGTCCGTATTGGAAGATTAATTTGTGTTTACATTTAGATTTAAAAATAAAATACTAAACTAAAACCAGTTGTTTTCATTGTGAATTTAGGGAATCACATTATAAATGTACAGAATGATTTTGAGGTTTGCTAAATATGACAATTTAACAGTGTTATTAAATTAATAATGTGTTTAAATGTAAAATATATATTTTTAAATGTAATATAAAATTAAACTTTAAGCATTTTAAGAAGTTATTTTTAATATTTAAAAATGCTACTAATTTAACAACACTGTTTTGATTTGTAATATTCATCAAAACTCAAAATGAATATCCATGTTTCATACTGTACATTATAATGCAAAAATGCACTTGTAGCAATTAAAACAATTAGTTTTAAGTTTTATTGTTTTATGTAATTATTTAGACATTATTTTCAATTATTTAGTCTAGAATTTCTGTAGTAAATAAATAATAATACATTAAATAATTATTAACTTATTGGACAGAGTTTAAATTCCTACTAAACTGCTTTTTAAAATCATTTCTGGCCTTTTCCAAGACAATTTTATACTGCCTGGCCCGTTTCTTTGACATTGTGATGTATGTCTCTATATATTTTATGTTTAGATAATCAATAAAGCTAAACGGGATCCAACGGAGGAGGTGGAAATTCTGTTACGCTATGGACAACATCCAAATATAATCACCTTGAAAGACGTGAGTGTTTAAAAACAAGGATGCAGTCTTTTTGTTTTAATCTATAAGGATGAAATACAATAGTCTGCTGGGGCAGACTCCGAGCTTTGTCTTATTGGCCGAATGCAATTATATTAAGATAATGTCTTGTTCTTTTCAAAGAGCATTGATGTGTTTACCTGAAACCGATTCTGCTCTGACATTTCCGGAATGAGGGAATAGTGTAATGAGTTCCTGCTCTTACCGTCTCTCTTGCAAATTACTCAGAGCAGGTTATCTATTATCTTTTCCAGTATGTTTCCATACATTAGAAATGCATCTGCTTTAAGTGTTCCGTGATTGGTTTCAAACACAAAATTTATTTTGTTGCCATTATAAACATCCTTAATCATATTATGTATTGCAGATCATATTGCAATAGCATTTAATGAAAAGTGAAGGTAGTAATAAAATAGAAGAGATGGTGAATATAAACTGATTAGCCTTGATCAACTATTGTTTGCAGGTGTACGATGATGGCCGCTCAGTGTATCTGGTGACAGAACTGCTAAAGGGAGGGGAATTGCTGGATAAGATCCTCAGACAGAAGTTCTTCTCAGAGCGGGAGGCGAGCGCTGTGCTGTACACCATCACAAAGACTGCAGAGTACCTGCACACTCAAGGAGTATGTAACCTCTCTAGAGCTCAAACTATAGTAAAGAACAAACTAAAATGTGTGCTGCAATTCAATATGTTTAGGAAGGGAATGCAACTAAAAGCCCAGCTGAAGTACGTAAGATTGTGAGACCGCCGTGCCCCTGGCGTCTTACCACATACTGGTTTATAATGGCTCTAATGCAGAGATACTCAACTTCAGAAGCCAAGATGTGCACATTCAGACCACAATAGATGCAAAAGCCTGTAATATACACTACCGTTAGAAAGTTTGGGGTCTGTACGATTTTTTTATATTTTGAAAGAAATCTCTATTGCTTACCAATTCTGCATTTATTTGATCAAAATACAGTAAAAACAGTAATATTGTGAAATATTATTACTAGGGCTGGGTAAAAAAAAAATCGATTTCTCGATTTTAATCGATTCTTAAATCCCAAGATTTTCAGTTGATGAACATTGAAGCGTGCCTCCCATCCAATAAATCACAATAAGCTTTGTGCTTTGTTACTTTTGATATGAAACAATGTCTCCGATTTCAAATTACATCCATTTTATTATTATAATGTTATTACATTACATTTACATTTTATACCATTTTGGTGCCGTTTAATGTGGCGTGACACATCACAGTAGCGCCTCAGTTCAAGAGAAGCGGCAGCGCGGAGTGCACGTGAACTCATCCGCTTTAATACCAGTTACAGTGCGAAATAAACATAAATGAACATCTGAAGGAATTTGAAAAGATAGAGTACAACTTACCGAAATCCGTATCATGTCACATCTGTAATCACTGTTTGAACTGCGGAAAGACATCAATAAAACAGCTTGGAAACAATGTCATGTAACGTCACATTTACCTCAGAAAAACCATATCCAGTGACCATAAACCATAAGTGAGCTAGAAAAATGAACTCCAGGTGCATTTTGATAAATATATGCACCACATTACATATTGATTATAATTTTTAATGTTCTTCAATATTTAATGCTTGTTTGAATAAATCAGTAAAGTTTTTATGACAGCCACGATTTAAATTTATATTAAGTTTATATTTCAAAAAATGAATTGGAGTAGATAGAAATATGATAATGTAATTGTAAAGTTAGCATTATAACTTTATTATTATAAAAACATCCATGAGTGTAATTAAAGTGTTTGTATACAAATTTAATTTTAACCTTCAATATTACAGTAATGTAGTACCAACTGACACCCATGTAGAGTTTACAGCATTAGTTGAGAGATGTTTTTCCTTGAGCAAATTTGCCATGTACTGTATCTGATATATACCCAAAATAATCGATATTGAATTTTAATTGAAATTTGTGTCAATACCCAGCCCTAATTATTACAATTGTTTTCTATTGTAAAATTTAAAAAGAGAATCTCCTTCGCATGATTCTTCAGAAATCATTCTAAGATGCTGATTTGCTGCTCAAGAAACATTACTTATTATTATCAATGTTGAACACAGTTGTGCTGTTTAAAAATGTTCTGGAAACCAGGATACATTTTTTAAGTATTCTTTGATAAATAGAAAGTTCAAATAAACAACCATTATTTAAAATAGAAATATTTTGTAACATTATGAATGTCTTTACAGTCACTTTTGTTTAATTTAATAGCCTTGCTGAGTATTAATTTCTTTTTTGTTTTTTTTATCATACTGACAAATTTTTGAAAGGTAATGTGTGTGTCCTGGTAAACACTACATTATGGGGACAAAATGAACATTTTTGGTCCCCAATGAGGAAAACAGCTTATAAATCATGCACACTGATGTTTTTTGGAAATTTAAAAATGCAGAAAGTTGTCTGTAATGGGTAGGTTTAGGGCCAGGGTTAGAGGAAAGAATATACAGTTTGTACAGTATAAAAATCATTATGTCTATGGAATGTCCCCATAAAACATGGAGACCCGTGTGTGTGTGTATTTAATATTTTATTTAGTAATATTTAATTCAGGGCTGGGATTTTACTGTATTTATACAGATTTCCGTGGGGTGGGAGGCAAATTACTGTATGATGGTTCTCGAAATAACCTTAAATGATTACTAAATAAGCTGCAAAATGTTACGTTTTCTAATACATTGATTTCATGCACGGATTGCTTCTGACAGCGCTGCAAGTGCTCGCGGCGCCATCTGCCAGACACTCTTAACATGTTAGCCAGGGTTCAAAGGGCTAAATGAAACTGGCAGTTACTCGCTAACTTTTTTACTAGGCTTGTCCCAGACTAAAATGCATGTTTGAGCTGTTTTAACTGAAAGCAACTTGCACTGACATATTTTAAAATGTCAGCACAATTGTTTTGTCTCAAGATGCACACCAGTTATGTTTTCATAAAAAATAATAAAAGCTACTTAAATGAATGCAAAGAAATTAAGACAACCATAAATGTTGGTATTGTAATTTTACTGTTCTGTAAAATAAAATAAAATAATTGTTGTTGTTGTTGTTAATAATAATAATAATAATACTTATATTATTGTATTATAATATAATATATCATTATTATTATTATTATGATAATTAAATACTTTTTTTTTTTAGTACAATAGTATATTGCAATAGTAAGATTTAATATTTAAAATACTAATAAAAAATAAAATACAAATTTTTGATAATGATAATTTCTGCATTCTTTTTTGTCTTTAGCGGATTACATGCCTGTTAATTATATATTTAAAAAGAATTTGATGGGTCGTATGAGGTTTGTAAGTTCCTTGGTTCTAATTTAAGTTTTTTTTTTTTTTTTTATTCAGGTGGTTCACAGGGATCTAAAGCCCAGTAACATCCTTTATGTTGATGAATCTGGGAATCCCGAGTCCATCAGGATCTGCGACTTTGGCTTTGCCAAGCAGCTGAGAGCGGAAAATGGACTGCTGATGACGCCATGTTATACTGCCAACTTTGTGGCCCCAGAGGTATGTTTTTCAGGTGGCAAAATATTTGATAAAATAAATGTCAGTTTCTTGAACCGAGAACATTACTTTGGTCCCCAGGTGCTGAAGAAACAGGGCTATGATGCTGCCTGTGATATCTGGAGTTTAGGTGTCCTACTGTACACAATGTTAACTGGGTATGTAAACTTAACACTATAGTTTTCAAAATGTGTTTCTATTCAATTGACACCAAGCTTTTTCTTAGATTTACTCCATTTGCTAATGGCCCCGAGGACACACCAGAGGAGATTCTGGCTCGAATCGGCAGTGGGAAGTTTTCTCTCACAGGCGGATACTGGAACTCTGTTTCACTCGAGGCAAAGGTACCCACCTGAGAAAAGCATTTGAATATACACTTGATAATCAAAAATAATCATTTAAAACCAAGAGGTGTAAAGAGTACCTGAAAATCATACTTGAGTAAAAGTACAGATTCCTTACAGCGAAAATGACTCCATTACAAGTTACAAGTCACCAATTCCAATATGACAGTCTTAAAGTATCTGATTTTAACAGTACTTAAGTATTTTACTCATAGTAAATAAAGGCTCAGTGATGCACTTGTCCTCGACACCTGAGTCATACCAGTGAAAATAAGAAACCATTGATTTGTATGATGAGAAATCATGTTTATTTTCTAAAATCAAAATAAAACTGAACACCTTAATATTGCAATAAATCAAGGTCGAGACAACAGCCTCTTAAACGTCTACAAACTCTCAAGTGCACAAAAAGGCCATAATTAAACCAATATCATTCAAAAAGGTCTCGCCAATATATCGGATAAATAAAATAATGTTAAGTAAAATTAAATAGTCAAAGCCCCCTTACACTGGTTTCGGCCTCATCATGACCTCACCTTCTAAATCAAACACCTGTGATTCATCAACTACCTGCTAATGCACTCGCATTCATGTAAAGTAGCCTTGTTGACATGTTTAGGTGAGTAAAGGCAAATCACAAAATATAGTACCTTCAATGCTCTTAGATGGCGATATCGCTTCTTTATAGCAGAAACAAACTGCTGCAGAAAAAGTTAGATGCCATGCAAAATGTAATGTGTAATTGCATTACTCAACACAAATGTATTGGAGTAAAAAGGACATTTACTTATTCAAAAATGTAGTCAAGTAGAGAGTAAAAGTTGCTAATATCTTTGATACTCAGTACAACTACAAAGTAGCCAAAAAGATACTTATGTACAGTAACTAATTACATGTACTCAAATACTTTATACCACTGTTTAAAACACCTGTTCATTGTTGTTCTCTACAGGACTTGGTGTCTAAGATGTTGCATGTAGACCCCCATCAGAGACTAACAGCTGCACAGGTGTTGAGACATCCCTGGATTGTTCACAAAGACCAGCTCCCCAAATACCAGCTGAACAGACATGACGCCCCCCATCTGGTTAAGGTTTGGTCCTGTCTGCACACTAGAATAATAAACCTAAATATCTAAAAGTGTTCCTGTAAATATTTTACTATGCCCCTGAAATGCTTCACAAGGTTCCCATGATCTACATTAAAGGCACAATATGTAAGATTTTTGGATTAAAATAACCAAAACCCACTAGAACAGTGTTTATATATTTTTGTTGACTTGTGTACTTGCATTATCCCAGATGTTTCCAAGAATGTTTAAATCCAGAGAAATAAGCAATGTTAACCTCGATTTCCGATAGAAACCATGGAAACGCCAAAGATGCTTTAATATATTATGTGTTTTATTAGACAGGTGAGCAACCTTTTGGATTCATTCATCGACAGAAAACTAATCACTGTTATATCGCTCAACACAGTCTTATTGTTTAAATCTGGTTTTCTTGATTTACCACGAGTACCATGTTTTACCATGCATAATATCGATCTAGCTCACTGCAGTGTGCAACAAGTGTCTCATAGCAGCCGCTGAGCGAACGCACAGAGTAACGTTAGTACATAGTTTTCAACACGCTCTAATATGATCAATAGCGCTGCGTTACCCCACATACGTATGAGCTGAAGAAGCGTAAGCCGTGACTGTGGCATAATACATTTTTAAAAGCTTCACTGCTCTCCAGCCGTGTGTCGTGCTCGTCTCTCATTGGCAATCGCTCCAGCGGCCACGTTTAGCTCCCACAACACTTGGTCTTGCTCTGCTTCATACTACAGTAACGTTCATAATCTCATCCATTAACATAATTTCTGCCCGAGTCCCGTCCCGATTTTTTCTACCGGCTGTGAGGGGAAGACGACATCTCCCATGAATCCGCACTCAATCTCGGCGTCATCAAGCTACGCCTTTGTTTTGAATAGGCGACCTCTAGCAGCGAAAAACTACATATTGTGCCTTTAATATATCTATTTTATATATTTAATATATATACATGCATAATTATAAATCATTATATTATCAATCATAAATATTAGTTATGTTAGGGAAATTTTATGGAAAGAATTTAATTAAGGTGTAGGAAACTTATTTTCAACCTGACACCTTTTGACAGGACAGTTTATTTAAGCAAGTTTTGTGTGAAATCTTTTCTCCTGTAGGGGGCGATGGCTGCTACATACTCTGCCTTGAATAGGAACATTCCTCCCGTGCTGGAGCCCGTGGGCTGTTCTATTCTTGCTCAGCGCAGAGGAGTGAAAAAACTGACCTCCACTGCTTTATGAGCAAATACCTTCCAACTCCAACCGTGACCTCTAGCTTGGTTTGAGCACAGCCTGAATTCGGCTTGCTTGCTTATGTCAAGGCCTTTAGAGCCAAGTGTAGATTCTGAGGACCTCTGGTGGACAATCAAAATCTTCCTTCGTGGGTTACTTCGAGGGCCAATAAAAACAGTTCGCCCTGTACAATCATGCCTCTGCTTCCAAACGCAATCTGTTGAAGAATCTGTGGACTATTTCTGAGGAGCAAATTATGTATGAATATAAGCATACTGTATCTCAGTCATTAAAAAAAGTTATGTATTCAGGGAGGATGGGGATTTTCGAGGATAACAACAAATTCCTGCACCAAACCGTGAAAACAGTTGCGAAAAGCTCCAGTTGTATGGGGATGTCATATTTGGGATATGTTCCTGTCAGGTCGACACTGAATATTCAAATTGTATCCTGTTCTGCTCTATTTTACAACAGGAACGCCACATAGCATATTTAAGTTCCACCAAACCTTAATAGCTATGGTGTATCCCAGCAAACCTTGTTCTCCCGTCATCTTTTAACAACAAACTAGGACAAAACCCTCTCAGCCGACCCATGCAAGACTGTAAGTCGAGTCTGAATGTTTGTATGCCGGCTGCTGGCGTTAGCTTACCATTGTTTTTACAGAACAACAATGTGAACAAGGTCCAAAGCACAAAAATGCAGTGGAGACCTACATGTAAACGACACAGAATGTCAAATAGAGAACTCAGGTGAAACGCAATACATTATACAAAAAAAATAAGCTGGGACGGAAATGTATATGACTGTATCGCCTCACCTAAAACCTGCTGACCTGTGTATTTGTTTGTATGTAGGGAAGTACAGCAATGCTCAGAGATATATGTAGTGACTTTTTTAAGTGACTATATACAGCCTAGACATATTTTTATAAATGTGCATGGGCAAGTTGCTATATTAGCTAGTAGCTCTGTGGAAGTGGTCATGTTTATAAGCATGACTGAGGATGTTTTTCCCCGTTTATTTTAATTTTTTTTAAACCACTTCTAATTCCATGCAGGTTTGTGTTTTTTTTTTTTTTTTTTTTCCTGAGCAAGTTTAAATATGTTGTACATTTTCTTTTCATCTCAGTTGTATTTTTCCTGTCTTTGACTTGGAAGAGTGCTGGAAATGTTGCTGTCCATATAAGCTGCTATCCTGTTCTTTTGTACATGTAGAAAATAAATTTTGCCATTTTTACAAAAATACTTTAATATGGCTGAATGTTTTTTGCACTGTTTGTGTTTTTATAGAAACCACATTAAAGGGTTCGTCACACAATACTTGCAAACTTGGAAAAAAAATTGTCTTGTGCTGCATGTAAAAAATTCAGATTTGGTGAACTCTGACCTCTAAATTTACATACAAACTTCAAAGTTACATGGCTGGCAGTGTTGCAGGAAACAGTATAAACTGTTAAAACAGTACAGTATTTAACACCATTTCTTTATAATTTAGAAAAATCTGTTAATCATTTTGAATGCTTAATGACTGAGTGACTAAAATAGTTAAATATATATATATATATATATATATATATATATATATATATATATATATATATATATATATAAACAATATCATTCAAATTTGAGTCAGTAATTTTTAAAACAAGTCATTAATGCTCACCAAGCCTGCATTTATTTGAACAAAAAAATTATAAAAACATTAATATTGTAAAATATTACAATTTAATTTGAATTAACTTTTCTATTTGAATATATTTAATTTTAAATTGAATCTTTCAGAAATCATTCTAATATGCGGATTTGGTCCTTAAGAAACATTTTTTTTATCATCAATGTTGAAAGTTTTGCAATATTTTTGCAGAACACATTTTTGTAACATTAAAAATGCTTTTAATTAATTTAATGCATCCTTACTGAATAAAATTATTAATTTATATAACTAACTAAAATGTAGAAAATTTGGATAATGCATCTCTTCATATCAATTCCTTAAAAGAGGTTATTTCAAAATTAACGCAACAACCAGTCTTTAATAAAAATGCATTTTAATCATGATTTTAAGAAACGCATATTACAAAGTACGTCTGTGAATATGCATATAAAATGTTTTTAGAATGTCTAAACATTAATAGCAGCTAAACATACTGATACCACAGAGACTTACATTTTCTACATGATAAAAAAATTTGTGTGGCAACTAATATACACTCACCTAAAGGATTATTAGGAACACCTGTTCAATTTCTCATTAATGCAATTATCTAATCAACCAATCACATGGCAGTTGCTTCAATGCATTTAGGGGTGTGGTCCTGGTCAAGACAATCTCCTGAACTCCAAACTGAATGTCAGAATGGGAAAGAAAGGTGTTTTAAGCAATTTTGAGCGTGGCATGGTTGTTGGTGCCAGACGGGCCGGTCTGAGTATTTCACAATCTGCTCAGTTACTGGGATTTTAACGCACAACCATTTCTAGAGTTTACAAAGAATGTCCAGTATGCGGCAGTCCTGTGGGCAAAAATGCCTTGTTGATGCTAGAGGTCAGAGGAGAATGGGCCGACTGATTCAAGCTGATAGAAGAGCAACTTTGACTGAAATAACCACTCGTTACAACCGAGGTATGCAGCAAAGCATTTGTGAAGCCACAACACGCACAACCTTGAGGCGGATGGGCTACAACAGCAGAAGACCCCACCGGGAAAAATGTTGCCTGGTCTGATGAGTCTCGATTTCTGTTGAGACATTCAGATGGTAGAGTCAGAATTTGGCGTAAACAGAATGAGAACATGGATCCATCATGCCTTGTTACCACTGTGCAGGCTGGTGGTGGTGGGGGATGTTTTCTTGGCACACTTTAGGCCCCTTAGTGCCGATTGGGCATCGTTTAAACGCCACGGCCTACCTGAGCATTGTTTCTGACCATGTCCATCCCTTTATGACCACCATGTACCCATCCTCTGATGGCTACTTCCAGCAGGATAATGCACCATGTCACAAAGCTCGAATCATTTCAAATTGGTTTCTTGAACATGACAATGAGTTCACTGTACTAAAATGGCCCCCACAGTCACCAGATCTCAACCCAACAGAGCATCTTTGGGATGTGGTGGAACGGGAGCTTCATGCCCTGGATGTGCATCCCACAAATCTCCATCAACTGCAAGATGCTATCCTATCAATATGGGCCAACATTTCTAAAGAATGCTTTCAGCACCTTGTTGAAACAATGCCACGTAGAATCAAGGCAGTTCTGAAGGCGAAAGGGGGTCAAACACAGTATTAGTATGGTGTTCCTAATAATCCTTTAGGTGAGTGTATATATATATATATATATTAGTCACATTCTGTAACAAATACAGAAATCTGCCATCAATATACAATATTTAGTTTACATTGTAACTAACATTTAAATTGGATTAGGCCCTTAGATTTAATCATAATCCTGCGTAATGAAAGAAAAAAAGTTGTCGTCTCAGGTATACTAAATGGTTTATACTAAATTTAACTAAATGTATTATACAGTACTAGTTTAAAACTTGTTTAAACTAAGATCTCACTGGCTCATTGTGTGCCAGCACTGTCTTCACCCTTCTCCTTCTCTTCATGGTTATCTTGGGGAAGTTCCTCTTCCAGATCCACCTTTCCAGACTCCACATCCTCCACTGTTGACAGATCCATTGAACTCTCAGCAACTTCCATCTCATCTTCGCTGAGCGGCTCCATCAGTGCCTCTTCCATCCCCACGGTCACGGGCTCGATTCCTTCTGAACTGTTAAAATCAATAGCATTTGGTTGTTTCTCAACAGACTCCGCCGGCTTCTGCTCATGGGTGAGCATGTGTGCCGCGTAGCCTCGCTGTGAGAGATAAATTTTGCAGAGGTCACAGTAGAACGGGGTCATCACGTTGTGTTTGTCCATGTGTTTGATGTAGCCATTGACTCTTAGAAAACCCTTATTGCAGGTCTTACACAAGAGTTTTTCTCCAGCGTGAGACGATTTGAGGTGCTGAATGAGGGAACCTCTGAACTGAAAGGTCTTTTCACAGATGGGGCAGATGCACGCAAGTTTGGACGAGTGATGCTTCATGTGAGCAATGAGAGCAACTTTGTAGCCGAAACGTCTGGGACATAAGTGGCAGGTAAACGGCATGGTCGACTCTGCATCCTCGTGAACTTTCTGGTGAGCTTTCAAAAAAGCATGATGGGCAAAACCTTTTCCACACTGCTGGCACACAAACCTTCTATCAGGATTTTCCTTGGTGTGTATGGCTCGATGCCGCAAAAGGAGACCCATTTCATCAAACCTCTCCCCACAGGTTGAACAAATACAAAACTTTTCTTTAGCTTCAGATTTGTTTTTCTTTTTACTGTGATTAGCACGTTGATGCTTCATTAGGTTGCGTCTACTACGAAACCTCTGGCCACAAGTTAAACAGCTGATAAACTTTCTTTTTACAGTTGAAATACAGTCCTCTGTAACAGCCAGCTCACTCTCTTCATATTTAACATCCAGTGAGGAATTCTGCTCTTGTCCAGATGTCATGTTGGCACTCAGCTCATATTCAAGAGGCTCCTCTTTGACACAAGCAAGTGAAATGGCATCAGAAATTGTGATTTTGAATGTGTTATCCTCCACACTCTCATATTCTGCTTCCTGTCAGATAAAACAGAATCCAATACAGGGTTACAGAATATAATTGTTTATATATACAGAGAGAGAGAGAGAAAATTTTAATATAAAACATGGATGTTGAATTTTATATAATTATGTATATATAAAAATACATGTAATTATACATACTAAATAATTTTATTTTATATAATATAACAAGCTAAATGAAAACATTACTGTAATTATATTTAATTTATATATAACATATAAAATTGTTAAATAAAAAAGTTATTATATATATACACTACCAGTCAAAAGTTTGGAAACTGTACTATTTTGATTGTTTTTGAAAGAAGTCTCTTCTGCTCACCAGGGCTGCATTTATGTTATTGAAAATACAAAAAAAGCTGTAATATTGTGAAATATTATTCAAATGTAAAATAACTGTTTTCTATTTGAATATATTTTAAAATGTAATTTATTCCTGTGATGCAAAGCTAAATTTTGAGCATCATTCCTCCAGTCTTCAGTGTCACATGATCCTTCATTTATTTACATTTAATTTCTATATTATACAGGGAGTGCAGAATTATTAGGCAAATGAGTATTTTGACCACATCATCCTCGTTATGCATGTTGTCTTACTCCAAGCTGTATAGGCTGGAAAGCCTACTACCAATTAAGCATATTAGGTGATGTGCATCTCTGTAATGAGAAGGGGTGTGGTCTAATGACATCAACAACCTATATCAGGTGTGCATAATTATTAGGCAACTTCCTTTCCTTTGGCAAAATGGGTCAAAAGAAGGACTTGACAGGCTCAGAAAAGTCAAAAATAGTGAGATATATTGCAGAGGGATGCAGCAGTCTTAAAATAGCCAAGCTTCTGAAGCGTGATCATCGAACAATCAAGCGTTTCATTCAAAATAGTCAACAGGGTCGCAAGAAGCGTGTGGAAAAACCAAGGCGCAAAATAACTGCCCGTGAACTGAGAAAAGTCAAGCGTGCAGCTGCCAAGATGCCACTTGCCACCAGTTTGGCCATATTTCAGAGCTGCAACATCACTGGAGTGCCCAAAAGCACAAGGTGTGCAATACTCAGAGACATGGCCAAGGTAAGAAAGGCAGAAAGTCGACCACCACTGAACAAGACACACAAGCTGAAACGTCAAGACTGGGCCAAGAAATATCTCAAGACTGATTTTTCTAAGGTTTTATGGACTGATGAAATGAGAGTGAGTCTTGATGGGCCAGATGGATGGGCCCGTGGCTGGATTGGTAAAGGGCAGAGAGCTCCAGTCCGACTCAGACGCCAGCAAGGTGGAGGTGGAGTACTGGTTTGGGCTGGTATCATCAAAGATGAGCTTGTGGGGCCTTTTCGGGTTGAGGATGGAGTCAAGCTCAACTCCCAGTCCTACTGCCAGTTTCTGGAAGACACCTTCTTCAGGCAGTGGTACAGGAAGAAGTCTGCATCCTTCAAGAAAAACATGATTTTCATGCAGGACAATGCTCCATCACACGCGTCCAAGTACTCCACAGCGTGGCTGGCAAGAAAGGGTATAAAAGAAGAAAATCTAATGATATGGCCTCGTTCACCTGATCTGAACCCCATTGAGAACCTGTGGTCCATCATCAAATGTGCGATTTACAAGGAGGGAAAACAGTACACCTCTCTGAACAGTGTCTGGGAGGCTGTGGTTGCTGCTGCACGCAATGTTGATGGTGAACAGATCAAAACACTGACAGAATCCATGGATGGCAGGCTTTTGAGTGTCCTTGCAAAGAAAGGTGGCTATATTGGTCACTGATTTGTTTTTGTTTGGTTTTTGAATGTCAGAAATGTATATTTGTGAATGTTGAGATGTTATATTGGTTTCACTGGTAAAAATAAATAATTGAAATGGGTATACATTTGTTTTTTGTTAAGTTGCCTAATAATTATGCACAGTAATAGTCACCTGCACACACAGATATCCCCCTAAAATAGCTAAAACTAAAAACTACTTAAAATATTGATACAAAAATATTCAGCTTTGATATTGAGTTTGTGTTCATTGAGAACATGGTTGTTGTTCAATAATAAAATTAATCCTCAAAAATACAACTTGCCTAATAATTCTGCACTCCCTGTATATAGACATATAGATGATTAAATGCAATTGTACATAAAATAATTATAATTAAAATATGTAATATATTGAACGTGAATGACCTATGAATTGAAAATTAATTGGAAAAAAATTAGGCGTCTTACCCGTCTCTCCTTTTCACTCTCAGATGATCGAGTAACAGTATATAAAGTAGGAACAGCATCCACGCTTAGTATCATGCATGTGGTGTAGCCCAGGTCCATTTTGAAGTAGTTCTCCTCGGAGAAATGATCCCCACACACCCGGCATTGAGAGGTCGCGTTTTCCTCATTAGCTTTACTGTCTTCAATAAACTTTAACCAAAGATTGCGTCTTTTCGGATCCTCCGGTAACATGTAATGAATAATGGTGTCCGATCGGTTCGGACAACCACCTACCACACATTTATGAACCATAATGTTTACGATCTCACTGGACTTTAACCTGGATGCAAACAAGCTGATATTTTCATTTAGATGGCTTGCTGTTTCTTGATCATAGTAGATAATTCTACTTTAAGACGTTTTAAATATAAAGTATAGGCAAAGATGTTCAAAACAAAGCCGCAATGCTGTTTCTTCAGATGTTACTAACGTTAATGATGAAATTGTCGCCCCCTACCGGATAGGAGGACGAAACCTTTTTTCCCTTTCAAAAACGTACTGAAAACATTTATCGAAACAGGCATGGAGGAGACATATAACAGATCGTTTTAGCTTCACAGAATATACTTATATTTTTTTCCTCATTACTTTTTTTGGTAAAACTTTACAATAAGCTTCATTAGTTAACTACATTAGTTAACATGAACTAATAATGAACTGCCCTTATAAAGCATTTATTTATCTTTGTTAATGTTAATTTCAACATTTACTAATACATTATTCAAATCTTGTTAACATTAGTTAATGCACTGTGAACTAACATGAACAAACCATGAACAGCTGTATTATTATTAACTAACGTTAACAAAGATGAACAAATACAGTAACAAATGTATGTCAGGTTAGTTAATACATTAACGAATGTTAACTAATGAACCTTATTGTAAAGCGTTACCCTTTTTTTAAACATTCCTTATATCTTTTCTCTTTTAGTTCGGCGGACCTAATACAAAATACTTAATCGTTTTAGTTATTTATCATATATCAACTATCATATCATATCATATCATATCATTATAAATTAGATTTCCATCCACTCCTATAAAAAAATGAGCTATATCCTATCATCAGCTCCTGATCGGGTTTGCGGTTGTGAATAAAGTTTTGCGCTGTTGAATGAAGCAAGCAATCTGCGCATGCGTCATTCTCAGATTTTCTTGCTAACGGCGCTGAGCGGTAACAGTTCACCACGGCACGTTTGAGAAGTACAATATTTGACATATGGTTATATTTCCCTGACGTTTTGAAACATTATATTAGAGACGTCGACGTGATTTAAAGAATATGCCGAAAAACAAAGGTAAGGTGGTTTCTTAAGACAATTGTGAGAGATGTTAGCCTTAAATTTAGCAAACAAGGTAACGTGAGCTTTTGCGCGACATACATTAGCTTATTGTCAATTATTGGTTTTAAGTTTTGCCAGATAAATATTTTAAATCAGTTTTTTTGTCCTTTAAGCTCATAAAACGAAATAAAATATGCTGTCAGGCAATGGAAGGGACGCGCTCGGCCGCTTTGTCTTTTACGCAGTTAAGTTACAGATAGATGGTAGATTTACAGTTAAACGTACATTGATCTTTACTTGTGTATATAATATTGTTACTTTTAGGTTTCTTACTTATGTCCTCCTACATGCTTAAGTTGCCCAACAAATATACATGCCATGAACAAATAGATCAAGATCATCCATGTCAGATATTCTGCTGGATGTTTGTACTTTGCTCAGTCATTTGGCAACATTTGTAGTATAGTGTGGTAATGAGAAGACATTGTACCAGGTGTATGATGGCATCTGATCTCATTTATCTCTGTATCCAGGTAAAGGAGGAAAAAATCGGCGGCGTGGTAAGAATGAGAATGAATCTGAGAAAAGAGAGCTGGTGTTTAAAGAGGATGGACAAGGTATGTTGTAATGCTCTTCCATATAATAAACATTCTGCCTTTACTTGATCTGCTTTTAGTTTTATCATTTGTTGAAAACCCATCTTCTGTCTTCTAGAATATGCTCAGGTCATCAAGATGTTGGGAAATGGGAGATTGGAGGCCATGTGTTTTGATGGAGTCAAACGGCTTTGTCACATCCGAGGAAAGCTCCGGAAAAAGGTGCACTTTACAGCTTCAGGCTAAATGCAGATTTAGCGTTTTCATCACTTTGTGAATGAGCTTGACTGTGGACTGATTATAAAAAGTTTTGGCCAATCAGTCAGTATTGTTTGATTTAAACTAAATAATTTATGTAACTAATGTGTATGGCATTTTTTTTTATGCTGGAAAACTTAAGCATAGGACAAAATAATGTTCTGGAATGAAAATGTATCTGCTTAATGTTTATATTGTTCTTTAAAAAGAAATCCAAAGATGCATTTGTCTCATCTTTTATGGTCTTATGCTTTTTCTTTTCTTAAATTTAGGTGTGGATTAACACGTCAGACATTATACTCATTGGATTAAGGGACTACCAGGTTTGTTTAAATATTCTTTTTTTATTTAATATAATATAATAAATATAGTTATAAATATAATTCAAATATATAATTTTTTATAATCATTGAATTAATGCACTATCAGTGCCTGCTTGCATAAACTAGTAAGACTAGTCTTACAGGTTAGTTACCTTTTTTTTTTTCTTTAGAGGGATAGTTCACCCTGAAATGAAAATAAAGCCATCTTTTACTCACCCGCTGTTGTTCCAATGCCCTATGTCCTTCTACCTTTTTCGGACTTCAAAAGCAGAATTTAAAAAAAAACGTCCTGCACACGCTCCTCCATATAATGGCAGTGAATGGCGACTAGGCTAAAACTTTATGAAAAGGATACAAAAATATCACGCAATGATGCATTAAGACGTGGCATATATGGAAAGTGTTCAGGAGGCATACTATAAGGTTTTGCGAGAAAATATTTTGACTGAATAAGATTTCTGAGCTCTGCCATTACTCTTTGCTCATTCCTGTGAGTGCGTGCGAGCTGTCTGCAGCCACTCGTGCTTACTATAACTTGCACTGTTGTCATGATACCCAGGATAAGCACACACACACGCACCATTTTGAGAAATCAGGCTCAATAGAAACAAACGTGACGCTCGTCTTCTCTATAAGGTATATGATAAGAAATCTTACATAATACTAATAATAAGGTAAACCTCCTGAAGTGGATGTTGTGTACCGATTGTCATGGCAACATTGCGTGAGCGGCTGCTGATGGCTCGTACGCACTCACAGGAACACGCTCAGAGTAAAGGCAGAGCTTAGTATTTTGATTGAATATGGTTTCTTTCTCGCAAAACCTTATAGTATGCCTCCTGAACACTTTCCATATATGGTGCGCGTCAACCTGTATCATTGCGTGTTACTTTTGTATCCTTTTTTTAAAGTTTTGGCCTGGTCACCATTCACTGCCATTATATGGAGGAGCACGTGCAGGACGTTTTTTTTTAAATTTCTGCTTTTGAGGTCCGAAAAAGATAGGACATGGGGCATTGGTACAACAGCGGGGTGAGTAAAAGATGGCTTTATTTTCATTTAAAGGTGAACTAGCCCTTTAAGACTGTTCATAACTGTTTAAGTTTTGTTACATCAACGTACATTGGTCTAATTTGAAACCAAAAAATAAGACAGATTGCCCTTTGACTAATCCCTTGTTGGTCATACAAGATGTTCATGTCTTTCTTCAGTTGAAAAAGAGTTTCAGTTTTTTTTTTAGGAAAACATTCCAGGATTTTTCTCCACACAATGGTCTTCAGTGGCAACCAACAGTTGACGGTCCAAATCAATGCAGTTTCAAAGGGCTTCAGTGGCTCTGCATGATCCCAGCTGAGGAATAGGGCCTTATCTAGTGAAACGATCGGTCATTTTCGCGTATGACTTCATCGTGCCGGAAAGGTCATGCGTGATGTACGTGGAAGTGCCGACCCATTGTTAAAACGAACGTGCAAAGACTAAATCAAACGGCATTTACAAAAATAAAGGTAAAACAACGATGTCGGACGATTTTGAGGACATGAGATGGAGCTTTTCGCCACTGGGTCAGTACTTCCACGTACATCACGTGTAGGCATGTGGCGGTATCAAATTTTCATGTTGCGATTTAATTGCTGAAGCTTTTATCACGGTATACGGTATTATCACGATATTGAAATAAGTTGGGGGGGGGGGGGGGGGGGGGGAGTGCTGTCATACTATAACAGGTTTAATAACTTTTCTTATGACAAAAAGAACTGAATTTAAATACAATAAAGCAATACACAAGATGTATAAAGTAAACAAATGTTTAAACATATTCAAGTGCAAAATAATTAGGTAACCCTTTACAATAAGGTCTCATTAGTTAATGTTAGTTAATGCTTTAACATCAGTTAAAAAATACAACTGTTAATGTTAGCTCAGGTCCATTAAATAGTTACTTTTTATTTTAATAATGTTATGAAATGTTGAAATTTACATTTAACTAAGATTAATAAATGCTTTAGAAATATTTGTCATTGTCAGTTTAACTAATGAATAAACTCAATTTAAATAATGGAGCCTTACTGTAACGTGTGTGACTGAACAATAAAGGATCAGAACATATTCAAACAATATCTAGGGCATGTAGTCCAGATTAAAATATAAAATGTTTAAGTTTGAAAAAAATAAATAGCCTTAAGTCTTTAAGTATTAAGTATTTGGTGATGTGGTGAGCACCGTAGCGAATACAGAAAACTGAATGGCTGTTTGAAACATTTAAAAACTGTTTAGTAGCGGGAGTCTGCTTTGTTTACAAGGTTTTTGTTGAAACGGCTGCATTTCTGCTGTTCCATCAGCGCCATCTCCTGTCAGAGTGAATGTGCATTTGTCTCCTTCACTCATTCCGCCATGCGCTGCTCATGCGCGTTGGGTTTGTTTACATCAGTGTGCGTGCCTCTTTGATGCAGCATACAGCGGTTTTGTTCTTTTTAAACGGTAGATGGGTAAAGTATTCTTAATGCATTCTAAAAATCGGAATAATTCAAAATAAATAATTATTCACGGTATTAGTCACGGTATCACCGGCACATAGTGCAGAGCCCTTTGAAGCCCTTCGAAAGCGCTTTGAAACTGCATTGATTTGGACCTTTAACCGTTGGTTACCATTGAACTACAGTACATGGAGGAAAATCCACGAATGTTTTCATCCAAACTTAATTTAATTTTAACTTAAGAAAAAAAGACATTAACATCTTGGATGAGATGGGGGTGAGTAAATTATCAGGAAATTTTCATTTTGAAGTGAACTAATCCTTTAAGACTCAATAAAAATTCTGTCATTAATTACTCGCCCTCATGTTGTTCCAAACACACAAGACTTTCATTCATCTTCGGAACACAAATAAAGATCTTTTTGATGAAATCTGAGAGCTTTCTGTCCCTCTGTAAAACGAATCCATATGAATTCAGTGGTTTAATTTAGGCATTTAATTCATATATAAACATTCATCAGCTCACACATCAGTGTGGTAAACGGAAGCAAGCTTGAGCTTCAGCAAAAACCAGCAAGGTTTGTTCTTGCGCGTCAAGCAGGTTCAGTTGAGCTTCTGTTTATGTTCGCTGATCAATGTTTATATGTGAATGAAAGCCTAAATTAAATCTGTTCATATAAAGCAATCAAGTCTTTTCAGAAAATTGACTAAATTGCTCAATTCATATGGATTAGTTTTACAATCTCTTTATGAACTTTTTGAAGTGTCAAAGTGGTAGTTACGTAGCTGGGACAGAAATCACTCAGAATTTATCAAAAACATCTTCATTTGTGTTCTGAAGATGAAAGAAAGTCTTTGCGTGAACTAACCCTGTAACATAATGGCTATGTTTATGCAACTGGCAGCAGCAGGTTTGTTAAATATTTCTTAATTTAACAAATTATAATGATAATATAGCTGTATAAAATAATACAAATAAATATGTTTTATAATTTATTATAAATGTATAACTGTTTAAAATATTTTCTTGATTGTCTGGAAAGAAATGAATTTCCAATATCACTTAAAAGCCTCTATTCGAATATCATTCTGTCTGAGTTCTATTAATGCAAGGTTTTTTTATGCACTGAATATCTGACACTTAAAATTCTGAAATATCTTGTCAGGATAACAAAGCAGATGTCATTTTGAAGTATAATGCTGATGAAGCTCGGAGTCTGAAAGCCTATGGAGAGCTTCCAGAACACGGTGAGTATATTCGGAGAAACTTAACCTCTACTAGACAGTTCTGGATGAAAGGAGGTTCTTGGCTTGCAATATGCTGATCTTTTGCTGTGCTGTATTAAATGTCATGTCATTAAATTCTCTCTTTTGGTGCCTTGCAGCCAAAATCAACGAGACTGATACCTTTGGGCCTGGTGATGATGACGAGATTCAGTTTGATGATATTGGTGATGATGATGAGGACATTGATGACGTAAGTACTGAAGCAGTCTTGTATTCAAATTAAATTTAAAAACTCAATGTTTTAAATGGTTAATTAAAATGGAGACGTGATGCAAGTAGTCAGTACATCGGTTTTTATCTGTGTTCATTAGTGTTTGTCCTGACAATACTGTTTTCAATCTGCAGATCTAAGAGGAAGAAGCTGGGAAGTGAATGTTTCTCAGACTGAAGCGACAATATCCTCACACCCCCCTTGAAGTTGCCCCTCCATCATTATGTACACGGAGGCTCAAGTTTTGGGTTTCTCTTACTAAACACATGACTGCATTTTCACATTCAATCCATTTTGTTATCTTTTAATGTATTTATATTGATTTCACATCAAGTGGAATTTAGTTACAAGTACAGAATCTATGGATTCGCAATAAAAAGATAACCAATTTTATGTTTGGTCTTGCAGTCTGTATCCTAATAGACATGTTCAAACGTTTTGTAAAGGTGAGTGAAACTCTTAAGGAAAAAGCTGATACCTCTAGAATGCCTCTTGTCTTTTTGAATGTTTTTGAAGTCTCTTAAGATTTACTGGTCACAAAATTGATGCGTTGGACAATGCATTTATTCAAAAAGCCTGTCTCTGATTAGCTCTTTTATCCATCCTAATTTTCTTTTGTGTTTTTGTCTACTACAAATGATACTACTTTTACAGGGCTGCTGAATTTATGAAAGTAGCTAATCTTGAAGCTATATGTATTACTCACAGTTGTTACTTAGTTACAACTTAATAGCTTAATACTAAACTATGGTAAACATCAGCAACTGAAATATTTGTAAGATGAAAATGGAAACCTTTTTTTTTTTACTTAATAAAATGATAGCTCACAAAGCAAGTAAACAGAATAAGCAAGTATTTTTGTATTCAAATATGCTAATTGCTACAAGAATAATGAGTTTATTGATTGTATTATTGCAGAACTGACCCATTTGAATGAGCATGTTGGTTAAAATTTGATATTTTGTGTATTGTTTTGATGAGCTTACGATGGTTTCTTTTTGTCCTCTGCTGCTTTTGATCAGAAAACCTGTGATTTTGAAATAAAATTCAACAACATTCAAAATCCTAGAAATGTATATTTTAAGCCTTCGAACTATCAGTTATTAAACAGGTTCCTCAGTCTTCTGTAAAATATTCACTTTTTGCCTCCAGTATTTATAAAATGCCCATATAAAGTATTGTCTTTATTGTTGCAGGTATTTTGTCTTAGATGTGGCTATAAAATAGGCAGTATAATTATAGTAAGTGTGTGTCTAGCCATAGGCTCGAGTGATATTAGTCACTGTGTGTTTCGACCGTCACGTGTGTTGCAGTGTGAAAAAAACAAAAACAAAGATCGTCTAATGTACATGGGTCTGCATGCAGATTTAGTCCATATATTCTATATAATGTCTTATTTGGCTTGTGGTTAAAATTGTCCATTGCTAAAATTCTACAAACCAGCCTATTTCCACACACTTCTGTAACTGAATGACTGTTCTAGGCTGTTGGTAATCTAATTGAGCACATTTTGGATGCATTGTAAAGAGCAGTCTTTACAATATAACTGGTCAATTATAAGACGATGGCCATGTTGTTAGTTAAATGGCATCTTGTATTTGCGGTCAGTGAAGTATATATTTCTAGGCAAGTTAAATTAAACGTCTCCAGGGAAAATTACAATTTCTGCTTGTGCTCAGCTGCCGAGCTTTCCATATATAGCGCAATGTAAACTATGACGTAATGCGTTGCTCCTGGGCGCATTGCTTACGCGCGCGTGCGCTGGGCACGAGGCGATTGGTCGAGCGTGTTACAATTTATTAGAACCTCGCGCTCTTGTTGCTCTGCCTGCCTTTAGCATTCACTAGTGATATCTAGTCGAGGACCGTTTGAGGTTCGGATGAAATAAACCTGAGGTGAACTGTGTTTTCCGTCGCGTTTTGATTTTTCAACTAAATAGTGATCATTAAATGCATTGGGACGGAATGTCATCTGTATATTAATCGTTGGAATATACCCAAAGATAAACTGGAAATGGCAACGATTTTGGAAAACATGACAGGTACGTTATGTTATATTTTCATGCTTTCAAATATAAGCCTCACCCAGATATGACAGATTGAACAAGAACAGATTATAGGGAAAGCGGGCATTTTTAGTCGTTGTCATGGAAACAGGCTGCTGAGGCGAGAGCAGGATGGGGAACCTAAGACTGACCTGTCCAGGTAAACAGTGAGCTACCCTTATGACAGAAGGGAAACAGACGTTTTTGCAAACCTTATATATATAGAGAGAGTATACCTTTTATCTTGCATATATGTTTATCATAGGGAAAACCAGGACGAATTGTCAATGTTTACGCCAGTAAATATTTCTCAGCATTGGTGAAATTTCTGTTTCTACACTTACCTTAAAGTCTTGGCTACAAAAAGCTATTGAAGATTTAGACTGTTATTACAAAAAGATTCAGTTCATTAAAAACACTTTGATCTTCTTGTGACAACATACCCCAATAGCAGGACATGCTGTCACAATACATGGGGTAAATTGGTACCTGCCCTTTTTGCAGCCTATTATAGGCTTTACATCTAAATTTAAACAGTAAATATCAAACCATTGTTTTACAACAAATATTTTAATTAATTTACTGCATAAATGTGTTTAAAACAGCCCAGACGTTGGGCCAACATACGAAATGACTGCAGTGGAAAACACATTTGTGTAATTGCACTACAGCCCTAGTGACAACCAGCCCTGGTCTCCACTATAGGCTATTTATATCTATTTTTCTAACAGACAGGTCAGAATAAATGTGTTTGATATTGGTTTTATTGATTTTCAGCCATGCTTTGTACTACATTTAAATTCTGATTCCTATAATGATTTTATAATACATATTGTCCGACATCCGACTTTTCTTTTAAATAATAAAGCAACGAATTTCTCCTCAGCTGTGTGAAATGTGCTTTAGATTTGAAGCTAACAGGGCCCTGACAGTCTGTGCCACAGGCTCTGCTGTGAATTGTGGAAAATCATTTTACGAAAAATCGCATTTGTGTTCCCCTTGAGCATTTTGACTTTGCATATATCTGCATACAATTACACAATTAAAGCCAGCCCTCTGTTTTAATGCTGTAACAGGGCCATAACCACCATATATATTAAGGGGGGGCCTGAATATTTGGTTACATCCTTGCCTTGGGTCATGATTCCATAGACTTCATAGACAAGGTGCGTTCACTGTTTATGTGCATTTCATTTCTTTTCGCACTCAAAGATGGAGGCTCAAAAAAGGACAGAATTCGACTGGCCAAAGAAAGAAGAGAGGAGAAAGATAGAAGCCAAGGTGAGCTGCAAGTCTTTTATTGAACAGATATTACTGTCAACAAGAAACATGAAATTATATGTTCCTTTCGGAATTGTCTATAACATCTTGGCTGCTTTAGAACTCCTTTTAATTCCTAAATGGATTTTGTGACAATCAGGTGGATAAATTAAAGGAGAGGGTTATTTCAGGGCAATAGACTATTGCTCCATTCATCATTGAATCCGATGGCTCTTGAGTAGCGGAAGACTTCTGTAATGCCACTAAGTGCTTAGCAAAAATGAATCAGTATTGTCAGCAGGTAGGGAGAGGCTTGGCCTTTCCCGTATATCAGGGCAATCTATAGACTTATCCGTGTCCACCCCCACCGTTTCTCTAGCTGTGCGGGAGCGAGCTCTCTGGGAGAAGGAACAGCGTGCACAGCAGCAGTATGAACGCTCGGTGGTGGAGCGAGGGAGGCGTCTGGAGGAGCAGCGTCAAAAGGAGATGCTCCGTCGTTCAGCCGTGGAGGAGAAAAGGAGGCAGCGCATAGAGGAGGAAAAGGTCAGGGGTTACAGCCGAACTTTAATTTCTTTGGGGTATCTGCTCAGGTGTGAAGTATTTTTTTTTCATACATACTATCTCTGCATCCTTTTTATATATATATATATATATATATATATATATATATATATATATATATATATATATATATATATTAAAATATTATGATAAAAAACGGTTGTTTATTTTTCTATTCAGTTGGTTTAATCTTAAAGGTGGTGTGTGTAATTCTGTAGCTATTAAAACATAATATTTAACACAGTGTGTTGGGCCAAAGGCGGCAGAAAGGGAATAATATAAGTAATATATTCACTATATTCAAAATTTTGAGGTCAGTAAGATATTTTTTTTTATAAATTAATACATTTATTATAATACATAAATTAATCAAAAGTGATCGTAATGACATTTATAAAAGATTTCTTTTTCAAATAAATGCTATTATTTTGAACTTTCTATTCTTTAAAGAATTCTGAATTACAGTTTACACAAATATATTAAGCAGCACAACTGTTTTAAAAATTGATATAAGCACCAAATCAGCATATTAGAATGATTTCTCAATCATTTCAAGGATCATGTGACACTGAAGACTGGAGTAATGATGCTGAAAATTCAGCTTTGCATCACAGGAATAAATTGCATTTTAACATGTATTAAAATAGAAAACAGTTATTTTAAATAGAGGATAAGAGACTTCTTTCAAAAATCTTTTTTCAAAGCTTTTAAACGTTAGTGTATATACATTATATCTACCAGCAGGGGCTCAGTGTACCATGCTAACATGCTAAACCTTGACTCCCTGATCACGAGACAACAACACACACTCAAACAATGGTGTGATTTTGGGGGCGGGTCTACCATTTTGTCTAATGGAAGATCCAGGAAGCGTTTTGGAAACAATTATTATCTTTCCAAATCTGCTGGTGGCACAATAATTACACACATCATCTTTTAGGCTGAGCAAAAATGTTATTTTCTGAGGCATAGCAAGTCATTCCACTGTTTTTCATGTGGTAATATGAAAGCCAAACCGTTGTAGTCAAACCACTGGCATTTATATTAATTCATTGTCGTATTTGTTATGGTCAGAAACATTGTCATTTTTACTGGACTCTGGTTAGATTTTATAAAAGGAATAGTTTTTTGTTATCTGTGCATAATTTATTCATATTGAATTTAACCTCTTAGAGTTCCCACCTTTTGTGACATTGAGCTTTGTCTTAGCCGGAGAGGGAAGTCTTTGTTTATATTGATTGAAAACTAGCCACCCCCAGTCAGATGCTGCAATGTTTGGTGACTCTCTCTGAGTGGTCAAATGACCTCACTGTTCCCGATATCCACATGTACAAATCAAATTACCCTACAAAAACGTGATGTGACATAGTAAGCACGTGTTTGAAGAAGCTAAAAGGGAATGTATGGTGTATGGTGTCATTATGATGCCTACTAACAGAGACTGCAGTTATGTAGTGGATCGTTCAATGCAGGGTGTGGTGCTGTTTCTGTGTTCTAGCATGGTAGTGCTGTCACTATTATGTCTAGTTTTACCTCAGATGACTCTGATCCTGGACAGCATTTGGATTTAAATTAATTTTGGCTCCTCGGTATCTGCAGTTGTATCAAATCTGTAGCAGTAGCCTGGCATCTTTACACCCAGACAATATGCAGCAAGAGCCACCTAGTTTTGTGTCTCAGTCATTCGTCACTCAGCAGCTTTTTTACTGTCTTCTTCATCAGATTAATCAATTGAAAAAAATGAGATGTTAGAGGAGAATGTAAGACATATAAAGGGTTTGCATCACCCTAAAGGGATTTATTTTGCAATAATGACTGTACATTATTACACTTATTACACTGCTGCTTATAATGCTCTTTGTTGAAATAAGATATAATAACTGCCATTTATTCTTATTTTTTCTTCTTGTTTGTGTGTTTTATAATCTGTTGATTGCATTTGGTTTTCGATTATTTTACCATTTGCGAACTGAATGAAAAATCTGTCATTATTTACTCACCTTCATGTCTTTTCAAATCTGTGTGACTCACTTCTGTGGAACACAAAAGGTGGATCTGTGAAAAATACCCTGCCTGCACTTTTCCCTAATAATGAAAGTGAATAGGGACTGGATCTGTCAAGCTACAAAATGTCAAAGAAGCATCATAAAATTACCATAAACGTGGTCCATACAATGCATGCGCTATATTTCGAGTCTTCTGAAGTCATACGATAACTTTGTGTGAGGAACAATGGTGTTTGCTGACAAATAGTGTTAGCATGTCATTTTTGTATAGTTCATTATTATTAGTTCATAATAATGATAAAAAATTTCAGTCTGTTCCTCAAACAAAGCTATATTGTATGCCTTCATACAAACTTGGATTATAGTGCACGAGTCATGAAAATTGCTTTTATAATAGTTTTATGGTGGTCATTTTTTTATTTTAGATATTGAAAGACCCAGTCTCCATTCACTTTCATGGAAAGTATTTTTTGGAAAAGAGCGACCAGGATGTTCTCAGAAATTTCACTTTTTAACTTTCCCAAAAGAAAGAACATCATGGGGGATTGGGATGACAACTATCCATTGTGAAAAAGAGGTATACTTTAGCATACTTTTAAAAAGAGTACTTATTACAAAAATAATATACTTTAAAAGAATATACTTAAGTGTGAACTGAATGTAATGTTTTTAAGCACTTATCTGCTTGTTAATTGCAATTAAATGAAAATGTATTGCAGTTTAATACTATATTAAATGCAATTAGTTGCACTTTAGAGTGCATTTTTGACTTGCGTACAACATTATGTTATTTAATAATTACTTCTAATGTCTTTGTTTGAAATATGGTTAAAGTGTACTGCTGAATGTACTGACAAACCTTTATGGTAAACTAAAATATACTACTTTAATGTCATTTCTATTGAAACTTATAGCCATGTCATGTATTTAAATAAGTGTACTTTAAATTAAGTGTACATAATTGTTTTGAGAAAGATATTAAAATATTATTTGCAAGTACAGTACAAAATATACATTTAATATTTGAAGTACACTACAAGTGCACATTCAATACAATTAAGCACACTTCTTTTTCACATAGGATCCCTTTATAAAGAGTGCTATATACTTCTTTATTTTAAACAAAGAGGCTACTTAGTGATATGAGAAAGCTTTTCTAGTTTATGTAAAAAATCAGTGACCTGGGGTGGTCAGTATTTGAATGCCATTTTGACCAATTGGAATGAAGTACTCCAGAGAGCCACGTTATTTCATGCTTAGGATTATATTGACAATGTGTTGTTCTCCCCTGAATCTGGAAGGGTGTTTAATTGTGTAATTTTGCATGTGTAAATTGCAGTGCTTTGGGAAAGGTTATGCCCATTTATGCAAAATTAATAAAAAATGTAAAATCAGAGGGAGAAACAAGGTTATACTGGTTCGAGGAAATGCAGAGAGATGGGGTAGATAGAGAATTTCAGGAAAATACAAATATAAATACTTCCTTAGTCTCACTGTTGCAACCTGTGTCATTATAATACTCTGTCCGTGTGTGTGTGATCACCATTTCTGTAAGCTGCTGAGGGGGGAGGGTGTGGGTGGAGTTATGTATGGCAGTTCTCTCCTCCGTCTGGCTATACGCTCTCTTAGACACACAGTCACCTGGGAGGAGAGAGATACAAAGAGAGAGTCGCTGAGTGCAAGGGAGGGTAAGGGAGAGAGAGGCAGAAACAGAAGGCAAGGCCCTCGTCGGTTTGCTCGCACGCATACAGGGAGGAAGAACAGGCAGAGAGAGAGAGTCGGAGACGGATAGGAGAGGTGGTCGCCATGGAGCAGCCAGCCTCATCCCCGTCCTCTCGGCGTCGTAGCGACAGCTCTGTCAGAGAGTCTCTTTTCTTTCCTGTTTTGGAACGCAACGAACAGGAGCGACTGGAGGCCCTGATGCGACGTTCCATGGAGCGGAACCTGCAGGTGGACCAGAGGCCCAAACGATGGACCTGGGGCGGACCTCCCGGAGTCTGCGAGGGTGAGTCTGCATTTGCGAGGGCGTGGAGGGTCCCTTGTGTGAACTCTTAGATGGAGAGATAGGAAAACAGGGTGTGGGAACTGCACTGCAGCCCTTTTGTTTTAAAACCGACTGCGATATTGACTGCTACGGAAGCTGTGGGATGGAATTCAGACAGATGCAGCTGTTTTATGAGGGAGCTGCAGTGTCACACAGGCGTCGAGCTGTTGCTGATCTCAAGGAGTCACCCCAGTCGCAGACAAACACTCTGCCTCAAGGTTAGCGCTGTCAGTGACCGATCAGAGACTCATAGGCATTATAAATCATCCGTGTAATAGCTCTGCCTGGGGGCAAGGGGCAATTTGGGCTGTTTTGGCTGGAGAACAAACACCATAAACTGTGCTGTCACTGTGCCTGCACAGGGCATATTAGACTGTGCAGCTGAAGGCGTTTTGCTCTGTCACTGCCACGTTCTGACTTTAAACAATGCTTTCAACCCCCTAAACGTTTCAATTACACAAACCTATAACTCTCCTAAGCAGTAGACCTGAGGCTCGGGTAAATCAAATCAACTCTAGGAAAGAAAAGAGACACAAAAGCACCACCCTCAATCTGTGGTGCATTCATAACTACATTAATTATTTACACTGTCCAAGAGCAGAGCTCTAACCTGATCCTGAGTCAGATTGATAATATATAATAATATCGGGATAGCATGCATGCAACTGTTTTGCTTTTTGGGTAAGGGTGAACAATTGAGAATGAGTTTGGTCGCCCTTGGAAAACATTAGGCTCTTTGATAACCTGATATCATCGCATTAGATGCATGCTCTGGGTTATTTCATCTTGCAGTGGTTCATATTACCATCCTGCTTTTAAATTACTTGAAATTTTTTTTTAAAAAAAGTAAAAGTAAAAATGCCCTGCTGGAAATGATGCAGCTTCCCATCAGGGAAAAACTGCTGACGGGTATATCAGTATTTCACAGGGACACACTGTTATGACTCATAATATTCACTGTGAGCTTGTGAAATATTTTTCCGTGCTCATGCACCTGTGCTTTCTCTGCTTTGCATCACCTGCCGCACAGGTGACCCTAAGATTGCCCCGCCCTCCCCTCTTGCTTCAGCCTCCTTAGCCAATGACCCCGCTGCTCCTCCTCCTGCCAGCAAATCCAGAAACGGTACTGACGTCATGCTGCTTTATGTGTCGTCCCCGTTCACTTCCCTAATGTTTGAGTCACAGTGATTCAGATGTTGTATTTGTGATGGTTTGCATGTGCATGAAATTTTACATAAGTGTAAGTTCTATGCGTCCTAAGATCTACACTACAGAAGTCTCTTATGCTCCAAAGGCTGAATTTATTTGATCAAAAATACAGTAAAACAGAATTATTGTGAAATAATATTTGAATATATTTTAGAATATAATTCCTGTGATGGCAAAGCTGAATTTTCAGCAGCCATTACTCCAGTGTCACATGATCCTTCAGAAATTGCATTTATCATTATTATTATCAATGTTTAAAACAGCTTAACATCTGTTCACGATGATAATTGTATTTTCTTTGATAAATTGAAAATTCAAAAGAACAGTTTATTTGAAACATAACATAACATTTGTAACATAAATGTCTTTACTGTCACTTTTGATCAATTTAATGCATCCTTGCTGAATAAAATGCATCCTTGCTTCATTTATATTTTTAAAAATCTTACTGACCTCAAACTTTTGAATGGTAATGTATATTTGGCCTTGCCCATATGTGTTTTTGATGCTCTGTTTTCTTGTTTATTTCTGTTGTGAGTTTTATTATTACTGGTACTTGCTAAGGCAAGCATCACTAATGCTATTGTTAATGTATTAAATCATAATTTCGAAATAATCTGACTTAAAATTGTTGCCTGGCAGATGTTAAACTGGTTAAAAAAACGTTTGACTTTGAATGAGGAATGTGAGCGTATCTAGGGACCAGAATAACATAGTGTCTGCACTTTGGACTCAAGCCAGTAACAAACCACTCAAAACACCCTAGAGCAGTATGCTGAAAACTACTCAAAACCCTCAACTTCCGCATAGCAATATGCTAAAAATCAACCAAATAGCAATATGCTACTTTACATTAGCATATAAACAATTCTCTTTCATACTGTATTTATATCGTCCTAAAGCCAAATTAAATTAAATGAATATCTGAAAAATATTAATGTAATGTAAAAAGAAAACCAGAAGAGAAACTTTTTCATTGTATAGTAGTGTTATCCACAGCGGTTATACACAACTGACATGTCCGGCATCGGAGGCGGGCGCACTAATAACGATGCTAAAGACTGCAGCCTCTAGCGTCAGTTGCTAGCACTCCAGGGGAGTGAGGTTTACCTCTTTTACTAGCTGGCCTCTTTTACTTGCAGCCCCATAGCAGCACCCTGATGTTGACTTCATAAAATGTAAAAGTCTAGTTGTAACCATCATAATATTCTTTGTGGTGAATGTGCAATTGTACGCTATATTTATGCTGCAGCACCCTGGCAACACCCTATCATCAGGTTTTGCATGGGCAGGCATCTCTTTTCTATTTTGTGTTTGTATTTTGGAGTATTTATTTTTACTGTCTGTGTCTTTTTTTAAGGTGAATGTAAATGTTATATTAATGGAAATGTAAAATGTTTGGATTTAAAAACAATCATAGATCCCATAGAGATTACATGCATCAACTATGGAGACTGTCATATTCTTCCCCGCCCAGTAAGGGGTCCGGATGCACAGGAGAGGATGTGTTGTCTGGATCTGCCTTGAGCTGCATTGCACTCCCTAAAGAATGCATAGGGGGTCTCATCTGTTGGCTCATTTTAAATGCAGCATCTGAGCTTAGCAAACATCCTAGCTGTACAGAAATCTACCTCATATGAAAAGAAGCCTGCTGCTCTCCATGAAAGTCTTTGATCAGTGTAAATATTCATACCCAAATGGTCACTAATTATGAATCAGAAAGAAAGCCTCAGGCATTTATCTTCAAAATTAACTGTGAATGAATATCATTATCATGTCTGATCGCTTGTGCCTGTGTTTTCTTTCTCCCTGGAACTATTCGCAATATGTTTCACTGCAGCCCAAGATTTTATTATTCCGCCCGAGTCCCCTGACTCTCTCCTGAGCAGACATCTTTCGTCCTCCTCCAGTACTTTGCCCAATATGACAGAGAAAGGCAAGTGTTTTTTTGTATTAGGCCTCGACACTATTTAATTGTTTTCAATCTCTGCCCTGCCCCTTTTTGCTCCTTTGTCTTCCTGTGACCTCTGGCCCTTCAGTGTCTTGTCTTTGTTCCCAAATAGCCTCCTCCAGCCCTCACAGGTCTCCTTACAGGGCTTCACCCAGTAGAGCCGAGCGGAAGAAGGATAGCGTATCGTTCTGTGGACCAATGAACGACTCCAGAGGAGCAGCCACAACCCCGAAAACCCCTCAGGTCTGTTCTGCATGGATGTGATCAACATTTTGTTAGATAGCTCAGATATTTATATTTGGTGCAAAGCACAGTGGGACACAGCCCACAGAGGAGCTGGTCTCCTAGCAACTACACTACTTAGATATGTGCATGTCCAGGTCCAGTCGTGGATTTATAGCCATAGATTTTTCAACCAGGATTCTGTGAATGTCCAGCAAGGGGGGTATGCTGACGGATATATGAAACATAAAATAAATACAAAGGTCTGTCATGAAACTTTAGATGGTGCAGGCTCATAAGTCCTTAAAGTGATAGTTCACCCAAAAATAAAAATTTTGTAATTTCTTACGCACTCTCAAGTTGTTCCAAACCTGTATGAATTTCTTTCTTCTGTTGAACACAAAAGAAGATATTTTGAAGAATGTTGGTAACCAGACAGTTGACGGCACCCACTGACTTCCATAGTAGGAAAAAAGTACTATGGAAGTCAATGGGTGCCATCAACTGTCTAGAAGGTGAAAATCATTGATAATGGTGAATATCATTGCCACTATTGTTAGTAAATTTGATAACGCTTAGCAATTCGTTTAGGGGACATTTTACAAAAAAAATGTAGATTCTGTCATCTTTTACTAACCTTCATCTTGTTACAAACCCGTTTGACTTTCTTTCTTATGTGGAACATAAAAGAATTCATAGATATTTGAGAAACATTTCTGAAAATATCTCTTTTTATTTTCTGCAGAAGAAAGAACGTCAAAAACATTTTATATCAACATGAGTAAATAAGGGTAGAATTTTCATTTTGGGGTGAACTATCCCTTTGATGCATTAGTTATTGTGAATAATAAAATACTTTTGCTGCATTTATTAATTTTAATGCTACTTTATACTTTATATAAAGTATACTTTATACTTTACTTAATGCGTTTAACATTTAACATTAGCTAACGTATTTAGTTTTAACCATGAACAATAGTATACTTATAAATGAACCTTAACCTAGTTTTAAAAATGCTGCAAATTGTTGTTAATTGTCAGTGCAGGATACCAAATGTTATGAAATTGATCCTTATTCTAAAGTGTTTCTGAGAAAATCTAAATGTTTTATATTAGAACAGTAAATTGGACAAATATATAATTCTGGTGTCTGTTTTGGGTGTTTAGACTGAGAAAACGGAAAAGAGTATCGCCCAAACCTTAGCTGACTCATCTATGAAAAAACTTGAGTCTCCAACAACACCCACCCGAAGTTCTTCTACCCAAAAGAACCCCAGCACACCAAAAAGGTTTGTTTTTTGTATCAAATTATTTACTTGTTATCATTATTTATTTGAAGACTTTAAAGTCTGTAGGCAGAGTATATATAATTTGCCTTTATATTTTACATATATAATTTGCCTTTACAGATCAAGGTCATGTAAGAGCCGCATCCAGTCCCCGGCCTCCCCGGGTCAATACCCCCCTTCCCCTATGAGGCACAGAGCCACCACACCAAGTTTAGAGAACAAAAAGTGGGAAGGAGAAGAGAAAGGGACCATGGAGAGTAAAGGCTACAGCACTCTAGAGAGAAAGACCTCCAAAGCAGAGAAAATCCCAAAATCTACAAGCAAGGAATTTGGACACAATGCAGGTAATGTCTTGTTAAAGGAATAATTCCCCCCAAAAATTCTGTATTATTTATATTCTATTATAGTATTTATTAAAGGGGTCCTATTATGCTTTTTTTACATTTTCAACTTTCTATGTTGCTGTTTGAGCATTTAAAAGCCTCCAAATACAAAGCACAAAAAGGTCTTTGTGGGTTTTTGGAAAAATCAACCATAAAAACCTATTCTAGTATACCCTAAAAAGCTTTCAATTTAATTTTAGGTCAGGTTTTATTAATTTTGTTATGTGCTTGTTATGTTTGTCATTTTTATAAGTTTTATTTTTTTATATATTTCTATTTAGCTTTAATTTGTGTTTATTTTAGTAATAGTTCCAAGGCAACATTTATAATTTTAGTTTTTTAAGTGTATGTTTTTCGTCTAATATTTATATTTTATTTTATTTCAGATTTATTTCAATTTGTGACAATGATTTTTAATAGTTTTAGTTTTAATTTCAGGCCAAATATGCAGGCCAAAACAACACGTATTCTGTCGTCATTTACTCACCCACATCTAGTTTTAAATGCATATGTCTGTCTGTCTTCTGCTTTAAAAGCAGTGCCAATGGTATCGCCAATCACGTGATGTGGACTAAGTGCCTCCTGTCTTGTGTTTCAGAGTCTCCAGTGACTCCCACTGGGAAAGCAGGTACCACTGATGCCGAGGAGGCATCCAGGCTGCTGGCAGAGAGACGACGCCTGGCCAGAGTACTGAAGGAGCAGGAAGAAAAGCAACGACTAGAAGAGGAGAGGTAGAGATATTGTGTGTCTCTAGGGTCTGTGTTTCACATTTATGTGTTTGCTGCTGTATTATATATTATCTTCTCCATGAATCTCAGGCTCAGGGCTGAGGAGCTCCAGAGGCAACAGGAAGAGGAGAGACAGCGGCAAGCGCAGGCAGCTCGACAGGCGGAGGAGAAAAGACAGAGACAGGAGGAGGAGCGCTGCCAGAGAGAGCAGGAGGACAGACACCAAAAGGAACAACGTTGGAAGGATCTCCAGGATGAGCTGGAGAGACAGGTCAGAGGGATTATATTATATTAATTAAAAAAAAATAATAATTATATTAATTGTTCAAATAGTGGGGTCCAAAAGTCAGAGACCACTTTTGAAAATGTAATAGATTTTGTTTATTGAATAATTTTTATAATATAAAATATACATATAATAGATGTTTTAGTTTATAATAAATTATTTAAAATAATAAAATATTTTATTATTATTATTATATTACATTTCATTATATTATCTATTTAAAGTGTATTAAAATAAAAAAAACATTACTTACTATAAAACATTATTTTGGACCTCACTGTTTGAACAAACAAAACAATTATGATATAATATAACATAAATGTAATTTTTTTCTTTATTTAATGTATTTGTATTATAAATTATTATATAACATTATATTATAACATTATAATTTTTTTTTTAACTATTAAAATTGTATTAAGTAAAAATAAATAAAAGGTTTTTTTTAAATCATTACATTTTCAGCAGTGGTCTCAGACTACTGAACAAGGACTGGATAAAAAAGTAATTTTAAAAAATCTAAGTAATCATTACATAAATACAAAAGGACAACCAAATTACACAGAAATAAAACTGACTCAAGACACATTCAGTATACTCACCCATCCAGTCACTCACAAACACGTGCAGCACCAATCTGTCTTCTGTAGCTGTGGATATTGGTATGGATGTATGTGATATAGTTGGAAATGTGATGTGTCATGATGTCTGGCAGAGGGAGGAAGCCGTGCAGCGTGTTCATAGGGAGGCAGAACGGAAGAGGCAGGAGCGAGAGCTTCTGAAAATTCAGGAGGAGCAGGAGAGACTGCAAAGGAAGAAGGTTCTGCTCTTTTCTGTCTGTTGACATTTAGAATCAAGAAATTAATGGAAAATGTAATAACACAATGATTATGCAATGTGAAGAACATTATACGAAGAAAACTTTTGTGGTAAGTAATTATGAAGTGGTAATCTCTAAGGGCTACTTTTCTGTGCACAGATTTATTTCTTAATTAAAGTTTAATTCAAACTTTAGAGAGTGTGCAACAATGCAGTTAAATCTGGGTCTCCATGTATAGTCCAAATGAAAGGATTTGCACCCCATTGGAGTTTCGTAATCTGACATATATCTGTCAAACAGGATATTTAAAATGTATTTTAATAAAAATAAATTAAAGTGTGACTTGATTTTATCCATTGGGAATTAATTGGTTATTCAAAAGTGGATGTTACATACCAAAATTAAGCCATCTGCTTGAATGTCAGACAAGCAGACAAAGAAAGGTTATGTTAAAGTTTAAATGATTATAGTTTACGAAGACAAATGTTTCTTTTGTTTGTTTGTTTTAAAATTACATACACCAATGAACTGTCCAGAAATGTGTATTTAGAAAGTACAGAGTAAATTTTGATTTCATGTTGACTTTTTTGTTTTTGGGAGACCAGCTCATATTGGCTGCTGCTTCATAACCTACCACTACTTAACAATTGTTTATTTATTTATGTTTAATAATATTTCACATTAAGTTTTGATTTACTACATGACAAGTCAATTCAGTTTCCATCTGTGATTTTGGCAGCGTATTGAGGAGATTATGAAAAGGACAAGAAAAACAGATGGAGAAAAGGTAAATTCATTCTCTGCAGGCCAATTACATTATCGGATGACAATGATTTACTGACTGTAGCAAATAATACTGCATGTCATGTTATGGACAGAAAGAAGAGGCGCAGATGGAAGTCCCATCCCCCATTTCTGTGTCCCAGTCCATCTCACCATCTCCCTTGGAATCTGGAGGTATTGAATCATGATATGACCCGTCTCACTATACAGTTCTACAGTGGGCAAGTAGCAACAATTAACCTTCCCTTTCACTGTGTGAAAGCATCAGTCCTTGTAATTCACTCCAACATGCACACTCATTAATCTGTTTCTTGTTGCTGAGTGACTCAGCATGTGGAAAATCTATATTGTTTATAGAAAAAATGAAAGAGTGCCATCAAGTGGTGTAATTAAGAACTGAAATGAGTTTTTCACCTCTTCCACCAAAATAGAATGTCGATAATCTGGTAAAATAACTAATTATTATTTAATTACTTTATTTAATTTTTATTGTAGATTAAACTACTTTAATCTTGCCTAACAGGTAATACAGCGAACAACAGTCCACCAAAGGCAACATCTGAATCTCCAATCATATGCCTTGAGCCACTGGAGGCAAAGAGCACCGGGGTGGATGATCTCTCTGATGGGGTGCAGTCCATGGATGTCAGGTTAGCCTTCAACAAAGTTATACCATGTTATTTTAGAGAAAATAGGTCATATTATAGCTTGCTTACCATATTGATAAAATATTTGTAGCCCCTTTAATGAACCAAAATATGTTGCATTGCAGTCCTGTGTCCAGAGATTCCCCCGTCAGCGAGATCTCACAGAACAGCATGAGTTCTGTGGCTTTGGGCGACATCCTCGTTCTGACCGGGCAGGTCTCGCATCCCAAAATGTCTGCTGCTCCAGCTTTTGGTGACTGCAACAAGAACCTGATCCAGGATTGCAGTAGCTCTGCTATTGACTCATCACTTTTCCAGAGTCTTAGAACGGCCTCAGACAAGCTCAACATCTAATATAAAGGTGATTGCTGAAAACTACAGGGTTTTTTTCAGCTGTTGTCTCAGAGATGTGGTTAAAATAATCTAATTAAACATGCAGTAATTTGTATACATTTCCAGAATATAAATCTGAACAGTGTATAAAGCCAGGTTCAAAATTCTTGTTTCATTTAGTTGACATATTTGATTCAAAGGTATTTACAGAGCGGATTTTAGATATTTTTATCATTCTGTAAATCAGAAAATACGGTCAACAGCCAGAAGAAAATTCACCATGTTTTAGAGATAAAATGTATAATATCAGGCAAAGGGTATATGTACAATAGCCTGGTCCTACCAGACTCTCGTACATTTCATTTGTACAGAGAGTCTGGCCACTCTCCATTGACATTCGTTAACTTCCTTGAATGCGGGTACTCCGCTGAAGTTTAAAACTATTGGATCTGCCCAGAGCCACTCTGGAGAGTATGGGGTCTCTGCTGAACAAAAGTGGGCATTTCTAAATGTGTGGGTGTTTTCAAACTGATGGCTGTTTATAAACCATGCAATGAAAATGATCCCCTTCACCCGACCCCACCCCTAAACCTTACCCACACCGTGACGTGGGCAAATCAGGTAACGCAGTGGAAAACGCCCCTATGTTTATGGCCTCGCCCACAGCCACTCCCTCTGTTGGCTGATTGGACCGGTTAAAATTTGACCGGAGAAAACCAGCGAATATACCGAACACCCAGACCACATACTGAAGGAAAATGAAAATTGAGCGGAAGTACGTAAGAGGGCAGAGCTGGCTACATGTACAAACCCCTCTGTAAAAAAAAAAAAAAAAAGAGAGAGAGAGACCACTGATGAAAATTGTATAGATTTTTTTTACTTCATATTTTTTATAATATAATATAATATAGTATACAGTATAACATATTATAATACAATATATACATTTAATAGATGTTTTAGTTTTTATTTAATAAATTATTTTAAGTAATTTAATAATTTATTAGATATTATTATATTAATTATGTTGTGTCATATAATATATTATATTTATTTAAAATGTATTAAAAATAAAAATATATATATTTTCTGTAGTTCACTGTTTGAAAAAAACAAAAAAGTATAATGTAATATTTATTTATAATATAATAAACTGCTTTTAACGATAAATATATGTATTGTAAGTGAAATCTACAGACACAAATAGATAAAATATAATAAAATAAACATTTAAACTGTGTATTTTGGGTAATTTTGTGTTATGAAAAGCCAAACAGCCCAAATTGTTTTTGCCTGTAGTGTCTTAAAGGTATTGTTCACCTAAAAATGGAAGTTCTCCAAACCTTTATGACTGTCTTCTGTGGAACACAAAATAATATGTTCATGAGATCAGTGGCTGATCTGATTCATAATTGAATCATTCAGCAACTGATTCATTAAAAAGATCAGACTCAAAAGAACAGCTCGTTCAGTTGTCCGTTTCACAAGAGCGCTAAAGCAAGTTTGAAACAACATGAAGGAGATCAAATGAGAAACAGAATATTCATTTTTGGGTAAACTATCCCTTTAACCTTCTCATATTGTTGTCTTTTCTGTTTTAGACACTATTGAAGCATGGGGCTGCACTGAACTGATGTACTGGAGTAGAGCTGAAAAATGAGACCAGCCCTTTGTGCCTCAGCATCTTCATGAGAGCCTGAATATCCTCTTGAACAGGAGAATAAGGACAGAATGTCAAACCATATGTTAATAGCAGAAAAGAAAAGAAAAGACACCCTGACGGTTGATTCCCCACACATAAAATAAAGTTTTGCCTGCTCCTCGTATATATTATATTTCACACCATTTCACTGTAGATTCACCAGACAAAGCAACTGTATTAGTGCAGTCCTAGTGGTCGTCTTAGTCCTGTTATACACCTGTAGCATTGATGAGTGACACACCGTGACAATTGTAGCAGCTCCATTGTGTAATTTGTTTTATTTTGGGTTGCATAAATGACCGGCAAACCAAGCAGTTATGTGCTGAGTCTGATAATTGTGCTGTATTACATGGCTGGGGTTTGCAAACAGTATATTGTGTAAATCCATGACTTCTCCGCAATCCAAGCTTTGTAGTCTGAAAGTGGATATGAATAGATGTAAAGTGTGATATTATTCCATCATAACACTGTTATACTGGCATTAATGTATTATTATTCAGCAGTTAGAATTTATGGGGACGTATACAGAAAAAAGTGTACTTCTTATGTAATTTATTGTGTAAAAGCTTAAAAAGGGAATTAAAAGTGCACAATTCCATTGTGTTAAATAGCATAGTGCTTTTAATTCTTCATGGACTTTTTCTGTATTGTTTTGTTATATGACATCCTTGCACAGAGCTCTATGCAGATCAAGAAAACCAAGCAACCATAAAACAGCAACAATCAAGGTAATTCAGCATCCCACAACTGTACAGTAGTGGCTAAAAAGATCTGTACTTGCTGAAAATACACTGTTTACCATCTTGTATACTCAGGGTGCTAGTGAGCTTTGCATGTGAGCTCATTTTTGATGTTTGGTGGTGATCTCAATGGCATGTATCATGATGCTGTTGTGTAAAACTTCAGTGGCACTAGATTGCTTCAGGACCTATACGGAAAACATTTCTTGAAAGATGTAAGTTTCTATCTATCTATCTATCTATCTATTTATCTCTCTCTCTCTATCTACTGTATGTTGATTACATTTTCGACTATACAGTGAGTGATGGGTTACTACTGAAATTCAGCACTTCAAAATTACATTTGAGAAAAGGTGCATGAATCCGCTGCTTTAAAGTTGCCGAACCCTGAGATACTGACATAACAATAAAACATGTATCACACCATGAGCTTTCCTTATTCACAATTTATATAGTTTTGCTGGTTTAAAGTATCTGTGTGCTGTGTCCTGCATGTGCAGTAGGACAGACATAGCTTGTTGTCATACGATATGTCAGAGAATATTTGGTAATATATGAAAGTTGTTTGGACACATACCTAAAGTCTTGGCAAAAAAAGATATTTCCAAATTGTTCATGAAAAAATGACAGTTTATTAAACATGTTTACCACTAGCATTGTCACAGTTGATAATATAATTAATATATAGTAGGCCTACAAAACAATGGTTTGGTATTTTGTACATTACCTTTTACATTGTTTTAGTAATCATTTTGTTTGCTCTACTGTTTGTAGTTATACAAAAATAAGATGATATTAGAAATATTTAATTTGGAGGACAATATTTCTATAAAAGTTAAAAACTATATGTATAATGTATACAGTATGTATTTAATTAAAGGGATAACATTAAAATGCTGTCATCATTTACTCACCCTCAAGTTGTTCCAAACCTGTATGAGTTTCTTTCTTCTGCTGAACACAAAATAAGATATTATGAAGAATGTTGTTAACCAGACAGTTACGGTAGCCATTGACTTCCATAGTATGTTTTTCCTACTATGGAAATGAATGGCCTACCGTAAACTGTCTGGTTACCAACATTCTTCAGAATATCTTATTTTGTGTTCAGCAAAAGAAAGAAACTCATACAGGTGAGTAAAGGACAAAAAAAATGGGGTGAACTATCCCTTTAAAAACATGTGGTCGACAGAGGTGTCTGTAAGGGCCAGTGGTGGCGCTCTTGTGAGAAATTCACTGATTCTCTTCCGGGTCAATCTTGTGTGTTGATCGCTGGGTCAAGTCAGTCTTGTGATAACATTAATATATCAACAATCCACCCATTTTTTTATTCATCGTACAGATTCCGAAAGCTTCTCAATCTGTGATGTAATTCATTGTATCACAGTTTGTTTCTTTTTTCCGCGAGATACTGGTATTTTGGTGGACGCATCGTCTAGCAGTGCGTGGAAGCCATTGCGCGCGGGGTATGTGAGGCTAACATTATTCATTGTCATTTTATTCTATAAATGAAGTTTATATTTCAATAATCGTGTCTTTCTCTGTTCAAATGTTGCATGTATTATACCATTCTCTTGCATCATCGGTCGCAGGTCATTTTGTTGCTTAGGCCTTGTAAATAGACTAGCTTATGTCGAGGACGTTTACCCTAATTATTAATGTAGTGTAATGGGTTACGGTTTCGTTCTGAGTGCATTTGAAAACTCAATTCATTGTATATGAGCAGTACGTGTTGCAGTATTGATGACATGTATCTTCTATCTGATGTTTGGAACGGATTTACTGTAGTTTAGCCCTTAAGAAATGTTACCATGGTTTTACTGTATTAACGCTTACTCCAGTCGCTGTGGTACTTTTATGTAAAAAATAAATGTTTAATTTTTCAGTTTTAACTAGACAATTGGAAACATGAAGGAAAAAAACAACTTGAATCTTAAAAGATTGTTTCCTGTCGTAGAAACCTGGCAATATCAGGTTTTTTTTTCAGGTCAAAATTGTATATTATTAATAAACAAGAATATACATACAAACATGATTTGTACACTAATAGGTCTAGTTTTAAATATATTCATTTCAAGAATTGGTACTTGCCATACAAATGGAAAACATCTATCAATATATAATAATAAACAAAATCATAATAGCAGTCATGAACAAACAGATGTAATAGAAAATCATGGATTTTTTTTGTTGTCAATGTGTGGGGAAAGCCATAGGTTAATATTTCTGTTTTAGCAGCACTTCAGACCAGTATTTTGTTAAAGCTTATGATCACACTGACTGTTTTAAATTTAATATAAACTTTAGTTTTAGATTGAACATGAAAATGAGAGATTTAAAAAAAAATTATAATAATAAATGCCTGTGCTGTGGTATTTTGTTGAAAATGATATTGATGCATGCATACTAAATATCTGTTGGAAAAGTGAGGGAATGTTCTGTGATTTTGATTGAAACTTTTATAATTTTTTATAACAAATGCCAATACATTAGCTGTAACCATAGTAGCCACAAGTAAAACTATAGTTACTATGCAGAAACAATGGTACATTTTCATAACGGAGACTTCGGTTGCATAAATCTGGACTCATGGCTAACAGTTTCTTGTTTTTCAAGGATACAATGTCACGTCCGCGTTCGAGATCTCCTATATATTCAAGGTATTTAATCTAAAGTAGATGTTTTGATTCAGTGTTACACTTTTTTTTTTTAAATATTGCATCTCTGGTTATTAACAGCTTCTTGAACCTCTCGAATATCAACAGAATCCCAACCCTTCATGGGAGAAGAGCTGAAGGATTATATGGTGACCAGATGCATTCATCGGTACAATCTGATGCATGGAGAAACCCTGAATATGTCAACAAGGTAGAAAGTAACACGCACTGGAACAAAGACTCCTATCAAGGAGAGCAACATGTCGACCACTGGGCCAAATTTATTGATGCAATAGAGCATGCTCAAAAAAGAGCACCTTCACCTATGACCAGATACCACATGCAGGGTAATGAAGAAAGACAGCCCCATTCTCCAAGGAGGCTGCCCAGGGAAAGGTTATCTTCCCCTGATAACACACGTTTTGGTGTGGAAGAGCAATACAGGATGCCGTCGCCAGGCTGGAACAGGAATGAAGGTGTTGAAAAGGTGCTCAGTTCACAGCACAATCACAGAGAATCGAGGGACAGGTCATATCCAAGATATCAGGAAGGAAGACGACGTATGGATTATGGATATCATAATGAAGAACATGGCGATCATGAAAGAGGCTCCTTTCCAGAGAGGTACAAGAATACAATTCTTTCCCCCCGCTTCATACGTCTGACGCGGACAAGAGAGGAACGAAGAACAGAAGAAAGGATTCGATCACTAGCCATCTGTTTCTGTGATGGATAAAATTGTTTCTAATTGCATCTGTTTCACTTTATGCCTTTAATTTTACATTTCATACATTTAATCTTTATTCTTACTTTTTTCGTTCATTCAGATTAGTTTCAGTTAACTGTCATTATTGTCAGTTGGAATATATAGATCCAGTTAATTGTATTGTTCACTAAAACATTGCTAGTAATTAGTTTTTTTTTTTTTTTTGTAATTTCATTCTAATCTTGGACAAATGTTACTTGCTTTTTTAATACAGGTCATCAAAGTCAGATTATAGGGAGCACCACCCTTCTTCTAAAGGATTTTCAGATTTGGGTCTCCAGGATCAGTTTGTTGACAATCACAGGGGCTTCAGCCCACGTCGTGCACCTGTCATTGTGGAACATGATCATGGAATCGCAAAACAAGACTCGAGGAACCGCGATCCCCCAAAAACAAGTGGCTATCCGAGGAGCAGAGATCCACCTAGGCCAACTGAAACCCAGAGAAACCGGGAACCTCATCGAGATAGAAGAGACCAAGGTCATCATTCCCGTAACTTGCAAGATAGACACCCCGGACGACCAAATATTAACCTCCGAGAGGAGTCAAGGAAGAACTACTCTTCTTATGGAGGAGAAAGTCAAGGGAGAGAGCGACCAAGACACATGGATCAATCTAGAATGGAGTCACATTCAAGAGACTCAGAAGGACGGAGGGAAATGAATTTGAGGGATGTGAGTGATGTTGATTTGAGGAACAGAGAAAGGGGCTCAGTTCAGGAATGGGAGGAAGAGAGACCACAAAGGAATCATGGGAGGATGATGGGACAAGAGGAGGTTCGCCAAAGAACTCAGTATCATAGGAATCGTAACGCTAATGTTAGTCCTGCGTCTAGAATGGATTTCAGTGAACAGGAGACCCTCAAGATCAAGGTGGACATGAGTCGCCCCGTCGGGCAAAGCAGGTATAGTATCATTGTCATTGCATATTTGGTTAGAGTCAAAAGTTCATGCCTCTTTTCCTGTCCACTGTCGCCAAACTATGAAGACCTGAAGAACGACATTCTGCAGATTGTGAACGGCAAGAAAATTCAAGGAAAGTGTGGGGTTGAATCCAGAAAACCTACTGATGTGCCATTTTGTGTCTATCATCATGTACATGGGTATTGAAGATCATACCAAGATATGGTTACTCCAGGATTGGCAAATTATCCATCGATAAAGTTTTATAACTTTTGTTCAAGGCTCCCAGGATATCCAGTATGGCTCTGAAAGGCTTTAAAAGGGGAAAGATCTGCAAACTTGGATATGTCCATTGTCCACTGAAGTTCAGTGTCATCCCTTGTGTATAAACCATTTTACTCAAACCAGGGAGTAATGTGATGTATTATGGATTGATCTGCCATTTCTGACGTATTCATCTTGTGCTGTTGTGTTGGCGCCCAAATGTACATGTCTCGTTTAAACAGATGTTTGGATGTGAAAGCTACCAGCCGATCCTTCAAACGTCAGGAACATTGATGACTTCAAGGCCCTGACATGGCTAATGCATCCTAAAAGGAGACCGGCAGGAGAAGGACTGTAGAAGTTACGCAACTGGTGATCATTCACAAGAAAAAAAAAATTCAGAAGGTCTTTGGAGAAACTACAAACACTAAACAAATCCCAGACTGCATAAGAAGTTGGTGCAAGTTACAGTGTGCTATTCCTTGACATCAATGCCAAAGCACCTGGGTTTGGGTTCTTCTTTGTCTTACATGTTTGTCATCTGGAGAGGATGTGATTTGAATTGCCTTTAAGTTTCACTATTCATTAAAAATGGATGTCACAGGACTGAATTACCAAGTTGGGAGTAAATCCAGCAAAAAAACATCTTCCTGCTGCTTATTCCTGCACAGAAATGGTTCATCAAATGTCTGAAATACTAGACTGGAATTACATGGATCTCAGCTTAATTTGCTTAAGAACCTGAGGATCATATGCTCCACCCGTTCACCCAGACAAATGAAAATCAGTCCCCCTATTTACATCTGCTTTTTGGCTCTTCAAGATGATGTCTCCACCAAAATACCAGTGCCCCACAGGGTCTGAGCTCTTCTACTTTCAGAGCTGTATTGACTTAAGGTAAGTCAGCAACCATACAATCGAATTGAAGTTGAGTAGGTATTCACACGTTTTCCAGATGTCCACAGCGTTCAAACTGTCATTCCTTTCGGATGGTTTTTCTTGTGGGAAAGAAGTAGGACCTTGTTTGAAAGTAAGAAGATGGGGCTCAATGGACAACTGGCCGTCATTTAATCTGGAACTGAAGCAAAAAATGTCAAACCAGCACACCAAGAAAATTATTGAATGCGATTGACTTTTGCCAAGTTTTTTATGTGCTTCTACTATCCCATGCAATACGTATTTGTGGTGTTGTTTTGTACCATTGGCAAAAACTACATATACAAACAAATATGAAGCAGATGGACAAAGTCACAGATTCAACTGTCATTTACCTGCATTTATTGATGACAATCTCATCCAGCGATCATCCATACTGCGTTTAGTGAATACTCAAACATGTGGATTCAGCAAAGATGCTTGGGCTTAAGAAGATACTTCATTTTGATGTTTCTGTTGTATGGCCACTACAGCCCTCCATTCATGATGAGTTATTAAACCAAAGAAGCATACACAAAATATTCCACTCAAATGGGCAAAGCAACAGGAATGTTATGGGGCCAATTTGGCAGACACTCCAAAGTGACTTACATCGTACAGATCCTTCAAGACTTGACTGTGTTCCATGCCAAGCAAACCCATGACCTTGGCATTGTTGGCGCCATGCAGTACTAGATGAGCTACAGGAACTCTTTCTGCTTTTTGTTTCAGTATTTGGACTTTAAAAAACCGTCACGTTGTTTCAAATGATGAGCTCTCCGTATATACTCCCATGGCTGTGCCATTTGAAGACATGTCTTTGGAAGTATTCTACAGTCATTTGCAAGACTCTTCAACACAGTTTTGCCATGTTTCCCAAATGTGTACCTGTTATTTTGAAACATTTTTAGCAAGAGGAGGTCAGCGAAGAAACAAAGTGGCAGTTGTAAATTCCACAATACTAACTGTTCACAGATGACTATGCTTGAAGCATCTGCCGATAGACATTTGATTTCATCTGCAAAACAGCGGAGCAGCAAGATTTGTCATTACAGATTTTCCATTTGCCAAGGGAAAGTCCAGGAGCACAGCTGAAGTTGAAGGGTGTGTTATTTTATTCTGCAAAGAGGAGAGGGATCTGAAAGACCCACTGGAGATCTTCAAAACTCATCCAGAAGTTACCTAAAGTTGATACAGTCGGTTCATGCATCCATTTCTCAAGCTCACAATCAAGATACTTGCACTACAAGTAAACACACCTTACAAACAGATTTGTTTGAGATTTGTTGCCTGATCGCCATCAGTCATCATGTGGACAATCTGGAACAAATTAGTTTACTGAAGGACCTTCTGATGAATGGAAACGCACAATGACAGTGAGAGGAGAGGCATGAACTTCGACCTGCCATATTTATGTATCATTAAATTTATTTAATTATATGATAGGTAAATTAAGTTTTGAAGCACACAAATCAAAATTACATATGGCAATCTGAATACTGTAAACTGCACTTTTCAGACCCTAATCGGTATCTTGAATTTTCTATATGTGTGCCTACTTTATATTCACTGGGTCACAGTGAATCAACTGTTTACACAACAAAACTTTTTATGCATTTTAGCTGTTCGTTTACACGACAACAGCATTTTGGGGGCCTGAAAATGTAAACAAGTTTTTGAAAACTATACCGTTATTGTCTCTGTCTAAACTACAAAAATGCTAATTTGTGAAAACCGTAACGTCATGCGTAATAAGTGTTCAATCTATAGGCACATTGTTTCTTTACAAAGTGACATCGCCAACTACTGGCCTGGCATGAATAATACAGTGTTTTTTAGCCGTTGTCACAGATCCATGTGAACGGATTATTTTGACAACGTTGACACCTGTATGCAAAAAACGCAAAGAAAAAAACCTTTCCGTTTTTAGTACATCGTTGTCGTGTAAACGTACCTTGAGTTTCCAGTTCATAAAGTTGCCTTCCAAAAAAGGGGACCACTTTTAATATCACTGGTAGAGATGTTTTAGAATAGATAAAAGGCATTATATTATATTTCATTAATATAAATATTGAAGTGTTTATGGTAAATATGGTAGTAATACTGAACTTTTGTACCCGAGTTTTGTACCTGATTTTATTCCAACAGGGGTAGTAAGCAGTAACTTTTCTAAAACATTTATTTATAAGTATTATAGTCTGATTAATGTAAAATTTTAAAGGAGAATTTTAAGCTGTAATGGGTCCTTATATCTCTGTATGTCATGTGACCTCTTGTTCAGTCATTTAGGATATTCTTCAGATAGGCAGTTATCATTGGACTTAGTCAATGTGGGTCGACAGCGCCTTGATTTCCTGCCCATGCTGGAGCATTCTGGGACTTATAGGGAATCAGCAGTACATTCTGGGACATTTGCCCAAGAGATCATCACCCTTGTACATCAAGTTAAAGGTCAGTAACAAGTGGATTATCCTGGTAGTATATTCTGTATCTTACATTACACAGAATTGATTTTGGTCAACAGTTTGCTTGTTGGTTTGCAGAAAGTTACTTTAGGGGCCAAGGCATCACACTTAATCAGCGATTTGCAAATGAACAGTATTATTCACTCCAGGATGAGTTTAAGGAAGAAGAAGAAGAGGAGGATGAGGAGGAGGAGATGGGAAATGTGAGACCAGTCATGAATAGGTACACGTCAATTATCTAGTTTTTTTATTCATTAGTGAAGCTTGCAAAGGTAAGCATCACTGTTTTTTTTATTATTATTTATATTTAGGGTTAAAGATTTTAACACCTTCTAAATTTAAATCTAAATTTAAACTTGCCCCACACCTTTTGCGGTGCGGACATGAAAATTCTTTCTCTTATTGTAGGCAGCTCGGAATGGCTTCGTCAAAAACTCAGATCTTCTGCAAGATAGGGGCGGATCCAGTAAGTTGATCTTTTTCAGGTCAATCAGTATCAAATAGAACATTTTATGTATGTTGGTTCAAATTTACATTATTTTGCTAGCTTCAGAGGCGACAGCTTGTCCCTGACCCTAGTGACCTTAGATATGACCTGGAGCGAAGAAGACAGCAACGACTGGAGGGTGTGAAGATCACCATTGCTGGGGGAAGCTTGGCTCAAATGGCTCCTGACAGGTATGGAATGAAAAGTGTTTCTGTTGGCTTTATCTTTTTATAAGCTTTATTGCTATGTATTCAGATGCTACAGTAATATATCAGATTCAATATTTACATGTATCATCACAACCAATCGTGTTTTCTGCATTTGAATAAATAAAATTGTGTTAGGCATCCACATCTCCCATGATTTGAAATGTAAATGTCTTTCCAAAGTCATGAGAGTGAGCTTCCCTATATGAGTGACGATCCTGAGGAGGCGGATGAGAACTTTAGGTGGTCTGAACAAGAACGTGAGCGTCCAAGGCAGTGGGTGAGTCTTTGTCTGTTTCTTGTCGGTGTGGAGCACGTCTACTTTTTAAAAAGTTTGGTTGTTCATACCATGACTCTTTTTGGTCCTCTAGGATGGTCCTCGTCAAAGAATGCCAGAACCTAGCAGACAAAACTTTAATCCAAGGGGGAATTCCAATCGCATTAGCAGACCACGTGGACGGAGGACTTGAAATAGTGGTGAGGAAACTTAGTTTATATATGTGTGTGTGTGTATTTATTAAGGGTGTGAACCTACACTGGTCTCACGGTTCGATTACGATTTATCATGCCATCGATTCAGTTCAATTTGTTATCACGATGCATCGACGATGCACTGCATCCTCATGTACACAATTTTGTCAATAAATACAAGCAGTCAGATATATGAACTGAACCTTTAATTTTACCTGCTCAAAGAAAACACGCTTCTTGAATGTATCAAACAAAACTCAAGTCTGGGCACAGAAGACAACAGGAGCATATAGAACAAATACACAAAAGTAAAAACTAAAAGCCACTTCAGGAGGTAGTCTGGGCCACATTACAGTCAAAACTAAAGTCTAAATGCATCTGGTTGTTGAAACCACATATGTAAATTTTACTCATCCCATCCATGCTAAAAAAAAAATAAATGTGTGAGAGTGTTATAGGCTATATGTCATGTTATAGCCAGATATGACAGCGCTACTGCAAAACACATTGCCGCAGCTGAGTAGCTCTTCATCAAGCCAATGCACAAACTACCGCAAATAAAACTGAAAGTAAGTCACAGATGCTCAACACACAATCATACTCATTAAAAGTAAAGAAACTATATGATCTTACCAGTGCTGTTGCCGCGCTCTCTATTGCGGTCTTTGATTTTGAAATTAGCTGATGATCAATAAAATGCATCTGCTGTTTTTGGTGACGTGAACTCCATTAAATCTGCATATAGTGCGGAAATAGGCCCTACATTTATGTGCCCAAGTGTAAATGAAATAGTTTTGATAAATCAGATAGCTTTGATTTACACACAAGCGTGTGTGTTCTCCAGGTTATGCTTACCAGGTTGTTCATAAAAGCCGAAATGTGCCCAGATGTCGGCTTTTAAAGTAGTTGGAGCATTTTTAATTACTCGCATTAATATAATATAATTTTATATATATATAATATAATTTCTGAAGATGAAACGCATTAAAATGGTGCAATGTCAAGCAAAAGGCATGAAAACAACTAATATTGTGTGAAAACTGAATGGAGATTATCGAACTGTCATAAGATTTGTGAGTAATTTACAGCACAAGACAACTTGGTCAGAAAAAGGTCAGCCACTTTATCTGACCAAGTTGTCTTGTAAATTACTCACAAATCTTATGATAGTTAAATAATCTCCATTCAGTTTTCACACAATATTAGATGTTTTCATGCCTAAACTGCACCATTTCATGCTTTTCATCTTCAGAAAGATCTTCCTCCCCATATTGCATGAGAACTGTGACTTGCTTAATAATGTGGAACAACTTTATTTAAGTAGGGTTTCCATTTATCTAAGTAGACCTGGCAAACTATTTAACAATCCTGTCTGATTGATACCAGTTATCTAAAAAGATAAGGAGAAATAAAACAAGCAAACACTTGCTTTGAAAAACTAAAATCTGAATGTTTATTGTACTGGAATCTTTGCATAATAATTTGGAACTGTGTGTGTACTTTTTATAAATATATACAATAAAATCTGAATAATATGCTTGTGTATATAATGTATATCTTAATTTTTCTGTTCTTTATATTTTGTCTTTTCACCTGTAGGTGGCAGTGCGCGAGGAGAAAGTCAGCATTTCAAATCGGAGGTCAATTGCGCATTGCAAAATGTTTGTGTTGATATTAGAACCACTAACACCTTTAATTTCTTATGCTTCAGATAACTTTTTGTACACGTCACTGATACTACTCTATTGGTGGATCATTTTCATCCATTTTTGATTCACCCACTACCATTTGTTTGGGACAAACTGTTGATTTAAAGAAACAGCTTGTAAATATTGTTTGTTTTGAGGATTGTAAAGAATAAAATAGGACTTGGTGATTTTAAAGATTAAATCACCTTGAAGATGTTACCCTGCTATAATCCTAAAACATTGCTATTATTCATTGTCAGTGTAATAGTTTAGTTTTTGGTTTATGATATTCCATCATTTACAAGGCACAAATTTCAATTAATTCAATACAATTCATACATATACAATCACAAATTTCTTAACAGTAAACAAATACAGACTTCTTTGTTGTACCGCCTACATGTATGATGCAAAATAATTTCATATTCGCTGTATTCTGCTGTGTAAATTCAATGTAAAAGTTCTTCTGTAAATAAAATCATTTTGTGCCAAAATGTTTTCAAATGAAGCTTCAGGTGTTTTCAGTCCACATAATTTATTTTACAAAACAAGAATGCAAAAGCTGTACGTGTAAAACATCTTTACAATTACATATTTTGTTTATATTGGTAATGATTAAGACAAAACTATACAGGAATGGTCTGGATTTTATATTGTAAAACTGCACTTTAATTCCGAATATTTGAATATGTGTCTGGTATAACATCCTTTTATACTAGTGCACAAAAAAAATCACGGTAGTAATCTCACAGAAAAGGCACTAAAAGTTGTTCAACTTTTTAGACCCTCTTAAAATGTCTGTTTAGTTCAGGCATTTCAATGTGATTATTTATTTATTTATTTTTCAAGGTTAATGGCAGGGCAACGGTTTGAAAGACACCTCCGCATTCTCCTCCAAAATAATGTCATATCGACATATTAGTGGCCTGTTGGGGACAAGAGCAACATGATTAAATGTGTGCATCACAATCATATACTACTGTTCAAAAGATTCACTTTTTTTGTTTAAAGAAATTAGTACTTCTGTTCTGCAAGGATGCTTTAAGTTGATCAAAAGTGACAGTAAAGATATTTTACGTTATCAATTACAAATGTTGACATTTATAATGTTATGTCAAATAAACACCGTTCTTTTGAACTTTATTCATCAAGAAATCCTGAAAAGAAAAATGTATCATAGTTTACACAGAAATACTAGGCAGCACAACGGTTTTCAACACTAATAATAGTAAGAAATGTTTCTTGAGCACCAAATCAGCATATTGTTTTCTGAAGGATCATGTGACACTGAAGACTGGATTAATGATGCTGAAAATTCAGCTTAATCACAAGAATTCAATTTTAAAATAATAAACAGTTCTTTCAAATTGTAATAATTCACAAAATTGCTGTTTTTACTGTATTTTAAATGCACCCTTGCTGAGCATAAGAGACTTAAAACATTTAAACAATCTTACTGACCCTAAACTTTTGAGCGGTAGTGTATGGGCATTAGCTCAGAAAAGCAAATGTTGAGTGGCTATTCACCTGTTTGGATTTTCCAGTGGAGTTATCCGAATATGGAGCAGCCTTATCTTGTATCGAGGTCCAATAACATTCCCAGTGACAATCCGTAAAGATATTTTCTGAATTGGATATAGATCCTCATCAAACTGGGCCAGTAGTCGAGTGGATGTATACTGCTCAAACCTCATCAGCTTACTGAGCAAAACATACAGAATAAGCATTACAGAACGGCAAGTCAAAGTTTGAAGAAGCTGTTTTGTGTCAAACTCATTACTGCAGCTTACATACTTATCTATCTGGGCCTCTATTACGTTTTTTCCATTGTGCAGTCGGAGTATGACCACCCCCCACCGTAGAAACTGGTTCCAGGTTACTAGGTCCACTCTGTAGCTTGTTTCTGAAATGAGAAATCAGAATATTGCACAAGCTGCCTTTGAGAAAACAGCTTCTGCAATGAGCCGTTATAGTGCTGAGAACTCACTGCTGTAGGGAAGCTCTGCCGTAGTTGAGAAATATGCTCTTGTTTGCCCCAACCTTAAGAGTGTATCCCTCCACTGGCTCATGTCATAACCTGAGGAGAATGTCATGTCATTACCCGTGTTGTTCCAAATAAAAGACGACCCCTCTTTCAAGATGTACCTTTTGGGAAAAGGTAGACCAAATCTTGTCTTTTAAAGTAAACACTTTATTTGAAAATTATTTTAATACTGCATATTTTTCATTGAAATGTTTAATTTCTGTATTTAAAGTATGGCAAATACTGGTAAAATGTGCCAACAATCACATTCAGAAACAAACACTTTATGGCATAGTTACCATAAAAATAACCTGAAGTTCTCATTTAGTAGATTTCACGATACTGATTTCTCGCATTTTTATATAGTGACAGATGCTGGCATGTAAAAAAAAAAAAAAAAAAAAAAAAAAAAAAAAAAAAAACAGGTTGTTTGATAGGCATTACCTATCTGATACAGAGGGATATGAATGTTTTTTCTTAGGCCGATCAATCACATATAGCGCTGAAAAGAAAGCAGTTTCTCCCTGAAGTCAGACAGAGGGCAAGCGCCAATCAAAGCCGCCGCTTTGAGGATATTGACAGGCAAGTACTTAACCGAAATAAGAAATCATGGGCCTCGCTGCTGGGTAAGTGCCTTCTCTGGCCTTCTCTGGCCTTCTGTGGTTATGGGCAGCGCCGTCATTTCTTTTTTTCGGCTACGTGCTGACACACTTGCCTGTCAGTTTCTTGGAAGCGGCCGCTTTGAGAAGGGGCTCGCTGCAGCCTGTGGTGGACTGCGGTAAGCTTTTCTTTGACTGTTAGCATTTTTAAGACCATTTTCTAACATCTCTGTCACACCGTATTTCTTGGTATTGTTTGGCTGTTTGGTGACTCCGCTGCGTTTATCAGTCCTGGGCGGAAAACTCGTTTTACTCGTATTCGGCGCTACCAATTGTTACCATAGACATTAAAGATTGTTGCGGGTGTATTATTGACATGTAAAATTTTTGACCCTGAATATAAGACAACTCCTTTTTTTTCAGATGTATTTCCATGGGGGAAAAAACATCGTCTTGTATTCGGAACAATACGGTAGTTCCGGTCCAGGAATCTGATTGGCTGAGTGAAGTTCTAAGAGTTTTAATAGTCCAATGGCACTGTGGCTTTTTATCACTCCACTTGTTTGATTGGTCGTTAAATCTGTGCAGTTTGGGGAAAATATTTGTAGTGTTTTTGAAAGAGGTCTTTTATGTATGGAAGATTGATTCTGCCACGGAATAAAAATAATAATAATAATAATAATAATTGCAACTTTTTATCTCAAAGTTATGATTTTTCTTGCAATTTCGAGTTTATATCTCAAAGAAAGTCAAGCTGTTTACATTTGGAATTGTGAGGAAAAACTGTTTTAATTGTGAGATATAAACTCACAATTGTGAGGGAAAAAAATCAGAACTGTGACTTTTTTGGCTTAAACTCCGTTGTGAGTTATATAGTCAGAGATAAAAACTCACAATTGAGAGAAAAAGATAAAATAACACCTTTTTAATTGCACGTTTATATCTCACAATTCAGACTTTTTTCTCTCAGAATTGCAAGAAAAAAGCTCACAATTGTGAGTTATGAAAATTGTGAGAAATAAACAATTCTGAGTAAAACATATTTTGGATTCTTTCATGAATAGAAAGTTTTTAAATCTTTTGTAAGTCTTCTGTCACTTTTGATCAAATACAATTAAATAATTTGATCTAATGCATCCTTGCTGAATAAAAGTATTCATTACTTAAAAAAAAAAAACAACAACAACCAGTTAATTAAAAAAACACTAAATCATTCAGTGTGTTCAAGTGATGGTTGCTTCTGCTATTAGTTAGGAAATGTTTTTGTTCGTTACAAAGTAACGAAATATTCTGTCTAAAATATAAGTTGCTCTGTATATTAATTTGTTTATTGAACTGTTGTATAAAAGCAACCTCATGCTTGAAATGTATTCATATTTGCATTTAATATGGTTAATTTACTGGATATATTGCTTTTACCCAAAACAGGACAGGACGCAGGCTTAAAGGTCTCACACTGCAAACACTGGCCACTGAGGAAGTCGCTGTACGAGGAACACGGGTATGCCGTAAGGTTACAGGTGTGATTCAGAGCACACAGGTACAGGAAAACAGACCTCTGATGATCACACACAAAATAAGATTTCCCTGTGGAGAAGAGGAGGAGTGAGATTAGATTTTAGCCCTGTTGCCTGTTAACACATCCTTATAATGAACTCAATCCCATTGGGAGGATTGCATAATGATTATGGACAGAATCTTAATTACACAGCCAACTTTTTGCATTTCGGGTTTATTTCAAGAGCATTCTATGTGAGATAAATCATCATAAATTATTTGGATCTCAACCTTGACCTCTCCCAAATGTTATATCTTAACATACTGACCTGAGAAGATGGTCTTGGGACATCCAGGCTGATCTAATCCGCCATTGGCATAGAAATCAATATGGCCATGGGTTCCTCTAAGGCCAAAGGCTGCCACAGGAAAGCATACTACTATTTTAGTATTATTAATCCCAAGCATACTGTGGCAGTGTGGACATTTTCTGTATGCATGGAATACCTGTTTGACCTTCCACATTTGCAAAAACATGCATTGATCTGCCATTTATAATGTGATAGTTTAAATTATGTGACAACAAAATAATACAACTATTTGAAAGAAATACTAGTTTACCATTCTGAACATTGCTGTATGAAAATAATAGATATTTTTTATTCTTTGATATCATTAGCCAAAAATTTCTTATACTTACAGTTCATATCTGTGTGCAGCACATCTACAAACTGGGCATCAGTTGGATCAAGGTGGTCCTCAGGGGGAACACCAGCAAACATTGGCCCTGCTGGGTCTAGACCTGGAGTTGACCAGGTGAAACAAAATTTATTGGACAAGATTAACTAACCAAAGATATTACAACCGGTTTTGTTTCATTGGCTCACCTGTGATTCTGCCCACTCGTCCTCCCAGCATCGCGCCAATGAACCCGGCAACATGTGCACCCAGACTGACACCAATCAGGTGGATGGAGTCAAGAGATGCTCCCTCTTTCTGATTGGAACACATTATTTTAAGCACATTTAATAATTTGGCAGACATTACTGACCAAAGCGATTTCAGACTACTGACTCTACCTCCATTTTCTCTATCAAGCCTGTGATGTTCACAGCTGTACCCCGTGTGTTGGCTACCGCCGTGAAGTAATTGAGGTTGGCCGCCCCTCTGTTCCAGTCCACTACCAGGATGTTCATGTCCTTCTGTGCTGCTAACAAGTGCACAATGTGGTTGATCCAGATAGGCGGTGCCCCTGTGGGTCGGTACCCGTGTATGACAAAGGTAGTGGGTCTGGTTACATTAAACAGGGGTTCTTGAGTGAAGTTGTGGTGGGGAAACTCCTGACCGCACTCCAGGTTTGCACGAGTGTAGAGCAGCAGCCGCACGTACAGATTGGTCCCTATGAAAGACTCATGGAAATCCAGATCGGTGAAGTTGTCACACTCACTGTCCTCACCTAATGGCAAAAAACACTGGCTTACTGGTCTGTGTTTTGCTTGTGCGAAAGATAAAGATGTTAATGATTGAACCAATTAATTGATATGGCTTGTTACACCTTTTTATTTCCAGCTAATTTTGTGTTTGGGTTGACAGCACAGCAGTGTTGTTGACTAAAACTATTAAAGGAACATGCCGACTTTTTGGGACTTTAGCTTATTCACCGTATCCCCCAGAGTTAGATAAGTCCATACATACCATTTTTATCTCGGTGCGTGCCATAACTCTGTCTGATGCACCCACCGCTAGCCTAGCTTAGCACAAAGACTGGAGGTAAACGGCTCCAGCTAGCCTACTGCTCAATAAGTGACAAAATAACGGCAACATTTTCCTATATATATATATATGTTGTGATGTGTATAGTTACATCGTGTACTAAGAAAATGAAAAGTTGCAATTTTCTAGACTGATATGGCTAGGAAAATGTTGGCGTTTTTTTTTTTGTCATTTATTGAGCAGTAGGTTAGATGGAGCCGTTTACCTCCAGTCTTTGTGCTAAGCTAGGCTAGCGGTGGGTGCCTGATCCTGTTCATCTTGCTGTGCGTCCTCTCCACTAAACATCAAAGTTTAATGCTTCCATTTATCTTCATCAATCTGCACGACATCCTTCTGATCATCCTGTAGATCTGATGTGTTCATTGCATTTATAAGCCATGTAACCTCTCAGGTTTTCCATGTAGATTTCCGACCATAGAGGTCATCTGTGCTTTGTAATTAGCCTGCACGTAAGTCACAATTGGATCATGCTTCTATAAAAAAGCAGATCATCCCACCTCTCCTTCCACATGTTTCTCTGCCCCCACCCCTTCCCCCAATAGAAAGATCTGAGATTATTACAGGTGTCAGTCACATGATCAAGGATGGGGGTTTGTTGTATTTAACCCTCTTTCATGCTGATCTGCTATTTCTGCCATCTAGAGTTACCGACTACACGCCACTGAAATAACATTGGTAAATATAGGCCACAAATGAATCTTCAAGTCCTTGGATTCTAGATATCTGTTTGGGTTAGGTTGGAGACAGTACAACTGCATTTATTCATGTCTTAGCTGAAATTTAGCTATTAATCAGTTCTCTTAAGACTTTAGGAAAAGACTTGATGTATCAAACAAATCAAATGTTTTTTGAGCTATTCCAAATTTGGTCAGACACAACATGAAAATTAAGCCCTTGTTGAAGCTCATCACACAGTTCAATAGAAGACACACAAAATGTTAAATCAGAAATGAAAAACATCCCAGATTAAATGTCTCGACTAAATTTTTTTGTAAAGAAATGTCAAAATCTTTCTCAAAAAGTTACCAATAAAAGTCAGCGGATCAAACGTTAACCACATTAAATTGGTGTAATCTATTAGGTAGAGTCCTGTCCTGTCGCTTACCTTTACAAAGCATAAAGATGCTCATTAAAATCTGAAAACACCACATTGACATCACCACAAGATGTGAGAGAGGTAGACACGAGGAAAATCAAGAAGACTAAGAAACATAGTGAATCTGTAGTAAATAAAAGAGCCCATGGAGGAGGGGTTGTGGGCAGGGCAAAGGAGATTGGATGAGATCACACATGCTCTCACTGTGGTTAGTGTCACAATGTGGTTAAGTCAGCAGGGCAGCTTAGGACTTCCAGAAGTGTACAGAGAAGAAACATTTAGTGATGACTGAACAACCTTACAGGGATAGTCCGCCAAAAGATGAAATTTCTGTCATTTACTCACCCTCATGTTTTGACTTTCTTTCTTTCTTAGAATACAGAAGGTATTTTGAACAATGATTTAGTGTTTTGGTTTTTTGGCAATACAATGAAACTCAATAGGGTCCAGTGTTGTTTGAACCTCCATGTTCTTCAAAATAACTTCTTGTGTGTTCAGCAGAAGAAAGTCAAAGGTTTGAAACGACATGAGGGCAGGTAAATGATTACAAAATGTTAATTTGTGGGTGAATTATCCCTTTACATTTTTTTTTCTCTCTAAGGTCAGGCTTATTTGGCCCTCCAGTTGTTTTATTCAGCATTAAAGGTCACATTAGAGGAGTGGTTCTCTTTTCAAACTCTAATCTAAAAGAGCCACATCAGCACAGATATTCATAGTACATCAACCACAAGGCTTACCAAAATATACCCTGTCAGAAAATACACACATGTAATTTTTATATTGCACCCATATAGTTGAGCATCACTAAGGGCATATAGAGAAGCAATATTTCATTTACGGAGTACCTCTTCCCTGCTGAGTGCCATAAAACCTTGTTTCCTCCAAAACGATGTCATGCATGAAATTAGCACTACCACATAGCTTGTTGTCTCACCAACTAACTTTCCAGCATCTTTGCATTCCCTGGTTCTGTATTTGTGTGACTGTAACAGCTTCAACAGAAATTTCAGTGGAACAGAGGTACGTTTCTCTTACATTCTTATTCAGAATTTCGTGTTACAGCTTTTTTGTTTTTACACTTAACGCATCACTTCAAAAAAGATAATATTGTTCTGCGCAAAAAGCACAAGGAAACAGACAGCAAATAATGTGTGCAATCATATTTGCTATAGCTAATGCCATTATAAGATATTCTTATATTTGCATATCATAACAATCAACCCATAACAATCAACCAAACACATAACTTTTTACAATACAGCACATGATGTGTTATGGTTATTATTATTATTATTATTATTAATAATAATAATAAATTCTATATTAGATAGATAGATAGATCTTGAGCTAATCTAAAGGCGACACAAAGTTTAGAGGTCTGTAGCTATTGACTCTGCAGAAAGTTGGTGACTTCTGCGGACTCTGCGCCTCAGCATGTGCTGACCCCACTCTGTGATTTTACACTTCGTGGCTGAGTTGCTGTTGTTCCCAATTGCTTCCACTTTGTTATAATACCACTAACAGTTGACCGTGGAATATTTAGTATGGACTTAATGCACAGGTGGCAACCTATCACGGTACCACGCTTGAATTCACTGAGCTCCTGGAAGCGACCCATTCTTTCACAAATGTTTGTAGAAGCAGTCTGATAGCCTAGGTGCTTGATTTTATACACCTTTGGCCATGGAAGTGATTGGAACACCTCAATTCAATGATTTGGAGGGGTGCCCCAATACTTTTGGCAATATATATATATATATATATATATATATATATATATATATATATATATATATATATATATATATATATATATATATAATAGAGAGAGAGAGAAAGATAATTATTTTATAAAATATATATATAATATATATAGAGGGAGAGAGAGATAATTATTTTATAAAATAAAATTATACACTTCCATTAACATTATTAAATGATGACAGTTAATGGATGTTACCATGCTACTGAAACACTTAGGCAACAATGCTCTGCTGTCTTGTTAATCATATTAAATTATGAATATCATAATTGATGAATATTCTAAAAAGATTGAAATTATGTTTTATGAGGCAAGACTACTTCTGTGTCTTGAAGACAGCAGAAATAAGAGCATTATGTACAGCCGCTTTTCCATTACAGACTTACACAAAACTTTTGCGATATTTTCTAAATGTTGATTAAAAAAAAACTATTGCGAAATGACGGCATTTCCATTTACCGATGTTATGCGACTAAAACATTTATTTTTTCCTCTCACAGCAAGTCATTCCAAAAATTATGCTAACGTATGTTGGTAGGTTTACTTCTATCCCAGCCACCGCACTAGCCATTATTTTTAATCGAAGGAGACGTAGGCGTGTTATTCAAGCATTAATGGCAAGGAGAGCCACCCTTATACTGCACCCTTATACACGGGCCACGTATGGGGTGTTTGTGGGTGTTTCTCCCTCATATCTGCTTCAAGGTCTTAATGATAATTTGTGGCATTTCTTTGTTGTTTAGAATCCAGTATTCCTGTAATGCTATTGTCTTTTATGAGTTTAATAAAGAACTCTGTCTCTTCTTCTGTCCGAACATACTGGATCATTTTTAAAGAATGATCGACTTTTACGTACGCCAGGTGATCTGTAAATGCCAAAAAACTGTTTCCATTGCAGTTTTGCAAAGAAAATTTCCTTTTTCGAATTGCCTGAAAATCCACCTCATGCGAGTGTAAAAACTGTTTTGCAAAATATGGGAGTTTTTGCGAAATTGACGCGTTTCCATTGGGCGTATTTTCAATTCGCAATTTCAATTTGTGCAATTTGAAGGGTAATGGAAACGCGGCAAGTGTGTCTTTGGGGTTCAGGGTCAGAACAGAAGCTGCTTTGGTCTATGTGAGGTTGAAACAGATTAGATGGCAGATTACAGTAACTCTACTAAACTGTCCACCCATTCCTGCATCTGATGAAGTCAATCCTATTATGGGACTCACTGATCAGGGCTCATTGTACCCATTTTTTCTGCATCAGGCCGACAGACTAACCGTAAGTCTTCTCATGACAACGTTAATAGTTTAAAGAGTCATACTGTCATGTATCTACAAACAAGGTTTTTGCAGTGTTAACTGTTTATGCGTGTACTTATGTCTTTAAGATTGTTAGGCTACAGGTATAAACAATGAGATTTACATCATTTTTATTTTCATGCTTAAAATATTACTTTTAATACATATAAAATAATCCAAGAAGCTCAGATCAGAGTACAACTAAGTTATGCTATTTGATAGACTTAATAATGTAATACAAAATAACATTTTGAATGTATTTTTTCATCAGAGAGAATATTTGAGGCAAAGTTCAAATCATAATATAAACAGAATATGTTTGCCTAGTTAAAGCAATGAGTGTTTTAAGAGATGACATAGCTGCAATGTCTGTACAGAGATATTTAAACATATTTATTGATATAATAATACTGATATGAGGTCACCTTTTCATGAAACTAGAGATGAGGTCTATGGGAAGAGGAAAGACAATAGTTGAGTTCCTTTCCGAGGCGATCTCAGTTAGTGTTTGCATATAGCGCAGCTGAAGTGCTGACGGAGACTCTGACATCACGTTTGCCGCCTCCTTCAGAGCACGCGAGGCATTCATTTCTCCCTCTGCTGCAATCACCTGTTCAGTACAGAACACACTTAAATATAATTTTACAAAGAACATTTGTTCTTCATATAAAAACAATCCCAATTCACAGTAAAGACTGGCACACACCTTTAATTGCTCGGAAATTTCCATTAAGCAAATACAGTTTGTTTTTCCACTGTATTGTGCCATAGTGTGTGAGGACATAAAGGCTCAGGTTTCCAGTCAACAATATGACATTATTATAGTGAGCATTGAAAGGCAAACACATCTCTGAACTAGTGTATGGATGGATGGTTAAATTAATCAGGAAAATATGGATTAATGGCAGATAAATGAATAAACAATCTTTGGAAGTTTTCTTTCATGTAGGTCATTGATTTACCTATTATTTAAAATGCTGGATGAAAATACAGGTACACCGATATGTTTACATACCCTTGAATGAGAGATATTGATTAAGAAATAAAGATCAAATGTTTTTTTATTGCCCTGAAGAAGCAGCATAATATATATTTACATGGATATTCCAGAAGAGGAAAAAAAAAATTTCATTTCTACAAAATATCCTGTTAAAATATTTCCTAACCTTTGGTTTTTAATATTAAACTATAGTTAGATTAAATTATGTAGGTATTATACATACTGTGTATAATACATACTGGTCAGTCATCACAAATGGCAATAAATTCAGGCTAATGTCTTGTTGACCTGAAAGTGTTTTGCTAGTCTGCAGGTCTTGTTTTGGAAATTGATTGGCTTAAGGGGGTTAAAGTTCATCTACACCCCTGACTGACTGCGTGTGAGGGGCTGCAGGTGCTTATCCACCAATCAGAGAGCACCGTGTCTCCCCAGACAGACTGAACACAAAGCTGCAAAGCTGATAAGACTAAACTTGGCAGGCTCTGCAGAACAGACAGTATAGCATGTGTTTGTGTGTGTGAAGCATGTAACAGTCTTTCAGTGCTCAGACACCCACTTTGGCTCGGGCATCTCTGGTGGCCTCTGCTTCGGCTGCCATGGCTCTCTGCAAAGCAGTGGGCAGTTTGACATCTTTAAGCTCGACCCGTTCCACTTTGATACCCCAGTTCTTGGATGCAGCATACAGGACAGCCTGTCAGGCAAAAGATGATGAAACAATGAACTATTTTTATATGCTCCTATCCAGAAGAAAATGTTGACTCTGGAGGAAATACCCTCAAGGTTCCAAGGGGGATTTGCAGTAGCCCTAATGCCATAGAAGAGCCATTTTGGTTCCCACAAAAAACCTTTCAGCAAACAGTTCTCAAAAGAACACACACTGTAAAAAAAATAAAAAAAATAAATAAGTTGAGCTAACTTAAAAGATCATATCTATCTGGAGCGAATTAATTGAGTTTTTTTTTAAGTTGAGTGTGATAGGTTGCCTTATTTTCTCAAGTTGGCTCAACTTATTTTACAGTGCATTTTTTTCTTGGTGTGAAGAACATTTTAATAATCTAAAGAATCTTATACTTTCTTTATTAAGAACTTTTTGTGGAATGGAAAGTTTTCATGGGTGTTAAAGGTTCTTCATGGAACCATCAATGCCAATAAAGAACCTTTATTTTTAAGAGTGACCTATACTGTAAACCTGAATAAGTTGGCAAAACTTAGTTACATAATTTTTTAAGAAATTTAAAGTTTAAGTAAGCAGAACTTGCAGATTTTTATTTTGTACTCATACATTTTACAGTTTATCTTAATTGCTTTGGCTCAATTCTCGAATGAGACTTTTTTATCTCAAAACAATAAGTTCAGATCTCTGAACAATTAGTTTCTTGTTCACATCAGATTTGAATTTCTTATTGATTTAAGCAAATTGCATTTGTTTTAGCGCATGTGTGCAAAGAGTTAGTAAAATTGTCTACAATTTGCACAATGACTAAATGCACATGGCTTGTTGATCAGTGATTAACAGTTAATTAATCAGTAATTAATTAGTTGATCTAGTTGATTGTCAGTGAAACTCAAACTCTTCACAACTTATAAACATTCTTTCATCATGATCTTTCAACATGGAGGAACATCACAACCCTGAACAGCATCAGTACTTATTTGTACATATTTGTACTTACTCATTTGTATTTATACAGTACATTTATTTTTGTAGAATTGTGTTGCATGTAAGCTGAAAATTCTTGTCATGGAAGACCACTAGGAAGATGTGTAAGAAGATATGTATGTGATAGAGAAAGGGTGTGTAAAAATGAACAAACAGCTGTGAATTTTAAGCTTACATGTAACACATTTCTTCACAAAATAAATACTGTATAAATACAAATGTTCATTTTCTTTTCCCAGTCAATGTTTACCTACTGTCTGAATCTGTGTTTACAGTAGAAAGCTCAGTGTGATCCACAAGATCATTCAGTTAGACAAAACTGACATTTATTATAGAAAGCAGTTAGTGTCAACAGTGAAGAAACAAAAACATGAAATTTGTATATCTTTTTTGTGTAACATCTAAACATTTTGAACTTACAGTTTAGAGAATGTTAAGACTGTTTTGAAAAATGTGCCAAAGCGATTGAGAAAACTGTAATTGCACTTAACTTGAAATATCTGAGTAAGCTAATTCATACTTTTAACTAAAAATTATCATGTGATCTCAATTTAAATATTTTAGTAGTGGAAACTTTAACTAGCTAATTCAATAAATGCTACCTTGCTAAATGCTTTGATATCATAGCATAGCACTTGCTGAATGAGTACAGCAATATAAAACATTGAACATAATCTGTTCTCAAACTAAGCTCATGCTCTACTTGTCACCATGATGAAACACAAAAAAAATTATATAACACTTAAGTTTAGCATTTACTCTCCCTTTTGACTGTCATGGCAAAACATGCAAGTACAGCTAAAGATTCAGAGGTGTTATCTTACCTCCATCTGTTCTGACATCTCCTCACGGTCTTTTAAGATGTCTGCCAGGCTCTTAGTTCCCAGCATGTTTCGTAAAGTAGTCTGTGCAATCATTTGCGTGGCATGATTAGCATTCTCCACTTTGGTAATGGAGACAGTGGGGTTAAAGACACGATAGTAGACCACCGCATCCACCATAATAGTCACAGAGTCTTTGGTCAGCACCTGAGGTTATGTCAAAAATTTAATGCATGTTACATAACAACAAAATGAAACTCTTAAATAAAGAGTATATTAAACACATAACCTTGAATATTGAATTAAATATTAGCTATTTAGATAATAGGTATTCATAGCAAAATATCCAGCAAGTTTTAGACGTGTTTGATTCAAATGAATCACTCACCTCTTGAGGAGGGATGTCAAAAGACACTGTCCTCAAGTCAACCTTCCGAAATGTGTCCACACATGGAATAATCCAGAACAAACCTTTAAAAACAATCAAGATGAAGTACTGCTTGTTGCAATTGCTCTAAACTATGTTATTCATGATTTTAAGAATGGTCATTACTAACCAGGTCCTTTAGCACCGCCAAGGAGTCGTCCCAAACGAAAAATAACTGCTCTTTCATATTCCTGGACAATCTTTTAATGGATTGAAATGTAGGAATTTATATAGCAATTGAATTGATAAGTGATGATCTACAATATTTTAATGTTTATGTCAGATTTTATTATTTGATAATAGTAAACAATTTAAGTAGGCCTAGGTTTTAAGTAATTATCTTACCTTCATACAAAACCACACAGAGACAGGAAAAGTTAGAAAGACAAAGAGGAAGGAAAAGAAAGTAAGGAGGTATCCACAGAACCCAGAGTTCCCGGATTGATCACCATCTGATTAAACCCAATGTAAAAAGTTAGTCTCAACGACATCAAAATATGATTAATATGATTAAAAAACTCAGCAAACCTGACTGGAGTATGACATTTGTATCACTCTCTTCATTTGCTACAGGTTCAATTTTGTTACTGGACATCTCACTCGGAGAAGACAGCATTATAGACATGGCAGTTTTTGTTTTTTGTAGGATTGTTGAAATGTACTTTGAGTGAGATATTTAAGGTGATTTAAATACGCTCTCCTTTTCCATTACCGCCCATTTTCACACACAACACAACATGGAACTTTGCATGGCATGTCGCTAAGCAACAAAACTGAGCTCATGTTTAAACCTGAAAGTCAATTACTCGTTTGGAAATTCTTCCTTCCTTGAGGCCTATATTATCTTTTTGTTTACACATGCACTGAACAAATATTTTGTTTTTCTGTTCAGATGTAGAGAGTATTTGAATATACAGAATGTGAGGCCTAAATTAAGCCTAATCTTTTATCTCTCTCTTTCTGTCTTTATTCAGTAATACAATTCAATATGATTTCCTAATTCAGTGTTCTTTAATGTTCTTTTTTTTTTCTTGTTTTTTTTATTCTTAATATTTTATTTTGGATATGAGTAAAGGCCTGTTGTGATCAAGAGCCTACTGAAAAATAATATGCTATTGTGTGCAAAATAATCTTAAACTATAAGAATTTACAGATTGTAGTATTGTTTCAGGTGCTATTTAAATGCAATATGCTATATATGTTCCTCACTAAGTTTAATTATTAAACTTTTTATTAATTAATTAATAAATTGGTCCAGTTAATGCTCATTCAAACTAAGATGTTCTCTCGTTATTATACGGTAGCCTTATTGTGCTGCAAAAAAAGACATCGAAGACATGTTGTACCTTACAAAGTAAGTTTCACAGTCAGGTCCAAAGGTCTGAGTGGGACCACATAGAAAATCTGGGATTTAATATTGTATTACACCTGGACAAAAATGTACTGGCTTTGCAAAAACCTTTACTCAAAATATTACGCTGAAAATATCATGTGTAATGAAAACAAAGTATATTAAATTAGAAAAATGCTCAATCGTGTTCTCAAAAATGACTGAAATGGGTTGCACAACTAAATGATTGACAGCCGTGAAACACGCCCCCAGCTGAAATCGCCACTCTCATTGGCTATGTGCGCACGCTGCACGCTCCACTGTTTATGCTCCAGACGCGGTTTAATTCCGCATAGAAAGCGGGCTTTAATTATCCCAAAACATGTCAGAGGGCATTTAGAACATGAATATCGTCGGCAAGCGTAAATAACGTAAAATGTATGCTACTTTATATGTTTTCCTCTAAGCTGCTATTGTTCTAGCTGTATGAGACGCAGATGCTGTCTTGCAGGATGTCATTTACACGCTGCAAGACAATATATTGTTTTCAGTCGCCGCCAGCGATAGTGAAATGAGGTAAGCACAACTTTTATTGATGCTTTTTTTCACAGTACATGAACTGAATGTCTCTATTTTTATAATGAGTCAAGAGGACGCAAGCAAAGTTCACATTATTGTAACAAATAATTGTAGACATTTCACAATTAATTCATATGCCATTGCCAAGTAAGGTATTTCTTGGTTTGAAAAAAACCTTAAGTAGTACACATTTACTTGATTTAAGTTTTCTTTATTCATATAAGAACAGACCAGTAGATCTATCTGTGTGTAGCCATCTATCTATCTATCTATCTATTCATTCAGTATATCTTTGTAATTAATAAGTGCATATATTATCTTTCACCATTGACTAAGATTATTGTTTTTGCTGAGATCTGTGTTTTGATATTTCTGCTCAGTCAAAATGGAGCCTTATCTGTATGAACCTGAAAAAAAAAAAAAAAATATATATATATATATATATATATATATATATATATATATATATATATATATATATATATATATATCAGTCGACAAAATCTGAAAATTTGGTTTCTTATTAGTAAATTTACACTTATGAATATGAAATTTGGTTAACAATATAATTAAATTAATTAAATAAAAGTACTGTTCCTCTTGGTCAGAATAGTCAGTAAAGCCAAAAAGTAAATTTTCCAACAAGAGTGAAAGGGGTCTTAAACATTGAATATTTTCATTGATAAATTTTTGAACCTTACACCAGAGTGTAACTGAGTATGTACTGTACCAAAATAAAGGGGAGGTATTTTATCATGTCAACCACAGCAACCTTAACAGATTTTTTTTCAGGGTGGTGGTAATGGGTCACAGGGGACCACTGCATTTGTCTGACCTTTGCAAGCTGTATAATGAGGACTCTGTCCACACCCTATGCTCAGTGTTTGAGCATGAGTGGGAAAAACAACAGAATTACAGTGAGGTAACTAAAAAAATACACAAGGACCAGGGACAACCTTCTCGGTTGGACTTGTTTTCATTGTGAAAAGCATGCTTTGTATGAGATGTAATGCTAATAATGTTAATATTTGATTTATACAGAAGTCAGACCTAGAAGAGGATTCTGGAAGAAAATTACTGCTGGTCTCCAGGAAAAACAATGCTGGTTACTCTCTCCTTTATGTGATATGGATGACATTCCATCCAGCCTTAGTCAAAGTTGTGCTTCTGAGACTGTCAACTGATCTTTTTGGCATTTTAGGTCTTCTGACACTCAGGTATGACTAAAGCCCTATTCATACAAGGTTAGTTTTACAGGGGTAATGTAATTTTACCACAGGACGTTTGTAATATTAATGGCCAATTCGCACGGGATAAAAACTCACCGTAATCTTTCCTGACATTGTCTGTAATGATTACTGAGATGAAACATTCGAACGGGACTAAAATCACTGAGAAGTTCTAGTAATAATTACTTTACCCCATCTCTCCATATTAACTAATCCCGTCCGAATAGGGCTTAAGACTATGATTCTTATATATATATATAGTGGTATAATATACAGTATATACAGTATGTGTATAATAAATAATATAAATACTGTCAACAGACAAAAAAATGTCACCATGTTTTAGGAGTAAAATTTATAAAATCAGGCACATTATATATCAACCCTCAGTAAAACCTTTAGAATATAGATAGGAGTAAAACATCTCAGGTTACAGTAACCCTGGTTCCCTGAGAAAGGGAAGCATCTTTGTATTGATGCTATGGGAACGCCATCAGCGTGGCCAGTGTCTGAGGCATGTGTAAACAAACGTCTATAATCATAGGCCCTTTTGTCTGAAGGAGATGCGCAGACAGGTCCTCGTATGGCAACAAGATGCAGCGCCTTGTTCCCTTTCTCAGGGAACCATGGTTACAGCTGTAACCTGAGATGTTCCCTTTCTAAGTGGAACTTCAACGCTGCGTCTTGGTATTGATGCTATAGGGAGCCAATAACCACTAAGCCATGCTGAGGGAATGCCTGCTTCACTAGGCTGAGAATGTGAACAAACATACCAACATAGTGGGCATAACCAAAGTCCCTTTCAAAGAAAGTCTGTTCACTCAGTGGCCATATTTACATATTTGCTAATTTGGGCATCCAAGACCAAGTCCTATCTATTTGAATCCTGAAATCTCAAAAACTGCTTGGCGAACTCACAATTAAATAACATATTTCAAATCAGCAACAAAATCTGAAATGAACTGTCCCATAAATGTTGTTTCTTATGCTCAAATAGCATTAAAAAGCGTATTTTTTTAATCGTTTAATCGTTTTTTTAATCGTAATCGTTGCTCACACAGTCTCTCCACATGCAAATAATTTGACTACAGACTATACAACCTGGATATAAAATCCTCCATTATCTTGACACTTTAATGAGTTATAGAAGGAATAAAAGGCTCACAAACTTATATGCGGGACAGCGGAGGAGGCAGATTATTAATAACACCTGCCTCTACTCTGCATCTAATTCCTCAGAATTCCTCAGAATACGTCTCAATAATCAGTCAGGTCAGAAGCAGCCACACTCAGTGACTTCCTGATGGCGTTCCTGTAGTGTCAATACCAAGACACAGCATCAAAGTTTGAAAGGGAACTGTAAAGTTTGTTGTATGTAAGTGCTAATGAAGTGAAGATTTCTGGTTCAGACCATTAGATAAATCTAATTTTGAGAAAACTGCCTTTATCTATTTGCATCTGTATATCTTATTTACAATACATATCTTTAAAGAGCAATAAAATAATAAATATATATAATCTGTGTATGTACATGTCTTTTAACCTCAGATGGGTTATCCTGTTCTGTGAGAGGCAGGCTGTGTTTGACTGGGCAGGATACACACACTCTCTGGTGGTGTTGGGAGCAGCTTGCTGCTGCGCTGTTTCTCAGCATCACTTTGAGAAACATAGTAGGATAACTACAGCCAATGCACAAGCGGTTCTAGCTGGTTCCCTCTACAGGAAGGTAAAGGTCATTGACTGTCTTATTTGCTCAATTAATGTGCTTTGAGTCCTAACAAAAAACACTGAAAGTAAGCAGTACATTTCCCCATTTTCATATGCTAAAAGGTTTCTCTTCTTCCTCCATGGTTCACTCCATTTCCCCCTCCTCCTATACATTTAAGACATTGTCTATTTCCCATAGTTCTCAGCGACAATCCAACACGACTCTGGGGACGGATGTATCAGGCGAAGTTGGATGTGTAGCAGAGCTGGTTGTCACATTGACCTGTATTTGGTCCTGCCCATTGAGAGTTGCTCTTTATCTGGGCTTACTGTGGGGAGAATTGGGCCCTGCTGTGCTGGTGGGGGTGATATTGCTACTAGTCCTCATCCCTGTCAACTCCGCAGTGGAGCACAAAGCCAAACAGCTTCGGGTTAGTAAGTGCAGGCTGTTCAAGCAAGTAGGATGTTCAATGCATCTCAGTACATTTCTGTCTTCTATGTTTTGTTGCTGATATGTTTTATAATCTTTGTTGTCGCTCAGAGAACTCAGCGGATCATCAAGGAAAAGAGTGAACAGCTCATCAAGGAAATGTTGCATAAATACCAGGTCCTTTCTTTTCATGTCATTTGTATTCCTTCCTCTCTTGAATTAGTTTCAACCTCAATCAACGGTGATTTTAGGTCAGGTTTAGTTCTTGCATAAATTACATTTTAAAGTCACCATGAAATCAAAATGGACAATTCTTATTATTATGGAATACTGCAGTGTTTATTATAAATGATTTATCTGTGCATATCATTGTTTTATAAAAGTAATGTGTCCTCATTATCTTTACTCAACATTAATTTCCCCTTGTCGCTGCAAGGGGGAGGGAAAATTAATATTGAGAAAAGATTATGAAGAATTTTTTTTAATAACGAGAAAATAATTAATCCCCTCCAGCCCCTCACTCACATGAGATCAACGCAATTAGCAAACGACAACAATCCAATCAATTCCTGCCCCACATTTATTTTTTCTAGTTTGTGAAGCCATTCCACTCAGATATACATAACAATAGGGAAGAAAAGACAATTGCGATTTCCCTTTCATGTGTTTGACAGCAGATGTATGTCAGTAATGGTTTTATTTTTGTGATTGCATTTGGTCAGTGCTTTGGTTAGTTATTGCTCGTCCAGATACACAGCATTTTTAATGTGTACTTTATTCAGTGCCTGGTTAGAAATTATAGAAAATTCCATTATTGTGTTTGTTTTTAATCATGAAAACGTTAATGCCTTTTTTATAACATAATGTTATATTACAGAAGCTAAAAAGTGTCAAATTAAACATTCTCTTTCTTTGTTTTCAGTTAGCAAGCTAGCAGCTGAGCCTACTAGCTTTGCATAGTGCTAACTGGTTTAGAAAAGCTCTTTTGATTTATCTAGAACAAGATATCACATAAATGCTAAGTTTTTGATTAGGCACTGAAGAAAAGTAATCTGGCATGGTACCGCCTCTTTCTGTATTTCACTAAATTTGTAACTGCTCTGTTTTAAGATGCAATGAAACAGAAGTAGCGACAGATCTTTTCTTCTGTATTGTGATGTACATCTGAGTGAAACCATTTATTAAAAAAAAAAAAAAAATGTAGGGGACAGTTCATCTGTTCATCTACATAACTATATTTTCTGTGGTGTATAAAGACCTTACATAATGAACTGTTATGTTTTTATTACCTTTAGAATGAGCCATTTCTATCTATATACACCGCGGTTCCCCTTAAAGTGATGTCACCATTTTGCACTGCCATGTTTCTACAGTAGCCCTAAACGGACAAAATGCTCTACAGAGCGCTAGCTACTCTCTGCTGTCTCAGACGACGACATCTTTGTCCTGTGTTGGCCACCGTAGCTTCTCTACGTGTTTTGAAAGGGAGTGGGTGGTTGCAAAATTTACACAGTGCACCTTTAAGTGGACAAAATAATGCATGCCGTTTCGGCCTTATTTTTTTATTAGAATCACAAGGTTAAAAAAAGATAAAAAATTAAACAAATGCATGGAAGAATTGTTCACAATAATATGCATTTAGAAAATAGGGTGAATTTTAATTTCATGCCAACTTTAATCTGCCTTTGTGTAGGTGCTGAAGTTTCTCGCATGGGAGTCTTGGTTCCATCAGAGAGTTACAGAGTCACGGGCCAGGGAGCTGGAGATGCTAAGAATTCTGGGATATCTGACAGCCTTCTCTATGCTCGACTCTATCTGTATGCCTTTCCTGGTGAGTGCTTGATATTCTGGAGATGAATTCCCAGGGTGTGTTTTTTTTTTTTTGCTAGACTGACCAACATGTTTATTTCCTGGTTCTGCTATTTGTCTTGCTAACTAATCTAGTCAAGAAGCCTTGCTGGTTTGTGTAGATATTCAACATCCTACCTAAAAATCTGGTTTTCACTTTTACTACTGCTAAACTACGCTCTCTGTGACTTTGACTTCAAATTACCTCATCTCTCTTCTCCAGATGCACAGGGGCTTACTAAGTAAACAAATCCACAGAGCTCTGAGATTAAAACTCAAATCATCGATTAAAACTCTGTCATAGATTACAACCTGAGGTCAGAACATTGAGGTCTGCATCATGCCCCTCTTACATCAGTAAAAACCTCTGACATAGTCCAGAGTTCTGCTCAGTGTTGTCTCCCTTGACCCATATTTCCCATGCTCTTTGTCTATCCATATAGGTTGGTTTCTCTAGTCTTGGTGTGTTTGTCCTGGTGGATGATGGGAATGTTCTCACACCGTCTCAGGTCTTTACGTCCCTCTGTTTCTTTAAATTGCTCCGCCCACCTCTGCTGGAGCTCCCTGGGCTCTTGTGTGTTCTCAAGCAGGTAGCATGCATGTGACAACATCAAAACCTTTCATTGAGGATCTTAATCAAATTCTAAAACTTTAGATTTAATAGTTTTGTTCTAATAGGCACAGCAGTCTCTTTGCCATCTGGAGAAAATCTTTCTCACAGAGGACCTGGGCACCTCTCCGTTAATTACTACAAAAGGTAAAGTCACAATACATTAAAGTCGCAGATGCACAAAGAGACTGGAAATATTATAAGTGGAAATGTTTCTCGTTGTTGTTAAAACTATAAAGTGTCACCCTCTCAGGTGCTACAGAAGACATTCCACCTGACAGCTCTCAGCAGCCATGTGATGGGTGAGTTAATAGATTTTTATTTGTTAGAAATAACAGAAAATTATTCTATTGAATGTTCTCATTTAAAAATGAGTTTACTGTAAGTACAGTAATATTATGAAATATATTCCTGTGATCAAAGCTGAATTTTCATTATTATTATCAATGTTATCCAACTGTTATTCTGCTTAATGTCTTTGTGGAAACCATAGTACTTTTTTTTCAGGATTCTTTGATGAATAAAACAGAATTTATTTGAAATAGAAGCCTTTTATAACATTATAAATGTGTTTACTGTAATTTTTGATCAATTTAATGCATCCTTGCAGAATGAAAGTATTCATTTCTTAATATGAATTAATTACAAAACGAATTGTACTGACACCAAATTTTGTATATACAGTATGTATAGAGGATTTTTTATATTATAAAAATACAAATGTTTGTGTGCATGTTACATTATCCACTGCCATTTGATTTGGCAGAGTCCAAAATCAGAGTCAAAGCACAGTGCGTGACCTGACCTGTAGGCCTTTATTGCCCAGTACTTATCCAGCATTAATATATTAAAATTGCTTTAATCCAAGACAAACATGAGTGCATTTAAGAGCATTAGCAGTGCTTCTTATTTTAATATCTTTCTGATCCCCCTGAGAGAATTTATCAGGCTTTTCTTACACTGTGTTCTCTGCACTAGATTGACCTTAGTCGTGAGGGTTAGTGCAGGTTAAGAAAGGATGATATTCACAGAATCATAGACAGGGATTGTTGGTCACAGGTGATGATGGGACCTGATAAAATCTCATGGAAAAGAAAACCATGAGTCTGACTGAACAGGGCCACCAACATTCCCTTTTTATCCCACATTAATAAGCTTCTTGTGGCATCATCATCAACAAGCTACACCTTGTTTCTCCACCCAGCCTGTGGTTTTGTTGTGTTCATGCATGCACTGAATGCAGACTTGCTCTAAATACATTGTATAAATATTCTTGATGTTTTGATTTTTACAGGTGTAAGGATAAGCTCAGTAATTCTGATGAGAAACGTGAACACTATCTATTCCAAAAAGTATGTACCAAAATGCAAATTTTTTTGTAATTTTACTATAATAATTGTATTAACTATTATTTTTTACTTAATGTAATTAATTAAACAAAATAATCATATTTTTATTTTAAAAAATCTAAATAAGCTTTGTTGTATTCCTCATTTATAAGCCATTATAAGTGTCTGTTAAATAAGTTCATAAGTAAGTAGGGATTAGTTCATTCAAAATAAAAATGGTCATCGTTTACCCACTCTTATGTCTTCTACGTATGTCTACCAACATCATTTTTTATAGCAGTGTTCAAGCTGCTCTTTCCATAAAATAAAAGCAAGATTCTCTGTAAATAATGACTTAAAATGATAATACAGTTATAATACAGTGAACTACCCCTCTACCCCTCTGGGAATATTGTGTAGTGATGTGGTTTTTTTAATTTCAGGGCAGTGGAGAGGCCCACAGACTGTATTTGAGGGCTTTCGGCTGGCACTGGCTGTCAGTTACCTCGCTGGTCTACCTGTCTGTGTGTGCTGTTAGTTTAGCGCAGGATGCCGTCCTGAGTGCATGGACAGGTGAAGCCAAAGAAGTTCAAGGCCTGGAGGGGTGGAGAGAGCTCAGAAACTCGCGACTGTCTGCGTATGCACTGCTTGGACTCCTGCAAGGTTATTGTCAACCTGAAGTTTCATAGATGAGAGTTTGTGTTTTTTCTTAGATTATTTATGTGCTTTTGTATCGCAGCCTTGCTCGTGTGCTGTGCCGCCTATTGTCTGACCTGTGGTTCTCTCAGGGCGTCTCATTCGCTACACTCTGAGCTACTGTCAGATGTTCTTCACCTACCTGTACATTCCCAGAAGATAGACGACAGATGGTTACTGCAAGCATTCACTCAGGTGAGTGTCATCCTCCAGAGGCCGATGTGGAGCAGAGGTCAAAGCATATGAAATGAAAATATTGATTGCCACAAGAAGCAGGTCATCACTGTTGTGCCCTTGGGGAAGTATATATTATATTATATAACAGATACAAGCAAATATGACGAAAGATCTGATTTTATCCTGTTTCGACAACCTCATGTTCTCGTGTTGGCTCAGGATATGCAAGTGATTGATGAAGAGCTGCCCAAACATTTGCACAGCTGGTTGTGGAGTCTTTTGGACATTTTTAGCACCATCACTTTGATCAGCTTTATCATGCCAGTTTTCAGCCTAGCCGTGTGCCCGCTGATAATGCTCTTCCTCCGTATACAGGTAAGTCAATTTCCCATGAATGTTTGACCTGAAGGTTTGTAAATAAGCAAATCAAGCACAGTTTACAAATGGTCTTTGTATTATCTTTTTTTCCCACCTCTTTCAGTCTCATTTTTCTTCAGCTCACATACGAATTAGACACATGGAGGCAAAACCTGTTGTTTCAGTTACTTCTCTGGAGTGTGTGACACATTGTGTTGAAGCTCCACTTTTTAGGCCAAAACACAGGGAGGTGTGTCTGACGCACTGCCTCCAAGCCTTACATCAAAACCTGCTGGTCAAGTACAACAAAATCATCTCAGAAAGGTTAAAAAAGGTTTTTACATACATTTTGTTTATGCTAGTGGTTTGTGAAGGATTCTGAAAGGTCTGCAAGTTAAGAATTAGCTGATAATAAGAACTAAAATAATTATAATTGACAAAAAGCACATTGAATTAATCCATTGAACATTGAATTATATGGGTCAATGACGTGACGCCTACATTTTCTGTCCGATTGCATTTTTTTCAGTTAAAAACTGGTTTAAATGCATAAAAAGATACCATATATATGTAGTACCTCTCCCATGTATGTACTCACTGTAATTTTTCAAAAAACATTAGTTATTTGTAATTTTTCTGTTATTTAAAGTGTCAAAATATCATGTGGTGCGACCGTCCGGCCATAACTTCTGTTTTGGAAACATCTTTGAAATTACTCTAAATTTATTCAAATTTATTTTCTATACTATTTGGCATGATTTCCCAAGTGTTTTATAATCCTGCACAAAATTGCAAAGCATTTGTTTTTTTATTTATTTCATAATATACAAACAAACATTGTCCAAAGATATCTATTTTATGAAATATCATGTGGTGCGGCCATCAAGAAACTACCAATTTTTGGACTTTATGTTGAAATCCATTCAGAGACAGGAAGTTGCATCATATACCAATTTGCCAAGGACCCATTGAAGCAGCAAGCAGGTTTGTAACTCTCTTTCAAATTTGGAAAAAAATGACCTTTTTAATGGCTGGTATGTAACAATAAATATTAAGTTATTTCTACAAATATATTATAAATTTCATAGTGACATTTTGTGGGAATCTAGCTTGTTTTGTTTAGGTGGCCAATTCTATGCCTGTACATTTTGAGTGAATTTAAAAATATCATGTGGTGCGACCAAATATCATGTGGTGCGAGTGTTTTCCATGATAGATATATGTCCTAGATTGGCAGTTTTTGTGCTTTTATATTCAATTGATGGTTTATATACATAAAGTACTTTATTTTAGTATTATTTGGAATAGATTTTTTTCCAATTTGGATAATTTACAAACATTTCAGACGGTTTATTTTTAATCTGCGTACACTATGAGAAAAAATAAAAAAAAATGATTTAGAGCATTAATTTTATTTTAGTAATTATGCATTAATTAGTCATTTATTATTTATTTATTTATAACTATTTACGTCTATTTTACCAGTGCCACTGCCAAGCAAAGAAAAAAGCGCTTGCCATAGGCAGCGTGTTAACTCTGACCCTGCAGCAAGAGCAGAGTATCTTGCCAGGAGAAGAGGAAAGTGTTAAAAAAATGTTAAATAAAAACTATAAATAAAGCAACATGGAGTTGCTCTTGTGTGTTTTCCATTACCTGGTGGAAATTTATTTTTTCATTAACATGATCATCTGCTGTCATCTATCATTGGTCCAAAGTAAACCTGAGCCAACCTCTCGCTACTCTAAATTGAGCAGCCAAGATTGGGCAAAATTCAGAAATAACTGGGTTTAAAAAAATGCCTGCAGTTAACACCATGTGCCGCACTTTCGTTTGTCCGCATTTGTTACAAATACCCATCAGCAGCATGATGACTGTCAAATTTAATTAAACGTTTGTTCACAAAAAGGCCAAAAATGTGTCATATAGGGTAATTTTTTTAAAATCTATATCATCATCTATAAGCTTTCCATTGATGTATCGTATGTTAGGATAGGACAATATTTGGCAGAGATACAACTATTTGAAAATCTGGAATCTGAGGGTGCAAAAAACCTAAATATTGTGAAAATCTCCTTTAAAGTTGTCCAGATGATGTCCTTATCAATGCATATTACTAATAATAATACATGTTTGATATATTTATGTTAGGAAATGTACAAAATGGAACATGATCTTTACTTAATATCCTAATGATTTTTGGCATTAAAAGAAAAATCTATAATTTTGACCCATACAATGTATTGTTGGCTATTGCCACAAATATACCCGTGAGACTTATTACTGGTTTTGTGCTCCAGGGTCACAAATGTGCATTTACTTAAAACTCTTCATTACAAGGCATTATTCCATGATTATACATGGTTCTGATGAAAATTAAATCAAAATTATTTTTTTCCATCGTCTCCATTGTCAAGTTAAATGAAATGTTGCACTTGATTGCAATTAGATTTTTTTATTTTTAAAAAAATAATAAAATGTTTGTTTATGTTCATAAAAACAATCCTGTGAAATTAATAAAATGTGGTTTAAATCAATTTTTTGTATTAAATTGTTTATTGATCTCTTTAAATAGATTTTTAATAATATTCGAGATGTTCATGTCATTTGGAGCGACCACTCATCATGTGGTGCAACCAATAATAGCAATAACTATTCAATTTAAAAATAAAATATCTAATTTCTGTGGCTGAAATAGGAATCACTGATACAGAATACTTAAGTGAATGGTATTTTTAAAACATTTTTATCAGGTTTATGCAATTTGCAAGAAAAATAAGTCTGTTAACTACATTTAAGAAGGCAACTCTGAAATTAAAAACAAAATGTGAGATCATCTTTTGCGAAAACTCAAAAGAAATGCAAATACTTTGTTTCTAAACACTTTAATTAAAAAAAAAAATTTAAGCATGTTAAGGAAATAAATTAATTTTAAGATAAATCACGGTCGCACCACATGACATTTTTTAAGGCTACGGCCAATTCATCTAGGTGAAAAAACAGTAAAATCACTCAATTTAAAATTTTAATATGAATTTATGTGTACACAACATTCTTAATGTTTGAACAATTGCAATAGATATTATTATTTTTTGTATTTTAAAATTGGCCTGTTGAAAATCCTTATACGTCATTGACCCATATACTGAATATATCTATATTTAAATCTCAGGCTGAGTTGTGTGTGTTCGTTTGTGGACAGAAAGAGATTTGTGTTTTAGGTGCAATGTTTGTTTTGGCCTGCCACCTGAAAAAAAGAAAGAACTACAGTTCACTAGGGGGCGCCATTTGAGTGTAATATGCATCTGTGACTGCTATATTAGCTTTTTCAACTGTTTTTTATGTTGTATGTTGTATTTTGAAGCCAATAAAATTATCATTTTACATATCTTTGTAGTAAAACTAAGTTTTAAATATAAATGTAGTAATGTACTCTACTAAACGTGTCAAATAATCATGTCACATTTATTGCAGCATATACAACAGCTTTGATTTAATGTGGTTGCTTTATGACCAAAAGCAAATTTCTGTGTGCAGTTGGGCTGCGTTAAGGTTTGATGGTGTTGCTGGGATTGTGCTGTTCCTAGTCAGTCTGATTTTGCTTGAGACTCAACCTGACTCAGGGCTCGTGGCTCTGGCTTTGATCTGTGCCTTCAATGTAAGTTTATCTGTACTGATATATATATATATATATATATATATATATATATATATATATATATATATATATATATATATATATATATATATATATATACCCTGAGTTTGAATAATTCATAATGATTATGAAACCATTTTGTTACAGATTAAAGAAGCTCTTCACCAGTACCCTCAGGCTGCCTCTGATATCAACATTGACATGCTGAGCGTGCAAAGATTTTGTGAATTTGCCAAAGTGGAAAAGGAGGTACAGGGTCACATAAGACTTATTTAGCACCTAAAAACTCCTTCCATTGTGCATGCCCAGTCACACCTTACACATAACCCAACATGGTCAAATTCATTGTGTACTAAATTCCCAAGAGGATTACACTCACTTCTTAGTGTCACTGGATGTCATATCTTCTGCATGGAAATTAATTTAACCAAATAACCCCTTTTACCCCAGGCAGCATGGACAGTCACGTACAGACCACCCTTTGACTGGCCCCGGCATGGAGAGATGAAGTTCAGGAACTATGAGTCCGAAGCCTCCTCTAACTGCACGCCAGCTCTCAGAGGAATTAATCTCACTATTTTAAAAGGGGAAAAGGTACTCTGAATTAATTCATTCATTCAATCACTAATAATAAATAATAATCATGAAATAAATAATCATATAAATAAATAATAAAAAATTTATATTTATATGAATTATATTTTTGCATTTATTATTCATTTTTTAAATAATTATAATTTATTGTTGTCATTATTTACATTTCTATAAGAGAGTGTATTAATTGAATTTAAGATGATAATTTAGCTGATAATTCATTTAAATGTATTTATTTTATTTGCATGCTGAACATATCAGTATTTAAATTAGGGATGCAGCAGTGAGCAGTTCAATACTCAGTATCAGTATTGGTCCTATACAGACCTTTTTTGCCAAATCGGTTATCGGTCCAAATGTATTAGTTCAACTTAGTTCATGGAAATTCTTCCCTGTTCTGCGAGCTGTCAGTCATACTTCATCTTCAAACATAAGGTGGGCCTTTGTTTAAAACGACTATTTAGCTGGAGTTTATTAGTAATTCTGAATGGTATGCTACATTACTCGCTATCAGATAAGAAGACTGGAGTAGAGGACATTCACACAGTAACTGGAATTTAAAACAAAAAAAGTTACACAGAAGCAATATTTGCAGTGTATATCAATATATCTTCTCTTTGCTCTCTTTGTTTATATGTGTGTGTGCAGTTTTTTCTCTTTATTTATAATGTCAGTGTCATTAGTGAGATATAGATATTATAAGCTGATCAAGAAAAAAATGGGGTTGGTGTCAGTATCGGCAGATACCCAAGTTTCCGGTATCGATATTTGTATCGTACATAAGAAAGTGGTAACGAGCCATCCCTAATTGAATAACTCAGGCTGATTTTGGTGTGTTTGTGTGTACACAGATTGGAGTTGTAAGCAGGGGGAAAGCAGACGCCGATGGCTTGGTTAGCTGTCTGTTCCGCTCAGTGGAGGCCAGGAGCGGTGCTGTGCTGATTGACGATGTAAACATTGCCCGCATGAGTCTGCATGACCTTCGTAGCCGTCTGCAAATCATTTCTCAGGTTAGACAAACAGTATTCTATTTAAAGTGCATATAAGAGAGTGAGATCAAACTAGCTTGATCCAGCCAGAGCAAAATCGATTAAAGTCTGGAGGGGAAGGAGTGTTGACAGGTAACTATTTTACTGGGTGTGGTTGAAGGAATGCTGTCTAATATTGTATGCAAAACTTGCTTTACCCAGGCTCCACCAGTAACAAGCATTATTCAGTTATTGTATTCTTTAATGAGTTATTGTGTCCCATGTGTTACAGGTTCCTGTACTGTTCTCGGGTCCCCTGAGGGCAAACCTGGACCCATTCGCTCAGCATACTGATGCGCAGGTGTGGCTGGCTTTGGAGCTCTGCCATCTCAAGGAGCATGTTCGACAATTGCCTGCTCAGCTGCTACACCCTGTTCAAAGAACATCCCTCACTTACAGGTGTGTGGGAATCATGGCAAATCTTTGGATGCCTCAGGCCAATTTGTTAATCTTAATGCAGTTTTATAAATGGTTGATGCAGGAATAACAGTAGCGAATTGCAAAGTTATTTAATTTGTTACAAGAGGTCCAATTCCCAAATGTTCTTCATAATCATAACTTACATCTTGTATAAAATGTCAGAAATAATCATTTTAACTAAGTCTTTGAGTTGGCTACCATAATGTTTTGTAAAAGTAAGAAATAATAAAGTGACAAACAGCAGTGAGAAAAGATTCACGGTCTGGCTGGAGCCAATCATGAGTCCAGATCTGGACTGTGGCTCTGCTTTATTGCTTCATGAAACAATATAGTTTTCTCTATGGCAACCTTTATGTACTGGCACAACAAACAAGTGGTTGTTATGGGTTAAATAACTGTTTTGTGTTATGTAAGCTTTGGCCAGAGGAGGCTGCTGTGTTTGGCCAGAGCCCTGCTTGCAAGGGTCAAAATCCTGCTTGTGGAAGAGGCTCTTCCTTGTGTGGACATAGAAACAGAGGGCCTTGTCCGACAGTTGATCCACACGGAGTTCAAAGACTGCACCGTACTGTGGCTCACTCAGAACCCGCTCAATGTCATGCACACTGACAGGTCAGGAGATACAATCCTTTATTTAACATGTGACTCACCCTGTCAATAAATGTCAAGTATTCAAGTAAGGCATTTCTGATATGTTGTTACTCCTTCAGGGTGCTGGTTTTGAATAAGGGACAAGCTGTGAAGTTTGACGCCCCTTCCACTGTCCTCCAGCAGGGGCCGCTGTTCAGTCAATAAGATGAGACATCTTGCCCTTACAGTACATCCAATTATTGTTATCGTTTATTCTTTTATTTTTATTTGTATGTTTATTAAGTCTAAATAAGTTATTCATTTCACATCATACATTAGGTTACCTAAAGCACAGTTTATTGAGATAGAATATACTGACTAATGTTAAATAAGTAACAGGTGGAACACAGACTTTAAAATATTATAGTACATTCTGGGGGTTATTTTAAATGTATTTAAATTATTAATCTTTTTTTCTTTTCTATTTTTTGTAAGGTATTATTTATTTAATTGTTTTTGATAATATAATACTTTACTAATGTTTATTAATAATGTTTTATTAATTTATTACAATATTAGTTTACAGTTTACGCCAGTTTACATTGTTTAAACCTTCGAAATCTGTGCTGTTTAAATAGGACTGTTTTCACTGAATTTTATTGGATGTTTTCTTTCAGCTGATGTCAGATCAGTGTTGATCATTTCTAACAAACTTATATTTTTAACATTTTTGATACTCGTATGTCAGTGTTTTACAATGCAGTACAATATGTATATGAAAATAATAAGATGTAACATCAGGTCTTATTGGTCTTTCCTTCTAAGGGCTGTTTGAGGTTATGGACAGTGGCCGTTTGAGCTGTTTGGTGACATTCTCCTCGTGTCCATTTCCTTTGCAGTTATTGTCAGTTAATTGCACATTAGGTTGCATTAAGGTGCTGTTTTTTCACAACAGTTTTCCACATTGTAACTGTCTCCATATCTTTGACAGTTGTTTCACCAAGAGCCTAGTTTAGCATTAGGTTTTAGATTAGTTTTTTTTTTTTATAGCATATACCAACCTGTACAGAAATTTCCTGAATAAAATCCAAAAATGCAATATATATTTGATGTGGTTGTTTTGTCCCCTGTATTGAGTATTTCATATTTTAATAGCCACTGTTGTCTTGATCTAAATCTCTTCCGATTCCTCTGCATGACATTTACATTTAATCATTTAGCAGGCGCTTTTATCCAAAGTGACTTACAAATGAGGAGAGCAATAGAAGCAATCAAGCCAACAATAGGGCAACAATATGCAAGTGCTGTGACTAGTTTCAATTAGTCTAGCACAGTACACATAGCAATAGATCTATAGATTAGTAAGGGTCAAGTGTTGACGAAAAAGATGCATCTTTAGCCATTTCATGAAAATCAGCTCGGGTTGAGTTAGGCAGGTCATTCCACCAGCTTGGAAAAGTCCAGGTAAAAGTCTGTTAAAGAAAAAAGAAAAAAGTAATTTTTGGTTCTAGAGGTAAAAATAGAACATCCAAAAGTCAGTTATTTCCTCAGCAGCAACTGCAAACTACATGCACTTGTGAAAAATTGGTTGCAACACACCATTCATTTCACTTATAAATAATCCCACTCAACAGCTTCCACCCTCCATCTGAACTCCTCTTCAGATAGCAGATTTTGACAGTGAATTTGTGAGCAGCATTGCAGATATGAGGGTGGCTATTGCGGTCTTGTGTCTGATGTGGCTGTCCTCTTGTGAGAGCCGCAGGCTGGGGCGTTGTGATGTTGTCCGTATCTTCAAGGAAGAGGGACTTGATGGCTTTGAGGGATTCTCTCTTGGCAATTGTGGGTACTTGTTTCTTATTTGCATTATCACTGACCTGCAATGTTTGGCATATCTGATTGTATTAGATGTTTACTGAGGATTTTTAGTGGATCCAGCTATTAAAAAAACTGCTATAATATTTTGTATTACTTTAGACTATATATTGTTTTACTTCATAATATATTGTATTACTCTGATTTGAACCTTTCACTTGATTTCAACAGATGTGTGCACGGCCTACTGGGAAAGCAGGTTTAAGACCCACAGAGTGCGTACGGCTGATACCGGGAAAGACTATGGAATCTTCCAGATAAACAGTTTCAAATGGTGTGATGATGGCACTCCAGGTGGAAAGAACCAGTGCAACATGCCCTGTTCAGGTACTTTTATTTTCTTTAAATTGATTCCATAATACCAAAAACATATTGAATACAATCAGTTAAAGTAGATTACTTATAATTTTGTAAAACATACAGTGGGATCTGGAAGTCTAAATAGGGAATTCAAAATTTTATTTATAACTTTAGAGGAGAAAAAAAAAAAGCTATGAATATTTATGTTTTCAGATGTTCTTCTTGTATTAAATATTGTTAATGTATTGTTAATCTTTCAATATAACTTGAAATGTTAAGGGGCGGTCACATTTACTGTTGTTCATTTTTCACAGATGAAATCATGTCATTTTAATAGGAATTTAGAGAGACGTCACACAGATTTCTCGCTTTCACCAACAGAAAGCTGTTTGGTTTGAAAGTGACTTCTGCATGAGCTGTGCTTCATAAACCGCTACACTATTGATGAGATGGGTTTTTTGCCCGTGAGACTTCGTTAAGGTGATTAGACAAAATCTTGCAGGCAAAGATTGTCCTTTATCAATAGTGTAGTGATACATTATGCACTGCTTACTCAAAGATCATTTCCAAACTTAGCAGCTTTAAATTAGTAAAGTTTAATAAACTTGCATTAATTTTGACCCCAATGTATCTGTTTTAAAAGTTTGCTATAACATTTTGTATATAAATGTTCCCCATCTGCTAGATTTGCTTAAGGATGACCTGAAAACTTCAGTTGAATGTGCAAAGCTCATTGTGAAAACCGAAGGACTGAAATCATGGCAAGTATTCATTGCAAACATCCTTGGGCACAACTGACAGAGCTTTTTTGTCACATTTGCTTGTTCCTTTAGAGATTTGGCCTCAACCTCTGCCTATCATTGCATCGTATCTAAGTGTATTGATCTGTCACGCATGTGCGTTTTTGAAATAATGGTTATGTTGATCTTTGTGTTTGCAGGGACACCTGGGAAAGTTACTGTAATGGCCGTAAGATGGAACGCTGGGTGAAAGGTTGCGAACAGCACTAATAGGCTTTGATTGCCTGCGGGATCTTTAATTACCTATAATGATTTTTGCTAATGCAGTTTAAACTCTTGGTTGATGTGACTTTTAAAAAAAACATTGTCATCATTAATATTTGTATCTTGAGATGTATATTAAAGCATCTTCCCAAATTGTAAAGTTGTGCTTGCGGTGCTTTTCCATCTCACTTTTGGCTCAAGCTGATGCAGCAGAAAATTGTGACCGATGGCTTGTTTGATAGTAGTGGTGGGCTTTTATTTAAATTGCTTTTATTAAAAATGGAATAATCTGTCACTGAAGACCCATATTGATTTACCAGTACTCTGAATATTGAACATGTCCATCTTAATGTCTGTGCTGACGTCTCTTACATCCAATTTCAGGTGAATTAAATAAAACCATATGAACCATCATCACAAACATGTAAAACCCCACCTGAGTGCAATTGCACACACTGATTATCATTGCCAAACCCCATTGATTAGTGTTTGTCATTACTGATTAGTGTTAGTAATGTCTTCCAACATTTAGATTTCAAGCTTGCAGGATGCACTGTAAAAAATGGTTTTACAAAGACTAAGAGTAAGAGTTTACTAAAAAATACTATTTCAGTCATTATTTCCAAGTGATTGTATCAAAATAAATCCTATACACCAAATCTTTTTCAGTGGGATGAGGGCGAACCTCCGTATTTCCATCATAAACTAACCATATTCCAGTTCTAATAGAGCGATGTGAAGAGCTGTTTGGATCTTGGTCGTGTGGACAATGAGATGCTTGTGTTTTGGATCTCTAATAGGCTAAAATCACCCCCCTCTCCAGATGGGAAAGGGTTTGTTTCTTTAATTCTACCCTGTGTCTCCAGAGTAGTGATTACAGTCATATCTATAATTACCAGATCCTGAGTGTGTGACGTGAGTTCTCCTGTCGAAGCATAGGACTGATTAGTTTAATTGGCTCCGTAATTAGCAGTGTGCTTTAAAGTCTATGCTGTCACTAATTGCAGACCAGGGTAAATCGCATACAAAGTACCACATCTTTTCGGTGTTAATGCGGTCCTGTTCATTTGTCTTATGTCTGGCTCTAACTCTGCCTGCCAGCTGGACCCCCTGAAAGCTTTCTGATCTCCGTGTCTATTTAAATTCATGGCCACGACTGTGTTTCTCTAAAACAAATACAAATGGTGCAATTGCCAGTAGTAATCTGTACATATTCAGCTTTGATCTGTGTATCCAAGACATTTTTTTTGCAAAATAAACTTTTTCTTGAGTGTCTGAGGAGGAGAGATAAGGATGTGAATTCTTTGAATGCGATTACAAGATATTGCTGTTCATATTTAATATCTGCTTATCACAAGAGTTGTTTATCGATAAGAACCTATACAGTTTTTTTAATCTGTGATAAATCACAAAACATAATACAGATTTCGAGTAACTCAGATGTCTAGTAACTCAAAAGACCATTTTAGAGACATAAAAACATACTAAAACATCTTCACAATTAAATATTTTTAATCCGTTTGTACACGTCCAATTTCTGTCTCAAAAATATAAAAAAGTATTAACGGCACATTTTAAATCCAAACACACAATAGTACCCACACTCACAGAAACACATCTTCCTGTACAACCAGACGTCTAACTGACTAACTTCGATATCTGATACAATATCACTATGATGCAAACCAGTTTAATACTTTTTAGCGTTGATATTTTCCATATGCAGTATTGTAAAAGGTAATGATAAAATATTCACATGCAAAAAAAACTGCATATACAACATATATGCCTTTGTAATTGCATCATACAAAAAAATATGTACATTTCTGATTAATCTTTTTTTTTTATAACAATGTCCTATAAGCTTCAGCGCAAAACAGTCACTATTTAAGCCATTCGTTCCAGTAATTGAAGGAATGATTGTGTGTTTTAAAATAAATCTTTTGCTATAAATGATCAGTTGTATGCAAGTAATTATACATGATATTGTGGCGTCATAGGCAATGTATAAGAAATAATTAAATAGGCCTCTCATTTCTTGAATGAGACACAAAGTACTCCAATTCTTCAAAAACCTTTTGAAGCAGGCTTTTTATGCTCTTTAAGTGATTAATTTCTTTACTGTGTCACTCGCTTCAGTTTGTGTGACACTATTCACTGTTAGAAGGAACTCTTAATTCCTCTTTTTATGTGGTTCCCACTTGTATTTGCTTTAATTACAGTAATTTAATTGCTCACTGTGTTTGGTGCCAATTAGTATTCACCCTCCCTAAGCAGCCCTCAGGTCAGACTATCTGACATGAAACATGAAATGGAGAAGGAGGTCATGGAAGTGAACAGGAAACTCAGAATCACAGATTTGATTGGTTGTGAGCGGCTGAGAGCAGCTCTAAGCACAACATTTGTACAGAAATGTGATACGTGTGTAATTGTTCTTCTGGTGCTGCACATTTTAGCTTGTTTTATTAAATTACACACTAAACTAACAATCGGACAAGCGTGTTGCTGACCAAGCAACATAGATGACAAAGACAGAAACCGGAAGCTGCTTGAATCGTGGAGTTGGTTCTTTAAACCTCCATGCCACTGTCTACCTTTGGCGTCTTGGAGATCCAGAGAGTTGATTGGTTAATGCTTGTTTTGGTCCGTGGTTTACTGTTAAGAAAATATAAAATTATGTATACAATTATACAGTATTTATATACTGTATAATAGGTTTGGGTCATTGACAAATAAAGCTTTTCAAAACTGATGTAATGCATATTTTTGAGTCATGAACAATGTGTTTAAACAAGTTTCAGTTGTTAAATAACATTTCGAAGTGTTTAAATTAATTTTTGACATGTTTTTGTCAGGCGGTACAACCAAATAGTTGTATGTATATATATATTGTAGTTGTACCACCTGACATGGAAAGTGTACCAACCCACCCATACTTGAAATTAACAGTTTTTACCAGTATTTCAGAGAGATCTACAAACAAGGATCAGGGGGGTATTCCAGAAAGCAAGGTTAACTTATCGTCACATATACCTTGAACTCCCAGTTGATTAACCCAAACCTTGCTTACTCGAGGTATGCTGGTTCCAAAAATGCATCCGTGAGTAAGTTCAGACAACTCAGAGTATGTTCACGGTTAACTCACAAGACATTCTCAACAGAGTGATAAAACGACGAGTCACCATGGAAACAGACGCTAAGAAAAAGCGCGCCATTCTACTTCCTTCCTTCCTACTTCTTCTTTTGATTAATGGCGATATACATAACCTACTTAGTGCACATCGCCACCTATTTGGTGGTTGTGAAATCATTTTTTAAATCTTTTAATTTAATAAGTAAGCTTTATTCACTGAAAATAAGGATTGTATTGTTTGTTTGATGCTAATTAATTGAAAGCAGATCCATGTGTGAGATGACAAATAAATAATATCTACAGTACTGTGCAAAAGTCTTAGGCACGTTGGTATTTTCACACGAAAATCTTTTTTAAGCCAGTTATATCTTTTACTGTAGTGTGTCAGTAGGAAATATCAGTTTACATTTCCAAAAAGTCATTTTGCAATTAATTGTAATAATCAAGTGAGATTTTTTTTTTTTTTCGTTTATGCACAAGAAGTCTGACAGCAGCCGGTATGATCTGATCTCACCATCATCGAGTCTGTCTGTGATTACATGAAGAAACAGAAAAAACTAAGATGGACTAAATCCAGAAGAACTGTGGCAACGTCTCCAAGACACTTAAAGAAACCTTCGTGCAAAACTACATGAATAGGTGTAGGAATAGATGCAGGTGACAAAGGCCGTTTTAAACGCAAAGGGTGGTCACCCCAAATATCGATTTGATTTAGTTAATAGAAGTTCATTCATAAATAAAAGCTAATTTATGTTATTATTTTTGACAGCATTCTCACTTCAAAGCATTCTGACAAGTGCCTACACTTTTCACAGTACTGTAGTTTTGCAGGTAGGTTTCCTCAAGTGTCTGGGAGACGTTGCCTTAGTTTTTCTGGATTTAGTCTGTCTCAGTTTTTTCTGTTTCTTCATGTAATCACAGACAGACTCGATGATGGTGAGATCAGATCATACCGGCTGTTATCCGACTTCTTGTGCATAAAAAAATAAATAAAAAAGATTATTACAATTAATTGCAAAATTTATGTTTGGAAATGTAAACTGATATTTCCTACTGACACACTACAGTAAAAGATATAAATAACTGGCTTAAAAACATTTTTTGTGTGAAAATACCAACGTGCCTAAGACTTTTGCACAGTACTGTATATTTGAACTGAATTAACATTTAAACATTACCTTGTTATAATAGTGCTTTAGAATGAATATATAATATTGTATATTATATAACTGTAACTATATAACACATTTAGTTATATTAATATAACTATATTAATTATATAACACGCAATTGAATACTAACCCTGGAACATGTTCAGATAGTAAGTTGCTATGGCTACTTACATACCCTGAAAGTTACCTTACTTGGGTTTGTCTATACAATCCAATCCAATATTGTCCATATATACAATCCCACTGACTTTTATTGCATGGATAAAAACCGTTCAACCATTCTTCACAATATCTTCTTCTGTGTTACACAGAAGAAATGCATGCAGTTATGGAAGGATATGAAGGTAAAAAAATAATGACAGAACTTTCAGTTTATTAATGAAATATCTATGTAAGATATTAATATGCACCCTTAAATAAACCCATAATCTGTTAATATATACTGTTATACTGTAATTTATTAATATAAACACAGAAGTAAATATGGATGGCTTTTGTGTGCATTGTGAAACTTCCCCACTTAAATCTCTCCCTTTGTTTTTTTTATTTTCATAATTTGTTGCTGAGTTTTACTCGCAAAGCTTTATAGCACAATGCACGGAAGACATTTAAAGGTATACGCAATGAGCAGACCGAAGCAAAGCAGCTGTTATGTGACTCCTCCTGGTTTAATGCTCCAAGATGGTTTTTAATCACGAGAACAAGTGGCAAACATCGTAAAACAGAGAAGCATCATCTTCTAAGGAGTTAAGACATTTATCCAAAAGCTTTGAACTCGCTCCAGGAAGCCTTTTACTGAATAGAGCGCACTCAGTCATTGCCAGTGATTAAATGCATTGTCTGAGGATCCCCCGTCTGCCCCAGTGATCGGAAATATGTTAAAAAGACATCACTCTGTGGGAGCGTCAGCGTATAAACATAATAAATTACACAAATAAGCCACTATATAATGTCTTGCCAAGCATGGGCCGAGGGTTAAAGGGAGATGAACTGTTTTTCATGCTCTTTGTTGAGGGGCGGGAGCAGAAGACAGGAACGGCTTGCTTCAGCAGTTCTGTAGAGCATTCCCTGCCGATTTGGATATTGATGGGAATAGAAGTCGAGTTGGACTCTGTCTCCAATGCAGTGTGATGTAATGCGGCAGGAAAACCCCTCCCCCTTCAAATATGCCAAATGCATGCTATAATGAGTATGTTGATGATGATTAGTATGGGCTAAGCTGTTGTAAACAGAAGAATCTAATTAATCACAGTAAAATCTCTGAGTTAGTGAGAAAAATGGAGGATGGTGTCAGATTTTGGCTAGTGAGCAGAAAACCTGATTAATCAAGATGCAAAGGCTGTTATTGTCAAAAGATGCTGGTAAGATACTGACTTCCTGATGTGTCGCAGTATTTGGATGATACTGTGCATAATAGGACAGCGCATTAGCATTAGTCTGACAGCGTTTACAATGATTTGATTTTAATGGCTCACCTCTTGCTCAACATCTGGAAACAGCACGTCCCTGAAGCCACCAGGATCAGCAAGAGAAGAGGGATGGTTGGAATAATCACGTAGATTAGCAGCATACCTAGGAATGAAAAAAAAAAACACATTTTGACTTACATACAGGCTTTTTTTGTTTTTTTTTGTTGAAGGAACAATTTTAGGTTCAGTACAAGTGAGACTTGATGAACAGCACTTGTAGCTTAATGTTGATTAGTTAAATATTATTTTATACTTGAAGTGAATGGGTCCAATTTTTAGAAGATTTAAAAAGCAAAAAGGTAAAGTTTGTAAGAGTCACACTACCAATCAAACATTTGGGTTCGGTAAGATTTTTAAAAATGTTTTTTAAATCACTCACTATGAAGGCTGCCTTTATATAATATTATTACAATTTAAAATAAAAGGGGTGAATTTTAAAGGGGTGGTTGATTATGATTTTACTTTGTTTCACTTTAGTTAGTGTGTAATGTTGCTGTTTGAGCATAAACAATATCTGCAAAGTTACGACACTCAAAGTTCAAAGCAAACGGAGATATTTTCTTTTAAAGAAATAGCTTTTTAAGGACTACAACAAACGGCTGGTAGGGACTACACAAGCTTCCTCCCAGGTTCGTGACATCACTTACCCTGAAATTTACATAAACCCTGCCCCCAGGAACACGCAACAAAGGGGGTGAGATTATCATGACAGAATATGCTAATCAATGACTTGAAGATAGCTAACTCCACATCAAATACATAAATTCATCAACTAACCACTCAGAAACGTCCTGTTGCATTCTACATGTTGTCACTTCTTCCTGAGTCTCTTCATCATTGTCCAACTCCGGTTTGAACATAAAAGGCTGAACAGTTTCATTGCCTGTCTGCATGAGGTAATCAGAGCTGCTAACTGGAGTTCTTGAAGCTCTGCACTGTGAGCAGCAGCTCATTTGCATTTAAAGGGACACACAAAAATGGCACATTTTTGCTCACCCTCAAAAAGTGACAATTTTAACATGCTATAAAAAATTATCTGTGGGGTATTTTGAGCTAAAACTTCACATACACACTCTGGGGACATCAGAGACTTATTTTACATCTTGTATAAAGGGGCAATCAACCACCCCTTTAATATATTTTTAAATGTTTTATTCCTTGTGATGGCAAAGCTGAATTTTCAGCATTATTCCCTCAGAAATCATTCTAATTTGCTGATTTGGTGCTCAAGAAAAATTTCTTGTTATTATCAATGTCAAAAACAGTTGTGCTGCTTAATATTTTTGTGAGAATCGTACTTTTACTGATACTTTTCAGGATTCTTTAATTAATAAAAAGTAACAAATAAAAAACAGCATTTATTTGAAATCTAAATCTTTTGTAACATAAACATCTTTAATGTCACTTTTCTTCAATGTAATGTATCCATGTTAAATAAAATAACTTTGTAAACTAAAATAACTGTTTACTTACCCCAAACTTTTGAACAGTAGAGTAAATTAATTATTTTCTTAAAACGTGTGTATTATTTGATCTATAAAGCTATTTAAATATAAAAGTTTTAGGTTTTCATGGCATTCTGTTGTATGGCAAAGTTTTAACAGTGGATATAACTTTAGAAAAGATTAGTAACAATTTTCACACTAAAATCATGGTAAAATGCTTAGTTTTACATCTTCTATTGAAACTTGAGAAATTGACATTGGCCCCATTAACTTCCATTGTAAGTTCTTCATTGTAATTGACTGATTTCTTTTTAAAGAAAGGAAATAGTAATCAACATTAGACCACAAATTCTGTTGATTAAGCTTAACTTGTACTGAACACAAAATATTATTTTCAGAATTGTAAATCTAATGTTACTTGAGGGCCCTGGCATTATAAGTTGAGGGCTCTCATCCTGTTTGACGGGAGGTGTTCTCCTTTCCTCTTGTTCTTCTGTGGAAAGATCTGGAGGGGACATTAACAGATTAGTGTCAACGCATCTGTAAATCTTTGTCAAATGATGACGGATTTGACACCTGGCTGCTTACCAACATCATGCCCTCCAGGCCTGTCGCTCTGCTCTTTTACCAGGTAGCTTTCTGCTCAGAACAACATAACAAACATAGTAAAGCTGTTTATCGGGTCACTTTTGACAGTAATCTCAAAAAGTTCACAGTGCAAATCACCAAGTACCTGGTTCATACTTGCAGATAAAATTGTGCTTCATATTGCACCTGTCATCGTTCCACTGGTAGAGATACGGCCCACCAGGCCCAGCAAGAGCAGTAGGCTGGTGATACATGACCACACAAGCTTCTCCTCCACAGGATGGTTCATCAGCATACCAGTTTCTGTAGAACACAAGTCCTAATGTTTGACCGTTTTTTATCCATAATCCTGATCCATAACTCTGATTTGAACAGGCCCCAAATCAGTCACATCTTACCTGAACTGTGAGACACTTCCATCAGTCCACCTATACAGGTTGGGGCATGAGGCGAAGCTGCCAGGCTCCTGTGCGTTCTCACCCTCCACGCGAGTCAGGCCAATCCAGAAGTCTCCGTCTGTGATGCCCGACCCACTTGCAGCACTAGTGGAAGTGGAGATGCTGAGTTCCCGCAGTAGATGTTCAATGTGCTTTTGCTCTGCCGTGTTCTCAATGCTCAGCAATGAACCGCCGTCCATTTCACATGCCTCCAGAGCCTCCGAGAACGCAACACGACTTGTCACGTCCCTGAAGTAAGCGATCTTATAGCAAGGGTGCTCAGGACTGCCTTGACACACTGTCTGGCCTGAAGAGACAAAATTCATGCTGTATTCTTAGAGATGTCTTGTTCTGCATGACATTCCAGATAGATAGATAGATAGATAGATAGATACAGAAAAAAGCATATAGCATTATAGAAAACACTTAGGATACACTGATGGGCCCAGCAAAGAGAACTGTGATTAATACACAGACTGTTAAAATTCTAATAATAACATTAGCTCCCTGCCCGGGAGGTACTTTAAATAATTGCTTGGTCCAGATCTGCTATATCATCAATTTGAGCCCAGTAATAGGGCCGGGTTTAACTGGGGGGAAACTAGACTCAGCATTTTTCCCAACCAGCTTCCTTAGCTTTCTTCCTCAATTCCTGTCTCTGTATGGGACAGTTTTCCTCCTTCTAGCATGGAATGTTCTTGCAGTTCTGCCACCTTTGTTTAACCCTGAAACATTTTTATTTTCATAATCATCTAGTATTTTCATCCCATCTCTTCATCAAGAGAGAGAGGTTTCAAAAAGTCTGAGACAAGCTTCAAGAATAATCTTTAAGACAAATAATCTTTGGGCAAGAGAACAATATGAGCTGATCTGTTCGATTTTATAATAAACTAATTATTTAAAAAAAAAAAAAAAAGTAGTAGAGGTGAGTAAGAATGTACAGTTAAAAACATATTTTAAAATATGGCTTTTTTTAATTTTGTGACAACCTCTAAGGAGAGTTTATTCCACATCTAACGGTTATTTATGATTGCCACACCAAAAATCAGTTTAAGAAATGGACACTGGATTGGTGTGACAATGGGTCTAAAGAGACAGCTCATCCAAAATGAAAATCTTGTGATCATTTACTCGATATCATGTTGTTCCAAACCTATATGTCTTTCTTTATTTTGTGGAGATGAATGGAGCTTCAGTCACCATTCATTTTCTTTGCGTCATTTTTCTTATACAGTGAAAGTGAATGGTGACTGAGGCTGCCATTCTACCTAACTTCTCCTTTCTGCCTAACAAAGAAAGTCATACAGGTTTGGAACAACATGAGGATGATTAAATTATGACATTTTTCGCTTTTGGCTGAACTATTCCTTTAAACGTAAATACATTTTTTTTTAACAGTTTTTTAACTTTGAGCATAATTTTACCACAAAAAAAATAAAAAATAAAAATAAAATATATATATATTTACCACAATATATATATATATATATATATATATATATATATATATATATATATATATATATATATATATATATATATATTGATACAATTGTCCTCACTGACTGAAATTCTGTAAATTAATTAGATGAATGAAAATAGCTTTATACTAAATAAATTTTAACTTACCGCTCACAACTCTCGCGCCATGGCTGCACGAGATCAGGAAAGTCAAAGCACAAAGGATTCCGAGTTCCGCGCGCATCCTCGCGTCTTTCACTTGAGTAGATGGAGTGAACTTCACACAGACTTGTTCCAGTCAGGCGCCTTTTTAACGTTTATTGGCAGAGTCTCTTCTTCATAGTGTTCAAAGGCATGATTTCCACTGAGCAGGGCTGACACTTTGCAGAGCGCGTCTGAATTCTGGAAAGGGAGATAGATAGTGACTCGCGCCTCCACTCGCCAGCGCGCTGCTGCTCCACTTCAAAAATGATGACTCCCTTGCGCGTGGCTGGCTGGGCTGTACTAGAGGTAATCGAACAGGGCGCAGATGTTCATCACCTTCTTTATTAAGCGCAACACTCGTCTCGGGGTCGACAGACGTTCTCCGGTTATAAGGTGGACGATGGGGAAGGTCACAAACAGTTTTAGTGTATAAAAATTATTTAGCAGCATTGGGTCAATGGTTAAGGTAAAAACTCCCTTGAATACTATGCATTCAATTTAGAGAACCAATAAGACACAACCCAATTATTATATATGTGATGTATTTATTGATGATATCTTGTAGACCTGTGTGTCAAATTTGTGAGTAGGCTGTAATACTATCATGATGTACTATACACAGATGTGTTTGTGTCAGTTTCAGTTATTACCCATGCTATAGGTGGGCAAACTTTAAGCCATTTTTGACAAGTACCAATTTTAAATTATTTTAATCTTATTTGTTTCTGTTTATAGGTTTAACAAGGCAAATTCAACTGAAATCCTTCCAACCCTCGGTTGTCTCAAGAGGTCCTGATGTAAGGTTTGATGTGGTTTTTGAGGGCTGGATGGACAACTCTCATAACAGAACCACAATTATTCAAGTGAAGGTAATTTCATGATAATGCAAATTCAGCTGGTCACTTTATGGTCACATCCACTTTGCATTGAGTCTTGATCACCCTGTTGGGGTTTATTTTGCAATAATGACCACCTGATTGTACTTTATATGGCTTATTGCTCTTCTGTTTACCAAATAAATAAAAAAAAGACATACAATATTGATTTGAAATTGTTTTATTATGTGAGAAGAAAAAGTGTGCAATAGATGGCTTGGAACTATTGGAAAATTACAATATACAAAAATATTTCACCACAGAGTGCTGCAACTGACCAGTCAGAATCAAGTATTCCTGCTTATTTAATTATAAAGTACTATAAAATAATAAATTCTTTTTTAGAAACAAAAAGTCAATGAGGATTGACAGCAAATAAACGGATATAGGCTATTTCCTGTCAGACCTCCCATTAAGAAAACGATTTCTCCTCATTTGACACCCTTCATCTCAGTTATTCATCTCTCTTTACTTTTAAAAAGTTGTTTTCCTCATAGAGAATCACATGGTTTCCCTGACTGCCTCTTCATGGTTCCGAGGGAGGGTTTTCATATTCTTCTCAAACACGTTTCGCTGTATGATAACTAATTATGTTGTCAAAGCAAGACGTCAGCTCTGTGTGCGGATTGATCTGTTCATCCTGCAGCGTGGAGCCTTGCCGATCCGAAGGCTGTTAACTGAGCTGTAATATGCATCGACGCAAAAATGCTATTACTTAATTTGCTGTTCCCTATCGATTACTTATTTCCCACTGAAAATGCCATTCTGCTCTACCAGGGTTCGATAACGACACCGAGATATTCTGTGACACATTATCAATAAAAAAGCAGCTCTGTTATTACTAGGACCATAGTCAGCGAAGGTATTAAGGAGATCTGGCAGGAAGCACCGGCAGCAGAGAAGAGAAAAGAAATGTCAGGCAATCACGAAAAACGAGGAAGCTGAGTGCACTACCGGCCAGCTTGCAAAAAGAGCGTCTTAACTGGGCCAGAGGAATTGGGTAGTGCTGATTTCGCAAGGCCAGACAAAGGGCCCAGTCTGCAAGCTCTGCCAGAACATCACATAACTCTCATCGTCTGCTTCTCACTGTTTCTCCCCCTCTCTGTCTTGTCTTCTTTTCAGATCAAGCATCGAAGTCACACTGAGTTCATTCTATCAGTGTGCTTAATTGCTGAGAAGTAATCAGTGGCATCAGGTTTAGGGCATGCACTGTTCACATTAAAGGAATGAACTGTGCTTTCCAGCAAAAGGAGGTGGATCCAATGGGATCTAATGTTATTGCTTTGTGTTGACAAATGCTGCAACCCTTTTTAAGAGATTGGCTTTAAATGTATTCAAATTTTTTTGACACTTTTACCATTCGGAGTCCCCAGTCTGAGACAATTTTTAAGATGGTGCTGAGCTGGAACTCTATTGTAAATCTGACAAGCAGGCAAATGCTTCAATAGAACACTTGTACTGTTCATCTGTGCCACCTTAGGATGCCCTGACCTATGAACTTTGACCCCCATGAACATATTTTCTCATTAGCATGTACTCTTTATTGTCAATTTATGTGTCAATGGGTTATTAAGTCTCGGAGCGTATTTGGTTCCACTGAGCATTACTGTACCTAATTAAAAGCTTGATTTTAATTGAATTAATAATCCTATGAGGGGATTATTTCTGAGCAATCATAAAATGTAGATTGCTTTAGTGTCTTAAAAAAGAAAAATCCATTGATGACTGGTATAGACTTATTTCATCACCTTTCCTTCCAGGATCCCCTCAAATGGAGGTCTCTAAAGAGGACATGAGGGAAAATTGGAGCTGTGAAAAATTACATGCAGGGTAAAAGACACCGTCCCGTCATGGCTCACCCCACTACGGATGTATGATGGGCCCCTCAAGCCTTCTGGGTAAATGAGAATGAGCTCTTTGCTGATTGGATTAAATTGTACGGTTTGGAGATGTGAGATTAAAGGGAGCATTGAAGAGAGGGAGTGCCTGGGATCCATTTAAGAGTCTCTGTGTTCAGATCTATCTATATGTGCTTTCATCTCCAATAACTCACATATCCAACTCAACTGATAATTGACCCGTATCATCTTTTGCCATAATTCACTTCTGGGATATTGTAAGTGTGAGTTTGGCTTGCCTTGCATAAGTATTAGTGCTCTATTATGAACATTTCACATGAGTTGATTGGGATTGATCAGTGGTCCATACCACTGCACAAGCCAATTAATGGCTGTCTCCTAGGGAGAGTCTGGTTGGCCGAGCCGCAATAGATGTAAATGCAATTGATTGACTGTAAGAGTTAGTCTAAGTGATTTGGCCCTGTAAATCGGGCAAACAGAGTGTGGGCTACATCTGAGAGGAGTCTTTCACATCCGTCACAAGAAATTGCTTCTGTTTTTCCATCTTCTAGGGTGTTTGTGTGCAAATTGAGGAGAAAACCAGAGTAGGAAGGGTATAAGAAAAGTGTAAGTGCTGTAAAATCAGCCAGGGGAAAGTACTTCTTTAACAAGCAAATCTCTTTACGACCCCCCTAAGACCCGAATGGACCATGCTGCAATCTCATTCTGCTCTCCCTCATCACTTAGAGAGGTCATTGACTTCCCCTACAGCCTCCCTGTCCCAAAAGGCATTGGCTCTGTGGGCTGACATCAGCTGGTGACTGGATGCTCGTACCGGAATTAATGAAATCAGTAATTACTGGATGAGCGGGAGGGGCAGCATGTCTGTAGACAGAAAACATGCTAAACAAAACATTTCAAAAGTTTGGGATTGGTAAGATTTTTAAAATGTTTTGAAAAAACTAACTAAAAATCAATTCCAAAGGCTGCATTTATTTAATTAAAAATACATGTACAGTAAAATCAGTAATATTGTGAAATATATTATTTCCATTTAAAATAAAGATAACGGTGGGTAACGGGTAATGGTTTTTCAAGGGTAACGGTGGAAGTAAGTGGAAGGCAGTGGAAGTAAATGGGTCCAATTTTTAGAAGATTTAAAAAGCAAAAAGGTAAAGTTTGTAAGAGTCACACTACCAATCAAAAGTTTGGGTTCGGTAAGATTCCTGTGATGGCAAAGCTGAATTTTCAGCAGCCATTACTCTAGTCTTCAGTGTCACATGATCCTTCAGAAATCATTCTAATATGGTTTTTGTTGCTCAAAAAACATTTCTTGTTATTATCACTGCTTCACATTTTTGTGGAAACAGTATACATTTTTTCAGGATTCTTTATATAGAATAGAAAGTTCAAAAGAACAGCATTTATTTGTAATAGAAATCTTTTGTAACATGGTAAATGTCTTTGCTTTACAGTGTCCTTATTACACGTTACATGTAGTTACTATAGTGATAACTATGGTAGCACTTTATTTTACAGTCCTGTTCCCCATGTACATACTATGTATTTTTTTTTTTATAGTTGTTACAATAACTGGGTAATAACTAGGTATACCAACCCTGAACCTACCCCTGAACCTATCCCTAAACCTAACCGTAACCCATGTAGTTATATTAACCAGTAATTTCTTAGGTAAGTACACTGTTAGTACACAAATAAAGTGCAACCATAACTATAAATTGTGCATAAATACATGCAACTAACCTTAAACCTAAACTAACCCTATAGTAAGTACATGTTGTTAATTATTATTACTCTGTACTTAAGTGTATAATTACACTGTAACACGACACCTTAAAATAAAGCGTAATTAAAAAAATCTTCCTGACAAACTTTTGAATGGTAGTTTACGTCATGTTAAAATGATTTCTCATCCTCATTTTTAATAACAGATACAGTAAGGTAAAACTGCTGTTCAGAGAGGTAGTTTTCCCTCTGTTTTATTTCCTAATTTAACTGAGAGATTTGAGATAAAATTAAAGACCTACTGTATGGTAGCATGGGCGAATGACTTCTGTTAGGACCAAGAACAGGGGTGTATTTGCCCCTAAATTGCCCTATTTCCACAAATGGACTCTTATTGATTCTAAGAATGCATCCCCTCAAAACAGATAATATGTTACTGCCATTTGCCTCCTCTAGTCACCACTTAAGTATAATTACCCAGAAGTCAATACGGCTGCCAGGCTGCTGCCACAGTTAACCTCTGAGTCACCAGGCACAAGCCTCCCGCTCAAATGTCCTCTCAGCCTGGCAGAATGACAGGGTTCTGGGTTTTTAATTAAACTATTGTCTTGTCAATTAATAAAAATGTTCTCGGTGCTTAATGAGCTCAAGGCATCTTAAAGACAGGCTTTGGTCAGCTGTAGATGAGGCCACAGGGGAACTGCATTAACTACAGATAGTTGCAGTTTAGCTGTAGATAAAGCAACTTGAATTACTGTAGCATCTAATTTATACCCTTTATGGCCCATGCTTTAATTAGTCGTGGCAATATCTGGCTAAATATATCTTAATCTGAGCATATTTGAAGTAATGTGATATTCCCAGTCTATTTAAACTGCAGGTTTAAAGCATTGCATTTTTGTTTGGTTTAATATTTTTCTGTTGCCATGATGAAGGTTCTTTAATAATAATATAATATTCAAGTATAAACAAAATACATATCACACATATGCCTTTGTGTGAACCTATTTTTGTTAAGCACTGAGTGACTTTAAAAAGCAAAATGTGTTCTATTCAGTATATTGAGGTCTGTCTGATTTGCTGATTATATTTGTGATTACTATTTTAGGAACATATAAACCCTTGATTATACTAACCACCACAATACATGCTCTGAATACACTGCCATATTGCAGGCAGCATTTAAGAAAATCAATTCACAGTTATGAATTGGCCATGTCATAATCTCTCCAGGAGATAATGCATTTTCCAGCACTGGCGGTTGATTTATACAGCAGATGACAAGCCATCCATGAAATATGTAACCCCCTTCAGCTAACGGACTACTACAACCAGCACCATGATCAAACTGAGCTTGTGCCAAAAACCAGAAAGACATTAGGCTAAAGATGAATTTGTCATACAAGTTATGCCCTTATGCACTATATTGGTTTCTGTTTTAATCAGCAGAGTTAATTAAAACTGTTTAGATTTTATTACAGAATTAAATTGCATTTCTATAATGGATCGACATAAGCATCACTCCATGACAAGATTTATAATCACGGTGGCTGACTATTTCACCTTTGTCTGGAAATACACATCAAATCTTTATAGAACACATTCCCCCTCCCTCCAAACACACAGATGAGTGGTTCATCACAATTATTTTATCCATGTCAATATTGTGTATGTGTTTCTGCTTAGCACACCCTTAAGCAATGCAACACTGCAATCAGGCTTCTTTCCTTTAGCCAGTGGGACTAATGAGTCTAATTGATGACCTCTAGTATTTCTACATTAAATAATTAGGAATACTGCACTGGGCCTATTAATCTTTGCCGAATAGGCAGAATGCCTGACCAACCATCACTCTTGATTACTGACCAAAAAAAAAAATCTTAATTAGGATTGATTTTCTTTCTGTTTTATACACCACTTATTTTGCTTCACAGTAAACATCAGCTGCACTTTGATAAAGTGATTAAGGGAAGTACACATATTTTGTTGTTTTACTGCACTTCTCAGTCTTATTAGTGCTGAGAGTATAGGTCGAGGTATTGGTATTATTTCCCCGATAGGATTCGATAGGATCCCAGTTGCAAACACATTTGTTTACATCACTGTTGTTTGAGTGCTATATGTCCGATTCGTGAGCGAATGTTTCCGAGTCGGATATTTTCCATGAATCAGTTAAACTAGTTCTCAAAACCGGCCTAAGCGAGTCGGCTCACGAATCGGACTGAATCAGTCCGAGCGGTTCGCGAGTCAACAACTCACTGACTCATTGAACTAAAGTTCAAAGATAAACAGAGAAACAAAGATTGAGCAGTAGGCTATGCAGCATATTAAGCATTTTAGCATATGCTAAGCAGATTAGCCTTAAGAGCATTTGGACTGAATGATTTGACTGGGGCGAAAAGTATCAGAAATGTAACAGAAATGTTAAGCTAAATGGCAGTATAAAATTGCGAAATAAATAGTGTCCAGTGGTGAATTATTTATTATTATTATTATTGCTATTGTTTAGTCTAATGTAAATACCAGTTAAGCTAGGCCTATATTGTTGTTCTATTAAACTAGTATATCCTACTGTATGTGTCCACCACATATGACTTTATTAGTACGTATATAGCATGTATCCAACGAATGCCAGCAGTAACCACGTCCTGGCGCTGTTATGTTATGACGTAAAGGAATCACTGAATCATTTTAACTGGTTCATTAAAACGAACTGTTCTAAAGAATCGATTCGCGGAAATGACATGCACTATTGTTTATGACCCCACCTATCGGACATTCATGGAAAAACATACGTATTATTGTGCAGTTATCGCTTGTTTATTCTATGGTGCTTATCTGCCATCATAAATAACAAGTTTTATATTTTTTGTATTATTATTTACAGCAGTTTTGAAAAGAAAAACCTCGTTCTTAGCTAGAAGTCCAAAATCCAAATTATCAAAAGTTCGCATGGTTAAACTTGATATTTCAAAGTACGGAGTTTGTTGCTAAAACACTTGCTCACTTCGCACTTCCGCGGCTCTGCTCTCGATAACACGCCTCGGTGGGATAGAAACATATGACGGGCGGCGTCGGGTCATACGGTTGTCAGTATGAGGGCTCTAGCTCACCTCGCTCGCTTTTCTCCGTTGGAATGTACAGCCGTGCTGCATCTGAGGGTACTGAAGGGTACAGTTTATGCCCAAAGGGCATAAAGGGAGGTAACCAAACTAGACGAGCCATAAATTCAGCCTATAATGTCAACACATGATCTGAAGTTGAAGCAGTCAAGTTGTCAAAGCGGAGTGAAAGCCAGCGTGACTTGCGTTCTCTCAGATCAGGAGAGATTTTACACGCACACTGACAAATCACGGTAGGCTACCAAGTTTTCACTTGCGCTGTGAGGATACTTTCTTTTTCTGTTTCTCTCACACAACTACTACTTTTCCTACTTTTCCCTTTCTCCTAAACTGACTCTTATCATGATCCGCAGATAGCATTATGGAAGTCTGTAGCTTTAAGTGGACAGGTTGAAGTTCTTACGTAGTTAGAAGAGCCTGCGTAAATATAGTTTGCTTAAAGTAAAACGTAGCCGTCATAGTTTTACTTCGGTAACTAATGCTCTTACAATCAAAGAATTATAACAAGCCAATGGATTGAACATTGATTCATCTCTTGTCTGGCACCACCCCAGTTATATAATACCTGCTGTTTCCTGCAAATAATAAAGGATATAAGATTAAAAAAATCTTTACCAGCATGTTTGCTTGACTCTCAGTTTAATTGTTTAAGATGATTTTAAACATGCCTCCATAACATCTAATGAGTTGCCAATGGTATTAATCTTTTGCTGAATGTCATCTTAACATGTCTCACCATGTTTATGGCAATACTTTAGCTCACATGAAATTTGTTACACCCATATTGTATAATTAGGTTTTAAAAAATGCAACTAATAATTTTCTTTGCAAAACAAATTAAATTTCACTGTTAGCGTCATGTGTCGATATACTAAGAAAATATCTGTGGGTGTTCCTGTGAAGAATTTTTCTGAAGGGAGTGAACCTTGTTATGTTTTCACTAAGTAGTTGCAGACATGTGGATTTCATGTATCTGTTAAGAAGAGAAGTTCTTCCAGCTATCTGTAGGTTATGTTGTAGCAGCACTGTAATGCCAAAGCTTGATTAGTTTTCAGAATAAAAGTGAACAAGAGAAGTTACATCCTGGAGCATCAGCGCAACACATCCACAACAAGAGGGATTTAGAAACAAGAACTACTGCATCTTCACCAGCGTTGCCATTAGCAGGCCAGCAGAAAAGCAGCAAAAGTGAGTTTAAATGCCCAGATTATACATGCAATATTATCATGCTGTTCTTTGTGATGCTTCTCTTCATTTGGGGTTATTGCTGATCAGATTTGCAGATCAAGCAGATAATACTGCTCAGATCTAAGAAAGACTCCAGTAGGACATCTGAGGGACAGACAGAATCTGCCAGATTCACTTCCACTATCTCTGTCAGTCTTCCCACCAGAAGATGCAAAAAAGACGCAGCAGAGGAAAAAACTTTGCAAACAACGACTAATCTGTGAGTGTGATCTTTTTTTAAATGTTCAAAAACATTTTTACACTGCAGTTGCAAAAAAAAAGCAGTTAAAAAGAGGTGTATCAAATATTTGCAATTTAATATTTTAGACTAAATCAGATTTTGGCCATAACATAAACATATTTGTTGTTATATACAATATATATTTATATTTGTACAAATATATTTATTGTTTAATATTGTTGCATCCCTGGATTTGATCAGCTGCTAAAATAAAAGTTCAATTAATGCTCAACTTTACTGCATTCACTCCAAAACTGTTAGTCTCCCTATTAGAAAATACTTTATGAAAATTTGATTCCACTTAATACACACCCACTGTACATAATAATATCTTATGTCATGTAAATTATGCCATAGCACTTTGCATTCTATGTCATTTGGCAGTTTTCTAGCCAGAACAGCAAACGCCCTTTCAACCTATGACTGGCAGTAATAGTCCTTATATAGCAATAAGTCATGATTTAATGACTATGAATGATAGCATGAAAGTGTATCAGCAAAGTTTTACTGTTTGGCTGTGCCGTATCTAGGTGTGTTCATGTGTTCAAATAAAGTGTTTACACCTTCATCTAGGAAACGGTACATGTACATTTATTGTGCAGTATTACAGTATATTATTTTAAAAAGTATTACATAAAAAGTATGACAGTATGACTGCTCTCTCATTTTTTAAACAGGGTTTTTTGTGATTGAGTGTGTGCGTGTAATCTGACTGTATGCATTTATGTGTGTGAGACACTGTCCTAATTATAAAACAGTTTAACCATGGACCCCTCCCTTCATGTCAGCCCAATGAATTGTTTACCCCTAAAATGCTTAAAGTGAGAGAAAGGATGGAATGTTGTTGATCTTGTTTCCCTGCATTGTGTTGATGAATATATGAAAGACACTGAAGTAGAAAAAGTATTTAGAGAGTAAGAATAACGTGTAAAACATTGAATTGAATGAAGACAAGAGATTTGTTTTTGTCTTTTCGTGTTTTCATATTTGTTTAACTGCCTGATGGAACTTGTCTTTGTGAATTGCTGTGATGTATTTGAAAATCAAATGTAACATGGAGGTATGTTTTAATTTACCTACTGTTTCAATGTTTGCTAATTTAATAAATCATATGCTTTTTGACAGTTACAGCACACTTGAAGTGGTAAAGAACACATCTAATCAACACAACACAGAGGTAAGCATCCAAACTAAGATGCAGACATGAGAATGCTATTTTTAGTAAGAGAATATTTGATGAAAAGAAAAAAAAACCTATGCCTTTCTACTCAATCATATCTTGCTTAAATGTAATAAATTGTAAATTTATTGTAACTGCTCCACTGGGCCATGTCATGTTTGCAGTTTTGTCATGCAGAGTATTTTTCAGTGGAATGTGAAGCTCAACTGTGAAGTTGAACTGTCTATTTAAAGAGTTATGAAATGGGAGTGGTGATTTGTTCAAATAGTTCAAATGTATGTGAGAAGCATTTCTTACAATTTACCCAAGGAAGTGCAATTTAGTAGTGTAAAAAGTGCAAATTCTACTGTGCTTGAATTAGTGCCTGTGTTTTGTTCTAATTTTGGCACTAATCAAAACCTTTGTTGCTTGTTTTGACAGCTAAGGGACGTGCTTTCACCAACAGAGCAATGTGGCAAATCAGATGGTGATTTATTTAAGAATGAGGATGGGCCAAAAGCAACCTTTGATGAAGACAGCTTTACCACTCTGCATCAACATGTACATAACACACCTAAGCAGGGACAAAATACAGGAATACAACACAACATAGGCCTTCATGAACAAACTCAAATAATCCACGACTCCCAAAGACATTCTACTCAACCTGTTTGTGAGGTACAAACAGAAGTCAACAAGGATTTTGGAGTCAAAGACTGTAGAGAGAATGCTCCAACAACTCCACAGTACCACAGTAATCTGACCTCCATTGGAGTGGACAGTGGACTAAAAGCAAGCACTGATTCCCAGCTTTTTGCATGCAATGCTGAAGTGCTAACCCAGGTCTTGTCATTAGCCTCTTTTACTGCACTTGATTCTGAAAATACTCCTGATCCAGAACCTAGTCTTTTCAATCCTTCATCAGCTATGTTGACGTCTGCCCTGGCCTCAGTTCTTGCTCCACCTTGGAGTGGCCGTCTTCGAAGACCCAAGCAAGGCAGCAATGAAGTAGAGCATGCATCCCAAGATTGTGGACAGAATATCAACCCATCTAGCTTATTTCGCCAGGATTGGCAGCAACAGCTCTTTCTACCTTCCCAAAGGCAACCATCTGAACACATGTTGGCCAATGACAATGAAATGCAATTAACTGCTGGAACCCGCTTTAACTCTTCTGACTGGCAAAAAGAGAACAATTCCCCGAACGTCACAACCACAGTACAGCCAAAGAGACCCATTTTGAAATCATCCTCTGTGGGCACGATGTACAACAATACAGAATTGCATCCTTTTTCCACACCTCTGGACACTCGTCAGGCACCAAATTCAGCCCATTTAGGGTATAGAATATCCAAAACTGGAGATGAACATGGGCCTTTCAAATCATTGAGCTCCAAGCCAACAACAAGCAGCCTACTTCTCTCCTTAAGAAGGACAAATTTGAGAAGCTCCAGTGCTGAGCCCACACAAACGCAGACTCCGATAACTAGGTCTGTCAGGTCCCTTACATTGCCTAGCAGAACTGTTTTGAAAACTCATTCATTTGCCCATTCTGTTACCGCTGAGGACCAAACTGACAAATACCCAGACATTCCTACAAGAACAGAGGAAATACCAGTCAGTCAATTCCCTTTCTCGCCTAGAATTAAGAGTAGAATGCCGTTAAGGACACAGCTGTTTCAAAACAAACCAGAGACAGAAATTTCAAAGAGACTAGAAACTTCTTTTGCCAGAGCAGAGGAGGAACATTTCCCACAATCCACAACCAAAATGGGCCAAAATGGGAGTTCTTATGTAATTCTTTTGAGGGGATATTCCAGTACAGAGGACATTGATCCAGTGGAACAAAGTACTAACAACATCAACCTGCAAAACTTGAATATTACTTCACACACCACAATTTCTCCCAAAGATTCAACAACTTTTAATGATCGACAATCTGGCTTTAATGTTCAAAATTTAAAATCACATAGCACAAGCACAAGCACCTTCACAGACAGGCTTAACTACTCACCCAAGAAAGACTCTTCTGTAGATGGAATAAGCCCAACACCTGTGGGACAGATATATATGGACTCTAAGAAATATTCTCTGTCAAGTCAAAGCTCAATGGATCTTTCGAGCCCTCTTTCTCCAAGCAGACCTCTCAGAAGTGTCAGAGTACCAAGCATCTATTCATACCTTCGAGAGTCCAGCCCGGCTGTGTCCACCCCTTTCCCTTCCACCCCTTCTCCCCAAATACAGAGAGCTGAAACATTGCCTCCTAAGCAAGATGGAGGCATAACACTGCAGGGTGACCAGAAGACATTTCCTTCCAGATTTTCGTTCGACAACCCATTTGTACCACAGGCACAAGCATTACAAAGAAGTTCTTATGGCTCCAGGTCTCATATAGCCCCAGCTCAATCTCTGCCTCCTGATTTTGGAAGAGGATCAGCACCTCGTCTCAGCACTTCTCCATATTCTAGCCTCATCTCCTCAAGACCTGCACTCAACAACACTTTACAAGGACTGTCCTCTCCACCTGTGGCTGTGTGTAAAACACATACCAGATCTACATCTTATGATATTGTAAACACTCACGCTGACCTTATAAAAGGTGACCCAAGCTATTCACTGTCCACATACACAAGGAGACCAAAGGAACAGTTAGCTTCTCCTAACAGAGAACAGAGGACAGCAGTTCAAGCTTATACAAGTGCCCTAGATAATCACAGACCTGCCCAGCCATGCCTCTCACAAACTGCACCAGATGCAAGTTTTGTCATGGAAAGCCAAAGCGCAAATATAAGCCTACACCCAAGGCAGCCCAACACAGGCTCTAACAACTTCCCTCATCAGGAACATGATGGCTCAATGGCACTTCATCTTGATAAGGGTAATGCTTACCCCAAGCAAAGACTGAGTGAGAAAGAAAAGTATTTACAACCTAATAAGCTCACAGTAAAAAGTGAAACTCCACTTACAGCTGAGAAAGAGACTTCAGTTTTGCATATGCAGGAATTGCAGAGTCCCAATTCAAAGAAAGGCCTCTTTGCTTCACGAGTTAAGAAAGACAATGCCTTCTCTTCTGCGTCTTTGCCAGACAAAGAGGTTGTTAGTCCCCAGTATTTAAAAACCAAAAGACATTCGCCAGTGTTTAAAACAAGCAGTAGGATAGACCAGATATTAAATAGATTGAAACTGACATTTGGTGTCAAATGTTCAGACAGCACACTTGATACAATCACGAAAAAGAACAAGTCCCTCACCCATCAACACTCAGACACTGAGACTATTGAAAAATCCAAGACAGAGGAGAAAACATATTCTGGAAGCCAATGGGAGCCTTCTAACTCTTCTTTAACAACAGATGAAGCCTCTTTGGGTTCCTTGTCACCACTAACATTTAAAAAATCAGAGAATATATTAAATATGGATTGGCAAAACAGGTCTACAACTGAACAAAAGTGTTCCGGGTGGACGTGGGAGGCCCCCAACTCATCTTCAACCACTGATAATGTGTATTTTGCCACTTTTGGGTCCTTGTCACCCTTAACATCAAAAAAATCATCTGAGAATGAATTAAATTTTGATCAGCAAAAGAGGCATAGCGATGAAAATGGAAACCGGTCTTACAGCAGGAGCTTTAGTCCGCACAGGCTAAAGGCCCAAAGTATGAACCGTTCTGCCACCTTGCCACATTACAGTAAATCCTCCGTCGGCCCCCGATCACCCTTTTATCTGTTTGATTCAGAAGACATTCAAAATGACAATGTGTTTTATAGTCCAGTGAGCAAAAAAACAAATTCGCTTTGTGAGTCTGATGACTACTCTCCACTGAGTGCAGCGCTACAAAACCTTGTGAGGTCTCGATTGTCCTATTCGTGTGCAGACTTAAAGTATGGTCTGCACAATGGACGATCTTTCTCAGTCAGCAGTGTAGTTTCAAGCCGCCCATCAGGTCCTGGACGAATCTCAACAAGCAGCGTCAGCGACCTCTCAAGTTTGGATGACTTTGTGCCGAAGGAGAATTACACAGTAGTTGACTCTCCAGTGAGTAGTAGCTATTCCCCAAGCTATGTCAGTGGTATACAGTCTCAACATGGATATACAGATGATCATCTTGATCATGATGATGCAGACCCAACCCCACCTCCATCACCAACTTTGTCCTCTTCACCTCGTCGGATATCCCAGGCTCCTGCTATGTCTTCCCTCATGAGGACAACTCCAGAAAATCTGTCTCCTCGAGGTATCCTGCCATCTAGGAGCTACACAACCAGCTTGACTGTTTTTGAGGAGTCTGGTTCTGACACCACAACCGATGATGAATACTATGTTGACAATGGTGGTGATGATGAGGTAGAAACGGAACTTTAGAGGAGAAAATTGTGTTGTTCAATTCCATGTTGTAGATATGTTTACATGTGCTGGACATTTTGTTTTCCTGTGCATGGAAAATCTGCAGCAAAATTAGGCTTCTGTTAAACCAACAGATCTAAATTGTAAAAACAATTTGGAATCCAGGACATATATTAATAGAAGCCATCATAATTATATCAGAATTATAAGCACGCCATTTATCAGAACATTTTTATACAGTAAATATGATGGGCTTTTTTAATTCTTTAGTGCTTGAGGATAACAATGTTTTATCTAATTATGAATGTATTTACAATACAGAACAATGCACTGTTGTTTCATTAGGTCTTTTGATATTTTCTGAAACTTGAGGCACTGAAATGGTGAGTTCTTACATCATTAATTTTGTTGAGCGCTGCCTCCTGTAGGTCATAGGTTGTTTTATTCACTGTGGTATTTAAAAGCACAGCTTGTCAGTCACAATACATTATTTTCCCAACAGACAGTCTAAAGTCAGTAGCTGTCAACTTAGTAACTGAACCACAACTGTCTAAATGTTTTTTTTTTAGCTCATACGGCCTCATTAAAAGAGTCCGAAAACAGAATAGAAAAATAGTCACCCCTACAACATTGGAGTTTCATCATGATTCCACTTCATTTATGACTAACTCTGCAGATTGTGACATTACAGAAGCTTGCTATCCATTTAATGTTATTGTTAAAAGTAAATGTTGTGTGTGGTAAAAAAAACAAAAAAACAGTGGTGGGCCCTGGCATATGCAAAATCCACCTTACAATCTTTTCAAAAGACTACTAGAACAAATAAGCATTCTGAAGACCTCACAGTTGTTGTTTTTTGTTGTTGCTTTTTGATGTATAATGTAATTGTGCTGTCTGTGTGTATCTTTGGCAGTGTCATTAAAATGTATCATTTATTGTAATTTATTATGCAGGGCAGGGGGTTGGGGAATAATTTCTTCCCTAGAGCCTTCGGGAACTCATAAGACAATTGCAACATTGATCACAACAGTACAACTAAAGGCTCTACAACAATACATATGTAAGGTCCTTTTTGTGAGGTTATTTTTTGAATGTCATTATTAATAACAATATTGTGATATTTATGAAAATGTAATATATTAAATACATTGGTTATTATTGCTGTGCTAAGAAAAAATGCAGTGTAGAGGAATACCGATCACTTATAAAAATGTAACCATGTAAAATAAAGTATAAATGATAAATGACTAACTTTGTCTGCAAATGACTCAAGTTAAACTGCTCAGCTAATCTTTAACACTTTGACTAGCAAGTACACTCAGTAAATATAAAAATATCTAATAACACAGAATGTCCTAATTACAGCTTATTAAAACAACCTTACACTGTTGTTTCATGTCACAACCTGCCATCCCTTAAGATTAAATGTAATTGCACAATGAACGGTAAGAGTGATACTCATACACCTATTTTGGCCCTTTGAAGCTGAGCTCTAGCAAATATAGTATTCAAATGTGAACTGTGAAGGAACATTTAATAGAATGAACGTACAAACATGAACGAGTCAATATTTTGAATCGCGTTTTTTACGAATTATTGAGTGATTCAATTACTCATTCACCACTTCTCGCCGCCTACTGGTGTAAGGATGTAACCTGCTGAAAAGGCCACTGACTGAACGAATTATGATAAATGATTAATTCGCGTCACTAAAATGATTCCAAATCTCCTGAACTATTTTCATGTTCAAATATATTGCTTAAATTGAAGAGCACGTAGTTTTCCATTAAAAAGACTTTAGACTTTGTGATAGAAATCTCTTGCCGCTGTCTAGCATTGTGCTGAATGAGAGTGTTTTCACGTTGCTCTGGTAACGGCTCTTGTAGGTGTGCAGTCACACTTCCAGCTAGCTGTATTTTGTCATTTTGTTTTAACTCTCCTCACTGTTTAGTTTACTCTTTGGTTGTAGTTTTAGCTCCCTCTACGTTTTTTCACTTCAACTTTTCTGTGAAAATTCACAATTACTTTACTTTTTATTTGAACAGGCACCTTCTAAACAATAAACCTTTTCATTCGAGTAGGCTAACCTACATTTGAAAATATAATCTGTTTCTTGAAGATGAGAAGGACTCCAGAGATCAAGTAAGTAATATTTTGTGGGCTGAATAGAAGTGTTTTATTAAAAGCAACTGTTAATTGAGTATCTGTGTGGAGTCATAATCCAACGAAATCCTCATAATCTGAATAAACCAGTTTCCCATTCCTTGACATGGGAAAGGCTTAATCAGGGTGCTGAGCTTTAGCCTCAGATGAACAGTTAAACTGTATAATTTATGTGTTCTCTAAGCAGAATTATGTGCTCCTTTAGTTTGGCTAATTGAAATGTTAATCCATGTTAACGTTTCATAGAATTTAAAAAAAATTATTTGAGCAGCAAATGCTAGCATGACTGAACACAAACTCTTTTGACAGGTATTTAATACAGCAAAACATATAGACTAATTTCTAAATGAGTGAAGCAATAGAAACAAACTGTCAATCATTCTTCTCCCCTTTTAGGCATTACTCAACATCTCCAGATGGGGAAACTACATCAGAGACTAATGTCATTCTTGTCCCACAGCTGGAAACAGTTTTCAGCCGAGCAGCCAGGATTATCCAGCGAACATGGAGGACACATGTTGTTAGTGATCACAGTCAACTTTTATATTCGTTTCTCCAGCATGGTTACATATTTGAATGCCCACATAAAATCAGTGCATACTGTGCCTGCCATGTGTAGGATACTGCTGTTTTCAAGTACCTCAAGAAACTAGTGAGCTTCCATAATCAAGGGGATCCACGTCTCCTTCTTAGATTTATTACCCCTGCAGAGGTAAGTTTATGCTACAATGCAAGTTTAATTCAGATGTTTTTTTCTCATTTTGCAAAATTATATTCATGAATGCTTTGTTGTAGGCTAATATACTGGATGCTGCTTCAGGGGCCCTTATTCGATTCAGACTGGGTGGGGTGAGTGCTGATGTTATTCATATTTCCACCATATGGTTATTTGTACTCAAGAACATGCTGTACTAATGTGTGGTTGTTTTCTGCTCCAGAAGGTTACATTATTGGAAAGCTAATTATAAGTAAACAGACAAGTACAACAAACTGCAAATTACTTACTAACGTTTATAAAATTACAGCCAACCTACCCCCCAAACATCTACTTTAAAATATACACTCGTGCACCCATAGTGGACATGTGTGCCTGCAGTCCTAAAGATTACACACAGCATAAGACACCAGCTCCAAGCCAGATCCATAATGGCCGACGGACGATCTGTGATGAGGATGATCACTCTGGGTGGTACCAGCGAGTGGAGAACAATGGCTGGAGGATTTTGTCTTGCAAGGTATATAGTCATAATACTTTCCTTTTCATTTTACCATTTGTATGCCAATGTCAGTAAACAAAACATATCAGGAATTTTTTTGATGAATAGAAAAAGAACAGATATATTAAGACTACATATATATACATTTTTATCTTACCCCAAACTTTTTGAATCTTACTTTCCACAGTTATTACAAAACTATTCATGTTTTCAACATTGATAATAATTACAAATATTTCTTGAGCACCAAATCACGTGACACTGAAGACTGGACTAATGAATTGACTGCTGAAAATTCAGTTTTGCCATCATATAAATTACATTATAAATAGAAAATGGATATTGTAAATTGTAATAATATTTCCAAATATTACTGTTTTTACTGTATTTTTGATCAAATAAATGCAGCCAGGGTGAGCATAAGAGACTTCTTTCAAAAACACTGAAATTTGAATTATTCATAACTTTTGTCCAGTAGTGTATATACAGTACACTACAGTAAGTTTTATCTTTATTCATGTACCATTTTAATGTAAGAGTAAAAAATATATATATACAAATGTACTGAGCATTGTATGTCTTATCATTGCATTTATTATTAAAGATTTCCATGTATGAAGACCCAATAACTCAAGATACCAATGACAAGAAGATTGAATTCCATCACAGCAAAATCCTTCGGCGACAAGATATTGCAAGAAAAAGGAAGATTCGAAAAATTGAATGGATGAGGAAAATGTATATATGTGTATTTTAAAGTAACTTTGTTTGTAATGGGTGATAAGATATATAATAATAATGATAACAGAAAACTAGAAATACATAAAATATGAATGACAGCATAATAATAGGCACAGACCCTGTGCACAGGTATGCCGAAGGTCTCCTGAATGCTCATACAGAACGCAGTGAAACAGCTCTGCTAGTGCACAAATCCACACAAAGAACGATGGATTCACGCCAACAAATTGGACCAGATTCAGTTTCAGAGCAGGAAGTGGATGAACTGCTCGCATGGACCAATGCTCTTAATTTTGATGAGTAATTAAGCTTATCATACTAGATTTTATGTGAAAGAGATGTGGGCTAACGATGAATCATGAAAATATATATTTTTTACATTATGGTATTAACATTTCATTCCTTTTTAAAATACTATTTTCTTGTCTTTCAGGTATATCAATGAATGGATGAATTTGGGCACCAGCAATTGCTGCATAGTTAAAGGTAAGACTCTTGGGCTTCCCCTCATTCTGCTCTATACATGAAATAAACACCTTTGTTGCATTGTGGCTCCATCTGCTGTTCAAAATGAGTACCCACGGTTCTCCTTTTCTCCCTGTAGATGAACTGCTAGAGCGTAACCAGAGGGACTTTGCTTGTGTCGCTGATAAGATTCCTCCGATCAGTGGTGAGGCAACATCTGGATAACATCTGAGAATGGAATGTATCATGCAACTCTCACTTCTCATTGCTTTATTCATTTGAATAAATAAAACATGTATGAACACTTATGGAGACCTTTTTCGATTGGTCGACTGTGTAGTAAAATGTTAAATATATATTAAGCATCCTCTCTAAAAATTGATTTTTAGTGATACACCAGGGTTATCTTTAACTAAAAACATTTTAATGAAGGAAAAAAAACATACATGAAATAAAATTATACCAAAAAAAGCCAAAGTAACATTTCGTTTCAATTTAAAGGACTAAAATAACTAAAACTAATTCAAATCTAGGCTAATAAAAAATCTAACTAGAATATTATCGATATATTGGCTGATAAACCTAAATCCAAATTTTTATAGAATTTTTGACAGCCTGATTACAAAAACAAAAGTCTTGCCATTAAATCCGTGTCTCAAGCACACAATTACAATGATGTTCTCTTTATAATTTTATGTAGGCTAGCCTATATGACAAACTTATGTTGCACTTAACTATTTTCCTTTTTGAAGTGATTCCAATCATATTTCAATCATCTGAATTTGTCTTAGCTGAAGGAAATAATTATTTATCGGCTTTAATATATCGGCCAAAATGTTCTTATTGGGCCGATAACATTAAAAGTGAACATATATTGGCTGATACCGATATGGTGGCCAATATATCATACACCCCTATAAAATATATTAACAAATACTACAATAGTAGCCTATATAAATTATACTAAAACAACATTATGATATACTCAATGTAAGAACCTACAAGTAGCCTACAGTAAACTTCTTTGGGGAGACATTACCGCGAGACTCGCAAACGCGACGTGCAACATCCAACAATTTATGTCTGTCAAAAGTATTTTAATGCTTCCTCATAAATATTTAAGAACAAATAAAATCAAATAAATTTCTCTTAAACATAAATATTACCCCTGTAATTATTATCTTGTAAAGAAATTTAATTGTGATATTGATATACTTTGTACATTTTGTGGTTTATTCCGTTTTGTTTTTGGTCAGATTTCTGTATTTTTTTTAAGGCTCACATCATTCAACTGTGCTTTAAAAATGTTTTCCCCCCATGCAAATCTTATCATAAGGAATATTACTTAATTAATCTGCTACTTCTTTTTGCTAAATTTAGTATCCATAAATTTAAATTTGGGGGAAATAAGCCTTTATTTTTAAAATCAGAAGTGCAACAATACCTAAATACAATGTTTAAAAAAATAAGAAAGTTGTAAAATGTGTTTACTTGTAAACATTTTCATAATTTTATTTAACTTTTAAGTTTGTCACTGTTTTATTTTATTATTGTATTTATGTCTTTCTTTTTTTATTCAATGTACCACTGACTGTATTTGTATTTCTTTAAAACCAATTAATAAAAAACAACAACAAAAAAGTATTCTAATGAACAAGTAACACTGAAGAGGGAACTTCGAAAGACTCCAGTGGAAAAACTAAAGCTTAAAAATATAATTACTTATGGATTAGAGAGTGTATATTATTTGAAGAAATTAGAGCTGATTAGGAGAATTTAGATTTAAGTCGGGTTTTTTCTGTTTTTTTAATGAAAGGTCAACACTCCACACAGTAGGTGGCGATAATGCACCTTAACGTTGGTACCACCCGCCATAAAACCGAAGAAGACCGTGACGAGCAGCCAATCAGATTTGTCCTTTTTCGTCGGGGCCGTGTTGTTCGCCGTTCGCAGTCATGGCGAACTACAAAGAGTCTCCTTTGGCTACACGGCCAAAAACATTAGATCCAGCCGAATATTTTAATCTTTCGCCTGATTACCGGCGGTCTGAGGAGGACAGAGCGGCTCTGCGGTCACGACTGAAGAGGCAGTATCTGTTGCAGCTAAACAATCCTCATCGGCAAGAGCTTATTGTAAGACGAACCAATGATTAGTCTGCAAACATTAGCCTAGAGTAAAACGATTACAATTAATCTATAAATCGCTTTTATTGCATATTGTTGCGAACGTATCCTTTATAATGTTTTCATAAATATTTATTTATTCTACATTCTTGTTTTAGAAGCCCATATTGTTTTATATTGAGCCTTCAGTGAGTGACCTTCACTGCTCGCTGGCTAGCAGTGATTGCTGTCAGCTTGGTTTGGTCCTCAAGTGTCACTTGTCTTTATGTAGAAAGATGTGATCTGTTAAATTTTTCCCAGACTATATTCATATTCAGAATGCATCCTCACATTAAACGTTATTACTTAAAATACTGACCACTACATTATTGAAACTTTCAGAAGGTAACCTGACATGTCAAAACAGTCAGAGATCAGGTGATAAACTTCCATGTGTTTTTATTTGTAGGAGGATCCTGCTCTTTCAAGGTGGATACATGCGCGTGGCAGTAACATCTACCCCAACTTCAGACCAACTGCTAAAACATCATTACTGGGCGGCTTGTTTGGAGTTTTACCTCTCTTCGTCTTGTACTTTGTCTTTAAGACAGACAGGGTGAGCTGAAATACTGAATCTTATTCAGTAGTGGCTTATTGACAATGACAAATTTGTGGCATTTTTTTAAAATGATTTTTCCCCCTATCTTTCCAGGACAACAGGGAGGCCAAGATGAAGGCAGGGACCTATGAGCGCCCCTATAAGCTGTCATCCTAAAATAGTTTTGATTTCACTGTTTATTGTAACAAATAGTACTTGTAATTATATACTAAATAAAACACTTTATTGTTGAAACTTGGTTTATCACCGTTATTGATGACAAATAATTAATCACACAGTATTTTTGTCATTTTAGTTTTATTGGTTTCAATAGCAGGTTTTATTGTTACATCTCTGGTTAAAGGGATAGTTTATCCATCCATTATAAAAGTAATCCATATGGCTCCGGGGGGTTAATAAAGGCCTTCTGAAGTGAATGGATGGGTTTGTGTAAGAAAAATTTCCATATTTAAAACTTTATAAAAGTAAAATATCTAGCTTCCACCAGACCAAGTTCTGTATCCAACTTACAAAGAAAGTGTAACGCCTCTTGCAGTTCAAAACACTTACTCTACATCCAACATCCTACGTCGCGGCAGTTATGCTTTTTCTGCAAGTTGAATACGGAAGGCTGTCTGGCGGAAACTAGATATTTTACTTTATAACGTGTTAAACCCATCGATTCACTTCAGAAGGCCTTTATTAACCCCCCGGAGCCATGTGGATTACTTTTAAAATGGATGGAAGCACTTTTTTGGGCTTCAAATTTTGGGCTGCCATTATAAAGCTTGGATTTGCCAGGACATTTTTAATATAACTCTGATGATTAATTTTTATGTCTGAAAGAAGAATGTCATATACACCTAGGATGGCTAGGATGGCTTGCGGGTAAGTAAATTATGGGGTCATTTTCATTTTTGGGTGAACTATCCCTTTAACTAAACCTCTCATATCTAGTGATAAAACCATTGTGAGCCACATGTCAGGCAAATCAAATATTATGGTGACTGACATTTCTCTCGAGTTTTAACTATGTACGTCGTGTTTTATTTGCTGCTGGGTTTCCAGTTTGGATTGAAGTGACTCTTTATTGCCTCCCAGCATTTATAGTAGTTCTTATCCAGACAGTTACAGGTGTCCAATCCCCACTTGGTCACAGCCATGCTGAAGGAAGACTCGAACATGAATGCCTGTTGGATACAGCATTGTTTAAAACCTGATCTGACCTTTTACATGATGTATTATAAAACTAAACATTACCATAGTGCCCTCAGCAACTCTCTCTGGTTTAAGAACAGCTGTGCTGTTCTTCTCAAAACAGTCGAAATCAGGGCCATGTGGAGTCATTGTGCTGTGGAGACTGGCTCCTCCAGGCTGGAAACCCTCTTCCTTTGCTTCATAGTGGCCTTTGATTAATCCCATAAACTCGCTCATGCAGTTCCCTTTAGCACAGACAGAGGGCGTTAATTAACCGCTTAAAACGTCACTTGGTTTCAATACAAGTATGTAGTCAACGACGCAGACTTACTATGGTAGTAGGGAGGCCGAAAGGTACGGTCAGCTACACCCCAGCGAGGGGGAAAGATCACAAAATCTGCAATGGCCACACCTGGGCGAGTGGACTTAGCTGTCAAAACGGTGAAAATCGAGGGATCCTGGAAATAAAGATTCAGGTAATTTAAATTAGAGTGCAAATGTGTTGCTTTTAAGACGTCAAATAAAATAAATTACTCACTGCGTGATCAAACGCCACACAGTTGATGACCATGAAGTTCTCCAGGTTGTATTTGTACGGTGTGTAGTTTCCGTGCCATGACACCACATTAAATGGCGAAAAGTCCTATAAGAACACATTTACAATTACATAATAATAAACCACATAATGAATTTCTGTTGACTTTAATCAATAGTAATGTCAAACTCAAAACACGAAGACGTACAATCAACGTCCTCAATAAAACGTTTAAACCGCATCGCCTTGTTTTGACGCTCTACACGTGTACTTGAAATAGTAGGTTACAGGGCGAAAAAATGTCTTAGTTAAAAACCGCAATTTTATACACCCTTCGCTTGACAATGTTGCAGCAGGCAGGTTTTGAATGCTGCTATCAAAATCAATATAGTTAATTAAAGCAAAGACTGCCTGCTGTCCTGACCCTCATGCGCCCTCCTGTTGTTTCAACCCACCCACATGTACAAACACACACACACACACACACATCCAGGTAAAACATCAGTCACAACTGTACACACAAACACAAATCCAGCAACTCAAACAAGAACACGGCTGTTTTTACAGTTACATTCACTCTCTGAGCACCCTGGGGTTTCTGGGACCCCAAGGTTTGTAATCTCACAAGCATAACAGTTCTTGGGATAACTCTACCAGACTCTATTAAAACGAAGGGGAAAAAAACTCATACACACAAAACAAACATATTTTCCCAGTCAAGCGAATAATAAGCTAATTTAAGCAATTTTAGCACTCAGTTGGAGGACAAAATGGCAGTACCTTCATAAACCATTTAAACCGAGTACAGACGATGGGACCTGTCTGCTCAGTTATAGATGTGCTCTAACTGCATTTTGTCTTTGTTACAATGGGTGATATTGCCTCGTGATGCTTCTCTAATTTGCTCCTGACAGCCATAACAAGTCAATTATTCACTCGACAGGACACAGGGAAATCCATTTAGTGCAAAATGAACGCTTAATGCTTGAAATCTTGATCTTATTAAAAACATATCCAGCATGGATTGTACAGGTTGTGTGTAATCCATAAATATTCAGTGCTTTATTGATGCAGCAGTGTTAGTAATGGAAATTACTAATGACGCAATCATTTCATGGTACCTGTTGACATGAAAAGAGCTTTCCCTGGTACTTGTTGATAATGGTGTAACCGGTGGCTATAGTACGGTCTTCATACCAGGCCACGGGCATTTGGAAGTCCCTGGGGTTAGCCAGTCCATTAGCCCCTGCAAGGTAAAACCAAATGAATGGACTTTTCTCAGCAGCCAATGAAAGCAATATATTATTCAGAGACATTAAATAAGATATTGTGTTGTACATACCTATAGGACCCAGGTCAGGCAGCTCAAAATGGGCTCCAAACACCTCTAGAATGTATCCCCTGGTCTCTCCAAACACATCAACACTAAAACGCATCCCTTGCTAGAAAACATAACAAATAATTTGTTGTTCATCAGAATATTTAATGCAAAAATGTATGTACTCTACAGTTCAAATGTTTGGGTTGTGTAAGATTTTTTTTTTTAAAGAAATTACTTTTATTCAGAAAGGATGCAATTGATCAAAAGTGACATTATAGATTATATACATTATACATTGTTACAAAAAATATATATATCTAAAATAAATGCTATTCTTTTTCAGATTTGTATTCATCAATGCATCCTGAAGAAATGTAACAGTACCATCAAGGTTTTTTGAAAGTAGTCTCTAATCTCACAAAGTCTATGATCAAAAATACAGTAAAAACAGTAATATTGTGAAATATTATTACAATTTAAATTTATTGGTTTCTGTTGTAATATATTTTAAAATGTTATTTATTCCTGTGATGCAAAGCTGAATTTTCAGCATCATTACTCCAGTCTTCAGTGTCACATGATCCTTCAGAAATCATTGTAATATGCTGATTTGGTGCTAAAAAAACATTTCTTATTATTATCAATGTTAAACACAGTTGTGCTGCTTAATATTTTTATGGAAACTTTGATTTTTTTTCAGGATTCTTTGATGAATAGAAAGTTCAAAAGAACAGCATTTATTATAAATATATATACACACACACACACAGTATATTGCCAAAGTTCTGGCCTGCCTTTTCAACTTTAATGACATCCCAATCTTAATCTGTAGGGAATGGGTATTTGGAGTATGGAAATTTTTGACCATTCTTCATTTGTGAGGTCAGGCACTGATGTTCGATGAGAAGGCCTGGCTCGCAGTCTCCACTCTAATTCATCCCAAAGGTGTTCTATCGGGTTGAGGTCAGGACTAGGGATGTTGACGATTAATCGATGATCGATTAATTGTAGATAATACATTTAATCGATAAAACTTATCGATCATCGATTAAGCAGGATCATGCGCGTGCGTGCTGCTCAACCGCGAAACGTAAGCAGACACGAGGAAAAATTAAGCGAGCACGCCAGAGTTATGTTTGGGACCATTGTACGGCTGGAGTTACACCTTCATCATGACTATAAGTGTGCGTGTGCATTGCAGCCTTTTGTTTTGTGCAAATGTAAGTAGTAATGTTGTGTTTATTTTGTGTGGGCCTGTCTATATCTGATTTATCTCATAGGATGCATTTGGTTAAGAATTAACGTGGTAGTAAAGCATTCCGGTGATCAGCTTCAGTGCGCGCAAACAGCACTGCACAACTAATAATGACTGTGATTGGGACTGTCATATTACATAACATTATAATGAGAACACTATTTTAATAAATCGTTGTGAACGTATGTTCAGCGTGTTTTGTTTCAGGAAGAGCGCGTTCATTCTGAATAACAGATATGAGGCGGCGTTGGTGACGCGTTGTATTAGAGGTTATATTTGATTATTAAATAAGTAATTTAATTAAATGATCAATCGCATTGACTCATTTTACAATCCTATTAGCCCTTTATTTAGACTAAAACCCCTTCTCATTCATTTGGTGAGGAACATGGTGTTTTGAGCAGCATTTGCACACCCTGTCATGCTGTCGGCTATAAGCCACTGATGTAGACGCATATTGCAGTATTAAGGCTAACGATTAATCGATTAATTGATCATTAATTTAAACGACGATCGATCATGGGAATTTATGTAAATTGACATCCCTAGTCAGGACTCTAGTGCAGGCCAGTTAAGTTCCTCCACACCAAACTTGCTCATCCACGTCTTTATGGACCTTGCTTTGTGCACTGGTGCGCAGTCATGTTGGAACAGGAAGGGGCCATCACCAAAGTGTTCCCACAATGTTGGGAGCATGAACTTGTCCAAAATGTCTTGGTATGCGGAAGCATTAAGAGTTCCTTTCACTGGAACTAAGGGGCCAAGCCTAACCCCTGAAAAACATACACCATAACCCCCCCTCCACCAAACTTTACACTTGGCACTATGCATTCAGGCAAGTACCGTTCTCCTGGCAACTGCCAAACTCAGACTCGTCCATCGAATTGCCAGACAGAGAAGCGTGATTCGTCACTCCAGAGAACACGTCTCCACTGCTCTAGAGTCCAATGGTGGCGTGCTTTACACCACTGCATCTGACGCTTTGCATTGCACTTGGTGATGTAAGGCTTGGATGCAGCTGCTCGGCCATGGAAACCCATTTCATGAAGCTCTCTACACACTGTTGACCGTGGAATATTTAGTAGTGAGGAAATTTTACGAATGGACTTATTGCACAGGTGGCAACCTATCACGGTACCACGCTTGAATTCATTGAGCTCCTGAGAGCGACCCATTCTTTCACAAATGTTTGTAGAAGCGTCTGCATGCCTAGGTGCTTGATTTTATACACATGTGGCCATGGAAGTGATTGGAACACCTGAATTCAATGATTTGGAGGGGTGTCCCAATACTTTTGGCAATAGTATATATATATATATAAACATTGATAATAAGACATTTCTTGAGCACCAAATCAGCATATTATTTCTGAAGGAGAATGTGACACTGAAATTTTAGCTTAGCCATCACAGGAATAAAATACATTTAAATGTATGAAAAATATAAAACAGTTCTTTTAAATTGCAATAATATTTCACATGATCACTTTTTATCAAATAAATGCAGCCTTGGCGAGCATAAGAGACTTCTTTCAAAAACATGAAAAAGTCTTACCAACTCCAAACCAAATCTCAGATATAGATATTAGAGTGGCACCTGAATGACACAAATCTCATTGGGATCCACCATCATCTTCCCAAATTCTGTAGTAATCAGGATTTCACCTTGTTGAGGCACTGAAACACACATTGCAGTGTTAATTAAAAGGCATTACTACTAAATAACTTTTAAATGCATCTATGTCAACTATTAATCCTGAAAGATGTAATAATCTTGGGAAAATATGGCAGTGAATAACAAGATCACAAGCTTACCAATAAGGAAATCCCCATCTGCATTTTGGAAACATCTATGAAAAGTAAAAAGTACCATCTTACAATAAACAATGAACAGAGAATTAAGGTAAAATCATTGGTGAGTTGAATCCAATTCAAACTGACTTGTCAGTCATTGAAGTGTTACAGGTGTACATGTGGATGGCGATTCCATTACGAGATTTTGAATCTCCAGCTCCACAGACTGTATGTAGACCCTGAAAATATTAAAACAATGAGGCTGAGACTGAAGATTATTTAAATATGAAGGAAATATAAGCAGCATGTACAAGGATGAAATCTTTTACCGATATGAAATCCACTTTTTTCTCTGAAGATTTGGGGATGTTAAACGGCTTCCATCGTAGCTGGTTGGGATCAGGCTCCACTTCATTCCAGTTCTCTGTGAGATCTCCACAGCTCATCGGAGTGAAAGGTTTGTGGCGCACAGAGGGTAAAATGCGATACAGCCAGCTATAAACACACATGTGTGCTGTGTTCAATTCTCAGTTTAGGTTTGAATGTTATGTTACAAACTGACATGACTTTTTTCAAAGCTACATACCTTCGCTTATTGGATGACTTTGGGCAAGTGAAGGCAGAACCAGAGAGTTGCTCAGCATACAGGCCATATGGACACACTTGTGGATTGTTCTATAAGACAATAATCTAAACTGAGCATTTGATGTGCAATGTTTATAAGTCAGGTAGGTGATCAAAGTTTTGGTATTACCTGTCCCTCAGGTAGAGATCCTGGACAGCGAGGGTCCTCAGAGGCAAACTCATTGCCAAAACCTCTCATGTACTACAAAACAGTTATTTGACTACTGTAAGCATGAGTTCATTTTATTTTCAGAACCATAGATGGAAAAAGTTGATAAAAGAGAATAGTAAGTCAAAAAAAGAAGCTGTGTAGAACCATCCTAGTATCTGCTCCCTATGAGTGAGCGACAACAAATGTGCTTAGTCATGATGCATCTGCAGATGTGTTCAGAGCAGCTCTTAAAAGATCTCAATCTTGCATAGGCTAATTGAAAACATAACATATTGAGGGGTAAAATATGGCGATAAACAATAATTATATAAGATTTCATCTGAAAATACCTGACAAAAAATGTTTCTATTTGGCCAGTTTACATTCTTGTCTACAAGTAGACAATTGAGATTAGCAAGAGTCCACTATCGGTACTATGCTAAATTCCTCTTGACATTAGGCCTTTGTTCTATAAAACGAGTAATATGATGAAAAGCATTCATAAACCTAAAAAGTTTGATGTAGGCTGTGACTTTAAAGTAGAGCAGAAATTAACCTCATCTGGGCAGCTGCGGATTCCAGTGATCTGATTGGTCAGGTTGGAACGCCCTCCAAATCCTCCTCATGCAACGATGTTTGAATCAATTCCATTCGAATCGGTTCTTTCAAGCAATTCGCTTCAAAGAACCGGTCCATACAAGCAGTTGACCGATGTCTTTATTACGGTTTTATAAATCATGGTTGTTGTAATGACGTGTCCCAGTTAAGTTTGTTGATCAGTTCTATAATTCAGCTTATAAAACAATACCTAAATATATGCAATTACATTAAACAAAACAAATTCAACTAAATCTCCAGAAAAGTTGGTCCACTTTTCCGAATCGCTCGGGAAAAAATGTTTCGAGAACAAATCTTTCAGAGCTGCGTTTACCGATAGCATTTTTAGGCTTTTCTTTAGGTTTATACGATCTACTTAGGCGAAAGATGGTGTTTAGAAACGCAGCCAAGACCGGTTTGTGAATCATTTCTAGCGACTCATTAAAAAGATCCGACTCAAAAGAGAGATTCGGACATCACTTCACTGCTCAGATGATGAGCAGTGAAGCGAGTCTACAGCAAAACATAATAACCAAGCATAGTTTTAACATTTGGTGTATATATATATGTGTGTGTGTGTGTGTGTGTGTAAATAATAATAAACAGTTTGAAAAAAAAATGTCTTAGAGGAAAACGTTAAATAACTGGAAAAGATGATGAATAAAACTGAATTAGGCTTACGATACTACAATATAGCGTACGTAAATTTATTGAATTTGATAAGTTTTAGGCTATTTTAGACAAGCATTCGTCTACATAGAGTCCAAAGTGCACTTACCTTTAGACCAGCCATTGTGCGTTATATACTGATATGGTCTAGTAGCCTAATATTTAAACTTTTCAAAATGAACTTTAACTTTCCACAAATGACACAGAAGTTCTTCCGTCCCTTGAAACCGCTCGTACCGAGTCAGCGCTCTCTCCCTGCAGAGGACCGAGGGAGGAACTTGGGTCGTATTTATGTTTTTCTCAATATGGTTTTAATTAGACTCAGACACGACTCGTGACGCAACCAGATATTTGGGCAACGTTTAAGAGGGGAGGAGAGGTTTGATGTCCACAAATCGTGCAAATAATGACCCCTGTACAGCAAATGTCAGTTAAGGCAAGATCGTAAAGTCCATTCTCAATCCTTTAATAAATGCACGTAGGCCTATTTCTTGTTTACTAGGGAAGTCCAGGGAATAATTTTGTTAGACATTACTGTTGTGGTTGTTTTTAGTTTTTTAAGTTTATCTATGCCTCTCAAACCTTAGTATAATATTAGGCTACCACATGTGTGGAAATATTATCACAATTTCGTGTAAGCAAATAAAATTGGAAACAAATATAGAAATATAGCCTACAAATCAAAGGCTAATGGTGGGTTAACCACATTTACACTGTGGTAAATTATGCCTATAGGTTTGTTAGTTGCAATTTTTATGTGTCCAGTAAATACAAATAGTCACAACCCTCCACATCTGGTCAAACATGATATTTCTAGTTTAATGTTTTATTTAGGCTATTTTTTAGGCTACAAACAAAAACAACGACATATTCAACAATTTCTTCTTGTCTGTCATTCTCCTACGCTGTTGACATTAATACAGTGCAGCACTTCCGAGTTCTACGTCAATACACCGGCTTACCATTGGCCAACGCTGTTTACATGAGCACCACGCGTGATGCTGACGCAGGAGCAAGCCAATGGTGAGTCGCCGTTCTGCCGTAGAACTCCGAAGTGCTGCACTGTTTACACTACGTCAACAGCGTAGGAGTATGACACAGACAAGAAGAAATTGTTGAATTAAGTTTCGCTTCATAAAATTAAGGTTGAACCACTGGAGTCACATAGACTATTTTAACAATGTCTTTACTACCTTTCTCTTAATTTGTGTTTATATTGATACAAATCAATATTTGGTGTGACCACCCTTTGCGTTTAAAACAGCTTTTGTCTAGATAGACTTGCACAGTTTTTCTTCAAGGTAGGTTTCTTCAAGCGTTCTTTCAACGTTTGCAGATGCTTTCAACGTTTTCTTCATGTAATCCCAGACAGACTCGATGATGGTGAGATCAGATCTCCGTGTGGAGAATACCGGCTGACTCCTTGTGCATACAAAAATCTCACTGGATTATTACAATTAATCAGAAAGGAATGTTTGAAAATGTAGACTGATATTTCCTACTGACATACTACAGCAAAACATAAATAACTGGCTTGATTTTTTGTTCAGATACTAATGTGCCTAAGACTTTTGCACAGTACTGTATGGTGTGTGGATGTTATATCAAATTAAACAAAAGAACTTGCTGATTCATATGATTCCAGTTCATGTCATTTAACTCCCATTTAGATTTTTATTAAGTATATAATGTTTCTACTCAGAGACTTAGATCTTCTGGTATCACCTCGGAAGGGTCTAATTTTCTGAAAAGATGGTGCTACACGTCTAAGTCTATACAGGAAGTCTGTAAGTTGTACGTGCTTCATCCTGCACTGCACTTTGAGTAGGCCAGAGCTGTTCAAATGCTGTAGTTGTTTCCATAATTTAAACATAGCCAACAGGCCGAGCCATTATGTAGGTTTGTGTCTAAGGTTCCACAGTATGACACCGAACTCGGGAACGGGTCCAATTGTGCATTTCTTTTGGAGAAAATGAATAGGCGTAATAAAAAAACAGAAAACAATATCACATCGAATCAATTTGCTTCTTTCATTCCACACACTATTCCCTTTCTCTCATCTTTTGGGGAGGTGATGTGTTGGTGGGGTAAATTATGGCAATTCTCATGGTGAGGCGCAAATAAACTCAGAGCGGCAGAAGTAACTGTTCTCTACTGAAGCGTGCAGCTGTGCCGAGACTCCCGCTGGCAGGCCGTTTAGGTGCTGTCGAGAAAGACTAATGCCGGAAAATATCTCGACCCAGTCTGCGGAAATTGATCTGCTCCTCAGGGAAAAAATGACTGATTTTAATTTTGTCACGCCTCTCTCTCTCTCTCTCCCTCACCTTTCTTAAAGTAAGCCACGTTCTTCCACAGGCAATAGAGTGACACAAATGGCTCATGATAGGTGCACAGATGAGCAAGAGTATTTTCTACAATATAGCCTTGATGTTGTCCCCCCCTGGACAAACTACATGTTGATGGACTTGAAATCAGTCCCCCACACATTCCCTTCAGTGCTATTCGAAATCACAGGATGCAGGGCGGTCCGTAAATCCTGAAAATTCAGGATAGATGGTAGAGCTAGTGTGTATGGATTTTTGGAAGGACCCCAAACCGAGCCGGATGCATGAGCAAGTGTATGATAAATATGCTTCCAAATGCTGCGTCCTGATCTCTCTCACCTCCTGCTGCATTTGCACCGGCAGTAGTTCCACTTACCGCTGAATAGATTTGCTGAGACACCCACTGTCCCCTTTTAAAATGAAGAGCAACTGGCCTTGTTAAGGGAGTCTCTCCAGCGGCTGTAATGTTATGCAAATGGTTTAATATGAAGATAAAGACTGTAGCGGCATGCCACGCTCTACCAGTTCAAGCCCCGGTGGATCCTCAGAGCCTTCACTAATGAGAGAGGGATTATTCTGGAGTCATTAAATGGTGCCCTCCCTGACATCTCTCCCCTCCTCCCCCGGTTATGCCCATTAATGCACTGTACACAGACTTTAGAGATACCTTTTACCACCGGCTCCTGGTTTTTTACACATCAGAATGTCACTGAATAGCAAATTACATTCTCTTCCCACAGAGAAAATTGCTTTTGAATCGCTTAGTTATAAAGATTTTTTTTTAGGGAGGGGGGGAACATGCGAAAACATAATTACTTGTGTTGAAAATCTCATTGGCAGTTGTTGCAGCTGGTTGCTCAGAAAATTTATTTAAGGAATTATATGGAAATGCATCTGTGTGTGTTTATGTTTGGACATGCACAAAAATGCACTTTTATAGACCAATACTGATGCATTATGTATAATATAACTGGCATAACATCGCAAAAGCTAGCTATAATGGTTCAGATGTGGTTAGATAGCTTAGCGCCCTAATATCAAAGAACAGCATGGATTCAGGTATTATCCGATTGATTTGCAGATGCTTATACTGAACACCATGCAGCCACGTGTGTCGCCTCAAACTCATTATACTAAGCTCAAGGAGGAAATTTGCGTTTTGTGACTGGGAGAGTGAAAGAGCGGATGACCCTCACGTGTCCACTGTCACTTTTTGACCCTGTTAAATATGTTGTCACAAACAGGGGTGAGACCGCCATGACCCCAAGGGACAGACTGAATTTACTGTTACTACTTCCTAACCGCAGGGACTCCAAGCACCAAGAAATAGAGAAGTAAGAAATCCAATATAGATTGCATGGCTTCACTCGGCTCCCCATCGTGCAGTTCAGGGCTCAAAGCGTTTTTGTCTCTCCCACTAAATTGGTCTGGAGGGCTTGAAGAGCAGTCAACTTCTACTAATGATGCCCTCTGATACATTCACATAAAATTCTTGGCCTTTTCACACATACACTGTACATCGCAAACACACAAACAAAGCAAAATATCCCCTTTTATCACTCTCAGCCACCCCTGACCACTTCCAATCTGCCAGCTACAGGGAAGCAAAACAAACATAACTATGGGAGCTAAAATTCTGAAGGAGAAAAAGAAAGAGGAGAATAGAATAACTGGCCTCGTGCGGAGGCAGTGACTGGAGACAGGGATGGAGCTGGACGGAGCCAGAGGAGAGCTGTCACAGCAGCCATTACCATCACAGCTGAACTCCAGAGAAGCCATCTCAACGCCACGCAGGAAGCTAATTTCATTTGAGATGAAGTCTCTGATGAACTGCTGTGGATTATCCCCTATAAGTGTCCACAGACCTCATTAACAATACCCTAAGACATCATGTTTAGTGCTTTATCAACATCTCCTGGGCCTCGATGAATTGGTTATATAGGTACATTTTTTTGCTAAGTTTTAGTCTACAGTTCCAGGCCAGTTTAGGGGGTTTCCCAATTTTCCTCTGATGCTTTACAGGTCCACTAGATGTCAGTAGAACCAATACAACATATTTGGTATTGGCCAATGGCCATTTATCGAAACAATTGGGTCATTTGTCACAATGCCTGCCCTACATTAAATTTTAAGTGAATATAGTCTCTAAAAAATGTCACGTGGTGTAACCTATTAAATAAAAAGTACAAGAGGTAAGCTAAACTTTAAAGGCCTGAGTACACACAATATTTTTTCGTCAAAAAAATAAAATAAGATATGATAAACATATCGAGAACATGCATTTTTATTAATAAATAAATAAATATATAAGAACAGGCCTATAAGAATCTAAATGGGTCCTCTGTTTTACGGCTTCGTGTAACATGACAAACGGACTTCTTGCAAAGGTCTTTAAATATTATATATCCTATTTGAAGACAACGTTAAATGAATGAATTAATGTGCCTAACTACTTCTAATTAAAACTATTTCTGACAAAAATTTCATTTATCAATAATTTCCACCATTTAATAAGACTTGTAGCATAATAAAATTATACATTTATCTTCCGTTTTATAATCTCATAAAGGCTATCACATACACATTTTTACTTAAAGCCCCACAGTAATAATAATAATAATTTTGATTCATAAAATGAAAAGATGTTCATCATAAGTTGTGTAGGCCATACAAGAAATTTCTGTACGAAATTATTATTATTATTAGGCCTATTGGTTGAATAACGTAAAAAATCGGGATAAAAAAACGTCTTATCATTGATCCATATCCTCTTATGTGTCAATATGGTACAATATTTTTCTATAATACATGACCTCCTTCTGTGATGTTCTCCGGCTCTTGATAAAACTCAGCGAAAGACACGAACATTTCTTTTCCTCCCGTTGAAAACCTCTTGATTACTTCTTTTATACGAATGTCTAAATGTCATTTATTTCCTTGTGTCGTTTTTACAAAATTTACATAAAACTCAGACAAGGTCAGATAGCAGCTAAGTCCCTAATTTACTCTAATCAACTTTCATTTGCATGGCGATATTTGCGCGCGTTATTGACGCTAACTGAATAAATGGACTTCTTCAAATTCAAGGGGAGAGGTTTTGATAAGCTCATGGGAGAAGAAGAATAATTTGCATGTATTACTTTGATTAACTTAATAAAGGATTGTCATTCTTGAATTTAGACATTCATATTCTTTCCAAGAAGCAATCAATAAAGGGCAAGAGCACCTCTTTAGATCATCAGCGCACACGAACTCTCTTTTCAGGCTAAAAGAAAAAAAAAATTATATACATGAAATAAAATAAATAAATGCTAAGTGCAGCAGCCCCTGTGAACTCCTTCAGACCTAAACGATAATGAGATCGGAGACGCAAAATTGTTCCAACTCATATTTATGACCTTTCACCCAAATGCATTATTAAAGAAGCCATTCCACGCTTCACGTTCCACAAATCGATAAGAATGCAGAGGAGACCTCACAGTCCCCTGTAATCTACAAAAAAAATTACATTCACACTTATATGAAATGATGCGCAAAAATTGAAAACTTGACAAACTTCCAATGAGGCCAGTCCGCCGCAACTGTATGATCTCTATACCGGCACGGTAATATTAGGGGGGTTGGATAGGAGCGGAGGTCTATCCAACACCAAAAAGAACTCTGAACCCTAAAGTAGTAGCTGGTTTACCACACAACTTGGATTAGCTATCTCCACCTTTTTCAGGTAGGCTAAGAGCGGGCGCGGCCATTTGTAATAGGCTATGTCTGGCTTCCGGTGTCATTTGTTCCCAGTTATTTTTAGTTGTACAAACAGCTTGTTATGCTGCTTGACATTGCAAACTGGTATTTCTTACCGCATTATTTTAATGTAGGTCTATTGTCTTAATAATAAACACGCTGGTTTGTAGCGCAAAGAGTTTTACTTAGCCTACTGCACTTTGATATATTCTTCTCGTTAATTCCCTATTGCAGCTATCTAATAAATCGGAAAACATTGACAGAAAACACCTTACTTCCGCGTTGAAAATTAAGTCAGAATGCGCGAAATACCTGCCAGCAAACAGAAGTCGCGATCGCCGGAGGAGGTTACCATAGCAACAGTTACATTAGCCGTTCCAGCGGTAGTCGTGCAAAAACAAAAGCCTACTGTTATTATTTGTAGCCTAACTTTATTATAGTGTTTTATTTGAACGTCTTTATATTTACGTCATAGACATAAATGTGCAAGTCAACCACCCCGAAAGTAGGCTAACTGAAGCCTAGGCCTACTCACACGCCAGGTGACTGGTCCGAGAAAAAAGTCCGTTTAAGAAAAGGTGACTAGTTTATTTGACTTATTATGAGAAACTTAATTTTCTGTTGTGATTGTACAAATCAATGACTCACAAAATTGTGCAAATGAATTCCACAACTGAATGAATGTTACGTGGTTGTGAACTTGGATGGCCATTGCAAGTCGTGCATCTAGACATAGGCAAATAATGCAGAATTCCTCGACCCACCGAATCATATGACCGTAGGCTAATGTAGTGACGGTATAGGATTGGGATTATTATATAGAATTCTGTACAACACGCAAAGCATATCAAAATGGAGCAGTATCAACTGTTATCGCTCACTCTGCACAGAAGCACCTTTCGGGAACCCCAAATAAACAATAATAATTTGGCATGCAAGCAATAAAACAATTGTGATCCTATTTACTTGTGTCTTCAAGGACAGGATAATCTTTGGTTAAATGTTTGAGTTGTCTTTCCTCTTCCTTCTTCTCTCCCTCTTTTTAAATAAATTCAAATTATCGAGTCAGATGAACAAAATTAGAGTCCTTTTGTTTTTATTAGTGCGTATTACTGGTGAAAATTACAGATGATCATTGCGTTCTAGATTGCTATTGTTGTTCCGATCATCGACTGTCATTCTAAACTTAAGCTAACAAAGTCATTAAATTGACTCCCTCGCGCTCTCATTATGCGTGGTGTTAATAACCACTAATTAACTTTGCTTACGCGCGCGTCTGAGAGCACGTCTTTTTGTTCGCCCTTTCAAGCAGAGCAGCATCCAATTAAGTCACAGCAACAGGAATGAAGACACACCACCTCTGGAGCACAACTGTCATCAGTGTGGCTCCTAAATGCAACACTGAGCCGCTAACCACACAGTAACCCTTTACACTAACTAATTAATAATCTGAACTTCCTGCGATAGATAGATAGATAGACAGATAGATAGATAGATAGATAGATATGAAACAAACTAAATGTTTTAGGCTAAATTAATATGCAATTATCCGTGATTATCCATCATCAAAACGAAATGTGGCAGAAACTTTCCACGTGAATTAGGCTACAACTGATGATTTAAAATAGCGTCAATCATGATGCAGTTCTCGTTTAGTTTTTGCTCAACTGGCTTTACCTAGAGCGCTGTTGTTAACACCAGGAGATGGCGCTGCTTGAAAACGTGGGAGTGATGGAGTCTATATTAGGGATTTAGACACAGCTGTTGAGCCGTTGGTATAACATCACAGAAACTATGTAAAGTGTCACCTACTGTTACTTACAGTTTGTGAAAAGCTTCTTGTTAACGGAACAGGGGGTGGTTTGCATACGCGTAGCCAAAACCCAACGGATTATGGGCCATGTAAACCCTCGCAAAACAGAAGACGATTGTAGAAATTATCAAGTTAGGCTGTTGTGAAAATATGACACACTGTGGTATCGGGTAATAGAGGAGCGTGAAACTGACTGGCACCCACTAACATCTTGCCTGCCCCCCACCCGCACGTAGAGCGCTAAATAGACTCAGGACTGAATATGGGAAAATTGCGCATTTTTTTTCAGATGCGTGCGTGTAATTAGTGCATTTAAACAAAGCGCGGATGTCCTGCTGGCGGTAATAGTCCCTGACATTTCTTTTCTTGGGTTAATAACAGAGCGCGAATAAATGAATCAAATTGTGCCCCCAAATTACATAGCGACTTTAAATACCCGTCTGCATTACGCGCCTGTTTGGGAACGAGAAAAAATGTCTTATATTGTTATTATTGTCATTACTCTGTTCTGTTGATCTGCTTGTAGATGGTGCTGAAGTATGAGGGGGGGGGGGGGGGGAAACAATATCTGCATATTCAAATTGTTACTGTTGTTTTATGATGTTTATGAAGAATGTTGAAGGGCAACTTGTACCTCAAAGTCCAATTAAAGCCAAACATCATTCTCATACAGTATTCTCCCGACCCTAATCTCACCAGAGCAAAATCATATAACCTATGAAGAGGAGAGAGTAAATTGCAGCTTCGTTGCAAGTTTGGGATTGAATTGTGAAAATGATCCTTTTAACATTGATGGGTCTGAGCGGCGGATAGGGTCAAGCTATCCGCAGCAGGTTAAATAGACTTTCATTTAAAATTACATTCTCAATCTGTCTCTTCAGTCTTCTGGAGTCTAGTTGCCTGCAGTATACGCTCTCAGGGGCCTATTATCACCACCCTCACTTTTTAAGTCAATCATCTATGGCTATCCAACGGCTATCTGATCGCTTCACTCTGAGAGGACAGGCAATGAGGCTAGGTGTGTATACGCACAGGTGAACACCCGGTCAGGCCTTGAGTTGCCTATGGCACAGAGAGTGTAAATTAACATCAATAGTATCACATCTACACAGACAGAACAACCAATATTAGACAAATGGACTGCGTCCCTTTTTAAAATGCCTAAAAATAAATGTATGGAACAGAGAGTATAACATAATATAAAGATAATAGAAAAAAAGTAATATGCTGCTCTTCTTAACAAAACCAGTTTTTAATATCAGTGTATTTTAATAGTCCTACTCACTGTGAACTGAATTGCTTCTTTTCTTATAGGCCTATATATTTTTATATATTTGAAATTTAAAAATAAAAAAAGTCATGATTAATAATAATAATATTTGAGATATTATGATAAAAAAACATCGCGTATACAAAACGTTTTAGATAAATTCTGAAGTTTTATTTTCCTCCAACTTTCTATATTAATCTAATTTCAGTCTAAATGTGGAGGTGCTTATCCAGTAACTTCATCCATCACAACATTCGTTGAGTTTATACTGTTTAACTTTAATAGAAAAATATATAAAGATCCCCCTTGTTCTCTTGGGAGCCAATCAGATTTGCGATACACGTCAATGCAACAGAATGGAGAGCGGAGCTACTGCGGATCAGTGCATATAGCATTAGCGGCCAGGGTGGGATAGGCAAGAGAGACGTTTCAGATACAGTGCGAGAGAGAGCAACAGTCACCCACTCGAGCACAACCTCGGACGATACAAATATGAGTAGTCAGTACGACGACGATAGCCGCGACCGAAGCGAATGTAAAAGCAAGTCGCCCACCGTGCTTTCCTCCTACTGCATAGACAGTATACTGGGCAGAAGAAGCCCGTGTAAAGTCAGACAACTGGGAGCGCAAAGTTTGCCAGCACCCGTCAGACCGGACCACGACCAGTCAACCGAAGGTAAGCGCCTTTAACGTTATTTCTACTTCTTTTGTGCTGTTTTACGTTTTGTCACAACCGTACGCAGTTAGGAGCTGTTTTGATTTCGTGTGAATTTAACTTCATATGTGTATAAATGTGTATAAAAATAGTGTCCTGGTTAGAAGCAACACCTTGGTGTGCCTCTGGGTGTGAAAATAGAGTCCTGAAAGTTTTAAGAACCTCTCTAATTAAAATGAACAACCTTGAAATGCTTCACTTGTTAAAATAAAGGGTGTTTATGCAATTGGAGAATCTTTTTAAGTTCCTTATAAAACCATTTAATGAACCATCTGGTCTTCTTAATGGACCAATACTTTTGATCATGCTATTAAGAAGTAAAACATATATCCATGTTTTTGACCATGCAATCATTCATGGTATATATCAAATTACCATCTGATAGTAACACCATCACTATACTATAGGCTACTGAAGAAATAAAAAAAAATAAAAACTTTTTTATCGTATAATAAAATAAAATATCATAATATTTAGGGTGAATTCAGGGTGATTGGGACACTTTTTCCAAGTCATCTCAATGGCAAAAAGTGTCCCAATCACCCTGAATTCACCCTATAATACCCCCAAAAGCTTAAACAGGGGCATGTGCGTATATAATGCTGTCTTCATTTATACTGTTTGGTGCATTTAAAAATATAATATTGTTTTATTTTTCTAGTCATCTCTAAAGAGAACTCGTTTGACTCGGACATGCACCTGCCGCCCAAACTGCGCCGGCTATACGGCCCTGGGGGGAAATACCTGGACTCCGGGAGGGGGTTTCACGAGCACCTAGAGAAGGGTGAGAGGGAGAGACTGCTGGACCAAGCCTGTGAGAGTCTCAAAATCAGCCAAGCGCCACAAGTTAGCATCAGCCGTAGCAAGTCATACAGGGAGAACGCGCCCTTCAGCCAGAGCGATGAAGGCCAGAGTCCCGAGCACACGGCCCAGGAGCTGGTGGAGCTCAGCACTCTGAAGTTTGAAGAGGATGTTGTCAAAGAGGAGGCGTGCGGAGACGCCAGTCTGTCTCCGAAGGACGAAGAGAGTCTGCACAACGATGGGGATGTAAAAGATGGAGAGGACAGTGTGTGTCTATCGGCCGGCAGCGACTCGGAGGAAGGGATGCTTAAACGGAAGCAGAGAAGATACAGGACTACCTTCACCAGCTATCAGCTGGAGGAACTGGAGAGGGCCTTCCAAAAAACACACTACCCTGATGTGTTCACCAGGTATTACCGCACAATAGTTTTCACACGTTATTCAGCACGATGATGCTTAGACAGTCTATGGTTAATAGATTTTGATAACAACGATGACAGAAAAATAATATTCATGTAACGAATACGATGTGCATGCGTCAGAAAGTGTCTTTCAGAAAAATGTTTTTCAAATAGGCCTATAAAAAATATCTAAATAAAAACAAATTTATGTAGTTGAAACAAATAATGAATTTATTATTATTATATCGAAAGAAACATCACTAATCCATGGGCTACTTTTTTTTTTTAAAAATTCCAATACAAACCAAGTAGCATACTAAACATTCAGGGTAAATACTTATATAAATTATATATTTTAAACATTTTTAAAATTGGCCCTATATGTAAAGATTATATAGGGCTATATATATATATATATATATATATATATATATATATATATATATATATAAATTAATGTACATTTTGATAAATTCAAAAATTCATGAAATTCGTGTGAATTCATGAACCAAAACATTTGTGGGAAACGCTTATTGTAGATATATATATGTTTAAATGCTAAATTCATTCCTTATATTCTGAAAATGATTTAAATATATTTCGCTTTTCTAAAATAATATTACACCGGTTAATCGTAACGTTAAATCAGGGACACAATCGCCGTGCTAATCTGAACAATAGGGAGCATTAATCACTGAAATGTGTGTATACTCGTGTATACTCCTGTGCTGTACTATTTATTCGTATTACTCACATTATTCTCTATGGGTCAGTTATATGTTAATATGGGCCTTAAAAGAGCACAGGCCAGCAGCAGCATACTTCACACTCAAATGTATAGCCTAAATAAATAGTTTTAATGAAAAAGTTTATTTAAGTGTGACTGTTGTGGGGGTGAAAGGGTTTTGGGCCCATTTTGATTTTCATTGCTTATTTTTTGGGTTGATGTAATTGTGGAACAACATTAGAAAATTGAGCCATACAGAATACCGACAGGACAAAATATTCGCTAAACGCTTCTCATTATCAACATTTTAATTTTTTTATGGTTTTAAATTAAATAGCATAATAAAAGTAAGCCTACTTTTAATACGAATGTGATGCATTAACTGATAGGCCTATTAACTAATGTTCTGATGTTATGCATAGGCTATAAAATGTTATTTGTTACAATATTTTTATTACGATTGCTGTACAATTGATAATCATAGTTGTCGAAAACTGAACATTAATAAGGATTTTGTTTTTGAATTTGAAAATACTGCCCCACATTTATTCGTACAGTTAGGTTGTATGAAAGAAAAATAATCAATATACCACACAACATTTAAAAAAAAAATCAGTCTGCCTAATGACAAATTTTCCCGAGGACCGTTTTTCTTTAACCAAAATGTTCGTTGTTGATCATGAAATATCGATGTTTATATTGACGTGGTAGATAATTGTCATAAATTTAGCCAGGTATATTTTCAGTAAATGCGCAATTGTCATATAATAGTCTAGATGCCATTATTTCCATCATTATGTTGTTACAGTCAGTGCACTAAAGCGAAACGACCCATTATGAAAAACGTACAAGTTATCCGTTCGATTCTCATCAACCCCAAATTGCTTTCATAGGTTTCTGACAATTTAGGCAAAATCTGTTTTCTTACGGTGTTGGGGAGGGGGAGAAATCGCACACATTTTGATGATCTACATTTTCTGTTCCAGAGAGGAGCTCGCGATGAGGCTGGATCTGACAGAAGCGCGCGTGCAAGTGAGTGCTTACTTTCTTTTCTTTTTCTTTCTTAGCACAAAAATAAAACGAAAAATAGATCGAATTTAAGTGCACAATGATATTAACGTGTACTGTAGAAAACAGTTGAGAACCTTGACTTCATTCAGATGTTAAAAGGATTTCAATTGTAGCAAACTGAGAGAAATTACCTAGCCTATAATATGACAACTTGTCGACATTTTGAAGGTAAAGATTAACTAAATGATGTGAGCCTGCGAATTCTTGCAATTTGCTTATTTTAGCCTGTAGACGTTAAGACAATATACCTAATGGTCTATATTTAATTTCATTTTAAAATGACAATCGTAAACTTGGTTAAATGACCCTGTACGTCATGGCAAGGTCTTTCCTGTTATCGAAAGTTATTATACACAATAGAGCGAACATTTTAGCGGCAATTACACAGACGCCCCTGAATCATAAAAGCGCACTTAGCGAGAGAGCAAACACTGCTATTCCAGGGAGAAAATGGTGTTTGAATTCTCATCGCCGGCGCGGGGGAGAGGGAGGGGTAGGGGGGATAATGCTATTTGATTTCCCATTTTGTGATTGCAATAGACCGGCATTGATCCGATGCTTTGCACTTGGAACGAGTGAGAGACTATTAAGGGTGTTTGCCACCCCTCCTTTCTCTATTCAAAGCGTGGCTCGCATGTTCAAGCCCAACTCTCATAACCAAAGAGACAGTGCAAACATGAGGAAGCTACCAGGGTTATTGGCCGTGTAAAACAACAGATGTCAATTTGGAGATGTGGGAGAACAAATCACTTAACAGGCTCGATCAGGAGGTGATAAAGCTAATAAATGCCCCAGGGGCCACGTAATGCAAAGCGGTTTCCAGCATGTGTGAGGGGCCAAGGTCCCTGGTGGTTCGTCTGTTGACACTTTCCTTCATTATGAAGTCCCTGTCTGCAGGTCATGTTCTTGTAGCACAACCTGGTGGGGTTTAGCAGGATAGGAGGGGGGATCGTGGGAAAGTTAAATAGCCTTTTGAAAGCAACTTACATTTGGAGGAATTTAATTTAAAGTGCATTAATTGTTATTGGATGCTGTTCCGACAGCTTTTGTTAACACGGCTCTTAATTACCACGCTCCACCCTGTTTTTTGCTCTGCCCGAACCAGATTTTAATTAGCAAAGTTAGGGTAACAGAGCGTAAGTTTAAGGCCATGTAATTACCCTTGACTTCCAGCCTATTTGTCACCTCATTAAAGCGAACCAAATATTGCACATGAACAAGAGCGACAAGCTCATGCTTAAACGACCATACAGGCTGTCAGGTGGAATATTAATGACCATTTTCAACTTCTCGAAGGCCAACTATTTAAGCATGTTCTTGACTTCAAACTTAAAGGCATAGTAAAATTAGCTGCATTCAGCAGAACACCTGCAAAGTTTGGACTTTAATAAGGCTTCTGTCCCAAATCTCAGGTGTGGTTTCAAAACCGAAGGGCAAAGTGGAGGAAACGTGAAAAGGCAGGCGTCCAGGCTCACCCCGCAGGCCTGCCCTTTCCTGGGCCGCTGGCAGCCGCTCACCCCCTGAGTCACTACCTGGAAGGAGGACCCTTCCCACCTCACCCTCACCCTGCTCTAGAGTCAGCGTGGACTGCCGCAGCGGCAGCTGCTGCTGCATTCCCAGGCCTGGCTCCGCCCCCAAACAGCTCCGCCCTCCCTCCTGCCACACCTCTTGGCCTAGGAACCTTCCTGGGCACAGCGATGTTCAGGCATCCAGCCTTCATTGGACCCACTTTTGGCAGGTAAAGACCATTCGCAATCACAAAAAGTCAAAGTTGTACTTATCATATACACTCCTCCAAAAGGGGGCTTGTCATAGAACAGTGATGGCATAGAAGAACCTTTTTAGGTTCCACAAAGAATCTTTCAGTGAACAGTTCTAAAAAGAATATTTTTTTCTTAGTGTGAAAAACATTTTGATAATCTAATGAACCTTTAAGAAAGAAGCTTTTGTAAAATGGAAAGTTTCTATGGATGCTAAAGGTTCTTCGTTAAAAAATATGCCAATAAAGAGCCGTCTAATATATATATTATATGGCAATAATCAAATCTAAATTTGGTGTGAGCATGTTTATGAGTGCAGTACATTGTATCACAGGAACTCTGTCTCTCTCCTCTAGACTCTTCTCAAGTATGGGTCCTCTGACCAGTGCTTCCACGGCCGCCGCTCTCTTGCGCCAAACTGCACCGCCAGTGGAGGGTCCAGTGCAGCCGCCGGCAACCCTGCCAGACCCACCTTCTTCCTCATCCTCCACGGCAGCTGACCGCAGGGCATCCAGCATTGCAGCACTGCGTCTCAAAGCAAAGGAACATTCGGCCCAGTTGACCCAACTGAACATCCTGCCGTCCGGCACTGCAGGGAAGGAAGTATGCTGATCCTTCTCCTTAAAAACAAAACAAAATATTAAAGAAACCATTTCAACAAAAAGCACGACCAAATCCATATAGCACTAGCACGCTGGAGACCCATCTGACACTGGAGTCATCGCCAAACCGCAGAGCCTCCCGCTGGACATCATCACTAAATTTTACACAGTGCACCAAACAAAAAAACCCTGAACATAAAGATTCTGAGTGTAATGTAGGCACCTCAGAGGGAACGTTAGGGAGGCTGGGCTCGGTAAAGATATTAAATCAATCCAGTCTTTTGGGTCGGGGGCAAATGATGGCAAAAGACACATTTACACCCACACAGAGAAGAACTACACTGCAATACACAGAGAACTCTCATTTCTTCCTAGTCTTCTCTCAGTGCCGAAGCAGGGATGGGTCGATGCCAAAGGGAACTGCCACAACCTGCTACCCATCCTGAACCATATCAAGTTTGGCCTCAGTATTGACAAAGCAAATCCAATTTCTGAGAATGAATCCTCAGCTTTACTTTCTGTTTTCAACTCTTATGTTAAATATATTTAGGAGCAAAAAAATAATGAAAAAGAAATGCTTGGTTTGTTTTAAGGATGAACAATGTGAAAATCTAAACTTTAGCCTGTTTATTGATCTGTTAAGGGTATCCTGTATATATAGCTCTGTTTTAAAATGAATGAAAAGGGGGGGGCAAAATGACAAGAAAAAAATAGTTTATTTCAAAAGATGTTTTGAGAATTATGCTCTCAGTGTAGTGCTGTAGGAATGGTTTCACGTAGATTCATCCTCTGTTCGTTTGATTCAAATTTTAGATTTTTAGATGATTATTTATGTCTGACCGGTAGAGAGCTTGAAATCCAGGCCGGGAAGTTTTGCTATTCAGTGAGAGTTTTCCCTGTCGCGCGCAGGGACCAGTCAAGTCGGAATAAAAGAAACTGGTGAAACACAAACCATTCTGTATTATTTACAACTGATAATGCGAATTGAATTTAATATAATAAGCTACGCAGTTGTTTTTGGTAACATGAGATGTGTCGATCATAAAAAAAAAAAAATATGTCAATGGATGTTAATATTTTTTAAATGCATGTATAGACGGGATAACAATTCAACAAGTCGTATCTGGTTTTATGGCCTTATAAGAGTAAAACCAGTTTTATGATTCGTTGAATTTCTAGAAGTAGCCTAAATAGGCAATTATTCAGTGGGAGTCGCTAATAAGAGAAAACAATTTAAGTGGTCACTTAAACACATGAATCAATTCAGTGTAACGCTGTGGCTAACGGCAATCATACAGTAAAGTAAACATTTATGTAGCGTTTCAGTTTGCTAATGATTGAGGATAAGTTGTGTCAAGCATAAACAAAATAACGTATTTATTTTTATTTAGTCAGATGATTGTATTCATGACGGGTCTATTAGGCTATCCAACGCTTGACAAAAAGCGCCTTGTAATTATTCCGCCATCCCATCCGTTGTAGGCCTTACAACTTGTAGAGGCGCTAAATTGGAAGCAACATCTGTAAATGCCCAGCTCAGTTAAGTCCCTTTCTCATTAATGAAGTAACAAGCAGTTTATCAAAAAGTCTTTCTTTCGAATTCCTTATTTAATTCCCCCAAATCCCTCTCCGTTGGATCTCACGCGCGAAACGATGCCATTACGGCAATCAATGCGCTCCATTCAAACGAAGTCATTTTCGCCCATTTGACCCGTCTATGGTGTCGAACCAAATCGCGTGAAATTACCTCAAGGATTAATTTTCTCCTTTATCGCGCGCGCCGCTGAAAAGATTTCTCTTTTCCTTGTTTTACTCGCGCTAATCCGTTTCATTATGACGCCACAAACAAGCAGGATCAGTGAAGATGGAAATACGAGCTGAAGACGCGTTGGGAGGCGTGAGGGGATCAGTGCTCCTATAACGCCCAACAAATTCTTCTAAACATCGCGCGTCAAGGACCCCCCTCTTGCAGCAAGTCCATATTAAACATGATGGCATGCGAGAATATGTTCAAAGGAGCATTAAGCAAAGGAAACCAATTTTCTCTCCAGTGCCATACCTCCAAGCGAGGCGCATAGACCCCCCCCCCCCTCTCTATTTGTAGAAGGGACCACTGGAGCGTGCAGCCCACTTCTGTTGGGATTTTTATGAGATTTTCTAGAATGCCTTAATCTTATTGTGAACATTATTAATGAATCGCAAACCAATTTGCTCGTAATATCTGGGGAATGCTCACCACAATTGTAGAGGCATTGACCTGAAGTGCTTAGGGCGACTTTCTCTTTAACTCTTTTCTTACAATGCATGAATGAAGAAACAGACTTTGTGGAGACTAAATTTGCCTCTCTATTTGTAGAGTGTGTGTAGATTTATTGCCAATGTTCTAACCACAAAGTACACTCGAGGGCCAAAACACCTGTTTGGGAACCACTATAAAAAAAATTAAATAAAGGCACCTAAGTCATTCAGCAAATAGGTGCAATTTAATTTTCAAAAAGCAGTATTTAAAGGCAAAGTTAAACATTCTATTGGACAAAATAAATGCTATATATATACACACACACACATCATACATCAATGCCCTCAACAAATTAACTTAAAGAAAAGTTGATAATTGTATTTCTCATTTAATCTTGTGCTCAATGTCATGACAATGTTTTTATTAGAAAAAAAAAGAAATTAGATTTTTCTACAAATATCCAGTTTTGAATAATGTTTTCTGTACAAAGTCCTGGTTGCAGGGTTCCATATTTAAGACTGTGTTGTACTGACAAAAACCCTTGTCTTTTCAAAGTTTTTAACTTTTATTTTTAGTTTATGGAATTGTGCATCATTTTAATAATCCTTAAGATGGTAATGGTAACTTAAGTCTCTTTAATAAAATGTCCACTAAAAAAAGAATAAAGAAAAAAATAAAGAGGAGAGTAAATAATTTCTCCGCAAAAAAATTAAATGTCCATATTAGCTATACATTATGGATTTTTTTTGTTAAAAATGGTAACTTTCTAAGTCGTCATTTACTTGTTAACAAGGAACACAAAATAATTTGTGGAAAGACCCAAAAATATACAGTATAAGCTATAACATTTCCAAATTAAGTGTCCATTGACAGTATATAAATGCATGGTAAAATTTAACATGCATTCCCTTGATTTTGGCTCACTGGGCTGTGCTTCAACAACCAGCAAATAATCACGCTTTCCATCGCGACACAGCTCAAGACACCGGGGGTAGGTGAAAGCACTAAAGGCGCTTTGATGAGCCTCTCGTTTCCTATTGGAGCAGTAGAGTAAGAAATCACAGTGAAAAGGGCTGAATGGCGGGCCACTGGAACCCTGTCCCCTTTTGGTGTGCCTTAATTCCTTCGTCTCTTTTACCCTCATCCAATTAGTCCAGTGTATTAAGCGGTTTATCATCTCATAGCCTGCTATTCAGAGCAACAAGAGGAGCACTTTGCAATAGGGCCGGCTTTCCTTTTGACACCCACGGGTACTTACATATTCCGCGATGCCATGAATAATAGAGAAAGAATAGGGCACTAATTCCCTCATCAAAGAGAACCTTGTCCACCGCTTTGCTCAACACCACCATTCTGGTCAAAAAGACAGGCAATAAAGCTTAGCATAACAAAAACGAATCATTCTTATTAGCTTAGTGGGGTAAATTAATGCAAAGCCTCGTCTGCATTGAGTGGCCCAGTTTGAAAACAGCCTCCGCGGGCACGACAAAAGCACGTTCACGGTTAAAGGAATGTCCTGTTGAAAGCCCCAGATCATGCGATGACTTAATCTTGTAAAAGTGCGACATAATGTTCAGGAACTACCTGCATCTGTTAAGTATCATTCCAAGCTGGGCGCACACATTAAGCTAAATGTATATATAGGCCTATATAGGTTTAATACATTGGCAGCAAAGACCTACAATGCTGTCTGTCATGCTGGGGACAGAAAGTAGCTCTTAAGTGTTGCTGCACTCTCCAAGGTCGGTGCCATTAGTCGCAGCCGTTTAAGGCGATTTTTTCAAGCATGGCATTTATGGAAATTGACATCTGATGAAATGGTTTAAGACATCGTCTAACTGTCATTATAAACACATGGAATGAGCGAGTGAAGCACCACATTCTTAAAACCGACTCGATTTAAGTGGACTAATCTCCTCGCTTTCACACACTCTTGGCTTGCCATTCTCCAGGTCTTGAAAATGAAGCCTTCCATTTGGAGAAGTTAACTGGCCCTCTTCAAATGTGTAAATGTCATCACTCCCTGCAGCATAGTGAAATAAAATAATCAAAGAGTGGGAAAAAAATTGGAAATGTGAAAGTGTTATGAAATGCTTTTATTGATGTTTCCGTATCAAAAACAATTAAGAATCCTTAGACACTTTCATAGGCAATGAACATTCAAAACATGCAACATAAGCCGCCAGGCACAGACTGAACGATGCAAAGCAATAAATTCACAACATACCAGCTGAGAGCAGTTCAAACATGAGTTCAATCGTTCAAAACTCCAGAAATCACTGGCTACCTCTGTATCATTGGCTAATTGCTGTGCTGTTAAAGATGAAGGGGGTAGTAGAGAAGTCATTACTGAACTAAGACCCCTTCAAACCGCTACAAGCCCCCCCCCCATGAACTTGCCTGTCATTACCCCTGATTGTTATCTCTAAAAACCCAGTGTGTGTGGTGCTACCGGGGGAGTGGGGGGCTGGGTTGTGTTGAGAGCGTCTTTAGCCCCTTATCATGGCCATTTTACCACAGATTCATCATCGATTAGACCTGGACAAAGGCTAAATGGGATGGGACACAAGAACACAGATTAAAGCGAGAGACAGGTGCTCAAACATGGAAAGGTTTGGTGATTACATGCAGATTGACTGTGAGCTCGTCACCTTTGACCCTAATTCACGCCTAAGCCGTCAGCCACAAAAACGCTGTCAGGGATTACAAATGTAAAGCAAGTGAACTAGAAAATAGCATAGATTACAAAATCACAAGGTATATTTACAGCAGACAGGAAATAAAAAATGAAAATATAACATTGTAAGGCTTCTGTTGGTGGGCAGAAAGGCATAAATATTATGCCATATCCGATTACCCAGGACTGCTTCAGGACCAGTTGGTCAGTACTTGAGGGCTATAAAGGCCTGGAAAAGTTTGGCGAGGTTGACCTCAGAGTATCCGCTGGTGGCGAGGACGTTGTCTGTTACATCCTTCAGCATTTTGTACACTTCCTTTTCTCCTTTCCAGCCAATCTTGAATCTTACTGAGAAGAGAAACAAACAATACGTTAAAAAAACACCAGACTTCAAACTTTTTGAAGCTAGGGAGCCCCAAATATCATGATCCCCTTACAAGGGTCCCCTTCCCTAAAATATAAAAGGCATCTAGATATTTTCAGAAGCATAAACATCCATTTATATGGTTTAAAAAAATGCTTATAAATGATGTAAGTGGATCAATAGAAAAATAAATAAATGAATAAATAGTAAAATATTTTAATAACAATAATAACAACAAATAGAATAATAATCATCATATTATTTCTTAACTCTTTCCCGGCCAGCCTTTTTTAAAAAACATTAGCCACCGCCAGCGTTTTTGATCATTTTCACAAATTTCATGGCCCCCAGAATATTTTGTTGTTTGAATACCTGAACATGAAATATACAATACAATATACTGCTTTTAAACAAACAAACAAAAAAAAGCTTCACGCATTCTTTTTTTATCAACATTTTTTAGCAAAATTTTTAGCAAAAAAAAAACAAAAAAACAAAAAAACAACGACATCTGGATCGTATTCAGAAAGATGATCAAAACATAGATGGAGTAGATTAAGCTCATCAGCACCCCTAATGCTTGCACAGTCCTGTAGCTCATCCTGGGTCGACATATGTTCTTCAAAAGACATCGCACCTACACTAAAGCAATCTGCATGCTCCGATTCAACATTTTCACGTTCGTTTTGGGACAGCTAACGGAAATCACTTGCACACGTATTTTTAAACCTTGCAAATTTGAACATTCAAGCGATTTTATAGCATTTCGTAATACATGGGATGGGAGCTCTTTGAGAGTTTTCTTTGTGCTCATACCAACAACGCACACACAAGCCTGGTAAAGAGCTTGCACATTCCAAATTAAGTTTCCTTAAACAATCAAATACACGAAATTATGTAAAAATGTCCGTCTTTAGTGAGTATTCACATAAACACAGTTGGTTATGTTACGCGAATGTAAATAGTACAATAGTATGCGTGCAAATATTATGAGATCTAAACGTCATTGATGGAAACAAACGCTGGAGATTTCGTGATATTTAAACGATTCGATCTTATGTATGTATGTGCGTTGATCAGTGTTAAAAGAAAATAAAGGTCTAAATTAGATGGTTTGAATGATGCACTCACCTGTCGATCTCTTAATGTCTTGCTCAAATCAGAATAGTGACAGATGCTTGGCTAGGTTTGATGGTTCTTCATCAGTTTTATAAGCAAAGTAATTTCAAATTTCACCTACTCTTTTTATTAATTAGTTTTGGGCATGTTGAGTGAGATTCAACTGCTTTATCCATTTTGTTCCTCTATGTTGCCACTTGCCACATTTGCCGGTTTCGCGTCAGTTTGCCACCTAGCGGTGAACTTCGGAACAGCAGCATATACCGAAATATGCAAAACCATGATATCGTACCGTTTGAAATAAAATATATACACCGGTATTTTCCCAGTACCGGTATACCGCGCATCCCTATTAGGCAGTTTTGATTTATATGCTGTTTAATGCCGGTGATCGCGTTATTTTACATATGATAACATATATCACTTGTTTCTGCTGCTTCTTCACCTGTGTTTTGATCTGGATTCTGTACTCTTTCAGAAGATGTGTCATAGTGCCTCCTAACATATAACAGTTAAAGCACGGAAAATTCTGTGTTTGGCGGGGAAAGAGTTAAGCTCCAATTATGTTTTTATGAGGTCATGGTTAAAGTTTGGGTGGTGAGCATGGTATAATACAGCCATTCTTTAGAAAGTAAAGAAAAAAGATTAAATAGTACAACTCTACCGTAAAGACACCAAAACATCAATACCAAAACAGAGTTTGGATCATACTAAACTATAATTAACACCACTACACATGACATTACCCCAAACATACATTTGGTCACAAATATACTTCCACCAAAAAAACAACAACAAACAAACAAAAAACACTGCAGCAGACAGGGCTGGAGTGGATCCATAACAAGTCAAAACTGATCCAAAAAGAAAAATATCAGTCATAATATCGAACTACGCTCACGGACATGTGCTTGGAGAGGTCTATCAAGTATCATTTCAAATGAAAGTCTTCAAAGAATCGATAAGGAACCGGCTATCCAGGCAGTTTGAGGGTAGAGCACTGGCGAGAGGGGCTAGGTGTCTGCAGAAGCTAAATAGACTCTTCTGCCAGGGGTCCACGGGGTCATGCAAATGGGTCGATATCCAAGGTCATTTATCCCATCAGGAGGGCCTTCAATACCATAGAGACGATAGAGGAGTCACTGGCAGGCTAGCAGGACTGAATGAGAAATCACAGCCTAAATCAAAAGCCTTTAACCAAAGACTTTTGTTAAAAGCAAGTCTTTGCTTTGAGAAGAGGAGATCCAGCCAAGATGAGCATTTATATGAATGTTCCTTGAGAATATGTAAATGCCCAGACTGAAATTCATATGAGCCTGTACTGTTTATTAACACAAAATGTGTTTATGCTTGAAAGACGATTGAATCTGTGCCCCAAAATGTTGTTGAGCACCTAGGACTCAATCACAGTCCATCTCCATTAGCAGGTGCAGTAGAAACAGAGTTACAGAGTTGCCCCATAGGGGAAGAAAGGTCAAACACAGAAAATGGTCAAACCTGAACATCAAAAAGGGGAATAGTATTCCAAGTGCACCATCTGCAGAGCCAGTTACCATTATCACTTGAATTTTTACCTCCAGCAGAAGATAGAGACAGTGAAAGAAAACAGAATGCTGGCACATGGAATAGAGAGAGAGGGACTATTTACCTGAGGAAAGAAAGAAAAAAAGGGGGACTGAAGAAAGATGATGATGCATGATCAAGGGAAAGCAATCATGTCATCATTTTTGAAAGGTGGGAGAAAATAATTTTTTTTCTCTTTCCCTCTTTCTCCTCTCCTCTTCTTCATTCTTTTCCCTCAATCACTGTGTGCAGAATGTATAAAAGAAACCTAAAAGCCACAGAGGTTGTCAGAGACCTCGCGTTCCCTCCCGGCCCGGCAGGGGTCGCATTTAAAATAAATAGCATTTTTAAGAGGGAGAAAAAATGTGACGAGATAGTGAGGGAAGACGTGAGAAAAAGAGGTGAGCAGACAGAAGAAGAAAGAGGAATACAGAGCGAAAAAAAGAAAGAAGGCGGGTGTGACAGGACGAAGAAGATAGTCCGGAGAGAGAGAGAGAGAGAGAGAGAGAGTGTATCAGCTTCCATGTGCTCTAACAAGGTGTAAATACAATAACAAGCATGTAATTAAGTGAGCATGATGAAGTTAATGGGGATCATACATTCCATTTGGGCTGCTTATGAATATTCTATTAGATGTTATCAGGCAGCTGGAATAGCTTTTAATTTAATCATCATTCTGAGCAGAGAAAAGTTCTTTGTGCGAGTGTAATTGCACAGAATGAATAATTGATTTGACAATCGCACCCGCGGATTTCCAGCAGCTCAAGGCAGGCAGAGCGTGGGGGAGGAGGGCTGGGGGAGGGCACGCGCGTCGTGCCCTGAAGAGGTTGCCGAGGAGCTCGCCTGCAAATTGAGCACTATCAGTACACAGATAAAGGACAATTTCTATTTTATCAATGCAGTGAAATTACATTACTGCCTGAACATAATCACACTGCCCACACTTAAGAGGAGACAAGGCAGTGAGGGAGAGCGAATTAGAAAGAGTAAGAGATACAGAGAGCGACGGATGCAGAGCGGGAGAGAGAGAAGGAATTGGAAAGGAGGGAGCAAAAGGGCTTGCCTAAAAGACGTTATGAATTGCTCTTCATGAAAAGAATGAAATCAGAGTTCAACATGATTTGGAAGTCATTGATATGGGATATCTAATTTTTTCAAAACTGCAGAAAAAACTGTTTTATTATGGAAGGACTCCTGCCGTGCATGAAATTGCCTCCACATTTAACTCAGTAGCTGCAATCAGGCAGAGGACTGTGGTTTACATGTAGATCAGACTCTAAATGTCTCATTTCTCACACGCGTACGCACCGATATACACAAAGAAAAAGCACCCCACGCACGCTGCGTGCAGACACAATTCATGTGTGTGATATAATCCGCTGGCGGAGCCACTGCGAATGCTGGTGAAGGCGGTTGGACAGGAGGATCAAGGGAGTCAAACAAGAGCTTTTGATTCATTTTTACTGACAGAACACCGGAGACTGGGTGGGTCTGTAGATATACGTTATAGTAGAATTAGCCCAAAAATAGAAGGTGCCCTAAAGGGCTGTTAATGCATTACATATTATTAATATCATTAAAATAAACCACATTTAATATGTATAACGCTGTTAAATTTACTTAAGGCATTTATAAAATTTGAAATTGGTGTGATTTCAAAAGGCTATTTATTTTATATTTATATTTATTTGGTGCAATTTATAAAGGCTATTCTGAATACTGAATACGAGCAGAAGCTCAGGTGTCTCAGTTCAATACACACAAAAATGTTTGAGGAGAACAAGAAAAATTTATAAAAAGTAGTTTGTAACAGCCTTTAATTCAAATTCAGACAGGCTATTTAAAAATAGAGTCATTAGCAGTTTTTGTATGGCAAATGTTCAATAAGCAAAATATCTACAAGCAATAATATCAATACTACCAAAGCAATACTTTATTATTATTATTATTATATAATATAAATAAAATTTAATTTAATTAAAAAAATAAAATAATTAAGTTTATGTAGCAGATTTCTAAATTATATATATTTTATAAATAAATATATAAATAAATAAATAAATATACACACACACACACATATACACATATACATACATACATACACATATATATACATATATACACACACACGTATGTATGCATGCGAGTAAAAAAAAAAAAAAACCTATGAATGAAGTTATATATTATTTATAGTTTATATTTTTTAAATAGCAATAATTTCACACTGAATCTCTAAATTAATGTAGAAACAACAAAGAAAGTATTTAAATATTTGTTTAATGATATCTATATGAAAGACCATTATCACTGATAACAATACTGCTACTGGTGTCTCTATGAAATTGATTTCTCTCAATTTTAGCCATTAATTATAGCCATTCAATATTACAGTACAATTGAAAGCTATCAATTTTAACATTTATTAGGCTTATAACAACTTTTAATTTAAGTGAACTTAAAACAATCTTCACATAAACCCATTGTAATAAATGTCATTTACCTATGCCATTCAATACATCAGGGTTCAACACAAGTTTTTTCCTGCTAAAAAGCACAAAAAAGGTTATTGTTTTCATTGTTTTTGACCTATGTAAGGTCTAACAGGTAGGAAATATACAGAAATTGATTAAAGTTATCAAACAAAGTACTTCACTGCATAAATTATAAATGAAATTTAGATTAATCCTTATTAAAGTTACAAACGTTATTCAGTCAAGAGCAGTTATTCAGTCTTTGTCTTTTGTTCTTCGATTAACATTAAAATCACAGACAGCAGCAGGTTTATGAGGCTGCTGTCACTTTAAGAGCTGCCGCATATGACGCCGATCTGACATATCCTATTTTCTCAACTCTTTGCATTCATTTAACAATTGTTAACTCATTTAAGACTGCTTACGAGGATATATATTTATATATTTATTTGGCTACACAATTTAAGTTACTGGCCATTCAGAACTTCTACTAGCCATTAAAAAAAAAAAAAAAAAAACACAAAAAACACTTTACAGTAAGGTTTCATTGGTTAACATTAGTGAACTACATTTAAAGGGGTCATGAATTGAGAAATCAACTTTTCTTTGAGCTTTTGATATATAAAAGGTCATCTTAATATAAGAATATCCTATACGTTTCAGAGCTGAAAACTCCCTTGTTAGTCAAAGCTTTTATTGACAGCTGGCTCATCAGATGGCACAATCGATATGCGAATTTGCTTCCCTGTGACGTCAGAGAACAGCGAAACGCCACCTCAACAGAAGAACGCCTAATTCTGTAGCCCCGCCCACTGATTCACGAATGACATGTAACACAAATAACATAGGCCTATGTGGAGCTAAACCGGATCGAAGAAATAAACATGCTGTTGAAGATTACTAAATATTGTGCAGTGCCTTGTTGTGGAAGAACACAGTCGCTGCATAAGCTTCCTTCGGATTCCAATATTAGGAATGCAGTTGAACTTTATTTTTAATGAAGTGCCAGCTCACGTGGGTAAGACGTTTGTTCGCTTCATTTCACCGCGGATTCATTTTTGTAAACAAGACAGTGGATTTGCAGACAGAATGAGATAAAAAAAAAAACGATGCTGTGCCTTCTATATTGGATCGGACAGGAATGATGCAACACACTTAAGTGAGTAAAAAATGCTTCGTTGCTTGGCGGGTCTTTTTCACTGGGGTTAGTTACACCAGGCAAGTATCGCCACATTATTATGCTTTTATAATCTTCGCTAAAGAAATTTTTTTTAAGAATAATTGCATTAATTACAGAGTAAATTTATATTAGTGATCTTTCAACAACCCAACTTTAAACATTACTGAGATGAAAATGATCATTTGGATAAGGGGTTAGAATGTGTCCAGTGAAGTGAATCTGACATTCAGTGGTGAGGGGACAGATTACAGGCAGAGGAATGGGCATTCTCTGGTGATTTCCTTAGATATAGATACTTGAGAGAAAGCCCTTTACTTTGTTCTCTCTCTGTATGTGTGTGTGTGTGTGTGTGTGTGTGTGTGTATTTGTGTGAAGGGGGGTTGGGACGCCAATTTCCATCAGTCTTTCCTCTCTGAAGGAATCAGGTAATCTAGTGAGGAAAAGACTGCAAATGGATAAAGCACTGACCAGCAATTTCACCATCAAGCAACAGAGGGATGAATTCACCACGGCCCTCCTCCATCACAGCCCTGCAATGCATCCCACCAGACCCAAACCACAGCACCACCTCTGGCAAAGACAAAACACTGCAGCCTGACCAAACAATCTCCATCAAGGCAGCATGTAATTTTAACACCTCTTTGGGCTTAACTTCCCAGACTGACCAAAAGGTTTTTTCACCCCTTCTCATTGTTCACATGGCTTCCAGCGACCGCAGCCGAAGACAGCTGGAGACTTCTAACCTCCAGCCTTGGCGTCCAGCAGAAACAGCTCTCTCTTGCTCAATCTACCAGCAACGTGCGTCTCCAGTTATCTAAAGCTCCACAATAACAGCGGAGCAGACAGAATAGGGGGAAGATTGGTTTTTCTATTGTGCTGCTGGTCTGGCATAATGCCCACTTTAAAAGCAATTCCTCCGTCATCAGAGACAGACAGAAAATCTGGCAGATACGACACTAAATGTCTCATGGTGTGAGGAGGAGGTGGTTGGTAAATTACGAGAAGGCGTGTGTGTATGTGTGTGTGAAGAGGGCAGCTAAAAGTTTTCTGAACTGTACTTTATTCCACTATCGCTCCTGAGCATTTCCATCGCCGTCAACACCGGCAGACCACAGCTCAACCCTCTACCTTTGTTCGCTGTGCTCTGGTAATTGGTGCAAATGCATTGAAGAAAACACACTTTGGTTGTGGAAAGTAACAAGCTTCTAGAAATATCTACAAACACAACCTTCCAAGCCCTTGTGTGGTTTATTGTCATGTTATGTTTATTTTCATTTTACCATTTGACCATTCAATGATACACACACATATATACACACACACACACACACACACACACACACATTATATGTACATATTATATATATATATAAAAAATTATGTACACAAAATCAAGAACTGCGGTAACCTCTACGAGGTGCTTGAAAAAAACCTGCCTGCAATGCTACAGTAACTGTGAAAAGTTTTAGGCACTTGTGTAAAAGTGCTGTAAAGTGAGGATGCTTTCAAAAATAAATGTCATAAATAGATTTTATTTATCAATTAACGTTTATTAACTAAATCAAATAAAATAGCTTTGGTCCTAGGTACAAATGCACATAGTTTTTCTTCAAGGTAGGTTTTTTTTTCCAAGCGTTGCCACAGTTCTTCTGTATTTAGTCTCAGTTTTTTCCTGTTTCTTCATGTAAAATCACAGACACACTCGATGGTGAGATCAGATCTCATACCGGCTGTTATCAGACTCCTTGTGCATACAAAAATCTCACTGGATTATTGTAATTAATGGCAAAATTAATGTTTGGAAACAAACTGATATTTCCTACTGATGCACTACAGAAAAAGATATAAGTAACTGGCCTAAAAGAATTTTTTTGATGAAAATACTAATGTGCCTAAGACTTTGGCACAGAACTGTGTGTATATACATATATACCTGTACATATTCATCCATCCGTCCATCCATATCGACCTACCTACCCATCTATCTCTAACTAAATATGTGACCTATGCTGGAAAAATGAGTCGCAATGAGTACATTTAAAAAACTAATTTAAAAAGTTATTTTCACATTCTGTTGGAATCAGACAAAAAAAAAAAAAACTCTGGTAAAAATACCAAATTTGACACCAAGTCAAAACCAAATATCTACAGGAAAAAAAATAGTCAACTTTTTTTTTCTCCATGACACCACAGTTGTTTGGTTAACATTAATAAAACAGACAGCCTATATATTAAGACCTACTGTGCCGCATGGATCTAAATTAATGTTACACATCAGATGTTTTTCCCCAACATTTAACCAAACAGTCGCATAAGACATAACAGATGTTTGCATAAATACACGCCATGACCGATATTATGAAATATTATAATTCTGTGTATATGTGCATATTGGGATTGCGCACTGTCTGAGGCATCTTACACCGTGTCCTAACCATTTAAACATTACTAAAATACATACTGAGTTACTAAAACAATCTTTGTCATAGAATATACCTGTTCACAGTTTGAACACTCCATTTCCATTTGTTTCATTTCAAAATCTGAGGTGAATTATCCATTGTTGCTTTTAGTAAGACTAGGTTACAAAGCTGGGAGCACTCCATGATATTCAAAGTCACATGACATGCTTTTAACATTAAATAAAGCACATAAACATTACCTGAGAGTATCATTGCCATGTTTTGTGTTGGTGTTCCAGCCACGATGTCGCAGAAATAGAAACCGTTTCTAAAATTGAATCATTGCGTGTTGCCGTCGTGGCTGGTTAGGACAAAAACTCTAATTAACATGGAAAATATACCTTTTATCACGTCATGTCGCGTGTAGTTAGGACATGGTGTTAGTGCGAAGATTGCGCACGCATCGGATCTGTCGGTCAGCGTGAGTAAGACCGTTTTCATGGACAAAGGAAAGGTATTTGTCAGAAAACTTACAAATAAAGATACTTTTAGATGTTTAATTGCTATTTGGAGCATTCGGAATGCTAGATGAGGGCTTAATGAACTCATTTTTCTGAAAACCTCAAAATTGAATTACAGAGAAAACCACCAGGTTACTGCTGCTACATCAAAAAAGCAAAAAGTTAAATAAAGAAATGATAATAAATTAAATATGAAATAAATAATACTCATATACATAAATGCATATACACAGGTTAGTAATTGTATTGTATATTGAATTTTTGCACCTTAACATTCATTAAGGAGCTAGTCTAAAAGCAGCTCCTCACAGACTGGTTTAGGTTAACCAAGTCAAAAGTCAAAGTTGGCAACTATAGGGGGAGCTAGCATTACTAGCATAGCCACATAGCTTGTAGCTAAACCTACAGTATGCAAATACACTAATGCTGTAACGGCACAGTTGTCAAGTGCGAGACAGTAAATTCAGAACCCCTATAAAATGGCAGAGTTACATCCCAGGGTCTAAATAAGAAACTGGACCAGGTAAAAGGAAGTACAAGCCATGCAGCCCTGTAATTTCACCCCTAGACCCCTGTAAACCCTGTGGTCTATAATACAGTAATGTGTAGTATTATAGTGAGAGGGGAGATAACCATTTCAAGGCTATACTTCAAAGCCATGTGTGATGTCTTCCACTAATCCCAAAGAGCTGGCAGAGTTGCACGTATATATGACATGTTATAGCATGATAAATGAGATAATGCAAATAGAAACCAAAAAAGTCCAAATAGTAAATAGAAAAATAAACAAATGGTTTGAGAACAATTGCAAAGAAAAAATAAAAAAAAAGGAGTAATGTCATCTCTCATTCCACCTGGTGAAAATCAGGGCTAGAGAGTTAAAATCACTCCTTCAGGAATTAGAGCCCCGGCTGCAGTGATGGGCAGTGTGGCTGACAGAACGCCGCAGATTGGCCACAATTACTCGCAGAAACAACAGCCGAGAAAAAGTAAAGAAATGAAATTTCCCAGAGAAGCCAAGTCTATAATCATGTTAGGCCCCCGCCCCCCGAAACACTCTCTCCTCGGCCTGCTCCACGTTCTGAGTGGTCATCTATTGATTACACATTATATTTATCTACGGCTCTCGCGCCCGGCTCGGAACCTCATCGGCACATGTAAAAATAAATAAATAAATGTATAAGTCTATTCCAAGAGGTCCTTTTTAATCAAGTGACATCAATCAAAAAGGATTGTGGGTAAGTAGCCACGGCTCGGCTAGCAGCGGCCGTGAGCGGTCTGGATCCTCCAACGGCCCGTTGAAAACATATGCTCCATGTCCCATTATTTATGAAGGGCTATCCTTTAGCCTTCTCTCCAATTACTCGCCCTATCATTTTCCAAAATCTAAAAACTGTTTTCAATCAACATAGCCAGCGCTATTATCGAAGGCCTACGGGATGAGAGGAGGCTCTCTCTCACTCACTCCCCTCTTCCTTCCAACTGATTGGACCGCTTTGCATTCTGCACTGCGCCATTCGGTGATTGAATCCGTCGCCTGAATTACGGCTTTCGACTCGAGGAGCTGAGGATTCTTAACCCAACCTAGTGGCCGCCTCTAACCGCTGTGAGGTGTGTGTGCGCGCAAGTGCGTGTAGAGTTGGAAATATGTGCTGGACGAACGCTTATGGGTAATGTCTGTGAGCAAATTTTCAGGCTAATTAGTAATAGCTGATGTTAATGCGAAGTCTTACATTTATCTTCAGCCGTCAGGACCTTGTTGATGGCATATTCCCAGTCAAAGATGTATCTGTAGAAGCTCAGTTGGTTGTAGAGGGCTTTCTCTGAATACTAAAAAAAAAAAAAGACACAACACAGATTAAACCAGTAATCACTACATATAGGGAGATGACAAATGGAGAAAACTCCCAGGTTCTGCTTCTAGGAAACTGAAAACAAGGTTAAGGTGTGTCTGAAGCTGGTCAAGGTACCAGACTAAATGAAGGCCAAAACCAATGGCTTTCACCGCCTTGTTCCAGACAAACTGATCTGTAAAACGCATCATTACTACAGGTATAACAGGAAACATTTAACTGCATTCAGCCATTTCCATTCTTGACTGATTTCTTGTAGACTTCCAACAAGAACAAATGTTATTGTACTGATGTCACAAGAATTACAAACCAAATCAAATGCTACAATAAAATAAATGTAACAATATTGATAGAACAGACTAAATTCAGTACCCCATGCAAGCCAGCCAGCCACAGTTTTGGCATTGTTTTAAAAAAACTGGGACAAAGTCCTACTGTATCAGTGGTAGATTATTCCACAAAAATTCAAGAACTGCTTATTATAAAAAGTAAAACTATTACTTTAACATTCAAAGCTCTTTACCAATCCTTTACTTACACTGTGGTAGATGATTATTCCTTTGCATATTCAATAAATAAAAAAAAAAAAGAAGAGGAGAAAAAACAATTAGGTAAAATCATACTGATGTAGTTTAGTACTATGTGTTATTGTCGCAGGGAAAAAATGAAAGGCTGAAGCGTAATGAGATTGGTGCGGCTCAATCAGGGAAAGCTGGAGAATCACCTGTGTTAATTACAGCTGTGGAGACAGGTAGTGTTTGTCATATATTCTCCACTGTCACAGACAAAGACAAACACACACGCTCAGTCAAACCCAGAGTTTGGAGTCAGAGAACCTGTGAAACTGTCTGATTGGCTGAAAACAGCCAGCATACTCCCCACCTTCTCTCCTGACAAAAGCAGGAAACAGTGTTTGGTTTGTAAATTTGGCTGTAATTACCGTTAGCCATGTGTCTAACTGCCAGAGGCGCGCAGGTCGAGCGAGAGAATAAAAGACATTGGGGAGGGAGAGGGAGAGAGAGAGAGATAGAGACGTTCAGCTCTGAAATTACCTCTTTCATAATAGTTTGTTTTGATAAGGCAGCGTGTGTGGATCTGATGAACAACTGTTGCTGTCAATTTGATTAGCCATTATACTTTTATGTTAATTGCTGTTATTGGGTCACAGTCTTTCTGTGTCACCATAGAATCAGTGCGATGTGGGTGCCGGAGGAGTTTAGCAAGGGCTCTCTCCTCAGCACAACGGCTTTTAATTGCCCTCTACAGCTTGCGATGAGCCCAGCAGCTGTTGACCCATAATGCACTGGCTGGTCAACAGCCGTGCCTGTCGATTCAGCAATGCAGCCATAATGGAGCTCCTATAATCAGAGCCAGGTCACCATGTACATGTGAAGGCACTCTGCTCGGCAAAGGAAATTGTGGACTAAAACCGCAGTCCAAGAAATAAGTAGACGGACATGTGAAGCAGGGCCAGGATGAGCTTCACAGCTGTGCTGACAGGTGTCAAAAGGGGTGTGACCAAGGCGCCATCAAACGTTATTGAATTTAAACCCCCCCAACCCGCAAACAGAGGCCCCTCCCTTATGCATCTTTGCTCGGCTCAATGCTTTGTTCCTGTACTGACACCATTTCAATTTTCTCCACAAATCTGCAGCATTTTCGGCCCGAGTGACTGGGGAGCAAACCAGCTGTGAAATTGCCTCTCTCCTGAGACCCCCGCCTCATCCCCCTTCTTGATAGAGACGTGGCAGCCAGAGCCGTACCACCAAACCTTTGATACAGCCCAAACACAGCCTGCCGGAAGAGCTGGATAGAGGGGAACAGAGAAAAGGTGTCAAGAGTGAGGCCTTATACTATGACCAAAGGGGTGTAAAAATAAAGTAGCTACGTTTAAAGACACTCAAAGAAGATCATTGGCCAAACTTACGATAGGGATCATTTAAAGACAGGCAATCGAAGTGATTTAGCTCTTTACGGTCAAGGTGCTTATATGTAAAGAGTGTATAATGTCCCCTGAGCAGAGCAACAGAGAAAATGGCTACTTTCAATACGCACAGATCTTTGCAGCTGCAAAAGAGAAGACAGGAAAAAAGAAAAATCTCCAAACAGTTTTAATGAGGCTTAACAAAAAAAGCTCCAATCTGAGTTAATTTTAACGGGCTGAGCTGGAAAAGGAAGGCGATCGGCATCACAAGGTTTCATAACGAGTCAATATATGTAAATCTTTACAAGGCAAACACAGTGGGAAACAAAGACATTTAACTGAAGCGCCAGTTGATGTCTCCACTTTTTGTGCACATAATTTCTCCCCATTGAAAGGTATAATTGCCTGCTATTTGAAGATATTCATGCTCAATTTTTGAAATTAATTTCAATTGGGGGGAAATGTAGAAATGTCAGCTCCCGTGAAAGGGATTTGATTTCAATTATCCTTGCTCAAAGGACTGTGATTTCCAAATACACTTAAGCAAAATTATGACAAGAATTTTTGTTCCCAGAAATTCAGTGTTTAAAGAGCGATTAGACGATAAATGGACTGGCTTTGAATTGAAGTGAATGCGCCGGTTACCATCTGAAAGGCACTCAATTATCCCTGATTGCTCCTGTTATAATGTATCAAATAGAGATACCTGCTATTGCTGTAATTTGTGTGAAAATTAACATGCTGCAATTTCCACTAGAGGGAAAAAAAGGAAGCCCTAATGGGTGCCTGAACGTACATCAATAAAATGGAGAGGGAGAGAGAGAGAGAGACAGCGGGTGGGGGTGGTTGGAGAGATCTACTAGCGAGGGAGAGCAGCTGAAAAAGAAAAACGGAGAGAGAGAGCCAGTGTAAAGAAAAAGAGAGAGAGCGGGGGAAAAAAAATTTAATTTACTGAAAATATTATAAATTGCACCTGTGTACAACTCCTTCAAATTACCGGCCAATCAGCCGAGGGTGCCTATTACGCATCCATTTAATCTGGATACAATGGTAGTCAATGTCTCTGTGTCCGTGGAGACACCAGAGGAGACGCATTGCTGTCAGCCGAGCTGTAAAGCCCAGAACGACAGAGGGACGGTAGAGGGGTGAGGAAGTTAATGTTTTATTCAGCCGGCAGTTTAAACTGCCATCTCACCAGGCAGAGCGGAGGACAGCTAAGTGGCTATGGTGACAAGAGAAATTGTCCTTTTGGGTTTCAACCTGTCGCCACAGAACTAGACGCAGAAATAAAGCACGAGGAGGAAGAAAGAATTGGGTGGGGGGGATGTGTCTGTACTGGATGAAAATGATAAAGAAGACGGACAGGAACAAAGATAGACACTAAATTTTGGAAGGGACGTCCCAAAGTGTGTCTTTGAACCAGGTGAAGACGTTCTTGAAGTGATCACAACATAAATGTCTTTTAGCAGTGAGTCCAAGGCCAAGTCCATCTGCAGGCCAGTTCTTATCAGAGGAAGCTTGTTAAGGCAGGAAGCAAAAGTGTGTCATATGGGTTACACGGGTCCGGTAATATATAATTGCTAGAAATAGGGGTGATGGATGGGAAAAAAAAGCTACACGGACGGAATAAAGGCCTGGGTAGAGGCAAGGAGGACTTTTACAGGCTCCACAGCACCACCATCTGGGCGAAATGACTGATTCTGTATATATATATATATATATATATATATAATAATAAAGGTGTGTGCAGTACCTCAGGCCTCAGCATGGATCTGAGACAGGCTGGACAGATTGGTCCAGTCCGCGAGAAGGCAATGGGCAGCCGGCGGGTTCGGTTCCGGCAGGCCAGATCCTCACACAGCAGCCAACCCTGTGTACAGAAAGAAAGAAAACTATTTAAAAAAGCTGATTGGCAGAGAGCTACAACGGCCCCCCCAGGAGACGGGTCGCTGGTGCTTTTGCCTGTGGTGGGGCAGTGTGAGGCCTCAGCCTGCAGCAGATGCAGCTGCCCCCCGCCAACACTGCCTTTCCTGCCCCTGTTATTAGAGCGGGGGCCAGGGGGTAATATGGGTAATGCCCTGCTAATGATGGAGCACTAAATAAACCCCTAGTATCAGAGAAACACCTGTCCCTGAAGCATTACCACCTCCTTACTATAGACTGAAGGAGGCTGAAAAAGAGAGAGAAAGAGGGTGATAAGAACAGAGACAGAGAAAAAAGGGCCTGGTAAAATACGCAAATATAAGAATATATGTTACATATAAACACTAAAATATGACATACTCTACTGTTAAAAAGGTAAAAAAAAAAAAAATTAAGGGGAAAGAAATGAATACTTTTATTCACCAAGGATGCATTAAATTCATCATTAATGACAATAAATACATTTATAATGTTACAAAGGTTTTATATTTTTAATAAATGCGGAATCCTGAAAAACAAACCAGTTTGTAAAACAATTAAGCATAATAATAAGAAAATATTTTGAGCACCAAATCAGCATATTACAATGATTTCTGAAGGATCATGTGACACTGAAGACTGGAGTAATGGCCACTGAAAACTTTGCCATCAAGAAAAAATGACATTTTTACAATATATTAAAATAGAAAACAGTTATTTTACATTTTGAAATAATATTTCATCATATTACTGTTTTTACTGTATTTTTTTATCAAATAAATGCAGCCTTGGCGAGTACAAGAGACTTTTCAAAATAATTGTAAAAATATTATCAGCCCCAAACTTTTGAACCATAGGGTTTATATATAAAACTTTTAAGGTCCACTTTGACAACTTTTGTAAAAAAAGAAAGAAAAAGAAAATAAAAACAAAGTACACAAGAAAATCTTTCCCTCTTGTACCTTACTTGAAAGAGCAAAAATGAAAAGATGAAACCAAGCGAATGAAAGAATGAGAGCCAAAGGAAGACGAGAAGACAAAAAAAGAATGTTATAAGTGGTTTAATTTGCTTCTATTTCCTGAGCTATGAGCACCTCTGGGTGGATCTTCACAGCTTATCGCCCTTGTTGTATCTAGAGATGAGTCTTGTCATCCCATCTGTGCCATCAAACATGTTCAGACTACCTGGGTTACTATTCAGACCTCACAGTATAATCGAAATCAACAGGTTGTTTTAATTTCTCAATTAATCTCATCTGGGTGGCGTTTTGTGCGGATGTTATTTGGGTAATTAGCAGTAAGCCCTGGGGCTAAGGGGAACCCAGAGTGTGTAATTGAATCCGAACATATGTGAGCTGTTTGGCTTTCATTTTGAAGGGAGCGCCGGTGTTATCACCCCTCTGTTTGCCATAACGGATCTTTTGTGCTTCTGGAGGCCCAAGACTAAACCAACAGTTCAGTTCCCATGGGCTTAGCAAAAGACTGCGTCTACAGGAACACACACACAGGCCAAATGAAAAACACAAAAGTATGTCATTGTTTTCAAACACAAAATTCAGTGGGGACAGCCATTTGAGACATTTTCCTATGTACAGTTGTTTGCCATTTCACCTGATTGGTGACTCACATTTCTTCATTCTAAATTTGAGACCCTCAGAGAGGTTTGTGGCAGCATTGGGATTGCATATGTGCAGACTTCTGAAGTATTTTTTTTTCTCCTCCTTGGGCACAAGAATTAAAACACTGTAGTGGTGAAACAGTGTTATCAGTGTCAGTGCACACCATACAAATTATAGGGGTGTAATGATGCACTCGTTTTCTTGATGCATTGATTTAATCATGCGAAGTATCAATCTTAAAATAAGACTTAATATGTGTGGGTTGGTATTGGTCTCTTATGCTCACCAAGGCTGCATTTATTCGATCAAAAATACAGTAAAAACTAATGATAAAAATGTTAAAATATAAAAAATATATTTTAAAAGTTATTTATTCCTGTGATGGCAAAGCTGAATTTTCAGCAGCCATTACTCCAGTCTCCAGTAATGATTGTAATATGCTGATTTCATGCTCAAGAAACATTTCTTATTATTATGTTGAAAACAGTATTGCTGCTTTATATTTTGTGGAAACCATGATGTATACACATGTACACACACATATATACATCCTATGCTACACTAAATCACCACTGGCCTGCATGTGTTTGATTTGTGAATGCTTAGAACAAATCTAAGAATCTTCACATATTAGAGGAAAACCTTAACATTTTATAAACTAGAAACCACACACCCAGACAAAATACTTTAAATCAGGTGACAAAAACACAACCTGCTTATTTTATAGGCAGACTCCATTTTCATCTTCATTGTAAACAAGAAATTGAGGATGGGGAAAAAAAAGAAGAAAATCAGGGAGCAAAAGAGAGAAAAAACATCTAATTGAAACACTAAGAGCTCGCTCTGTGAGAGAGAGAGGCAGGATAAAGCTTCATAATTGCATAATTATACCAGTCGATACCTGACACTGCGAATACAGCCACTTCTGCAGCCGTCAAATGAGTTCCACATAATTTAACCAAACACTGGGCAAAGTCTGGGGCCCACAGATCAGTTCAAGCTACCGGAAAAATGTTCTCACTCTTCTCCTTTCTTTCTAGCTTTCTCCATTTCACAATTCCGCCGTCGCATCTATACCTGTAGGTCTTTTTCTGCAGCGGTTTCACCCAGAGTATTTCAGCTCACCTCTGACTACAATCAGAACTTAGCACTTAAGGTTTCATATCTGTGTCATGTTTGTAAGAATGTGTTGTTTCTAAACCATTTTGAATGAGAAATGCAACTCGCGCAACTGCTTCAACACCTGATGCCAGAAAGCAAACTAGATTTTTTACAGTTTCCAAAGAATATGATGCAAAATGTGCCATGACACTTGGCTAGGGAGGTTGCCAGGGTGTGCCTACACAGCTGCAAAGGTGTTCTAAATGTTTTTTAGCGCATTGTCATGTGATTGCTATGGTATTGTGGGGCGTTACTACACCGTTGCTTACCGGCCCAGCCCCAAGTCCAAAGGGCTGCACAATTAATCGGAATAAAACCAAAATTGCAATATGGCTTAGTGCAATTTAATTAAATATATGCATTGCTCGTTTCAGAGTGAAGCGCGGCATGATCTTTTACACGTGAGCAGCTCATGATCTGGTGTTTTCAGTGTCTTTGAGCGGCTGTTTGCAGTGAATGCAGCAGTGGCGGAATTAGAGTTTTATACATAGGGTGGCCATGGCTAATTTAGGGGTCTATACACCATAATCTGTTTATTCCGCGATTGAAACACTGATTGAGATGTTACATGAGACATGATTCTTTTCAGCAAGTTGTACTGCTTCTTTTGAACATACTCTTAGATGTTTATTTAGTGCTGTAACTAGTAGTAAAGATATGATGATCAGTTCACATGCTGCTTGAACTGAGACGCTACAGCGATCCGTCAAGCCACATTAAAGAAAACCAAAACGGTATTTATTTGAATTTGAAAGCTTAGACTGTTTAATTTTAGATGTAACCTGCACTGTCTTGCCTGCCAGTGTGCTGTCTCTTTCTCTTTGCGCTGCGATGGATAAAAATGTACGTGTGGCTTGAGTCCAGTGTCAATTGCGTGAGTTGGCAGCCCTGCTTCAAATACGCTAAAGGCTAAAATAAATGCTGCTTTCAATAAGATGAAATGAAAAACTAAATTGCCAGTAGCTAATTAAATTTTGGGGTTGGCACCCGGGGTGGCCAATTAGATATCAGGTGTGTCCAGTACAGGCATGTGACCAGCTAAAGACAAAAAAAAGAAGGATAACCTGATCCTACGGCAATTATTACTATACTTTTTTTTAAAAATCAAATCAATAAAGATATATCTTTCGATTGCAATAATACATACTATTGTACTGTAAAATATGTATTTTTTAATTTAATCATGATGACAATAATATATTATAATAAAATATATGTTATATTGTATATACACAATAATTATTACTATCATTATTATTTTAATTTTATTTTCACAGAACAACAGGAAAATTACAATACTAACATTTATTAGGGGTGGGAATCTTTTGGAATCTCATGATTTGGTAAAAATAAATTCTCGATTTTGAATCGAATTTCTATCCAAAATAAGCACAGATTTGATTCTAATCTTGCTTTTGAATTGTATTTAATTGATTGTCCTTGAAGTCCTCCACCTTTGTTTATTTATTTTATTATATATATATATATATACATACATACACACACACATATACATATATACATATATACATATACATATATATACATATACATATATACACACACACACTCACCTAAAAGATTATTAGGAACACCTGTTCAATTTCTCATTAATGCAATTATCTAATCAACCAATCACATGGCAGTTGCTTCAATGCATTTAGGGGTGTGGTCCTGGTCAAGACAATCTCCTGAACTCCAAACTGAATGTCAGAATGGGAAAGAAAGGTGATTTAAGCAATTTTGAGTGTGGCATGGTTGTTGGTGCCAGACGGGCCGGTCTGAGTATTTCAGAATCTGCTCAGTTACTGGGATTTTCATGCACAACCATTTCTAGAGTTTACAAAGAATGGTGTGAAAAGGGAAAAACATCCAGTATGCGGCAGTCCTGTGGGCGAAAATGTCTTGTTGATGCTAGAGGAGAATGGGCCGACTGATTCAAGCTGATAGAAGAGCAACTTTGACTGTAATATAACCACTCGTTACAACCGAGGTATGCAGCAAAGCATTTGTGAAGCCACAACACGCACAACCTTGAGGCGGATGGGCTACAACAGCAGAAGACCCCACCGGGTACCACTCATCTCCACTACAAATAGGAAAAAGAGGCTACAATTTGCACAAGCTCGCCAAAATTGGACAGTTGAAGACTGGAAAAATGTTGCCTGGTCTGATGAGTCTCGATTTCTGTTGAGACATTCAGATGGTAGAGTCAGAATTTGGCGTAAACAGAATGAGAACATGGATCCATCATGCCTTGTTACCACTGTGCAGGCTGGTGGTGGTGGTGTAATGGTGTGGGGGATGTTTTCTTGGCACACTTTAGGCCCCTTAGTGCCAATTGGGCATCGTTTAAATGCCACGGCCTACCTGAGCATTGTTTCTGACCATGTCCATCCCTTTATGACCACCATGTACCCATCCTCTGATGGCTACTTCCAGCAGGATAATGCACCATGTCACAAATCTCGAATCATTTCAAATTGGTTTCTTGAACATGACAATGAGTTCACTGTACTAAAATGGCCCCCACAGTCACCAGATCTCAACCCAATAGAGCATCTTTGGGATGTGGTGGAACGGGAGCTTCGTGCCCTGGGTGTGCATCCCACAAATCTCCATCAACTGCAAGATGCTATCCTATCAATATGGGCCAACATTTCTAAAGAATGCTTTCAGCACCTTGTTGAATCAATGCCACGTAGAATTAAGGCAGTTCTGAAGGCGAAAGGGGGTCAAACACAGTATTAGTATGGTGTTCCTAATAATCCTTTAGGTGAGTGTATATACATACACACACTGATTAGGCATAACATTATGACCACCTTCCTAATATTGTGTTGGTCACCCTGACTGGTCTGCAGCTATGCAGCCCCATACGCAACAAACTGCGATGCACTGTGTATTCTGACAACTTTTTGACAGAACCAGCATTTACTTGTTGAGCAATTTGAGCTACAGTAGCTTGTCTGTTTGATTGGACCACATGGGCCAGCCTTTGCTCCCCACATGCATCAATGAGCCTGGGCCGCCCATGACCCTGTCGCCAGTTCACCACTGTTCCTTCCTTGGACCACTTTTGATAGATACTGACCACTGCAGACCGGGAACACCCCACAAGAGCTGCAGTTTTGGAGATGCTCTGACTCAGTCGTCTAGCCATCACAATTTGGCCCTTGTCAAACTTGCTCAAATCCTTATGCTTGCCCATTTTTCCTGCTTCTAACACATCAACTTTGAGGACAAAATGTTCACTTGCTGCCTAATATATCCCACCCACTAACAGGTGCCATGATGAAGAGAAAGTCAGTGGTCATAATGTTATGCCTAATCGGGGTGTGTGTGTTATATAAAGAAAACCTGTGCCCCCAATTGTTTGATATTAAATTTAGGTGTAATTAAACTTTAGAGTTTAGTTGAATTATTTTTCAATGTCATGTTATTGTTTTACTTCTATTAATTTTTTATATTGAACTATTTTATTCATGATAAATTACATTTCCTGCCTTTCAAATTTTTTAGGATATTGGTAATACTAGCTATATTGTTCCGCTGGTACAAATGTCTACTATGTCTGTTTATTATATTGCGTTTTTAAAGGGTAACTCAACCCCTGTTCACAGACTAACTCCACCCACTGGCAATATTTGAAAAATGCTGGAAAAGTGGGCAGAGCCCAGCAGAGACAGAGGGGACAAACCGAGGGCGGAGCGGGGGGCGTGCACCTAAGACCTGCAGTGACGGATTAACTAAACTCCCGATGCCGATGATGCTAGCGAAGCAGCAGCGCAAGAGAGAATAGGACCACTGACCTAATCTATGAACAGTCAAATCCTTATACTGAATGCCACAAAAAAAAAAAGAGGCACTTTTCATATCAAAAGTATCTGTACACGGGCGGCAAAAATAGCGCAAGAAAAGCCTGACGTGTACTGACAACTGCATTATTTAACCGTATTTTCTTCATTAGAATGTTGATAGCAAGTGTCAAGTAAGTTTCATTCATAATATTTCTACTTCATGTAACATGAGAGTTCATACTGGAGTGAAGACGTTCTCATGTGATCAATGCGGAAAAACATTAGGGCGTGGTGAGCTCGAGCCGTTGGAAGAGCCAACATACATTACAATGGCAAACAACGTCCAATAGGAAAATTCAACTGCAGTAGCCACTGTTCAACCTTAAGAGGGCAGCACTCAGACGTTTTTACACCATATATTGTAGAATTAAAAACATTTACTCGAATCAATGAACAGCACTAATAAAGCCCCAGTCTTGCCGATCATTAACTAAAAAGTTGGTTTAGGGTTTAATTACCCTTTAAGGGGTATATTTAGCTATTTTTGTTATATCTGGCAACCCTTCACTATTTTAACGAATAGAAAATAGCCTTAAATAATGTATAATTACTGGCACACGTGAAGCTTTTATAGTTTTTACACCCGAGAAGCACATTCAACGTGGACACGCAAGCAGTGGCCATGTTAACAAACACTAACTGCTTGTAAAAGCAAATTACAGCTGAAACAGCTATGGAATATCTTCTCTCATCAACCAGGATATTATTACTTGTTTATTCTATGTACTTTTATTGCGGCATTTACAAAAGTAAGTAGTTGTAATGTTCAGTAAAATCACTTGTTTGGAGGGTTTTTTGGACCCTTGGTTAATTATGTTTTGAAATAAATGGCTAGCCTACATAATCCATTGATTGGCTTGAAGGCATTAATACATTTAACTACGGCGTGCTTACTTTTTCCCTTGTGTGTCTGCTGCATGTTTTGCGCATGAGCTGCGCACACACACACACCTCATAAATACGTCAGAAGATAGAATCGCGATTCATATGTGAATCGATTTTTCCCCCAACCTTTAACATTTATGGTCATCTCAAATTTCTTTGATTTCAAACCATTGTGCTTTTTTTTTGGCGGAAAGCAGAACCTTAACACTTCTCTTTGAAAACAACAGATTTTTAAACGATTCCCGTTACGAATTTGGGAAGATGGTTGACGCATGTTGCATTCCCAAATGCAAATTAGAAGCGACTCAGCACTCAGCACTTACAGAGTAGAATTAACTGTGAATTGAAACTGAAAATGACCACAGTGCTGTGCTTTACTCTAAAACATGCAGCGCGACAGACTATATGTTTATATAATTACATCACAAACATTGTGATTTGATGATCGCACCAAGCCATATCAAATTCTCACAACCATTCACTGTCAAAATTGATAAAAACAGCGTCGTGAGCTCATGCAGCACTGTCAGAAGCAATCCGTGCAAGAAATAAATGTATTAGAAAACGTAACATTTTGCAGTTTATTTAGTAATTGTTTGAGGCCATTTCACAATTCATCATACAATAACCAACAATTTTTTTCTCGGATTTACGCAATTCAAGTGGTCATACTTTTCGGGTCTGAAAATACGGAAATTCGTATAGAAATTGAAAGAAATGACAGCCATAAATATTAGTATTGCATGTTAGGTTGTATTGTAAAATGAAAGTATTGTTATTTAATTTTTTCCTTAAATACCCAATTTTATATGACAGTGAAACAATACATTAGTAATATTTCTTATTTTAAGTTATTAAACTACTACCATTATTATTAATATTAATATATATATATATATATATAAAAATCAATTCTATTCATTTATAAATCCCACACAATTTCAGTTATTCACATTCGTAGCTTAAACTATGCTGGATGAGTTGCACGCCGAAGTTTAATAAATAAAAAAAAAAAAAAAAGCACTGCTAAATGAAGGAATTTTGCCATCCAAACACCCAGAAACCCACCAGATCCGCAGAACATGCACACAACTGATGCCCTTAATCCAGAGCCGCCCCTTTTAGCCAAAAAAAAAACAACAACCTGCGATTACTGCAGGCTTGGAGCAAAAAAAGCCCCCAAGACAACAGCCTCTCACAGGCTTTGTGCCTCAGTAATCAACAGCTGTACATTCACACAGTGGCTGCAGAGCCCGAGAGCGGCTGAATGGACGCAAATGCGTCCACTTTGTACATCTCTGCTTTAATCAAGCCTTTTCTATTCAGCAATCTGACCTTTTGTTCAAAACAGGATTATCACCTTTTTTTATTTATTTCGGTCACCACCACCACCATCACATCCCCAAGCCAGTTACCAAGGGCAAAGCACATGACGAACATAATTGCAATAATTTGTTAAACGCCATGGCAACCCACATTAGAATGGGGTAAATACGGGGGGTGCCACTTCGTGCCACACTCTCATTTTGCAGAAGACGCTAGGAGTCAGAACGGATGACAAGGAAGGAGAGAAGTGTGGGGGGGGGGGGGTGAAGAAAGGGGGAAGGGAGGGAGACAAGAGGAAAGCATATTTGCTTTGTCTCTAAAGGGTGGTTTTATTGGTAATGGTGGTGGGCTGAAGGTGGAGGTGGCAGTGATTTCTTTCATGATTAATGCCTCGCTGGTGTTCCGTAGGAAACTCAACAAACACCGCTGACTTCCAATCTGTAACCATGTAAGCCGCAAGTCCTCCCTCATGCAGGCAGGCTTTCTCCCTCTATCTCTGCGAACAAACAACTCTATTTGAGCTCTCCCCTCAGCTGAAAGGAATCCTTAATTACACAATATCAGCCTCTTCATTGCTCCTAGTGTGTGAGGGGACGGCTGAGCTGTGTCCACTGAAGCCGGGCCTGGGCAAGGAGGGGGGCCGCATTCACTAACAGCAGCTGTTTCACACATACTGACAAAAGAGCCTACAGGCACCGTCCCAGCGAGGGAGGTGGCTACATTCAGGCCGCTAATTGATTTTTCTGCACGGCACTGTGGGAGAATATACCCCCACAACTTTCAAGTCAAGTTCGTAAGTTTCTGGCATTCCAGAACTTCCCTGAGTTTAGAACCTGGCTTGCTCATCCCGATTGGACACGGCATGCAGTGATTACTGCTGTCAATCAAAACCATCAGCTGGGAAATTAGATACACAGACGTATGCGTGCTCTTAACGTAGGTCCAATATCTGCACACTTGCCACATCGCCAGGGCCTGTATTTCTGCCATGCTGCGAAGACACTGAGTGCACACAAAATTAAACCCATTTGTGAAGTAGCGGGAGAGGGCAGTAGCTGTTTGGAGCAATGCTCAGAGGCCGCTTCTAAAATTCAATAAAGACAGGAAATAAACAAACAGCATGAGAAAGGTGAGCTCAAATTAACCCCTGTAAAGTGCTCACAGAGTGCCCAGGTGGTCAAATGTGAATGCAGCACATATTATTGTCATCAGAACATTTAAGATCAACTCAAATAAGTACTCAACTACTGTAATTAAGGTAGAGAATAAAGCCTCTTGGACAAGGAACTTGATAACGTTGTAACGTTACTGTATAAAACATGTTTTAAAAGGGACACATGAAGACAGAGCTTCTGCAAAAGCATAGGCAAACATTTTGTCTTTTAACAAATGCAGACGTTTGGTGAATTTGCAAAAGTTAGACCAATAGAAGATTGAAAAAAAACAACAACTCTAAGTAAAAGAAGATAAGAGTTGCTGCATGGGTTTGGAAAAGTTGGTTTATTTTAACATTTTGACTTCATTAGAAATATGCTGGCTTTTTAAGTATTGGGTCAATTAGAGACTGATATCAAAAGACAATTAATAATAATAGTAGTAATAATAATAATAATAATAGTAGTAGTAGTAGTAGTAGTAGTAGTAGTAGTACTAGTAGTAGTGATAATAGTGATATAATAACAATAATAATAATAATAATAAAACATTGTCATTAAAAATAATATTTTTATGTGTTCATATTAAAAAGCAATAATTTTATTAATAATACTATTATCCATGTCAATAATAATATTAATAACATAATATATTTTTTAATTTATATTTTGAACACCATAGTTCAGTGATAATGTTAAAAAAAATTCTGAATATCATTTTGGTCATATAAAGTTGAATATAATATAAATATAAAGTTGAATATAAAAGTTGGTCATTTAAAAAATGTGGGTCAGGTGTCTACGTACATTTGGTGCAAACAGGTCTTTAAAGTTACATGATTCCTTATTATGCAACACCATATTCACTACACCTGCAGTGGTCAATCTGGAACACATGGGCGGTGCATTACGAGAAACATTTAATAATACTCACACTGTAGTATCTCCTGATGTGGCGGCGAATGTCCAATTGCAGTTTGTTGCTAATTTGGATGGGATACTCCATCGGGCTGCCCCCACAGGGGATGTGGCAGCAATTCTTGAGGCTGGGCTGCAAGGTGCTCCCCTGGAAACAAACAAATTCACTTTTAACACAGCATTTGATCACGATACACAAGCCCACACACACAAAAAAAACAACAATCAGGGCATTTATCCTGTTGACTGGCATTGCCCAAAGAAGCTTTTAAAAGCTATTAGACCTGACCTATTAGACATTCAAACATACTAAAAGTATAATGTTGGTGCCCCACACCAAGGCTTTAGGGCATCCAGGTAGGAAATGAAAGCAAAAATGGCACTGCATTAAGCTTTCAGCTATGTATCTGGGTGACAGCAAGTAACAAATGCCATACTGCGCAGATGATTTGCAAGCTTTGCCAGCTTTTCTACATCTAAAAGGCCCCAGACCTCCCATTGAGTAACAGTGGCAACAATTGTAGTTAAACAGTGGATAAAAACTACTGTAGCCTGATATTTCTTCAATCTAACCTCACATTGGCACTAGCAAGAGCTGTTTATGGTGCTCATTATGCCTCAAACAAGCTGAAGGACCGTGTGTGTGTGTGCACGTCTAATGCGTCAGCACACTTGCTTGAGCTCACCGTCTCACACAAACACATCACTCTTGCTTTTATGGCACGGTGGTGGTGGTGAAGCGGTAGTCGCTGCGAGCCATTAGCGATTTTATGATCTTTACATCTTTCACTGAGCGCCACTTTAAGGGAGAATTGTGCGTCTATGCAAATACCGTCTCTAGTATCGTCTGTTTGCATTCCTGTTGTCCTCCTCCCTCTCTCCGCGGTCGGCTCTGATAAGAGAACGATCTGCAGTGTCTATGAGTCAAGGCTGTCCCTTCAAACCTTCCTTTCATCAGCCCCCTCCCTATAACCAGAGCTCTGCTATAACCCTGTACTCCTAATTATTAGATACCATATCATGTGAATACCAGAGTATATGTAACAAGCCCATTTACTCATCAACATAACACACGTGGTACCACATGCATGACAGTGTAAACTGGATGTGGATATTTGTAAAAATGGCAATATAGCACTGAATAAAAAAAAAGAGGCTGTGATGGGATTAGAGTTGCGCAGTATACCGGTACGGGAAATATATCGGTATCGCTCATATTCCAAATGGTACAATATCATGAATTTGCTCATTTCGGTACTTGATACGCTGAAGTTCCGAAGTACACCACCTTGTGGCAGTGTGTTATCCAAACTGATGCGAAACAGAGGATAACAGAGGAACAGGATGGATCAAACAGATAGATCTCACTCTAAACGATAATTGTGCTGACAATATCAAATTTGAGAATAATGTGAATATCAATATAATGTAAATGCTTCCATGTGTATTTGTGTAAGCACTTTGTGAAAAGCAGAGTTTGGAGCGTTGAGCATTGTAGCCAATCACAGACATACCTGTTGAGCATGTGAACATATTGGCCAATCAGAGGTGTTTAAGTTAGCCAGAGGCCGCTCGTCACAGCTGTAATTGTTTAATTTTTGTTTAGCACAAACTCAGAGTTCAGCATGTCCACGAATAGTTTATAAAAAAAAAAAAAAAAAAGTAAAGAGATTCATTGTGCAGTGTTGTCAGCTTCATTGATTATAACGGAAGTTTTCACCGTCAGTAAGGAGGCAGAGCTGAGCTTCAGTGATTGTACTGGGAACCCCCTGTGCTCGCTTTTTGTAAACAATATGCATGTATCATGCTGCTAACTGCACATTGCAAAGTTTCTAAATTGATAACCTTATTTCAAATGTGAGATCGAATACAAAACTGCATTGACTGAATGATAACCATAGCTACAGACAGGACAAAAATCTGTTACTTTGTCAATAAAGATCTGCGCATCAAGTCTTGGAGTGTAAATGCAAACTAATAGACATGCCACTTGTTCTATGTAATGTGTAATATGTTACTTTTTGTAGGAAGATTGCACTATTATTGTTAGTAATACAATAATATACTATATTGCCAAAAGTTTTGGGACGTCTGCCTTTACATGCACATGAACTTTTAAAACATCCCATTCTTAATCCGTAGGGTTTAATATGGAGTTGACCCACCCTTTCCCAAGGCTTTCCACAAGGTTTAGGAGTGTGTTTATGGGAATTTTTTACCATTCTTCTAGAAGCGCATTTGTGAGGTCAGGCACTGATGTTGGACGAGAAGATCTGGCTCGCAGTCTCCGCTCTAATTCATCCCAAAGGTGTTCTATCGAGTTGAGGTCAGGACTCAAGTAGGTCAGGGCAGTCAAGTTCCTCCACACCAAACTCACTCATCCATGTCTTTATGGACCTTGCTTCGTCCATCGAATTGCCAGACAGAGAAGCGTGATTTGTCACTCCAGAGAACACTTCTTCACTGCTCTAGAGTCCAATGGCGGCGTGCTTTACATCACCGCATCCGACACATTGCATTGCACTTGGTGATGTAAGGCTTGGATGTAGCTGCTCGGCCATGGAAACCCATTCCATGAACATCTCTACATACTGTTCTTGAGCTAATCTGAAGGTCTGTAGCTATTGACTCTGCAGAAAGTTGGCGGACTGTGCGCCTCAGCATGTGCTGACCCCGCTCTGTGATTTTACATAGCTGTTGTTCACAATTGCTTCCACTTTGTTATAATACCACTAACAGTTGACCGTGGAATATTTAGTAGTGAGGAAATTTCACGAATGGACTTATTGCACAGGTGGCAACCTATCACAGTACCACGCTTGAATTCACTGAGCTCCTGAGAGCGACCCATTCATTCACAAATGTTTGTAGAAGCATCTGCATGCCTAGGTGCTTGATTTTATACACCTTTGGCCATGGAAGTGATTGGAACACCTGAATTCAATGATTTGGAGGGGTATCCCAATACTTTTGGCAATATGTTGCCGATGAATCTTCAGAAAAATATTTGTAAGCCAGCATACAGTGTTGTTCAAATTGTAAACAAAAGCACTTAGTTTCAGTTCTTTGCAACAAATCAACTCAAATCCTCACTGAATCGGCCAAGACGACCAACTTGCTTACTGAACCACTGGCTATATGACCCAATCGAACAGAGCAGAAATTTTTTAAAGACTGTAATATGAAACAAACAATATTAACAACAACAAAAAAACAAACATTAACAACATTAAATGATTAATTGTAACTGAAGTTAAACATCAATAAACATATTGGTCAGTCTGTACCATATTCAGATTTGTTTTTATTCATGTTCATTTAAATATGGCGTCTACCCTGATCCATCTACCCTAAAGTCCATTAGCGCTTGTATAACTTATTGTGCACATAAATGCCAAACAGTTTTTCCCAGAATTACAAGCCTTCCCTGGCCTGCAGAGTGCAAAATCTCCAAACAACTAGGAGGACAGAGATCAGCTCAGTGGAGGGGTCAATGTCACTTTTTATGAGTCATGGACAAGAGAAAGCTGTGCATGAGCATGTGCGTATGCGGACCCTTAATTAGTGGCAGATTACACATGCTCCTCTCTAGACCCCGCTGACCTCAGCCTGGAGTATGACGGACATCCTGTGTACTGAAGAGCTCCAGGAATACACCCTGACAAAACCGCTCTCTCCCCCCCCGTACCGCTCTGCCAAGCCTCTATAAATAAAGTGTGTGGCTCTGAAATTAATAGGCCGGTAAAAGCCCAAAGCAGAGGAAGTAATCACCTGCACCACTCAAATTTATTGTTACCTGTCATTACACAATATTTAACAGGAAGTTGAGGTAGGACGCAGTTGAACAGTGAGAAATGCATGAATCGGGATGGACTGGTAGGCATTTTGCTGACTGATAAGATCAGGACGCTTCTAGAAAAAAGATCAGGTTTGTTAATGGACGTGAATGTTTGAGCTGATAACTCACCATCCCTTCAAACACATTGTCGTAGATGTTTTCGGTACCACAGTCAGGGCAAGTGAAAGTAAACCTCTCGCAATCACGGTAGCGCTCTTCGTCAGTGAGCTGGGCCGGAGCACCAAGAAAATTGTCCCCTTCATCCTCACGTTGGTGCTGCTGTTGGGCTCGGAAGTGACTTGGGTCGAGTCCTGGACAAGCAGGTCAAAAAAAAAAAAAAAAAAAAGAGGTTCAAGCTCTGAACACCTTTTTAAAAAGGCACTCAAATTAAAAGCTAAGGAAATGAGCCACCCATGTAAACACAAATTCAAAAAAGTCAGCAGTGCAAGGTTTGAAACATTGGTTGAAATGCACTTCCTGTGTTGGTGATAATGCCGTGCAGACTCACACTTCCCCACGGTTGTATTTATGGACAGTGGAAAGACAGTGATGGAAAGAGAGGTATAGGAAAAATGCTGAAAGAGGAGAGGGACAGGAAGAAAGAGAAGATGGCACGGCTGCAGAAGGCAAGAGGAGAGACTAGCAAATGATAAGAATAAACTGGAAACATAATAAGGGGAAAAAGGAGGGGTAGAGAAAGCACAGCTATCCGATTTTTCCCAGGCAGCTGAGATCATCAAATCATTAAGAGACAGCAGCTGAATCTCCATTTAATCCCCCCAGGTGACACCGAACACTACTAGAGCATGGAAAAACAGACTACGTCCCCCTGGGTAATTTGGCTAAGTGAATAAATGAGCACATAAGTAAGTGTTGACTATGAGACTTCGGGGATTAGCCGGTGTCTCTGAGGATTCAAGCCCGCTGACGCCCGAGTGCTGCTGCCATCTACAGGCAAACATGTGGCATAACACACATCTGCGGCCAATGGAACGGGAACTGTGCGTGAACTGTAGTTAGGAATGGACACAGAACGTAGTGTGTATTGTAAGGCACTTTTGCATTACTACATGAGAAGCAGTTGACCGAAAAATTTTGGGAGCAAATGTAACATAAATGTGTTTCTAATCATTAAGTAAATAAGGAAACCCGCTACTTGGTTCTGGTAACATGGTGGATAGATTGAATTAGTGTCTGAGTTTTGGACCCAACCGCAGGATACCAAACATCCAATGTCTGTTGTCATGGAGACAGAGTGGCAGGGTTCATACACTTTTTAAAGAAACGGAATTTCCATCTGGGGGGTAAATAGAATCTCAACTATTAAGAAAACAACATGTATACTTGATATTTTTAAATGCTTTAAAATTAACATGTTTACAAACTAATATTTAAACATATAACCTTAATCTAAAAAAAATAAAATAAATAAATAATACAATTTTGAAAAGGAAAAAAAAAAAAAATGCAAGTTGTTAAATTAATTTGTTCAAGTGCAATGTTTTTGTAAAAAAAAAAAAAGGAAAAAACAAAACAATTAATATAAATTAAAATAAATACAATTCAAAAATGAATTAAATTCAAATAAAATAAATGGAGTACATGCTGCTTTTCATAGAGAAAAAAATAGGAATTGATCCTAATTCAAATGTCCTTTTTGGCAAAATATAAATGAATACTAGTCCAAAAAGTCTCACCTAGCCAAGTAGCAATGAGCACTGCATCAATGCCCTCGATAGGCTCACAGATTCGGCCCACCACAGGGTGCACCTGCTGGGACAGGTAGTACTGTGTGTCCAGGCTGAGTCCCGGCTGTTTCTGGAGCTGTTCCAGGGCATACGCCCTCTGACTGGCTGCCAGGTTTGAACCATCCTAACAGGCAGTGGGGAGAATGCTAGTGTGGGTTTACTGCCAATTTATAGAGTCAGATACACAAATACACTGGATGCTCACCTGACAGATGACATAAGAAACAGTGTCACCCGCTTTGACCTTCTTCCCACCCTGAGAGTTGATCCAAAGGGCAACATGGACGTGTGGGAGACTCTTCTTGTCAGGGTAGTCCTGAGGTTCCTTTGTAAGAGACTGAAAGGAAAAAACAACTTATTCCCTTGAACACTTTGAGTTTTTATTGTTTCTAATTCAGTCCTTTACCTTGTGTATCTCAAACATGTTGAGTGGAATACTGCCATTGGCCACCTTTTCTCCAACCTCGATCAGATGTTTCTGAATGTTCTCTACAATGGCATCACGGTTCTGGTCTGACAAAATCTGACCAATCACATAACTAGATGAAAGGGAAAAAGATCATCTAAACCACAACCATAAGTTAAGACTAAGAATACAACTACATTACTGTCTTTATAAAGGACTGATTGGGCTAATAATCTGTAGTTCAGTGCACTGACTTTCCACACTCCTTGGCCAGGTCACACCAGTCTCTGCGCACAATGTCCAAGCCTTTGAGCTCTTGTTTGGTGGTGTATTTGCCATCTCCCTGAGGCTCAACCATCAGTGCTGCGTATTTCTTCTTCTTCAGCAGTAGAAGAGATTTAAACACGCCATCGATGTCAATCTCCAGGAGTTTATAGAGTTTATTCACCTCGCTTTTCACCTACAGACACATTTATTCGATTGGTACTGGTCGCAGAATGGCTGGTTTAATTCTCTCCTGATTGTCAGCGATGTCTCAAATCACTAGTACCAGACTCATTTATGCTTTAAAAGTCCGACAGAATTTTTCTATGAGACGTGCATAAACCCCTCCCCACTCCTTCCCAAGCTTACCTTGTTTCCCAATTTAAAGACCTCCTCCAGGTTGGTGCTGTTGGTGTTGATCATGATGGAGTCGGTATCCCCGTATATGACCTCCAGATTCATCTGAGGGAGAACAGTAAACCATCAAACCCACGCACGGCTTACAAATAACAAATGTGGCAAGTCCCGCTTAATTATTACTGTAACATACACTAATCATGACTCACCCTCTGCACCATTTCTTTGGTGTGCATCAAAATCTGCGGGAGACAAAAAAACGCATGTCATTCTGGAAACACAAACACTAAACACAGCAAGTGGAGAACAATATCAATTTCAAATCGGTCAAACTGGAACGTCAAACAAACCCACTCACATTGGTGAATATACATCTATCAGCAAGAAACACTACGGAAAAAAGCGCACATGCGTAAACTCCAACACGCGAATACGGGGATTCGCACATGCAAAACACACAAAGAATTTAATTAGCAAATCTATTCAGTAATTCAACATTTATCAAAGGGGGAGAGAAAAGGCCTCTGTGATTTGCTTCTAAATGGAGGATAATTGGCTAAGAGGTCTATTAGCTGCACTGAAATGAGGCTCCAAACCCACACACCAGCAGAGTCATTATAAGGCCTAATAGTCTTAATCACCACTGGACTGCATGACGAGAGAAAGAGAGAGAGAGGGAGAGTGAGAGAGAGTGAGAGAGAGGGGGGGGGGGGGTTGTCCAGCTGCAGAGAGAGACCCATGTAAAACCACAGCTGTCAGAGAAAAGTAAAAAGCAGACAAAAGGAAAAAAATTAAAGGACAGAAAGAGGGAGTAGAGTGCAAGGAAAGAAGAAAAAAAAACATTAAGCAAAAGAAAAAAATAAACAGGCTAAAAAAAAAAAAAGAAAACAAAAAGAGACACGTGGCTTAGTGGTTAGAGCCATGGTCGTCTTTTGGGAAATGCAGGTTCGAACCCCCATTCGACTCCCATTGATTGCATTTACATGTAATTTTTTATGAAATCCATATTGAAGCTCAAATAGAGGTTAACAATTACTGAAACATTCCTGAAATTAAATGAACTATATTACCGTTCAAACGTTTTGGGACAGTATGATTTTTTTAAATGTTTTTAGAAAGAAGTTTGTTATGCTCACCAAGGTTGAATTTATTTGATAATAATACAGTACATACAGTAATATTGTAATATGTTGTTACACTTTAAAATAACTTTTCAATTTTAATATTCTAAAATGCAATTTTTTCTGTGCTTGCAAAGCTAAATTTTCAGCAGCCATTATTCCAGTGTTCCGTGTGATCCTTCAAAAAGCATTAAAAACTTTTCTTATTATCAATGTGGAAAAGAGAGGTGCGATTTAAAATTGTGGAAAGCATGATACCTTTTTTTAGGATTCTCTGATGAATAGCTAGTTCAAAAGAACAGCATTCATTTGAAATAGAAATCCTTATTATAAAAGTCTTTTAAAATAATAATAATAATAATAACAATAATAACAACAACAACAACAACAACAACAACGTGTCAAAATGTATGTTGGAATGTCTCCTAACACCCACAGCTACTTCTATGTGGTTTGGATATTAATTATTATTTATCCTACAAACCTACTGCAGACTGCATGTAGACAGGTAGACAGAGAGACTGTACATATCTGAAGTGTCAAGATAACAGTGACTGTTTACTCAGGGTGTCCAGTCTTAAACATACATCCCACAGCCGCTGTGCCGGCATGCAGGGTGACCTCTATGGGAGAGGGACTCGGACAGGTGGGGGGGGTCGGTAGGGGAATAAGGGGTGCTAATCTGAGGCCTCAAAGAGACAGGGACACACTGCAGCCTGTCAACAGCAATCGAGCAAGACACCAGGATTCATGCCCCCCAGCACACACACATCGTAGCCAAACCCAAGCCCCCAGGGGGACAAGGACGAGGCTATTTCAGAACATGGGAAGCTCCACTCCTTGAAACTAGAGCAGGACTTAAGCATGCTTTATGAGGTGTAACATGCCTCCCAGAGGGAAGTAGGAGGTCAGGTCTGAGTAATAACAAAATAGCTGTCGGCATTAACCAACATAGCCAAGGTCACCCCAAAACACACAAATACGCACCTAATTAAGCAGGATTAAACAACTCTTATGTGCGGTTTACTGTTGGTGTGTCTTCCGTTTTTGCATTCTCAAAACTGTTTCTTTATCAAAACTAGAACTGTAAAGTGAAGAAAATGAAGTACTTGCCCATGCAAAAGTCACTGCCAAGGTGTTACTATGTGGATGCTAAGGTGTTCTGAACAATTTTAAGGGGTTCAAGTTTTGGGTGGCTGCTTATTTTGGTGAAATAAAAAGGTCCCTTGTCCAATGTCAATAGTGTAGTGATGCATGAAGCAGTTCGCACTTTCAAACCAAGCAGTTCATGTGGGAAAATGAAGCAAATTATTAACTTTTGCCCACTGAATTTTTTTTCAATCCTGATCACAGGAAATCCTATTTAAATGACTGGATATTGGCATAAACATTTTTCTAAACAGTAAGCATGACTGCACCATAAGCCTTAAGATATTTTGATCTCTAAATGTTTAAATATCTTTTCACCAATTTCACTATTTACTAAGCAAAAACGATAAGTTATTAAGTCTTAGAAAAGCAACAGCACACCCTTCTTCAACAACTTGAGGTATAATTAATGTCTGTAGCACATATGATGCAGTTACACCATGAAGCTTAATACTTAGTGCTAAGGGTTTGTTCAAATCCCTAACCTCAAGTATGAGAAACAGTGGCGATATCTGAACCACTAATAACGCACAATACAACTAGGTAAACTCTAGGTGGCATCACAGAGACTTCACAGGCTTTGCTCCACGCCTGGCTCTCCAGCGGTACCCTTAGAGCCCACACATAAACTGCTACACCATCTGTCTGTGTGTGAGAGTGTTTCTGACCTTGAGCAGGTGCGAGTTTACTTCACAGGGAGCCGTAAAGTTACAGCCACTTAGCAATGCAACTGTACACTGCACATAGTTTATTTAGCTCCACTGTTAATGCTGACGCAGTCAGACATTAACTAAGAGTTTAAAAAAGGAGAAGAGATATAGTTAGACCAGCAAATAGGAAATAGAAAAGAGGCTACAGTGATGATTTAGATTATGTTTGTATAGGTTTCCATGGCCACTGTACTGTATATTGGTACATTGGGACAACAGAAACAGTTTGGGGAAAGGGGGAGGGGGGCACACTCAGCTGAAAGACAAGTCATTTGACTATGCCTCAGAAATAAGAGCGGGGACAGCTTGTCTTATAACGCATGCTGACCAACACATCTGAGAGTAAACATAAGAAGGCACAGAGCCTCTGACATCGGAGTCCAGCGACTGTTTGGTAAACGTCCTGCCAGCAAAACACAGTTAGTCAAACAAAAAACATTTTACAATTGCATTAACACATCACAGAAACCCCAACACATAAAAATAAAGCCACTCTGGCCTGAACAGTTTTAAAAGATGAATTAAACTTAATTACATTAAATATTAAAACAATATTATCTATAAAAAGAGTCTTTATGCTGAGTAAATAAAAGTATCAATTTCTTTAATAAACAAATCTCATTGAACCCAAACTTCTGAATGGTACTGTATTTAATACTGCATTTGTTTTTATGCGCAATATGCAATATTGATGAAACTTATTAGGGCCCGAGCACCGATGGTGTGAGGACCCTATTGGAATTGCTCAGCCTATTATTATTCTTCTCCCAAATTAATCGCATTTTTGATGGCCTAAACATGCTCAAAAACTCACAAAACTTTGCACACGCGTCAAAAGTGGTGAAAATTTACGTCTGATATGGGTTTCAGAATTAGGCGTGGCAAAATGGCTCGATAGCGCCACCTACAACATTTCAACGAAGTGCCCCTCCCACCACGTTTCACGTACAGGTATGAAATTCGGTAGACACATGTAACAGCCCAATACCTATAAAAAAGTCTTCTGGTACGAAATCTGAAACCCAACAGGAAGTGAGATATTTTTAATGTTCTTTGCAAAATTGTTGCAAATTTTGCCATTTCCAGACGTTGTACTTTAACGAACTCCTCCTAGAGGTTTAATCAGATCATCATCATATTTGCACAGTCTAATCTAAAGGCCTTTGCGACGTTAAATTGCGAAGATCTTGAGTTTTCCCTGAAGGGTGTGTCCGTGGCGGACTCACAAAGTTCGATGTTTTGCCATAAAACAGGAAGTTGTTGTAACTCAGGCATACAATGTCCGATCTGCCCCAAACTTCACATGTATTATTAGAGTCCTGGTCTGAAGACATCTACACACCAATATTCAGCTACAGTCATAGCGCCACCTACTGGCAACAGGAAATGGCATGTTTTACACTGTGATTAACTCCTCATAGTGATTTAACCAGATCATCATCATATTTGGTCTTTCTAATCTAAAGGCCTTTGCAACATTAAATTGTGAAGATCTTGAGTTTTCGCTGAAGGGCGTGTCCCTGGCGGCCTGACAAAGTTTGATGTTTCGCCATGACACAGAAAGCTGTTGTAAGTCAGGCATACAATGTCCGATCTGCCCCAAACTTCACGTTTGATGAGAGTCCTGGCCTGAAGACATCTACATGCCAATATTCAGTTACAGGCATAGCGCCACCTGCAGGCAACAGGAAATATCATGCTTTACACTGTGATTAACTCCTCATTGAGATTAAACCAGAACAACATCATATTTGGTCAGTCTAATCTTAAGGTCTTGGTGATGTTAAATTGTGAAGATCTTCAGTTTTTGCTGAAGGGCGTGTCCGTCGCAGCCTGACAAATTCTGATGTTTCGCCATGAAAGAGGAAGCTGTTGTAACTCAGGCATACAATGTCCGATCTGCCCCAAACTTCATATGTTTGATAATAGTCCTGGCCTGAAGACATCTACATGGCAATATTCATTATAGTCAAAGCACCCCCTGCTGGCAGCAGGAAATGTGGCACACTGTAGTGCCACATTTCTCCTATATTTACCGGCTTAAATGCATGTCGCCCACTATTCACTCTTTTCCCGAGGCCACCGGGTGGCGGTGCTCCCGTGTGCGAGGGCCCTTTCATCGCTGCTTGCAGCTTTAATTTAATATTGTTTTATTTTGTGGTCCCAACTCATTACATTCAATTTAAACTCCAAGCTCTCCAATTTTTAAAAATTTCACTTTTTTGTCCATGGTGCTGTGCTGTTCTTGAATAGCAGTGCAGGAAACTCTAAACACAGACAGCACTAACTCTTCTGTAAATGTTTTCAACATTCTGTACTTTTGTCCAGCGGCCCCACATTTAGCCTTTTCTCAGCTCCCTGACGAAAGTGGACTGTAATTACAAAGCTCAGTGAATTAGCGGCTGTGTTGGAGCAAAAGCAGTCTGTTAGTAAGAAGGAAAAGGGGACCGGACCCTCTCCGTCACAAGCCTGGGGACATATCTGGAGCGTGACATGATAAAGAGTCAGCAGAGGGTCATTATGGAGCCTACCATCAGATCACTAATGCCTCTGTCACACACACATCAGAGCAAAAATGCCTGACTAATTGTTCTTTGATGCATCAGTAAATACTTTGAACTGCATTTGCTCTTCATTTAAATGGCCAATAATGTTACGTGAAATACAACATGGCATCAGTAAATAAATAAATAATATTAAAGCCTATACTTTTCATACTCTAATTACACCCTGATGGATTAAATGAAGTCTCGACCTACTTTAATATTCAATTCAACATCATTTTAACTGGAAATACATCACATAACTTTAGTTAAAGTCGTTCTAAATGGCTCTTACTCTAAATTGACTACACTGAGCACTTTAATGGAGGGTGATACCAAGCAGTGCATCCTAAAGTTAAAATGGTGTTAAAATACCACCAATGAACTGAAGCAACAGGCTCAGATTGCAGTGATTGACAGGACAGGAGTGTTTGGCCCAGTCTACACATAAGGCCCTCCATCTTTTTGCCCCAATCGACAGGTCTGTCATTAGCACGTTCATTTATCTCTTCCCAACCATTTCAAGCGGCTGGTGGAATGGTTATAGTGAAAAAACGAAGTCTACGGCTGCTCTCGTAAACAGTTCATTCCTCCTGCCCCGTGGTGCCATTTGCTCGCCCGGGCATCTGGCCTTCTGTTGGCTTCGGTGCACATCATAGCAGGCATTTTAAGCCCCAGAGCGGTACAGAAACCTTGTAAAAGAAAGTATCTGGTGACGATTGTTTTGAAAGCGTCCTGCTGAAAAGCATTTTGAGGATGACAGTCCTCTGCCTGAAATAGCAACAACCACACAGCACTGTCAGGGTGAAATACGTCCACTGTCATCTCTCTATCCTCTGCCCAGAGGATCTAAAACACACATACACAGGCAGATTTAAACCACAGTGGGATGCGCAAAAATGAATTGCCCTCATAGCATGCAAACACATCTTTTAGGTAGATGGCCACATACAGTTACCTCTCTGACAATGTGCAAATCATGATCCAAAGGACGTAACAACAGCAAACACACAAAGACAACAGTAAAATGACAGTTATTTCTAATGACATTTAAACAACACAGGAGTGCACAGATTCTGCATAGGCTGTGTGGAAGCAAACGTGGCAGATCATGTGGAGACTGAGCTCTATGGGGTAAAATATCGCTGCAAATCCACTCTCTGATTTAATACGACCGCCTGAAATCACTTTAGCTTGCAGCCTGGCATTTAGAACTGGAGGTAAAAATATCCCACTAAAAAGAACGCCGCGTCCCCTTCCCAAACACCAACATAATACCTCTGATCAATATTTCCCAACAAAATTTATTACATCTTATTTCTAAATTACGAGCTTGAGCTGACATGCATTGACACACTAATGCACTCTATTTTCTCATACTGTACAAATAATCTCAACACGGGTTACAAGACCTTTATATCCACTGGCAGTGTGAGAACATTTCAGGCTAGTTGACAGCAGGCTTATTATAGTTAACTAATATGGGTGTAATGATACACAAAACTGACGGTTCGGTACAGCAGTTTTACAAAATTGCTTTTTATTTATTTTTATTAAACAGTGGTTTACTGAACAAATTGTGTCCGTCCTTAAATGAATTCAATTATAACTAAAAGTTTCTTAATGATAATGCTGTAAACTATATAGGGAGCCCGTACTTGCATATTACTATAATATTAAAGGTTAAGAGCCCAAACTATTAGCCTAAATTTCAGTTGCTATTTATTTTTAGATATAATAAATCAACACTCAAATAACACATTGGGTCTCATTCACTAATAATTGCGTGGATTCATTCATATTTGTACGTACAGGAGAACTTCTCACGAACAATCTCCGCCTGATTCACAAAACGTTCATACGCACATGAATTTGTTCTTAACCTCGTTCTGATGTTAGTGAATTTAGAGTACTCTAAATGAGCGTTCGCGTGCACAAGGTTAGTCATTTGCATAAAACACACCCAAAACCATCCCCATTTAAGGGCTTTCCGCACACGCTTACCTTACAGCCTTTCGCCACTCTCGTCAAACTTGCCGCTGTTCGCAGACGCGCTCTCGCCCGATCCTCGAGCAATGCCAAGTGTACCATTTTCTCCAGTTCTCACAATAAACACTTTTTATAAAGACTCAGATTACAGAGCTCCCATTAGCAGCTGTACATGCATGTATATCTGCATTATTCAGAGAAACCTCGCAGCTGAAGCTATAACGCAGCTTTTCTTACTCTTTAACTGTATATGATCGAATGTATTTAAGATTAAATTAAATTGTATTATTTAATCATTTCATTATATAATTTTATATATGGATTATATAATACAATTACTGTAATATACTTCAATGTAATTATAGTTATGTTAGGATGAAATATAACTTAGCGAAAGAGTTCATTTCTCTAGTGAACTAACAGCTGTGGACACTGAATGACTGCCTGAGATAAATGTAATGCTACGTGACATTGTTTACAAGCCGTTTTATTGACGTCTTTCCACCGTTGAAACACTGATTGTGCGATTCACACGACATATGATACGTTTCAGTAAGTTGTAATGTATCCTCAACATACCTTCAGATGTTGATTCATGTGTATTCTTTGACTAGGAAGAAATGTTCGTGTTCACTCGCATCAAAACGGCATTTATCGTTTGAATTTCATGATAAAATGGACAGAATACTTAATATGTTTGTGTGGGAACTCGGATTGAAGTATGTTCCGCGGGTAAAACAAGCCTACTGTTAACTGTAAAAGATTGCATTCGGTACACGTGCACCGTACTGGAAGTCCTGTACCAAAACGGTTCGGTATGAATACGTGTACCAATACTTAAATTAAAACATTAAAAAAAACAACTTAAACTTATTACATTTCAGCTACAACTTCTCATTTTCCTTTAGTTTAACTTGATGCACTAAAATAACAAACAATTTTTTTTTATAAAACTATACAGACATATGTTTTTTTTAATATGACAAAAAAAATTACTAACTAAAATTAAAATGAAAACCAAAAATATAAAAATTCCAAACATTAATTAAAATATAATAGTATATCAATGATACTAAAATCACAATTGGTTACCTAACTGTGGCATGGGCTACCTAACTTTTGGTGGGATAATTATATAAATAATATACATCAATATTGGATACTTCATTGTCCCAATAGTTCCCAATTTTTACACAGCGATTACCTAAGCAGTCATCTAATTACTTACTTAAAAGTTAATCTTTAAAAGACACTAATAACTTAACATGGGTAAATGTAATCTTCAGCAAATATTAAAATGAATATCTATTTTTATACTGTGCAATAATATATTGTGATACCTAAATTCACTTATTGATTTTAGTTTTTAGTGTTTTATTTTAAATGTATTTATACAAAATTAGAATTTTAATATTGGCAATTTATGGGTTACCAATATTATTTTTGGCTATTATAATAATATATTATATTAGGTATTATTTTTTTCTAATTGAGTATCTTCGTTCGAATAGACTTTAGAATCAACAAGCTGTTCGGCTTTATTCCCAGAAGAAGCTGCAGTGTAATTCCACACTATGTTCTATAGTTTACTGAACTACATCACTGGAAAATTGAGTAACACTTCAACACATGCTGGGCAACATTGTTCTTTCCACTTATTCATTAGCAAAGGTAATACCAGTATCTACAGCTAAACCAAAGAGTTTCAGTAAGCCAAATGGGGAAAATGACAGCAATCGTGTGTCGTTAAATTAAAAAAGAAAACAAAACATTAAAAGAGTCCGCAGAAGGGATTAGTTAAGAATAACACATCACTCACGATGCCATCCTAAATTAAAAGGTGCAAAGCTCTTGAGGGAACTTGTGAGAAGAACGTGAAGCTACGCGAGGCTGACTGCATCTCGCACCCAAATCCAAAAATATTCTTTGGGCCCTGTGACTATTTGTTAAGTCCAGTGATATCAGGAGCAAATCCCCAACCAAAGACCACAAGGTCAAATGGTGCATACAACAATGACTACAGAGGGGGAGGAGGACACTTACATCTTATTCTGGGAAGGTTAAAAATGACCTTTGTGATTTGGACAACTGGACATGTCGTCTGAGAGAGCAGCAAGGAAACAATGTTTACTCAGATGACACCTAACTCAACCTCTCCGTCACCACGACAGGCCATCTCATCTCACCAACAGCCGCTTGAGATCTGAGGAATTCATGGCACAAGGGCATGCCATCCGTGACAGCATAATACGTTTTGTTTTACCTTTTTGAACTCGTCTAAACTAGGTAAAGAGGAGGCTGGGGCCTGGCGGCAAGGTGGGGTGAGAGGTCAGGCTAACTAACGTTCCAGAACCATCAGCAGTCCGTAGCGACAGAAGTTGTAAACATCACTCGATTAACCCTAGACCCAAACCCCCTCCCCAGCTCCACAGCTGAAGCTCCGCTTTTCACACTGGCTGCCGCACAAAGAGCTGAAAATAAAATTTAGGCACATCAATCAGGACGGACCCCTCAGCATGAAACCCTAAACGCCTATTCCATTGCATACATTTCATACCAGGGGAGTACAGGGTTCGCACCAGAACAAATGTTTCCCTGGAAAGGTCAAGGGCCACAGAACGTCACTTTACAAGTGCTAGTAAAGGCTAAACGCACATGGCTCTTGCTAACTGGCCAACAGGGGGATTTCCCCAAATCGCCATACAGGAAAATGAGCCAAACAACAGTGGCTTAAGCCAGTTTTGATAAAATGCCACTCTGCATTCAAAGCAAATCTGTAGAGTAGGGCTGCACGATATTGGAAAAAAACTGACATTGAGATGTTTCGTTTTTCTGCGATATATATTGCAATATGACAATTTCACCAGATGATTTGAATAGCTCTATTTGTAAAGAATCAATCATTCTAGGATGATTGGGGTGATTATGTAGCGGAGTGAATCTGCATAGAAAATAATAAATTACAAGCATAGTAATAACAACATCCCTGTTTTTATAGCATCAAATAACTAACTAAAACCAAACGTATTTTTTTTTTAAAAACACAAAGACTTGAACTTACATCAGCATGATAAAAACTACCTAAAATGACAGAAACCATCTTGGGGGGAAAAAAAATAGTTGAAGTGTAATTTGATAGTTTAGTTCGTCTCGCTCCATTAGAATACATGGAGGGGGCAGGGTTTATGAGCTATACTGGGACCAACCACCTGGGGGCAATCGAGACGCGTTGGCTTCACTTTTCAGGACATGTGTAGCACGCTTGAACCAAACGCAGAGATCTCGCGCTGTCTGCCACACACACCGAAACGCCCGTACAAGCCACCTCTCTGAAAGAGTGTGATCCCTTCAGTTCTGTTTGACACTCGAACTGTCAAATACACACATGGTTATATCAAAATGGCTGTCTTGACTGGTATTCATGTAAACACAGTCGGTTATGACTTAAGTGAACGTTATCAGTTGGGGAAAGAAACCGGATGCGTGTCAATAGGATCCATGCATTAGGTCTTAAAGTGACAGCCTGCTAATACAGTAAACCTGTCACTGTCTATCAAACAACAAAAGAAAAAGAGAAAATCACTCAGTGCTCTTGACTGAATAACCTTTGTAGATTTATTATGAATCAGTGTATATTTAATTCATGTGAAGACTATTGAATTAAAATAACAAAAATAATCGTCTACCCCTAGTTCAGGTGTATATGTTTACCTGGATGTTCTTGATGTTAAGTTTTAGGTTGATATAACTATATATTACCAAGCTGAGCAAAGAGTTTTTAGTATTTAATTATTGGCATTACATTTTTTTTGTTCGTTTTCATTGATGTTAAAATTATATTGTCAGATTTGTGACATTACTTTTTGATAAAACACTGCTGGTCACTTTCAGAAGTTGTAGCGGAAAGAATGTGAAGCACATAAATGGTATCATTCTCAGTTTTTAAATATTTTTAAATATAATTTAAATAGATTTTACAAACTTAAAGCAATATCATATTGCATATCAAATATCGCATTATTTAACAAGGTATTGCATATCGCATTTTTCTTGAATATCGCACAGCCCTATTCTCATTTATGCATTTAATCACTCTGAAGTGTCAATAGTGCTATATATGCATACCTGCTATATACACAGTATAGCAAAATCTATAAAGCCAAGCCCTAGTAAAAACAGAAATATTGTGGAATATTATTACAATTTAAAAATCATTTTATTTAGAAACTATTTTAAAATGCTGATTTGATCCAAGAGACATTTCTTATCATTGCCAATGTTAAAACAGTTGTGATGCTTAATACTTTAGTATAAAAAGAGAAGCATTTTTCTGATGAATATAAAGCGTAAAAACAGCATTTATTTGAAATATATAAGACTTACATACATTAATGAATAAAAAAAGATAGACTAAGTAGTTTCTCCTTGCCATTATTTTAAAAATGTTTAACTATTACATTTTTAATATACTACAATAAAAACATAAAAATACTAAACACTTTTCTCACACAGTATAGATTGGGTTTTACACATGGAAAGACATATAGCTGTCTTTGTATTTTAGGAAGAGTGTTCCTCGCAAGAGGATCATCACATTTATAAAAAAAAAAAAAAAAAAAAAGGGTTGATACCCCTGCCTTAAGAAACCAACCCTGTTCCTTCACTCAAAGCAACCAGCAAATAAAGCTCAAAACTTTCTCCCTAGCTGCACCTCTAGAGTTCAACCCACTTTACAACACCTGCTGGTTGAATTTACACCCCTGAGGCAGGTTAGCACTAAGCTAGCTTCTCAGAAAGCATTAGTTAACTCTATTAAAAGCAGAGCGCCTGTAATTCTTATCCCAAAACAATGATGGTGCAGACAGCAGACCATCCATCAGAAGATGAGGCCAGCGAACCATCTGACAGGATTTAGTGTTTGACGATCGTAAAACCCAATTGTCAAATTAGATAACAGTTACAATCTGCGTTCTGCGTGTCTGGCACCAATGGAAGACACGAAAGGAAAATTGCTTCTTTAAATTCTTGCTCTCTTAAAAGTTTGAAAGACATATACAGCCGTCATCTCCATCACAGCTCTGAGAACCTGCATATTTCAACAAGCTGAGAATCACCGGGGGCTTGTCCAGATCCCCTTACCGTAGGCCAATCAGGAAAGACGAGAAGCTCCGGAGGGCATCGAAAGGGGGCCAAATCAAGCATCTTTAGCGCCATGGAAAAAAAAAAGACATCCGCAAAAGCCTAGAGCCTATCGCTAACACGGTTCTCAACAGATAAAGAAGACACTCAATCAAAATATAAATGCCAACTGAATACATGAGCATTAAAATTACGGCACTAATGTCGGGGTCAACATAACGCAAGCGTGAGTATTTGTTGCTACTGCCCCCCTCTACCAAAGCTTCTTAGCGTACAGTTCGGCACCACGCTGGTTGACAGTGCAGAATATGTATCACAATAAGACTAATCAAAGTAATTAGGGTTGTTGAGTCAAGCTGGGCTTGCCGACATGAAGAATCGCATATTAATATTGGTGGACTCCAGTGAAGTGGTTTCAGCACTGCAAAAATTGAATCCTCGAATGCAGAAATCAATGTCACAAGCTTTCCTTTTTCCTCATTGAATTTATTGGGATTTTGTAGCTCTTCTTGTAACAAAACGAGGCACACAGAGGCAGTAAAAACCTGCGTGTTGAATGCTGGGGCTAATGCAAAGAGATTGTAATTACTGGCCCCCCCCCCCCCATATTTCAAACAATGCCTCACACTGCCTAGCGGCAATGTGGAAGAAGGGAGAGGGGCATGAACGTGAATGTGTCGCCGTTTGTATTGCTACATCTCAGTGGGCTTTCAAAGTCTGGTCTCATTAAACTCAAGAGCAGGTAGCCAGCAATCATGCCAAGGAGGTGGCATAAAAGGAACAAGAGATCAAGTCAAATTGGTTAAAGCACAAAAGAGATCAGAGGCTCATGAGGAAAGAGTGATATCAGAGCCAGAGGCCTGGAGAGCAGCTTGCTAGACACAGGGATGGCTGAGTTTAGACTGCCCTCTAGTGGCAGGAACTGAGCGTGGTGCCAAATGTTTATGAATGGTAATGTAATACACTTCATCTAAACCCATGTTAAACTTTTCCTAAATATTGCATAATTATTTACATCCAGTTTTATAACCTCATATTAAAGAAACTAAATGAACACTGGTGAAACTAAATCATTTGTCAGAGCAGTGTTGTTAATGTAAAAAACTATTAAGCTATTGTTATTGTGATTGCTAAAACTAAACCTATTTAAAAAAAAAATTGTTAATTGAAATAAAGCTGAAACAAAATAAAATAAAAAATAGGTTAAATACTTCAAAAACATTAAATAAAAAAATAAAAAAATGTTGCCTTGGCAACTAAACTAAAATAAGATGAAGTACTAAAAAGACTAATATTAAATAAATGCAATAAGTTGAAAAGTATAAAAAAAAAAAAAAAAAAAAAAAAAAAAAGGACAAAAGCGTATAACAAAAATGACTAAAACTTAAATACTAAAATTTACTTACAATATAAAATAATAAATAGACCAATATAAACAAGATTTATGCATTTTGTTTGTCTTTTGTGCCATGTATAACTATTGTGCATCTAACATAATACATGTTACGGTAAATGTGGTATCCTAACTATAAATGTTTGCACATTTCTGGAAATTGCACCACAAAATCAGCCATTTTGATCGCAGAAAAAAAAAATCCTGGTGGGACTAGGTGGGTATAAGCTTTAAGGTCATCTATATTCTTGAAACGTGTAATTGAAACATTGACAAAAATTGCTTTTTTTTTTTAAATATGCATTTAAAATGGTCTTTTACAGGAATATAGGCTGAGAAAAACTAATGTAAATTAACTAAAACTAAAGTAAGTGATGAAAGATTTCATTTAAATTTAAAAGGGGGGGAGGGGTAGGTTAAATTCTTTGTTACGTTCCACCCGACATTCCGTTTCAATCAGTGTCAGCCACTGCATTCATACACACATCTGTGCAACATCTGTGATTGATCACAATGCTGCAAAACATGTCAAACAGAAACCTTTCATGCAACAGGAGTAAAGTAGATCTAAACAGTATACCCACTAAATATAGTAATGTGCATTGTTACATACCTCTCTTCCTTTATGAGTGACCAATGCAGCCAAAGGCTTGGCGTAAAAGCGACTGAAGGAAAAGCCAAGGCATCCATACATGCTGTTAGCTGTCAGCTTTAGGGCCTTCTGCCTGATATCATACTATGAGAGGAGATTCATCAGAGCTTGAATGCATTGAACGTTACTACTTCAGTTTTTTTAAAACAAAAAAAATTATACTGACAGAGCTAAAATAAGACTCTTAACATGCATGGTGCTCATATTGCCAAAACAGTCTATTATCAATACATAAAAGGTGTTTAAGTCTTTTCTGGGATTGGATTTACCTGCAAGTACAAGTCAGGATTAAGGTCCGCTTGCTTCATTAGCTGTTTGACCTGTCGTCGACGCTCCACCAGTTTTCGAATTTCTTTGGGAAGAATGCCCATCTCCAGACTCTGATCCGGCAGCTCGGGAATGTCATCTTCATCCTCCTGTAATCATGGAAGTTTAGGGCATGCTTAGATTATAGAAACCTACCCATGTAGGCACAGCTAGCCGCCCCAACGCACCTCAGTTTTCTTGCGTGCGTTGGTCGTTCCTCTCTCAACAGTAGTAAAGCAGATGTTGAACTCCTGAATGATGGAGGGATACAAGCTGTTGAAGTCCAACAGCAGAATGAACTTATCATAGAAACCTGGTGGCAGAAGATAGAATAGATGATTTGAGAGGCACAAACATAAAACGCAAACCCATGAGAAGCACAAAAACAAAATGACTCACCAACTTTTGGGTCCAGCACCAGACCTCCAGCATAAGCTGCCTTCTTCCTCATTTTGTTGGATTTGCTTTTCCCTGGGTCAACATCCTCATCCTAAGAACAGAATTAAAAGACAAAAAAGTACTGGAACAGAATTAACTAAGGCTAAAATGGTCTGACAACTGCAATAATGGGGGGAAAAGAGCTAATACCAGATCTTGCTGAGGTTTCTTGAAGAACTGCTTGTCTGGAACAATGAAGTTTCTCTCATGGAAAGCATGGAGTAGTAGGTACTCGTTTCTTTCAGAGCGTCCACCCATCAAAGTACGAGACTGTGGGAGAACAAAAGAACTGAATAAAGAGAAAGCATAAAAGCAGGAATTACATGCTTCATTTGATATTGCACTGAATTGGCCTAATAACACAAATATAATCAATATACAAAAAATGGCGAAGCTAGTGAAAATCTGAAACACTAGTCTGATACGGCAAGCAGGGAAAATTAATAATAATAATAATAATCTATAGCACATTTAATAAAATGCAGCTCAGTGATTGATTCACATGTAGGGATATTAATAAAATATTTGGCATATAAACCAGAACGTAGACATGTTTGTCTATTATACTGATTATGTATCAAATAAGGTGTAGTAAAAAGTGGAATTATTTATAAAGGTATCTTACCATGACGTTACCGGCAATGTTAGTGATCTGCATTGCCAGAGGCAGCACGTTCAGCTCGCACATAATTTGCAGAATCAGCTTAGCATCCATCCAGGTGAGCTCCAAAAGGTAGAGTAAGTGCGGGGAATCGCTATTGAAAAAGGAGAGAAAGAAACAAATGGAAAAATTAAAACACTGCTGCAATAACAGGAAATATTCTCATGACTGAAGGACTCAAATGCGACTGCACAGGTGGCAGCTAACCTGTAGAAATTCCTGATGTTCTCTGGTGGCACCACAACCCTCTCTGTCTTTAAGATCTGGGCAGCCAGCTCAGTCAAGTGATAACTCTTACACCTGATCAGCTCTTTGGCAGAGATCTCAACATCACAGACCAGGCGTCCACAAGTGGCACTCTTCTCAGCAAATCCACTGCGACCCTGAGATAAAAAAGATGCACAAATGGATTAAAACATTGCTTGCTTGACAAAATCTTGACAAAGTCAAAGAAGACTCCTCACCCCTAGTTTGGGCATGTTGACTCTTCTTAGACGGCCGATCTTTGACCAGTGAGGCACTTTGCACACACTGATCCTCTGCAGGAGCACTTCAAGATCAAAACCAAAGATGTCATGACCCTACAGCATCAGAAGGAAGATTTGATCAAATTAGAGAAATATAAGCAATAGATAAGCAATGTAGCAGACAAGCTTACTGGGCACATTTAAACTCACCACTAAGACATCCGGATCAATCTTGTGCATCTTGGCCAAGAAGAAGCCCAAAAGTGCACGCTCTGTACCAGCAATCTCCACTATCCCGTTCTGAATAAAATCAACACAAAAGCAACAGGTTTTTTTGAACACATTATCATCTCATGTATAAATCCAAAACAAAGCAAACTTCATCTGGGAGATAAGAACAATTACCTTTTTCCTGACCGCATCTTTAAAATCATATGGGAAGATACAGTCATTGGGCTTGCTCACCACTGCAACAAAAAAATAATTAGTTATACATGCTGAAACAAGCTGTGATATTTAGAAAATGACTATCAATATAGGAAACTGTTTAATTTAAACCTTATAACACATAAAAACCCTGCAGGTATTTTCACATTCCGGGTCAGTTTTGACCTGGTATATATTAAATAAAACATTGTATCTGATGAATAACTTCTCATTAATGATTAAATGTGCAAGCTTTTTCAGGGCTCGACATTAACGCTTGTCCGCTTGTCTGGGACAAGTGGATTTTTTTAATTATTCTGCATCCATTTAGTGTAAGTGGCGATCGATAGTGGATAATATATAATGAACTGACGGTAACAAGGTTGCGCTGTTGACGCTCGTGCAGCCTCTCGAAGAGAAATCTAAACAAATGAGCGCCGCTCACACAGAGAAACTCAGTTAATTTTTTTATTTGAATTGTTCATTTGAAATGTGGAGTTTTTACATTTATAACATGATACAGTTCGACCAAGAGTGCTGTTTTCCTGAATACCATCAAGATTGAAAATGTGACACTGATTTCATATGACAGTTCCATTAACAATTAATTAACATTCAGTCACTTACATTTTAGATGCAATATTGACTGTTTTTGTTCTATTTCAGCAGCGAAAATAGTTCCAAACAAAGATCACAGCAGAACCATAACGCATCTCACAGCAACAGTGTGTTACTGAATGATTCAGCATTTTGAATAAATTGGTTTAATCAAAGATTGATTGGTAACAGCCCTATAGTGTCTTTTTCTAATTTAATTTATTGATAACATTTAAGAATATAAAATGAAAGCTGAAGCATAGCCTATATTTAACAAGATTAGGGGGGAAAAAAACTAACTTTATAAAAGGTAAAAATCACCAATGTGCAGATTGAACACTGGTGAGAATATTGCTTCAGAACAAATTATAATTACAACACAAAAAAAAAAAATTCTGGACAAGCAAATTTTTTACTCGGACAAGTGAATGACAGATTTACTTGTCCAAAGGACAAGCACGTGAACAGGCTTAAATGTCGAGCCCTGATATCAAAGCTTTGCATGTTACCAAGTTATTACTACTCTTAAATAATTGAGAAACTCTTTCAAAACGCGTATAATATAGCAAAACACGTATAATGCAAGAAAAAACATTATCAATATAAGATTTTATTTAAATACATTTTTATATGAAATTTATAAAAACATGAGAATTACCAGTATTTACCAATATTCATTTATATTTCTTTGAACTTACAACTCATGACTGCTCAAAAACAGTCCAAACTTATGAAACCTACATATTCTTTTTCTGACAAAAACAACACCTATTATTCTAGAATGTTTTGAAATAAAATATATTCATTTTACTTAATAAACTTTCACTTTTCTGATGAAAAATGAACATTTTCATGCTTCAATGGTTTATCAATAGGTGGCAGCAGAGTTGTCAAACCTCATTTCCTTTTTCAAATTAACATATTTGGTCACTGCTATTTTTTATCATTGTTTATTTAATGTGACATTAATTTGTTGCCTCTTTATATACGTTCATGCATGCATATTCATGTTTATCAACAAAATTAAGTACTAAAAGTGTGTGAGAGACATGGGAAATTTTTATGTATTTTTAAGAGCAATCTAACTCAGATGTATAAATTCAGAAATCTCTTCTGGCTCAAAAATGATCCAATGCATTATAAGGGTTGAAAAATACATTTGGATGTTCATTGGAACATCCAAGTTTAGTTCTGGACATTACTCTCACAAGCTCAAGCTATCAAGATGCAGAGTGAAGGAACTTACCACAGAAATGGGTCTGGAAAGGGGGACGTGGTGGAGCTTTGTCCAGAGGAAATTTATGATGAATGAGGGCAGCGAGGGAAACAATCTGCTCAAGGTAAGACACAAGAAGAAGTGATAAACTGCTTTAAAAGTCATACAAATGCAGCTGAGCTATGACCTAATGGGTATGATTTAATGTTCAGTTATTCTGAATCTCCTTGATTCTGAATCTCCAGTGTTAAAGGGATCAGATGCAGATTTTACCTCATTCTGGTGGGTCTTTGGGTTCTGCACAGTCTTGAGGCTTATGGACATGACAACCAGAGGAGGAGGTGGCAGGTCTTTAACTACTGAGATCAGGTCACTCTTCTGTGCAACAGCCTCCACCTTAGACCAGCTAATAGGCTGATTGCTCAACTCTAGGGGTGATGGCGAGAGCGGACACAGTATGATTGAAAAATTTGGACGACTGTCAAGTGTTACTGAATGCTCATTTGTGTAGGAAATCTAGAGAAATGGTATGTTTGTATGTTTTACAAGAGAGACTAAATCTTACGAGGGGTCTTCACATCAAGCCAGCAAGGTCCCCGGATCTTCCTATTAAGGAGGAAGTGCTCCAAACTGGTGGTGTTGGTGCCAAACACATGGGAAAATGTTGAGCCCTTCAGCTCCGATGGCAATGAAGGAAGCTCAGCCTACAGAAAAAGGATATGCACATTACAAAAAAAAACACTTCAGATTCATTCCAGGAAGTCTCTACACAATAGCCATGACTGTTTTGAGTGTCTTTAAGTGAGAGACGTCTACTCACAGAGTATTTTACTTCAAGGTACTCGCTCTGTGAAGGGATATCTGGGATCTCAAAAGCATAATTCTTGGTCACCGGCTGTTGGAACAGGGGAAGCACATTTTATAAATGTATATTTGAAGATTCCTAGGCACAGAAAACAGAAATGATGGATAGCAGCAATTACCTTGGACTTAAACTTCATGATTTTGAACTTCTCAGAGAGACTGTTGAACTCTTGGTATACGTCCATCATTCCTACCGCACTGTCTGTCTCTTCGCCAGTTGCCAGATTCACTTTCTAAATCACATTAACACAAAAAAATTTATTAAAGATGCAATTTTTTGTATCTGCATGTCCACTAAGTAAGAGCAGTCTTACATGTTCTCTGGGAAGGAGATACATTGTCCTCTCGATGTTCCTTACAGCCACACAACAGCTGACATGTGCTTTAGCTGAATCAATCCAGACTTTTCCAAACAAGTACACCACACCTTCACAGAAAAACACAAGAAAAATTTACATAATCTGTTTATTAACATCAAATCATTGCAATTGGTAATTTGGTAAAAATTGGTAATTTGAAGTTCAAGCATTTTATTATATAATCATGAATTACGAGTCATAGAAAAGACCTAAAACCATAAAATCAAGCAGATGCTCACCAGGTTGACTGTACTGGTCTTCAAAAGCATCCAACCAGTAAAAGCGGAAAACCATATCTCCATCAGGTCCCTCCAACAGTGGGAGTTGGCTTGAGTCCACCTGCACTTCCACAGGAGTTTCGATTGGTTCCCCCTCCTCCATCTTCTCCCAGCCCATGCCACCAACCAGCCCAGATCTGAGGAGAGCAAACAGTAAAGTTATGGCAGAGTCTTCTCTGCTCTCTGATCCTTAGTAGACTATACGGCATTAATTCATAGCCTGTGTGTTGCACACATACATTAACATCTCATCCTGTGGCTCTGTCTTGGGCTCCACTTTAACAGTGGGTTTGGTCTCAGGCTCTGCCTTCATTTTCACTGGCTCCTCCTCCAGGATCTCTGCTTCCATGGGCTCATCAAAGTCCATCTCATCAAACTCAATTGCATCTTCTACAAGTTTACAAATCAACAATTAAAATCAACATATTTTCAAGACATTGCACGCAAAGATTGAGGGAATGAAGGAGGTCAGATATACCTTCAGGTTCCTCTGTCTTGGGCTCCTTTATCTGTGTGGTTGCTGGTTTACTAGGTTGAATATGAGCAGAAGACCTACGTGAAGGTTCAGCTGCAGGAACCCGCGTCACCACAGGTCTGGGCTTTGACACTTGGACTTCAGGTGACTCCTGAGAGATGGACAAATAGTTTGAATAGTGACTAATTATAACACTTTATCTAATCTACAAAGCGTAATCCAGGGGTGTCCAAAGTCCGGCCCACGGGCCAAATGCGCCCCGGGGATGAATTTCAAACGGCCCGCAGCTAGTCTATTAAAACATATTATATGTGGCCCACCACGCATCATTTACAAATTGTGCAGTTTCACAATGTCAACACAAGGTGGCAGTTCTAGATTTTAGGCCAGGGAAAGCACCAAAAGCGGAACTATCTGAGATTTAATGTAGTTTAAAGCCAGTTGAAACAGCGCTGACTTAACAACACTAACGTACAAATCAGGAGAAACACTGAGCCACAACAATCCAGTTAGAATACTATTCAAAAAAAAAAAAATAATAATCACAAGCATTTATCATGGATTTACTGTGGTAACACTGACTTTAACCGTGGTATTTTGTCAGAAATGTAGTTAATATCTAATATCGTTTTTTAAACCGTGAGACTTTGTATGAAATACAAATCTTTTGTTACATTATAGATGTCTTTACTGTCACTTTTGATCACTTTAATGCATCCTTTCTAAATAAAAGTATTAATTTCTTCTTTTTTTATGAACAAGTGTAAATCAGTACAACTATTTAGTGGGGAAAAATGGTACACAACTGACAGCAACCCAACGTGTGCATCTTCAGCCTTGCACAAAAAAACAACGTTTTACCATTTTGAACAAGGGATAAATACCTTTGGCACCTGTGGTTTGACTGAAAATGGATTCATAGGGGATCCCAGTGTTTTCTTCTTCTTCAGAGTAATGATTGGGGGTGGAGTGAGCACAACTGACTTCTGTGAAACATTCAAATGATCATAAGGTCATAATGCTGCAATGACTGACATACTGTAGTATGAACATTGTAGACTGAAAGCACCTACAGGATGTCTGTATTAAAAGTAGACAGCTATCTAATAGGGGTGTAACGATACACTCGTGTCACGATTTGATATAAATCACTATACTGAACTCACGATACGCATTGCAATATTTTAAGCCAAAATACAGTTGTTGTTTTTTTTTTTTTTACTTTTTATTATTAATAAAATAATATTATTATTATTGTATTATCATTAGGACCCACAAATATTCCCCTATTGCATCATTATAGTCAACATTTATATATAGTCAATTAATTTAGTAATGTCACTGAAACTTTGTGCGCTTCAGATAATAATGCAATCAGTCAGTTCTAATCGCAAGAAAGCGTGTCAAAATGGCTATTCCCAAACTGTAAATGTTTAGCGCAGCCAAAAATTTTAATTCTGCATTTACTCACTCTACTAACTTAAGTTTGAGAGGAATGGACTTTAAATGGGGAACAGAAATCTTTCAGGTTTTATTAAGAATATCTTCATTAGTGTATAGAAGTTAAACAAAACACCATGAGGGTGAGTACATGATGACAGTTTACATTTTTTGGTGAATTATACCTTATAAATACAGCAAGTTGAGCCTTGGATAAAACAAATCTATATCGCGAATCATATCATTTACATCAACATCGTATTGTTATATCGCAATATATCGATTAACGATATATCTTTACACCCCTACTACCTAATAATACAAAAGGTCATAAACATTCACCTCAGAGTGCAGGTCCTGCAGAATATCTCCCAGCAGATCATCTTGAGACAAATCCACATGCTTCTACAATACAAATCAGTCTATTCAAACTACAGACAAAACGATAGCCTACCTCTTTGACCTCCATTACAAATGGCAAATAATGGCAGAACTTTCCTTCTTGGTTGAACTACTCCTTAAATATTAACGTGCATGTTCATTTAATTAATGTTTGAATTAAATAGTTACATAAAGGTAAATTACATGGAAAAATATACCATACTGTGAACAAAGTGGCAAATTGTCTCTTACCTCAGCAGGTTTCTTCACATTGCTATTCATGAACATGCTTTTAATGCTGTTGGGTTTACTGACAGACGCTTTTTTCGCATTCTTTTTCGAATCACCTCCCTTTCCACCTTGTTTGCCTGTTTAAGAGAGCAATAATAAAATGGTAAGAGAACACAAGGAACAATGCTTAGTATTGCTAATCAGCAAAAACGGAAAATAAAATACACTGGTTTTTCAACACTCACTTTTAGGGCCCTTCTCCAGTGCGTCATCATCCAATTCTTCATCAAAGATTTCTCTGCCATCCTCCACATAGCCTGTCCCATCTGACAAAGACAACAGACATTCAGCTGGTACGCTTTTAAACAATGAGTTTAGCAGAGAGGTATGAAAATTTAACTGACCGTCATCAATGATCCAATCATCATCCTGTCTCTCCCGCACCATTTTCGAGTACTGCTCTTCATCCACCTCCTCATACACACTGGTTAACTCCTCCACCTGATCACAAGACAATGTCAAAACACTGGAACAGCACAGCTGATGTGTACCAATAGCTGACATGCAACGTACCTCGTATTTAACCTTCTCTCCCTTCTTAGCTCGTTTAAGCTGCTCTAAAGCCGACTTGCGTCCCACTTTCTCTTTTTTCTCCCGCCTGGAACGTGAGGCAGCAATGCCACACGTGTCGGACGCATCTATAGAACAAGGAAATCTTCAGTAAAATCAAACTGCAACAAGCTTAAATCATGCTGTATAGCAAACTGAAATGACAAGACGAGACTGACACGTGAAATGTGAGAATGATGTGAGTCTTAGAAGCATCAGATTATAAACCCATCCTGGTCACTGAGTTACATAATAAACTGAATAATTTTAGGTTATTATTGAAAAAAAAAAAAAAAAAAAAAATATATATATATATATATATATATATATTATTGTTTTCATTTTAATTTAAAGAGATATAATATGAAAACCGTAAAGAGGAAAATATAAATATATACAAATTTGGCACATACAAAAATATTTTATATTTATATTTTTCTGGTGGGACTAGTGAAAAATCCTAATAGCTGAGTGCAGGTTTCAAAAATAAAACCCAAACAAGAAACCACTGATTCTACTGTTGTTATTACTATAACAATGACTTAAATGGTCCAAGAAGCAGGATTTTATTAAACATTGTTTATTAAAAATATGTTAATGCAAATGTAAAAAGATATTCTGCAGGCCATAGTCTATTACACACAGAAAATAGTTGCAAATCCATCATATGAATAAGCAGTTATGTGTCAGGTTGGAAAGAGTAACGTGTGACAGAGTAATCATTGACACTAATGGTCAATTTGCATTCAAAGGCTGAAGCGTCAAATTTACTCGAAAAAAGCATAAATATATATGCATAAACGTAGATTTTAGGGATTGGTACAGGAAAATTAGTTTATTGTATTTAATATTATATTAGCGCTGTCAGTACAGGCGTCAAATAAGCTTCCTGTCTGAATTGCATTAATATTAGTAAATTAGTAACACTAAGCACTGTAAACCCGCTCACCACAATCTCCGCTGTCCATGTCTTTATCAGGATTTGATACAGGAGCCATTAATTTAAATTAGTGCCTTGTGTGAGGTAGAATTTCAACCTTCTTTAGAAGCGCCGAGCCAAAACAACAGATTCCGCGCCAAAGTGTCTTCCCGGGGAAACTCGAGCAGCGGATATGACGTTCTCAGCAACCGTCCAATCTGAACTAGTTCAGTGATCCGTTTAGACAAACCCTGATTCAGTTTTTGTTTTGTTTTTTATACCACGAAATAATTCGAATATAATTTTAATATAATTTGGAAAATGATTTACAAAGATTTATATTTTTCCCATACAGTAGCCAGATAGAACATATTGTTATTTGACTAATAACCACAAAACACAATTAGTTTAATACACATGACAATAAAAAAATGCTAAAAACATGAACTAAATAACATGAAGCATTTTTACATTCGTTTCCCTTTTAAATGATTGTAAAAATGACATTTACAGTATATGTTTGTTATTGTTAATATATCAATTGTCATTGTTATTTTAAACTGTAACCATATTCGTCTATTTACTACGTATGTGGTTTGTATCGTTTTTCTAACTGTGCTAAATAACCTGAACATATTCAAATAGAAGTGATAAATATAAAAGATTTAATATAAAACGAAGATGTTCGGTTCCAGCTATACGATTCACACATTCTCGGAGTGAATCGTTGAATCTTGTTTGGTTGAATCATATCTCCGAACACTCAAGGTAACTTCTGGCATTTGGCCATTTGATCAATTCTGAACACAAAATTCGACTCTGGTGGGACTCGAACCCACAACCTTTGAATGACCCCATTCTTCAATCTAGAAGTCCAATGCGCTATCCATTGCGCCACAGAGCCGATGGGACGTCCTGCTAGTTTGTCGGTACTCCTCCTAACTTCCGAAGTCTTAGTACTTTATTAATAATAAATAGGCATTATTATATTACATTAATTCATTTTTCTAAACCTTTATGTGCAAAACACGATTACATTTATTTTATATATGTATTTCTTATTTTTATTTTAATGCGTTTTGAAAAGTTTTCAAGTCTTTTATTTTGAAATGAAGTCCTTCCGCTTGCAGCAGCACATGTGAGAAAACCACGTTGTGTGTCATTAGAACCAAAATGGCGTCTTGCAGCATAGAAGACGTGCTCGCTAAAGCAGAGAGAGAAGAGGCTGAAAAACTAAGAAGTATTACAGTAAACAAAGAGTTAGATCTCGAATTTGACCCGGGTAATTTGCTTGCGTTTGACAAGAACCGGGTAGATACTCGGGAATTTAAAGACAACAAAGGGGAAGACTTTCTACGCTCTTTAGCGAGAGATAACACACAACTTCTCATCAACGAGCTATGGAAACTTCCAACCGAAAAGGTTGAAGAAGTAATCGTCGCCAAGCTACCAGATCCAACCACACCATTACCCAGAGAAAAGCCTGCACCGAAACCAAAGCCTCCTACAAAATGGGAACAGTTTGCCAAGCTGAAGGGCATTCAGAAGAAAAAGAAGACCAACTTGGTGTGGGATGAAGTTCACAAGGAATGGAAGAGGCGATGGGGATACAAACGTGCCAAAGATGACACCAAGGAATGGTTGATAGAGGTCCCACAGACTGCTGATCCCAACGAGGACCAGTTTGCAAAAAGGAATAAAGCCAAGAAAGAGAGAGTGGCCAGGAATGAGTACAACAGACTCAAGAACATCGCCAGAGCTCAGAAGATCAAGGTGCCTGGAATGGGGCTCGCACCCACCCCTAAGCAGTCCAAAGCAGAGCTAGCACAAGCTGTCAATGTTGCCAAAATGTCCACCGCTTCTGTTGGTAAATTTCAGGAGAATCTGCCCAAGGAGAAAACGCCCAAAAACACTGGGAAAAAGAGAAAGTTCCAGCCTCTTATTGGTGACTTTAGTAGTGAAAAGCAAAAACAGCTGGATTTACTGAAAGTGATGGACAGTAAGAAGCCACGGCTCAACATCACGAAAGCTGTGAATAAGCAAATGAGGGAAGAGGACGTGGATTCGGCTCAAAAGAGCAAGAAAAGCTTTGGAAAGAAGGGACGTAAGGGAAACATGTCTGGTAAAGGAAAAGGAAAGGCTGGTGGAAAGGGAAAGGGTCAGGGTCCCAAAGGCAAAGGACGGAAACCTCAGATGAAGCAAGGAAAGCGCTAAAATCTACAGCAGTGTGGACTTATTGTAAAATCCTATATATATTGTGCACATGATGTCAACCTGTCATGTGTCAGATAAAATAAAAACTGTGCCTTGGTGCTGAAGTTTGAGTCTGTACAATATGGTTGAATTTTGGTGTCCAGACTTACTGTCTTTATAAGTGTCATGGATGCAGTGCTGGACTGAAGATAATTGAACTTTTTCTTGTTGTATGGTGTGATTTAATATTGCCACCTGTTACTAATTGATTTCACAATAAATTTAAATCTCTGATATGTCATATCTTCATTGAATCTTGCAAATAAAAACATATTTAAATATTAAAAACGTGTTATTAAATTTTGCATAATACAATGTGCTTTAATATAAACGTGAGATCAATTCTGCCTGAATACAGTCTTTTTTTTAATTAAATTATAGACAGTATTACCATCTAATGCTAATGATTACTACTATCATATGTAAATTTGTGATTTAAAATGTATTATTTTAAGAAATGGGATGGACACGCTTGATTGTAATTAAATAAAGTGCAAAACAAATTAATGTTAAATTAAATTTTTTTATATAAATGTGTGTGTGTGTATATATGTGTATACATATATATATATATAAACGCTTTTGATTTCACCAGTTTTGTCAGCAACATAGTAATAACCAAATATTCTTCTAATCTATTATTTCTTGCATTTGTTCATTTCTGGAACATTTTTCATAATTATATAGCCTAATCTACAACATATATTTGTTGTTCCATTAAGGAATAAATGGAATTTAATTTTCAGACCATATTGATAGTTTTCCTGGAAATATAAGCATATTCTGGTTTGCTGATTACTTTTAACTGTTACATAAACGGGTCTGTACTTTTGCATGCTAGCATACTGACATCTCTGGCTTATTTGGCATTTAATATCAGAAAAATACGTTCATGTTCATTCATTAAACATTTTAAAGTCAATGCAGCCACCTAGAGGTACATTCATGTAATGCATCCAAAATGTATGTTTAATTGAGTTGGTTAAACATCTATGACCTCACATAAAATGTTTACGTTTGACCAAGCTAAACTGAAACTTAACAGTTATGTTTGGATTTGTTGTAGTTCTTGATTGATTATGAGGTAATTTCTTAAGTGTGTTACTTCAGTGATGTAGTAATTTAATGTGAATTAACTGACCACAAATACCCCCACTCATCCACCAAATTAGAAACAAGACGCCATATGTTCAAAATATTGATGCGTCTACAGAGTTGGTGGCTCTTTTCAAACAAATTAATAACCTGCTCTTGAGTTGATGGATGGTGTTTGACCACCGACACCATCTCAGATCAGCTGGGGGGCTTTGGGAGGGGAAGTGCCCATCTGTTGACTTGTCAGGCTTGTAAAGCATCATTAGTCAAACAATCACGATACAAACACCCCACGCCAATGGACAGAAATATAGGGCACACTTAATGCCAAAATCAATTAACACTGCTGTGTTGAGGATGAAGGGTGTGTATTGATACCATACACACACACACACACATATATATATATATATATATATATATATATACATATGCAGTGTACCAGCTATTATAAAGCTAGAATATATATATACTCCGACATGCTAATTCAAAACCCAAAATAAATTATGTGTTTGCATGAGTGCTTGGAAATATTTGCATACTTTATTTGCCAAATCTGAACTAATATTTGTGTCTGAATCTTGCAAAAATTTACTTATTTATCATTCTAATATATATTTTGGAACTCAAACATGCAACATAATCCACAGTATTAGCAAAAAAGATATTGTTGCAGAAGATCTGTGCCCTAAATATCAGCAGCAGTGGATTAGTGAGTAGCGTTTATTTAAAGGACAGACAGAAACAGAGGGATCTCTGTCAGTGTATCTCACAAACAGGCCTCAGGATGCAACAGCCCATTTGCATGCAAAGCAATGGATACTTTCAGGTTTTCACAAACGTTTTCTCTCCACAAGGTTTGTCCTTTGCAATTTAGCATGCGTTTTTGTTTATTTGTGCATATTTTAATTGTTTAATGTGTCTATGACCTAATTTGATTAGGATTGCATTTGTTGACACAGTATGCGTTAAATTTGTTTTAACAATGTGGAACGGTTAAATGCATAAATAACAATTTCATTTCATTTTAAATTATTTACAAAAAGGATTTCTGTGCATTTTTGTTTTAACAGTTCAGACCAAGATAGAAGCAAACATCAGAAGAGCCAAATAAGGTAGGATTGTACTGTGATGTTTTTCATGATGAGAGCTTGGTAACATAATGTGCTTTAGAGCTCTCTTAAATTGCATTATTTTACTGAGTATTTTGTCATTTGGCATCAAGCAGTTATGTGCCATATTGAAGGAAAATTATTTTGCAGTATCCTATAATTTCCTAATTTATACAGTATTGTCAGTAGTAAAATTTACATGTGTATGACACAAAAACTTTTTTACTTTTATTAAACCTCAGATAACAAACAGGCATTATCCCTGTTAAATACTGCTACAATAAATCCAGGCATACATACAGTATATACTGCCTGGCCAAGAAAAAAAAGTCACTGTCAATCGTTGTTGTCAATACAAGATCTTGACCAAAAATTGATGCACCTCTTGATGGAAATAACATCACTATTTACATCAAGAGGTGCATCAATTTTGGTCATGATCTTCAATGCAAGAGTCAAGCACTCTGTAAAGTCTCCTCCAGCACACTTTCAGTGAATTTAAAGTCTGGACTCAGAGGTTCCAATTCATGTGTGAAAATTATTCTTCATGCTCCCTCTCAATCATTCTTTCACAATTTCAGCCTGATGAATTATGACATTGTCATCCTGGAATATGGCCATGATGTGTCTTCATACGTTTGTTTAAGAAATGACAATCTACACACACTCCATCAGTTAGGGTTAGAAAAAATGTTGCCAAACATATATCATGCTAGAAACATAATAATCACTACAATAATGATCCAATCATAGACACTTAAGCATTTGCCTATTTAAATCCAAACAGTGACTTTTTTTGGCCAGGCAGTGTAGTTATATAGGCCTATATATATATGCCAAAATATACACTGAATATCTAAGCAGCATACATTGAATTTCCAATGTATCTATAATATATTCTATTTCTATGATTCATAATCTCTCCACTAGATGGTGGTAACACACCGCAACACGCCTCTTTGGCCGCATCAGAGGGCCGCACTAGGGCCCGTCGAGTGGGTGACGTCATTGAAGTACTCTCAAAGCATGCATCGAGGTGGTCCGGTCGCGTGCAGGGCGGCCAGCAGGGCGGCCAGCAGGGCTACTTCCCCGTCCCATGTGTCTCAGAGCTAAGGCATGAAAAACAAATAAATGTAACTAAGCTCAGAGAGTGACAAAATCTTTACTTTATGAAAATGCATGATTTCATACACTATATTCCTCTGCAATATATTTGTTAGGCCTACACACATTGGTGCATTTTAGGACAGTATACAAGAATGCAGCTAATCTGTTTTCTTTGTGATTTAAAGCTTTTGTTTATGTTCCTAGAGGAATGAGCTACGAATGGCCTACGACGGCACAGTTCAAACCAAGCTGGGACTGTTGTGATCCTAGGGGAGGGCACGGGGTGAGTATGCCACCATACATAATGAGTCTGCAAATTACAGAACTTGACGCCTGTCGACCCCCACCGACACACACAGGCAGCTGCTCCCCCTCCCAGCATCACACTCCCAGTCCCCAAACAGGTGGCTCATAGCTCATTAGCTAACAATGCACACAGATAGCACACCAGGCCTGATCAATTCTTGTACAATGAACCCTTCCCGATGGCTTTCATGCACTTTATATACACTAGCTACTGGTCAAAAGATTGTTATAATCTCTTTTGCTTCTAGGCTACATTTATTTGATCAAACATTCAGTAAACACAGACATATTGTGAAATATTTATTACAATTTAAACCTTAAACATATTAAACATTAATATGAAATGTTACTTGAGCAACAAATCAGTATCAGCAGGATTTCTGAAGGATCATGTGACACTGAAGACTGGAGTAATGATGCTGAAAATTCACAGGAATAAATTACAAATTACATAAAATAAATTAAAATTGAAACCAGTTATTTTATATTGTAATAATATTTCACAATATTACTGTATTTTTCATCAAATAAATGCAGCCATGGTGAGATTTCTTTCAAAAAACATTATAAAATCTGAATTATTCCAAACTTTTAACTGATGCTGCATAAAATAAGCAGGAAACATGTTTGTATACGGTTCTGAATTCAATGGAAGGCCTTTTCATGCCATTTCTCAACCAATAAAACAACGCTGCCAGTGCAATTTCACACTTTTCACTAGCGTGAATTCCTATGTGATGACTCTCTGCGTTCGAGGGGCTATGTGGTCTTGTTTTGAGCGGTCAAGGTGTGGCGGATTAAACCTCGCTGTGGTCTTTTGATTGGAGATGATCCTGGACCAATACTGAACAGCCTGTCACTTATCTACCCTCGTCAAAGCGCTGGAATCTGGGTCATCGGGAATAAACAGGGCCTTTGTGCTTGTTGTTTCCTCTTTGTGTTCCCCAGCAGAGGCAGGCTACAAGTCCCCTGGGGGGAAGATAGGGAGGAGGGTGCTTTCCTGGCGCTCAGACGTGAGGCCCAGGCACACAGCTCTCCCAACATGCTCCAGAGAATCTTGTCCAAGCACCGTAGGAAAAGCCACTGCCAGGAGGCCACCAATGGGGCTTCTGAGGCTGATTGAATGACTCCTTTACAGAAGGCTTAGGAGAAGTACTGTAGCTGTTTTGTGTATGTGCAATCCTAATAGCTACATTGACTCATTGACAACCCTGTGATACTATACTGAGGGTGACTGGGGGCAATTATTCTGCTTTGTAACTCACAGACTGCTACTACATGTAATCTTTGTGTATACATGTATACATGTGCCAAAAGTAACGGCGTCATCAACATATTTGCATTTAGAAAGAATTCATTGTAAAAAAAAAAAAAAAAAAGAATTTAATAAAGAAGTCATAATGTTACAAGCTGTAGCAGTGGTTGGGGGCAATTGTAACACACTATTTAACATCCTTTTGTTTTTACCACACTGTATCTTAATAAATGCTCACCTCAAAATAGTTTCATTGCTTAATATTTGCCTTATATTTTATATAGAATTTTTTTTATTGCATAAATAGTTATAATTTACAGTGTGTTGTAATTGTTTTGCACTGATACTGTTTGTCTTTTTTTTTTCAAATTTAGATTTTTATTTATTTAGATTTTTTAAAGATTTTTTTGTTTGTTATTAAATAATAGCTTTAATACAGTAATCCTAGTGAACATATTTCTATGCATTTGTTGATTTTTATATAAAAATATGTGTATTATGTATGTTTGTATATAGTGCCTAGAATAAATTCTTGATTGCTGTGAATTTAAAGAAAAAAAAGCCTTTTTTGGCTATTCAGTGGCACAGAAAAGGTCTGATCAATAAGCATGTCCGACTTGTCAACCACTAACATATATTTAATGTAACAACAATTATCTTTCCCTAGACAGTCTGGCCACTAAATTAAATCCCTGTACTTAAGTTTGAAATGAAGTGCTCATCATGCACGCCATATATTATAAGATTAACTTTTGCTATACTGTTTCCTTTGAATCAGCCCCAGTAAATGACTTCTCTCGGGTTTTAGCTTAATAAGATGCCTTGGCCATCTGCTAAGCTTGGCTTACTGGTCACAATGACTTCAGCTTTCTCCTGGACCTTTTTGCAGGGCTTTTACAGAACTTAATTAACCCTAATCCACTGATGCAGTGACTGTTGATGTCATTTTGATGTGCTACTGCACTTCAGAATCTTCAAAAGATGCAAAATAAGCATGAATAGTGTTCATCTCGCAGCATCTGTCGCCTGCAGCTCACCTGAGGAACAGCTGCTAGTCTGGAGAAAGACTTAAATCTGCCCCACCCATTGAGCACTGTGCACAACCACCATCCCATTGACCAGGTGCCTCCAGTCCTCACGAGGACAGCCATTTCAAATAAGAAAAGCCTGTTTTGGTGTTGCATCCTATATCATTAGTTGTCCAGGGTCTCTAAACTATAGAAGCCCATTTCCTCAGAATTAAAAATAATAATAAAAAAGTAATAGCGACTCTTTATCTCACAATTCCGAGTTCATACTTCACAATACCCCCCCAATTGCACAATTTTGACTTTATTTATCGTAAATTATAGTTTATATCTCAGAATTCTTTCTTTTTGATTTTTTTTGTGAATTAAATATTAGTTTTATGAATACAAAATTGTGCAAAATAAATTGTGAGAAGTAAATTGAGGGGGGAAAAAGAATTGCAAAATTTTAACTCAAAATAGCAAAATATAAATTCAGAATTGTGAGAAATAAAGTCAGAATTGAGTGGTATAAACTCAATTCTGAGAAAGAAAGTCAGAAATTTGAGTATTATTAGATAAAAAGTCGCAATGACCTTTATTTTATTTTGTAATATTTTGGCATAGATCATGGGCTGCATGCTAAACTGTGTGCACAACATAATCATTCATATTTACATGAAGTACAGCACACTATAGGCCTCTGTTGCTCTCGAAACTCAAAAATCACCTATGATTTTATTTATAGCTCAAGCCTCTATAGTATAGCTATGTGCCTGGCCAGCTCAGTGTCCAAACTCTCAGCAGTCAGTCAATCATAACCAGTGGAAAGACTGACCTATATTAATAGGCACCTTTGGCAGCAGAGCACCACGCCTGCGTTTCCCGCCTGAACTGTGGGTGCCTGCCAGATGACTAGGTCTGTCAATGCTGCGATAGCCTACCATCTGCTGTCTACTGCACACAATGGCAGGCAATGTGCACACAGACCCAAAGGAGGGGCTTCACGGGATGGCTCTGTACCACATGCTGCACTGGGGCACCTCAAAACACACACACATATGCATGTATGCGTGTGCAAGTGTGCATGATGGTGGTATTCCCTCATGGGCTTATATATGGAAGCTCATTATAATAAAATAGAAATAATATTAGGGAAAAAGAGTGACCAATATTATTCATTTGGGTGGTGTTTCCTACATGTATGTTTGGGGGAAGTCATTAATGATTCTAATGTAAGTTTGATAAACCTAATTCACCCAAAAATTTAATTTATTTGATCATTTACTCACCCACATGGGGTTCAAAACATGTAGTCTATGCTTTCTTTGCTCTATGGAGAATAATATAGGCTAGGCTATTTTTAGAAATGTGTTTTGTCCATAAAGTCAGTAGGTGCCGTAGGGTATAACCAAATGGTTTGGTAACCAACATCCTTCAAAATGTTTTATTTTGTGTTCTGCAGAATAAAGATAGTAAATAAAGTAGATTTTGAATATCATGAAAGTAATGAAAACTCGCAGTTCAGTCAGTGAGTCAGATGTTGATTCAGTAACCTGACGGATTCAGTGAGTTCATTTAGTAAAGGATTCGTCAGACTGATACAAAGCCGCAAACTCGTAAGCCTTTTGAGCGATTCATTAAAAGAGCCGACTCAAAAGAGTTATTTGTTCTTGATTCAATTTGACTAGGCTATATTTTTGATTCACTAAAAAGAACCAGTTCATAAGTGTCATTTGCTCTTAAATCGGAACACACTGCTCGCGCTGTTTGTTTTTGCGAAGTCTTCTCAGTAGAAAGATGGTTGTTTTGGTTATCATTATGCGGTTGTCTGTCTTCTAAGTAAAACTGACAATTCACATGGTAACTATAGGCTATTAGGTAAATATGATTTATTTCGTCATAGCACTGTAGAATCGTCACTACAAAGTAGTAGCCTACAATTAAAGAAATTGAACACGACTTTTCATTTGTTCGAGCCACTGGATAAGGATATTAAAATTATTCTCATTATTCTCGATATGCATTAATAAAAAATAAATTAAAAAAAACATTTACAATAAATACTATTTTAGACCTGTGTATGAAGACAAAATAGACAATTCACTAGAGAAATATCAGTCTTTATTAATTTCCATGTGTTCCCATTCTTATTCAAAACTTATTGTTGCCTTCGTCTTCTTTAAATACATCCAAAATACATAAAATACATCCAAAATACATCACAAATAGTCAACATTTTATAAACTGACCAATAGAGTATTTTTTACAACTCGTAGACCAATAATCACCTCAATCAAGGTCAAGGCTTGGATTGCAACCTAAAGATTAAAGTGCTTTCTAAATTTACACATCACTGTCAGGGAGTATAACAGGTGTTTGTTTTGCATTGAGCCAAAATGGCTACAGTAGCCGTCAAGAACACAGTGCACTTTACAAAAGCCCAAACCAGCCAACCAATTTATCCCCAAAAGGCTTTTGACATCTCTCAAGCCTGCATTGACCATGTGAAAAATACAATAGTAAAGTGTTCTCTGAATTTGAAAGAAACATTTAAGAGCACATGTGTTATAGGCTTGTAATGGCCGTCAACAGCAGAAGGCATGTCAGTGGGGCCTTGCGCCCCTCTATTCAGGGGAAATTGAGTGAATGAGCCTGCAAAACCAACAGACAAGCAGAACAATAGAGCCAAAAGACATTATTTCATGGCCGAGTGGGCCTCTTTAGAGAGAGCAGCTGACCTGTGGAGAGCTGTGTTGTTGAGGGAGGGTGTGGGTCCACGGACCCCAAGGGCGGAGATTGTGGCACCCCCAGGCCTGGTGACAGGGGATAGCCATCAACTCAAGAGACCTCAACTTCCATTACCTCTGTAAACACCCAGCCTTCAGAAGAGAACTGGACACTCTGAGGTCTTTCACAATGTGACATGAACGAGAAGGTGATTATTAGATGAAAAATTAGGTCCTGGGATGGATGGAAGAAGTGCCAACCAAAAAGTTAAATACTGTTTGAATCAGTTTCAGGGTGCAATTCAGAGAATAACACAACTTAAAGAAAAATACAAACGTGGCACATTTGAAGAGCATATTTTTTTATTTTTAGGTATGTAGTTGACAACATAGCTATTGACAAGTTTGTTGTAATATCAAACAAGCAGATTATAATTGTTTTGCGGAAAATGTCAAATGCGTAACATATTGCATGAGAAATGAGTATGTCAGTTGAAGTGTGCTGCTTGTTTTCATGCATGTCAGTTTGCTACATATACTTGCTTCCCTCAAGTCTACAGAAAAAAGGAAATACCAACAAAGACAAACAGTAAAATGAAGACAAACAAAGACATAAAAAACACTTTAAGCAGTTATCTACAATGTTACATGAGCCAAAATAAATGAATCTCTCAGTAACGCAGATACGGTGAGAGACACAATGTGTAGTGTTTCTTTGAATACAGAGTTTTTGCATTTTAATATCTGGGTTACAATTAGCAAAAATAAACTTTTTACAAAAAAATCATCCTCAATTTGAATAAGACGATCTTATTAAATTATTAAAAATGTGTTAAAACCCAATACGTAACGCTAATACTGCCGAATCCTTTAACATTGGGATCTTTTATTTCTCTGGCTAACTTATCAACGTAAATAACCTGGAACTATTTTACATGGGTTCTTCTCAGTATAAAATAATAAAACATGACATTTCATTCAACATTTCACTTCATATGAGAGCAAAGCAATTGTCCAACACTTCCTTCAGTCAATTGTGCTTGTATCCATTCCTGCTGTAACTCTCAGTAGCAGCGAGCAAAACCTTATGAACATTTTTCGAGAGCGAGAAAAAGGGAGAGAGGAACTACGTTTACATCATTTTCCCCTTCGGATGTCATCCTGACCCGTCAGTGTTAATGATATGTTTAAATACATTCAGCCACCACTATGTACCCACATACAACAAAACGTAAACACTACAGAGGGCGTAAAACAATAGATAAATGACAAACCAACATTTATATGTTTAAAAGTGCAATTTCCCCACATTTGGAGGCTGAATGCTGCTACTTTACGGTCAACCAATTGGTGTAAAGAGGACGGAACCTTTGAAAGGATGTTAAATTTACTGTACAGGCCAAGAAATTAGTGGCAGTGTTATTGAAATCAGAAATGTGATGGAAGGTAGTCAAATCTTTAACAGAACAGAAATATAATTAGAGATTTTCTTTATATCTTTGAAATAAATAAATTAGTAAAGATTTAATAAATAGAACCTACAGCTCTAAACAAACAAATCTCACCTATGTATCTGTTCTTGGAACGTGTTATTTATAATGCGACGTGCGCATTGGTATCAGTACCAAACATGATTTTGGCTAAACGGAGAACAATTTCATAAGCAGCAACCATGCTGCATTTAGACTTCGGTTGCAAACACAAGTCGATTTTATGCCTCTCCAGATGTTCGAAGTATAATTCATTTCAACAACCTTCACTTTACAGCAAAAAATAATGGAAAACAAAAAACGAAATGTTCGAGGTACCTTCCAGTAGACGTTAACTTAGCAAATTCACACTATACAATACATTCAGTGAGTGTCCTACTCGTAAAAAAATAAAAATAATAATAATAATAATAATAATCGGGGTGGAACATTTGTTACGTTTGGAGCGGAAACGATTACGTTGCAAGTGCTATCCAGTTACTCCTCAACACTGTCTCTGCTCCTCACCCTAACAAACAACCACAGTAGTGCAACACTGCCAGTGCTCTCCTATCCTTAACACCAGTCTCTAAAAACCTCTAAAAAGAGCTTAAAAACTATCTGAAAATGTCATTTATACGATTTATTCCTTCTTTAAAAAAGTTCATTGAAAAGCAGCCCTTAAAATCAGCACACTTTTTACGGCTAAAAATGGATAAAAATAACTATGTTAAAATACCGTTAGCTAAATTTCTGCAAATCTAGGGCTATTTGTATTTTGACTACATTTCCATATGCGTTTTTTTATGCTAAGCGATATACATTGTTATATCAGTAGGTGTTTAGCAAACATCATAGCGAGTGTTTCTGTTTCCTACACCAGATTGTCGGAGAGGTTAAATGTCGGTGTGATAGAGGAAAAGAGAGCGGGTTGCTGTAGTGCAGAAGTGATGTTTAAAGGACAAGAGCTCTGGAAATGCAGGCAGTGGGGTTGATGTTTAAGTAACGCCTGGCCTGCTCTGTCATGATCAGCTGATCCTCCGTTTTCCCAAAAACCACTGCCTCCCAATCGCTGTTGGCCTGTTAGATAAGAAAATAGGCATTTGAGATTGACCCAGTGTTGTTATTGTTAACTAAATCTACAAATTATTTTATCGTTAACTGAAATTAAACTGAAATAATATAAAACAAATATTAGGATTAAAATGATTTAAAAGCTAAAAAAAAAAAAACCTGAAAATTGAAGTGCTAAATTACTAAAACAATTATTTATTTACAAAACACATATACATTTTTAATATAAAAGCCAATTCAAAATAGTAAATACTATACTAGTATACAAATAATACTGAACACTGGTTTGTCCAATGGTCTTAATGGTTAATGTTTATAACAAAAATATACATATATATTGAATTATAAAAATGCTAAATTTCTGAGGATTATTTGAGTTAATTATGTGTTAACTGCAACACAATCAATATAAGGAGATTAATGTCATATCAGATCCTTTTCTCTTGATGGTCAGGGAACAAATGAGTAAATTACCGGAGTGGTTGTTTGGTAAGGTGGGCTCCTTTGGGTCATGTTTTCTCTCTTGCCCTGTGGGCTAAGGGAACATACTATGGAAAGCGAATCCTTCAGTGATGCTGGAGAGCAAGAGTTCTCCTCTCTCTCGGTCAATGGCATCATGAGCATGGATCTGGTCAATAGGCCGTCACTGTGAGACTATTTGGAAAAAGAAGGGCAAAGATGGTGGGTGAAGAGGGAAAACACAATTATTGTAAACTCAAAATAGAAAAACACTAATGACGCCTCATTAGTTAGCAGAGTAGGATAATGCTCTTACCACTGCATTGTTGATAATCTGCTGTTGGGGAAACAGCTGTACATTCAAACAGTCTTTTTCCCAGCTGTCCAATACCAGAGACTTTCTCACTTTCCTTGCAGGAGCGTCTATCTGCTGTGAACCACAAATGACAGTTTAAAAATAAAAAGTGTTTGATAGAAGAATTAACATCAGAATGTTAAAACTAAACCTATTTGCATAACTATGAAAACGGGCATGTAAGAAATTGGCCAGTACCTCATAAGATCTGTACTGAAGATGGTTCTGCACTTGTGTGAAGATGTCAGCCCCTGTTTCCTCTTTCAGAACCTCTCTGATGTCCTCCTCAAGAAGTGCCAGTGGTTGGGGCTGAACACACCAATGTATTATATCAAAAGACAAATAAACAGCACAGAATAAACACATGAAGAACCTTTATAGGTTAAAAAACTTTGTGGCAACTAACTGAAATATACAGAGACCCTATGGGGTCATGGTAGTGGAAAAAATATGAGTCTTGAGAAAAATAATAAGTCTTAATAAGTCTCTTGTAAATCTTTTTCTGAACAGCATCAGATTGGACTTAATTGACAGAGAGGCTGCGGATCGCGCATCATGTTTGTTTTCTTTATTTTGCAAAAAGCACAACATTTTGTTTTTATTGTGAGTGTACACAAATAAATGTAGAAACTTAACAGATTATATTGATATATAACACTTGCTTGAATGACCAAATTCGACAGAGAATTTTGAATCTCTTTCGCACTGATAAGAAAAAAAGTCGCCGGCGACTTTGCCGACCTCAGAAGGTTAAACCAGAGGCTAATTTGCGCTGCTCTTGGTACATTGCGTTGGTCATTATGGAAATTATCTGACTGCGTCTGTGTTCTTTAATTTATGCGTCGACAGTATCGCGCGTAGAACTTTCCACTCCCATCTGCGCTTTTTTGGATTTGAGCTCTCACGCTAATTTGCCCCATTTAGTAAATCTGGCCCTGGTACTTACCACCATTCTTAATGGGCCGTGCATCTTCTCCTGGGCAGCCAAGGCATTTTTGAAAGGCGTGGGTGTTCTTGGAGTGTGGATTATAATATTTTTATGGAGTTTTGGGGTCCTAAATCTGTGAAGACAAAAATACTATTAGTTATTTCTTGATTCTGAGATTCTCAGCTCGATATTCTCAAACAGCAGAGGTGAAGAATAGGCCCTGACCCTGCATTCTCCTTCTGGTGTTTTGGTGTGGTTTCTCTCTGGTGGTGGGGTGTACTGAGGAGGCATTTCTGTCCACACACTGGAGTGGATGTAAGAGCAGGATTGTCGAGGCTCAAGGGCTCACCACCGGACACATTGAAAAACTAAATAGAAATTTGTGGATTCATTCAAACTTTTACTTTTTTGTGCTTTAAAAGATATGACATGTTATAAATGTACCCATACCTGAGAGGGGGAGAATGGCAAGCCTTTGACAGGGGTGTTTTTCGGAGAGTTCCCACCGTTGTCTATAAAAGCAGAGCAGTTCCTTTCATCTGCAGGTGACTGATCCTCTCTCTCTCTCCTCTTCTTTCTCATCATGGACGCTGGTGGAGAGCTGAATCTGTTCATGCAAGTGTGGGAGAGAGCCACAGACTTGCCCTGGCTCACTGCAGAACACTGCCTGCTCATCGCTGGGACAGTGGGAGCATTTATTGTGTAGGCAAGGCTTTCTGTGCACCTTTCCAGGGTCGGACAAACCTCAGTGGGGTTAGCAGGTTTTGGGGAGGTGCCTCTCTCAGAAATATCAAAGCTGGTCACATCACTCCAGGCCAAAGGGTCCTGCAGCATCAAAACACACAAATGATTACCTTAATTTACAATGCATATTGAGTAAATTATATGTAAACAATATAAATATAAGTAAAATATAGTATTTTGTCAGAAATACAGTGAAAAATATATGCATGAAATCTGTAACATATATTATAACTTACCTAACCAAAATAAATACTGCCTCTTTTTAAAGTTTAACATTCTTTAAGAATGAAGTATATAATGTGCCACTAGCAAGACTAAATACAATTTCAAAAACAATTAATTTACCCATCATATCTTAGGGATATAGGTACGGTACCATATCTGTTATCGGCCTTTTTTTTTTAAAATTATTGATCAGTATCGGTTCATACTGATATTTAAATGTGTGTGTTCATTTCCCCCTTTTTAACACTCATCTAAAGTTTTTTTAAAACACTAATAATTAGTGTAATAATTTATATTACTGTTAAATAATTTAAATACTGTTAAATGTTTTTTGTTTTATTAATATCTATTTTACATACTGTACTCTATAATGTTGTGAGAATTCACAAGTAGCATTTAAAATAATTGACTGTAGTGTTTAAGTGTTTTATTTTTAATGTATTTAAACAAAATAGAACAGAATTTCTATATCAGCTATTAATCGGTTATCACCTATAACATGAAATTAATGATCAACTTACCGAGCCAATATCATCCAGAAATAATATAATTTTAATGCAAGTCATGTTGGAACAGGAAGGGGCCATCCCCAAACTGTTCCCACAAAGTTGGGAGCATGAAATTGTCCAAAATGTCTTGGTATGCTGAAGCATTAAGAGTTCCTTCACTGGAACTAAGGGGCCAAGCCCAACCCCTGAAAAACAACCCCACACCATAATCCCCCCTCCACCAAACTTTACACTTGGCACAATACAGTCAGGCAAGTACCATTCTCCTGGCAACCGCCAAACCCAGACTCGTCCATCGAATTGCCAGACAGAGAAGCATGATTTGTCACTCCAGAGAACACTTCTTCACTGCTCTAGAGTCCAATGGCGGCGTGCTTTACAACACTGCATCCAACGCTTTGCATTGCACTTGGTGATGTAAGGCTTGGATGCAGCTGCTGGGCCATGGAAACCCATTCCATGAAGCTCTCTACATGCTGTTCTTGAGCTAATCTGAAGGCCACACAAAGTTTGGAGGTCTGTAGCAGTCTGCATGCCTAGGTGCTTGATTTTATACACTGGTGGCCATGGAAGTGATTGTAACACCTGAATTCAATGACTTGGAGGGGTGTCCCAGTACTTTTGGCAATATAGTGTATATATTATACTTACTGAGTCAATGAGCTCCATGGTCTCTGCAAACCCTGGAATGGTCTCTAGCGTGGACAGCACAGCACTGGCCTCAGCAGCCAGGAACTTGCTAGGAGAGACAGGCAGAGGCATCCTAGCAGGCTGGCCCTCCTCTAAACGGCACAGCTCCACCCCTCTGTCATCCATACTCTCAGTGGTGGTGACAGTATCATCGGGCAGGCTGTCTGACCAGCTGGAGTAGCTCTCTGGATTCTGTATGAGACCAAACCATTGAGGTCAGTGAGAGAGTTTATGGTAAGAAAAGATCAAAGGAAAAAGATAAACTGCAGTGATGTGGAGGGGAGAGTTAAACTGAAAAAGCAAACACATATCTGTGCCAATAAACCTGAGTTTCATATTACTTTTTGACCATATGCTAAAATCTCTGGTAAACATTCATGATATTAAGGTTACGATAATATGGTAATGATACACAGTAGGCTGACTATTCACAGGGAAACTGTGAATAATTAATTAAATTTAATTAACCTACTAAATGTATTTAGAACAGAACTTACAAAGAAAAACATTTAGAAAATGCAAATATATAATAATACATGAACTGTGTCAATATATTATATTAATATGATTTTTTAAAGATAAGATTGTAATATGTTATTAGTTGTATTGTAATATGCAGAAAATAATAATACAACTAATAAAGAAGCATAATAAAACAAATATATATATTAAAAACATGCTTTTAATAAAAGCTAAACTTCAAAGCGGTCACTCTGTAGTTTTAGTTAATAAAGGAGGGTGTGAGGCAGGGAGGCAGTGATGGCGGGCAAGATTTACTAAGCACAGCTAGAAATGAGGGTATGGGAGAGTAAGATGGGAATGGGGGGGGCCAATAGCGCACTATTCTACGCGCACACACAAGTGTTTCTTACACGAGGGCCCGACTGTCTTCTGACTTCACTTTCAGCTGACATTAGCAACAGCTCTAGCTCCTTAATTCTTTTCTCTTTGTCTGGGTCGTCATGGCACGGCTGTGAGGAAGAAGAATCGGGAGGAAGAGGCGGAAAGAGAGACTGAGACAAAGTTTACTGACAATTTCACGAGACTTTTATGAGGTCCTGAATTTCACCAAGCAAAAAACCCCAGGATGCTGATGTAGTTTACATTCACTGTACTAGATTAGATTAAATTTCAATACATTTCAATTCAAATTTGTATAATGGCATTGGTGAAATTCAGATATGGACCAGTTTAAAACACCACACCACATACATGCAGATTAAACAATTACCAACAAACATACAAGTCGATTGTTTTTATTTATAAAGACGAACAGACTTTAGAAAGCAGAAAGTTCAGAGATTCAGAGGAGATTGAAGCATGCCATGAGAACTGCACCATAGGACTTACCGTCATAAAGCTAGAGATCTCAACACTTATGTTTTCCATACACTGGTCACTTGGTGAACCATACGGATATCTGGGCGGCTGCCAATCAAAAACAACATGAAAGCAATATACATAAAAAAAACTCTATCACCAATATGCTATCAATATATTGTGCATCCCTAAATATACATTATTATCTATAAAATCACTGGTAGCAGGTTTTAGTTAAACATTCTATAACATCTACAGAGTGAAAAAATAAGTATGCCATATTATTCTTGTGAGTGCTATCACCTGTGATTGGCTGTTCAAGATCCGCTGATTTTGGCCATGTGGATATTCCACAGCTGGGCTGGATTTGGGCCGTTTCTTCTGGCCAGTGTCACTGCTGTAGCTCTTGCTGCCCTCCTGCAAGTAACCCTCATGTTCCACCTTCCTGCGCATGGTGGAGTTCCAATGATTCTTAATGGAGTTGTCTGTCCTATGAACGTACAGTAAGGTAAATGTGACTCTCTGGCATACACAAGAACACTGGTATTCTTCTATATTTTGTATAGCTTTAGAATAAAAATAAGACATTTTTACCTTCCAGGCAGCAGCTTTGAGATCTCAGCCCAGCGGTTGCCCAGACGTTTATGTGCTTCATAGATAATTCGATCTTCTTCCTGGGTCCAGGACGATTTCTTAACTTCTGGGTTGAGGTGATTGTGCCAGCGCTCTCGGCACTGTTTGCCTATGCGTCCCTGTAAGTGCTTGGCAATCACTGACCACCGTTTGGGCCCATACTTGTGAACCAACTCAATCACCTGTGGAGGGGTCAGAAAGTATGGCACTAGGGTTATAAAATATCCTCTCCATTTGGAACTCCTTCCGTTTTCCAAAATCTGCAAGGAAGAACTCCAAATTTTTTAATCTTGACCATAAACCTTAACCTAAACTACAGATTGCACATTTACAACATGATATTCAGTACCGTTCAAAAGTCTGGGGTCAGTACAATATTTAAAAAGAAATGAATACGTTTTAGGATGCAAGGACGCATTAAATTCACCAAAAGAGACAGTAAACATTTATAATGTTATGAAATATTTATATTTCAAAATAAATGCTGTTCTTTTGAACTTTTTCAAAGGATCCTGAAAGCAATTTATCAGTTTCCACAAAAACATTAAGCAGCACAACTGTTTTCAACAATGACAATAAGAAATGTTTTTTGAGCAGCAAATCATCATTAGAATGATTTCTGAAGGATCATATGACACTGAAGACTGGAGTAATGATGTTGAAGAATAAATAGCATATATACTAAAATAGAAAAGTTATTTTAAATTGTAATTTCACAATATTACTAATTTTACTGTATTTTGATCAAACACATGCATCCTTTCTGAGCATAAGAGACTTCTTTCAAAATCAATAAAAAATCTGACTGACCCCAAACCTTTGAACAGAAGTATATCTCATATTTATAACAGCGTCAGTTCTTCTGGAATGTTGTCATGCAACTTCTAAACAGTGTGTTGTAAGGACACTGCAACAAAAGCTTTCAGTTATTTGGGTGGTAGAGGAGGAGGACAATGGCTTTTGCATTCTAAAACTCAGAATCAAGACTATGAGATCATCACACCCCTCCTTATCCTTCATCTTTTGCCATTTATCCATCCATCTCTGTCTTGCTCTGAGGACACAGAACACCCAGCTCGTCTTACCCTCTGATCCTCCTCTTTTGTCCAGGGTCCTTTCACCAGCTCCGGGTTGAGCACCTTTTGCCAACGGTGCTGACATTGACCATCTGTCCTTGTCTGTCAAAGTGCAATAAAATCCCACATCAACACCTGCAGCTAGTACACATACACCTACAATAACATCTTTACTAACACAAAGACCTGTCACTAATAATACAACATACATTTAACAATAGTTCTGCTGAAATTCTATCTAGTCTTTACATTTGCAACAGTATTTTCAGACTAAAGTTAGAACTTGACATGTGGCTTCATAGTTCTTTTTTATAGTTCACCTTTTGCCTAATTTGAGTAAATTTTTTATTTGTTACACTATGTAACTTTTGGTGCTCTAGCAGTTATTAAATAAAACTGCATGCATCTTGCAGAAGAACATTACTGGGCTACTCCACAGAGTTTGGCGTCCCGCTCTGTATAAAAATCTGACTATATACACTTAATATAGGTGTACTGTAGCGATTCAGGATAAGACAAAAACATGGTTTGGAACATAGATTCAAGATGTACACACTTATTATATACATTTTGTAAATTTTTAAGGAAAAAAAAAAGTTTTTTTTTTATTTAATTACATTTTAAATACTTCAGAAGAAACTTCTGAAAATTTGTTCTTCCACAGAAAGATAACAAATATGTGAAATAATAAATAATTCATATTACAACTAGACCATATTTGAATATTCCAGCACAAAATTTTAAAAACACTTTCAAAGTCATGATTTTGCATGTGATTCAGCAAATTACTTACTGGGAAATAATTGGCGATTAATTTCCAAGCATCGGTTCCCTGTTGCTCAACAAGCTTCTTTAGCTTCTCATCCTGTTTGTGAAACAGAAATCATGAAGTTTTCCATCTCAGACACAACTAGCCCGCTGTGACAGAAGCACTAAGTGCACTGTAGCAAATCCCACCCCTTCCTGTTTCATCATAGAAACCCAAGGAGCAAGTATTATCTCATTTAAAGCTTAAAATAGCATATGTGGAATTGGTTGCAAATTAGAATTCATGTATTAAGTACCTCATCCCGGGACCATTTAATTTTGCACAGGGTCTTTTTAGAACTCTTGGGGTCCCTGCTGCTGTCAGGATCTGTAGAATGGCGTTCATCATCCTCATCTTCACTGCAGCCATGAAACACAAACAGAAAAGGAAGAGTCAAACACAATTAAAAGAAAAAAATCTATTCTGACACAAACCAATGAACAGACAAGCTTGATCAATCATCTGTAAATGCAAGATGCAAACAGTTTAGAAAAGCAGCTATCTCGTTAAACAGGACATGCCTGAGTATAATTAGTCTGCACGCAAGCAAAACTAGCTACAAGTGAATTTCAGAAGTATTCAAATTATTCCAGTGCATTGGTTTTTGCATTCATACATAAATGTATTTTTTTTGTTTTTATTTGAACATAGGCTATATATTATTTTTTTCCATTAACCTAGATTCTACCAATTAAAATGCATACAAAAAATAATGTTATTCTAAAGTAATTCAAAGTGAGTCGCTTTGCCCAAGACTTCAGTCTATAGGAATGCCTTGTTGCCTGGTAACATTTCACTAATGTAGTGAGGTAGAGAGTATTTAATCAACACCATGCACTGGGTAGTTAAGTCTCCCTGGGATACCAGAACACAAACTTAATGGAAAACCATTTATTCGATGCTAAAGGTGACTGTCAACATAAACAAAGCTCAAGCCTTATTTGCTGTAAAGCTAAAAGAAATTCGAGAAAACAAGGAAGGAAGTCTAATCATTAAAGAAATATGCTACAGCACATTCAACCAGAATTCCTTGCTGCAAAGTCTAAAGTTGTGAGGCGTATTTTTAGGCTGAAGTCCAACTTTGACTAAAGTGGTACAAATATGGAAGTCAAAAAATCCTTCTTGCTGCCAGTCTGCATGTTTATCATTCAAACATTGGCTCTCTGTATTACAAGCCACCAGATGAAAGAAGTGTTTCAGGGGTGAGGTTATAAACAAGCCCATTTTACTTCAGAGGTGATTTGCTTGCATCATTCAGTCAGGAGGCAGACCAAACTGACCAAATCTGTACAAAACGTTAAAATCTTCATTCATCCATAAATAACCTCATGGTCATGTTTTTTTAGGCACAGCAAGCAAGCTGTATGTCAGCGTCCTTCATAAACATCATCATTTGGAAAATCTGACTCGCATAGTTTTATAAACCAAACTAGATGTGAGTAAGTGTGGAAAGCATTACGCACAAGAAGAATATTCTTACTCCTTTATTATTACTCAAATACACATTAATAAATTGTTTCATATTTCTTGTGCATCTCTATATACACAAATCTGTTTTTTTTACAGCTATCAACTTATCATAAATATAAGTTGTATATTAATTTCCAGTTACTGTAACAACAAATGCCCCCTTAATTATAGGCTACACTTTTCAGATGTAAGTGTAAAAATATTTCAAACATATGCAAATGTTTACAAAGAGTAAGATACAACTGATTAAATATTCAAGGTCTGCTTTAGTAATCTGATTTTAAACATAAATGTTAGTGATCTGTAGTTATTATGTAATGCCCTATTAAAGCATCAGGACGGTTTCATCTCTGTTTTGTGATCACTCTTACTTGTAGATTAATTTAAAATAAATTTAAAGTCAACTAAATTTATTTTTTTTTAAAGTGCATTGTATTTACTTGTGACCCGTTTCGTTTAATTTTTGGACTAAAATTACTTCAGAAATTATGAAATAGCCGGTTAGCATGCTAGTTCACTCCGCCTGTACTATTCAATACAGAACGAGCCAGGACAGGCTAACCGCTAGCATCCAGGCTAACACAATAAACTTATCTTAAACATTTGAAACTGTTTGACGAATGACATTTGGCATGAGAAAACATTATGCTGGTACTAGCAATAATAAATGTTTTTTTAAACAAATGAGTCAGTATTTAGATCATGATCAACCTCGTTGATCAGCAGGTGCAACGTAAAGCGTCATAGGAACCTGTCATATCATGTCAAATATCGTAATTTATTAACGTTTTAAATTATTAATTATTGTTACTTTGAGCTTTAATGTTGACATAGCGATTTCTGTTGCGACACAAACAACTCCAGATATACTATACATAATTAATACGACCTCCCGATGTTTTAAGTTGTGCATCAACATACGATCTGTACATTTGTACACAATCCATTAGATAACAATTAATATTCTTATTTAAATTAAGATTGATTTAGCTTTTTATATTTGATTTAGTTCACAAGGCACTGAATAAGATCCATCATCTCACCTGCGAGACTTCATATTGGCCATGTCAACTGAGTTCAAGTCCAGTTCTTTTCAAAAGAAAATGTCTTTAAAACATCCAATATTACGATTTTTCTTGAAATCAAAACACACATTTGACATTTATCCACACATGCAACTGTCACACATGGGTCCGCGAAAAGCTTCAGATCCGTACAGTCACATCCCCGAGAGCCCTTATGCAATAAATATGAGACAATAAAAAATGCCCTTCCAAAATTCTTATTATTAAATAATCAAAGTAAAAAAGAGAAAACTTCTAGTGCGATCTCAAAATGGTAAAGGAAGAAAATCCATAAATATAACTCTATGTTAGTCTTGCCCGCCTTGAACACACACACCCCTCTGTAATGTCACTCTGTCCTATGTTCTCAGCGCGTGTGTTTTTTCCACTCATTCTGTTTCATTTTTTGTCCATCCCGCCGAATCTCGCGCCCAGCCTTCTTCCGGAAACGGGTTTGAATCTGCGCACGCGGCCTCGCCGCTGATTGGCGGAAAAAGGAAGGCGGAGCAGCGCGCTCTTGTTGTTGAACAGCCACTGGACTGTGACACTCGCTGACGCCCTTTTTATTTACATGCAGCTAGTTACTTAGTTTTAATTAGTATTACTTAGTATGTTTGCTGAGAACTTTTTATATTTAAAAATATTTAAATAAATCAATTGAAGATATATCGTAGCGCTTTATGGCCAGGGTTTATAATATAAGTTATAGCACTGCAAAGTAAAACAGATCTCATTGAACAGAACACGTCACCGTTTTCTTATTATAAATCCATGCTGCCCTCTTGCGGATATTTTGTGATTTTATTTTGTCTTCGGAGGATTAGAAATGTGAATATCTGCTTTGTTTGTCACAAAGCGCTTTGGGTGTACATTAGTGCAAATGAAAGCGCTATATCCTCTTGGGACCCAGGAATAGACTTTTGTCCTCTGTAGTGGACATTATATATATTTTTTTTTATATATATAATTAGTGAATTTAATTTATTTTAGTGAATTTAATTTATTTTAGTGAATTTCTCTGACACCATACATGTCACAGTTTTAAAGCGCTGTAAAGAGCACATTCAGGGCTTTTCCAATTTCAGAGATACCAAATGTTTGGATGTTTCACCAGGACAACAACTTTTGTAATTATCATTTCAATCTGACTAATTTTCAAATTGTTTGTCATAAATCAACATCTCAGGAAAATGTTATGGGTTGCTAATCAAAATATGACTTTCTGTTACAAAACAGGGCATTGATTTCTTACATGACCACTGTAGAGGATACCAGGACTTGTTCATGTTCATCAGGCATTCTAGTAGACACAAAAAGTGAATAAGGAAATACATTATATTTCAATATTACTATGAAATATTAGATATTGTTATGAAAATGTTGCCAACTATTACTCCCATTATTACACATATTTTTTTTATTACATGTTGCCCCAAGAACACATTAATATGCAAATTAGATGCAGTGTATAGATGCATTGCATTGAATGGGAAATTATGGCCATTTATGGCCATTTTACCCAAATATTGCATAAAGTAAAATTGTGTATCAATTCATTCCATTATATCTTTCATAACATAGTTGACAATCATCTTTGTACAAAGTTAGGTTAAAATAAATCCTAAAACCAAAAAATGGATTGGTGAATAAAAAAAATCCCATTATCATTTTATTTTTTAAACAACTGAGTCCTGGAGTCCACTACAGAGGACAGAGCATAACATATGAATAAAATATAATTTTTCCAAAAAAAATAAATAAAAAAAATAAATAAATCAATGTACTCTAATGTGCTCTAATCAATGTACTAAATACTAAATTCAAAAAACTTTTTTTCTGGGTCTCAGGAGGATATAAATGCCATCATTCCTTCTATACATTCATTCATTCAAAATATTAGTTAAAAAATACTATAAACAGGTTCACGAAAAATAACTTACCATGTAACAAATTTTATTAAACGTTTAACTTGCCATGTTATATGTTTTTCTATTTTAGTCATGATCAGTAATACTCTTTTATTTTATATACTCTTAATATAATATAATAGGTCTAATATAATATATGACTTTTCAGTGAAATTTTTAAAACAAAATACTGTAATTTGAGAAACAGCATAAATGTAAAAGGCAAGGTAAAAAAATATACTGTAAACCATTTTTTAAAATATATGTATGAAATGTTAAACCTCAGTCATTTCAAAATCTACATAATTTAAAATGTGGCATTTTTTTTCCTCTCTGTCTCGCTCTCTTGAATTTAATTTATTTTAAATTATATGTTACCCTTGGCTCAATGTTTTGTTTGGTTTCATTTTAGTTTGATTATTTTACTGCCTCTCTGTCTACTGTTTATAATTCTATTTTTGTTGTTATATTCTGTTTTTAGTTGTATTTGCTTTTATTTATATTAAATAAATAAAAATATACATAATTTCAAATGTGATCGACAGTTGTGCCGCTAGATGGTGCTGTTGTTTATGCTCCTTTATAACATTATTATTCTTCGTTCCCCGCGTTTAGTCGCGTGACTGATTGTTTCGGAACTTCGGAACAAACGTCAATGTGTCTTTCTTTCACTGGCGGTTCATTGGTAACATGATGAATGTAGGAGAGTGCAAATTCTTTCCGTTAAGCTGGGTCAGTATTTAGTTCCCAGGCACGCCGAGTTTGATATTTGAATCGTTGGACTTCCTTTGCCTCCCGACACGTCACTGGAGTCAGTTGGATGGAAAAAGTGAGAAAATAAGGCAAGTTATGTCTTGACTCTCTTTGAACAATGTGAAGCACGCGAGTGACTCTAGAAGTACGTCGGTGGTTGTAGTACAGTTTTGGCTGTAACAGGTCCTTTCTCGGCGATAGTACACAATGTACATTACGTAATAAAATGTGTATTTATTTATTTAACAGGCAAGGCAAGGCAAATGCCAGGAATACAGTGCTCTGCAAAAAGAAAAGAAACAAATCTCAGCCACTGTGCCAGATGTCTGCCTGTCGGGAATTTGTTTTGAAGCTTGATTGATTTCAGTTTAAAATATTGTTTCTAGCCGTCTGAAAATCTAGCTACAAAAATATCCATATTTACACCATATGGCCATAATGATTTAAAGAAAAAAAAAATCAGGCCAGGGCTATTTTTCAGCCATTTATGTCATTTGAATGTGTGCTACAGCAACATTTTTTTATATTATTATTTAATTGTTGATGATTATTGTAATGCTAATAGTATTAAACAAAGGCATATTGTTTTTATTAATAAAAACAGACACTGAAAATCCGTTTTATTATCACTTTTACTTAATCAGTTATCAGTTCTTCAATATCAGCTACTAACGTATATACATATAATTTGTAGTCAAATTGTTTAGTTAGTTTGTTAAATAGCAGAATTGGAACTATAAATAAAAATCAGTTCTGCATATTGGTTATAAAACAAAATAATCTGTATTTGTATCAGCAATATATATTGCTCAAATTGAATTGTTTAATTGAATTGATTTCCTAAACAAAACACATGGATGGTTCATTTTTAAATTATTCATGGAATTTCTCATTGAGAAATGAATCTATGAATCCTGTGTGGGCTAGTCTGTGTCATTTATTATCCTTGAGGAGTAGCAATGCTGACAATTGAAATCAAAATGATATGACCAACAAGTGAAATATTCACCAAGCCTTCCGTTACAAATTTTATTGGAAGTTAAACTGTCCTAAGTTTTATTATACTTATAGATTTACTTATATACACTGTTATACTTCTATACATAGATTTCAAGTGCACTTGTTACTTTAGATATAACATCTTTAATAGTGTAGGGTTACACTTAATCTGAGATGAAAGCTGTAGAAACCTGTAATGATGCATTTTGGCATGGCATGAATCTAGATTTTAATGTGTGACACGTCTGTGCAAGTTTATGTCTGTTCATTTGCACTTTCTTTTCAACTGCTCAAACCTGTTTGACTGTTTGAGTTGTTATAGTATGAGGTCATGATCTCATGTTTAATAGTAACCTTTTGACACCTCCATCATGTAGTGATGACATTGACTTTAACTAATTGGCTATAGTTTCATGAAATTGTATAATAATCAGCCTGAAGCTGTTGTATCATTTGTCAGATTTTTATTTTGTTCATTTGAAATAACCTTTTCACAGTGATCTTTCACTTCTCATGCATGAAGAACCCAGCTTCTAGTTTCAGTTTCAAGGTGAAGTGTTTCTGTTCGGTTATTTGGCTCTGACACTGGAACAGGCGTTTAAATAATGGTATGCTTCCTGGTGACTGTTTTTAGTTGACAACATGAGAAATCTTGTCTGCATGTAAATCATTAGGGCTGGGCAGATGCACTGGGTAGTGTGCATGTTTTTAAAACAATACTAGAGCTCCAATATATCTGACACATTTGAATATGCATGCGAGTCATTAAACTCCCTTAAAGTCCTTGAATAGTTGGCCATGTAGGCAAATAAACCTGTGACATTCCTACAAGCTCACAAGAATGTAGAAAAATACAGTTCGCAGCGATACGGTATACTGTGTCTGCGGCAGCTACAGTCTGTTATCTCATCTGCACAAATTTAGTTTGTATTTCATGGCACGCAGTACGATAAAGAGTTTAGGACAGGAGGGTTTAGGATAATCCCACTTCTTATTTTAAAATAATTATGTGTAAAGATGTTTATTATTCTAGAAAATTGTTTGGTGGTGTTTTGGTGGTCACTACTTTGATGAAACTGGTGTATTTAAAGGGATTTCGGTACATTGTTAATTATTTAAATTCAGGTTTTTGGAATATGAAAAAAAGCTTTTATATCTTTTGAAAACACTGTTTTTAAAAAAAATACTGTTGAAGTTTTTAAGAATTCTATCTAACTTATCTAGTTTGTTGCGTATGGGGCTGCATAGCGGCAGACCAGTCAGGGTGCCCATGCTGACCCCTGTATGGCCGGGTGCGTGTGTGTCGCTTACCTGGGGAACACATGGCACCAGGATGCACTATGGGAAGAAGGCAAGCTGTGTGATGCTTTGGGCAATGTTCTGCTGGGAAGCCTTGGGTCCTGCCATCCATGTGGATGTTACTTTGACACGTACCACCTACCTAAGAATTATTGCAGACCATGTACACCCTTTCAGCAAAAATGGTTCAGGAATGGTTTGAGGAGCACAACAACGGGTTTGAGGTGTTGACTTGGCCTCCAAATTCCACAGATCTCAATCCAATCGAGCATCTGAGGGATGTGCTTACCAAACAAGTCCAATCCATGGAGGCTCCACCTCACAATTTACAGGACTTAAAGGATCTGCTGCTAACATCTTGGTGCCAGATACCACAGCACACCTTCAGGGGTCTAGTGGAATCCATGTGTCAACTGGTCAAGGCTGTTTTGGCAGTAAAAGGGGGACCAACACAATATTAGGTCTGATCAGCATGTTATGCCTGATCAGCATATATATATCATCACTTTATGTTGGATAATAATTGATATATTCAATTGGTTATTTTTATTTTTTATTATATTTTTGATCTGGCATCAAGCTAAAACTGTTGCAGAAAATTCTGAATTTTATTTATCATATACTGAGGAATGTCAGTGTTTCTGTGCACATAAATATTTATCAGCGCTCATTCACTCTCTCCTGAGCTGCTCTTGAGAGGCTCCTCCTGGCCTTTAAGTCTGCATCTTGTAGGTCCAGTACAGTGTTTTCTAAAAATACCTCCTATGCCTCAGAGGGGAAGGGGAATGTCGCCCACCCAGAGAGCAATGGTGTGTTGCACTTGACAGAGGGAGTATGTGGAAGTGGCATATGAAAGAAGCCCTTTTGGAGAGAAGCAGAGGGGAGGATAAAAGAATGCGAGGAAAAAGAGAGGTGGAGACTCATCGCTTGGCTGGCCAGACTGAGGCTCCTCTCTGTGTTCATGCCACACTTGATTAGTGACTCTGAGTGGCCTTCCTGTCCTGTCATGCAAGGCCCTTTGGAGCTAAAGTGGACTCTGGACACTGCTGAGAAGAGCGTTTGATGGTAGTATAACATCTTGCTTATGTGTATGTTCTGTGCAGGACCAGAATGGAGAGTTGCCATCAGAATCAGGTGTGCACAAGAGGCAGGGGAGCGTTCTGAGGACCTGTGAGCCGTTGCTTGTGAGATTCTGAGAGGCCTCAGGATGGAGGAGCAACCTAGCTGCCCCAATGTCAGCATTCCCTGCTACAATGAACAGAGAGACAAGAAGAAACGCTATACTGTGAGTTACATTACCTCTGATGCTCTCATACAGGTTTTAAGCGCTCTGTCTCGCTATGTTTTAAATATTATGTTGTAACGTCAGATATGTGAATGTTTTCATCCTTGTCTCATTAGGTTTACAAAGTAATGGTCAGTGTTGGAAGGCATGAGTGGTTTGTGTTCCGGAGATATGCAGAATTTGACAAACTGTACAACACTGTGAGTAATTTGATTTGTAGTTTAAAACATAAAATTGTTAATCTTTTTGGAATGTATCTTCAGAAAGAATATTTTTAATTATTATTTTGTGCAATGTCCTGTACAATACACCGTTCAAATGTTTAGGGTCAGTACGATTGTTTTAATGATTTTATAAGAAGTCTATTATGCTTACAAAGGCTAAAATATAATGTGTTTTTCCACAGTTGAAAAAACAGTTTCCTGCTCTGAATTTAAAGATTCCTTCTAAAAGAATATTTGGAGACAACTTTGACCCAGGTATTTTACATTTCCTTGATGAATATTGTACAGAGCCCTCTGGAAATTTCTGTCATCTCGTGCACATACGTTAGCAACTTTGCTTCATTTAGCTTAATAGAGATCATGTGTATTTGACCAATTCGATTATCCAACAGTCTTCCCTACAGAAAATCAACCATGCTAAATCCATTCTGCCCCAAGCCTATAAAATCTTTGTCCTTGTTTAATCTTATGTTATGCTCTCAGACAATGTGGCAGCAAAGTTGTGTGCATAAATAACAGAATGAGAATGTACACCCAAGTACCAATTGTATTTAGCTCATGTGCGACCAATTATGTGGCCAATATGTGGTCAAGATTTTTTCATGGAGAAATCATGGGTCTGGTCATTGAAAGCACATGCAAAAATTGTGCACATGTTCTAAAGGCTTCTTAACTATTGGTAAGATTCTTTCTCTGCTTTTCTCTTTCTCTTTCCCCCTCATTCTATCTGGATAATTGCTGTCTCACTGGACAATAACAGTCTAATTATTTGGGGCACATTTTTACAGTAGCTTCCCATGCTTCACTGAGGGTTCACTCTGTATTCACATTGGACAGCATTGGTTTTGATAAGTTACTGATAAATTAGTTATTTCCTGTCAGAGGTGATGGTAGTCACGAGTAGTTCTCGTAGATCTGTTCTTATTGGGTCGTGGACAGCATGATATTAAAAGTTTTGGATGTACAGCTTTTGACATCAATAATCATGCTCTCCTTTATTTTGGTGCAAATTTACGTCACTTCCTGGATGCTAGGTAAATAAGCAGATGCCAAGATGGACAGGTTGCTAGACATCCGCAAAAACCATGAACAAAAATATGCAAGATTAGAAAAATGATTCAGACTACATGAGTAAATATGGGTTCACTTGGAATGAGGATAAACATGGTTTGTGTCTACCACAAAGTGTTTAGTGCAGTGAATTATTGGCTACCAAGAACATGAAACCAAAATTGTACATTATCCTTTTCTGTCGTGGTAATAATTTTGCATTTTTTTTAACCTATGCAGTTCATAATAATTAGATGTTTTATTCCAAGTATTTTTGTTATATTGTGTTGGCTCACTACTTGATTAATGTAAAATCAGGCTATGCTGGCTATGCACATTTTTATCAAAATGATTTTAAAGCACCTATGTTTTTTGTGTAATTTTTAGAGTTTATAAAACAGAGAAGAGCGGGGCTACATGAGTTCATTCAAAGGATTGTGTCCCATCCACAGCTCTGCAACTAGTGAGTATATCAGCCAGTTTTTTTTAATGTTGCTTGTTTCTTTCACCACTCACGGTATCAATGCATCTAAATTTGAGGGGCCTTTGGATGGAAACAAGCCAAAACCAGCCACAACGACATATCTCTCTTAACTAGAAGTACAATGCTGATTTGACTGTATCTTGTGAACCTGTGCCAAATAAAAGATGCTTCTTTTTGATTCTCCATGGTTACGGTTCTTGTTACAGAGAACTGTTGATGTTAGCTTATATTTCTCCTCACAGCTGTGGCTTTGTATCGCCTCAGTCAGACCTCTAACATGTGAATGTTCATTTCAAATGCGCAGTCCTGATGTCAAAGACTTTCTGCAGATGGACAAATCTAAAAACTTCTCCGATGCCTCTGAGGATGAAGATGACAAGGTTGGTATTTGAACTAATATTATGTTTTTAATATATAAGGTATTGAGTAAGCTGTCTTCATACTTTTCTAGTTGTCTTGCTTGTTTGCTGTGTTCACAGGCATTGAGTGTTATGTAGTTGTATTTTAAGCATTCTTGACATGTTATAGTTATTTATAAATGATCGTTTGTTCAAAATAGAATTATTGTATAGCTTTTTTTTTTCTTTTAAAAATCCTTTCTAGGCATGCAAATTAACTACAATCTTTGTGTATGATGTATTTTAGTTTTTTGTTTTTCAATCTAAGAGTAGATTATATTTATGTACTGTCCATATGCAAATAAAGTCATAATACATAAATAAATAAATAAAAGTACATGTTTTTCTACAGCTTAATTGAGTCATACCTAGTAGTTGTATTTTTCTCATATCTCTTACAGAGTAACTCTACCTCTAGAAACATTAACCTGGGACCATCTGCAAACCCACAGTAAGTGTTTTATAATTGTTTTAAATACTTTTATAGTTTATTGCATTGTATAGTGATAAATACTGTTGATATGCATTTGGATGCAAAAAAAAATAGTGTGTAAATGAATGATGCATATGCCTTTATTTTAGCCTTAATTTCCATGTTTTTTTTCCATAGTGCAAAGCCTACTGACTTTGACTTTCTTAAAGTCATAGGAAAGGGAAGCTTTGGAAAGGTACATCTTCTTTTCAAATATAATATATATTGATGAAACTGCTGTGAAATTGTTGACTGCCACAGTAGTGAGAGAAAGTGGGTCAATTCCTTGTGTGTAGCATGTTATGTATCAGTTACTGAAAGCTCTGAATGTCACTGAGCCTTAAAAAATTATCTGTTTTGTTTGCTGTATGGTTAGCCGTAGTGTTTGTTTCTAAGCCACGGACTCTCCATTCAGGAAGTGAAAGTATCTCAGTTATGAAGTTAGAGCTTGTCTGTTTTTTTTGCCCACGAGTGGCCGTAGTGGAAGGTGGAACCGTTGCTAACCTACCGTGTCCTCTCCCACACAAAGGTTCTCCTTGCAAAGAGGAAGCGGGATGGGAAGTGTTACGCCATCAAAGTCTTGCAAAAAAAGGTCATTTTAAACAGGAGAGAGGTAATGATTTTTTTTTGTTTTAAAACCAAAACTTTATTAATGCTCGCTCTCTTATGTTGTTTGACATTTGATTTAATGAATGCCCTTTTCACACCAGCAAAAACACATTATGGCTGAGCGTAATGTGTTGCTGAAGAATGTTAAACACCCCTTCCTGGTTGGACTGCACTATTCCTTTCAGACAACAGACAAGTTATACTTTGTCCTGGATTTTGTCAATGGTGGAGAAGTGAGTATTTATGGTTGTGAAACTCAAGGCTGACATCTGCCTTATCACATCTCAAAACCATCTTTGACAACCAACAGTGACATGTTTTCATTGTATTGTATTGTATTGTATTGTATTGTATTTTTTCATTGTAAGAGATAGTTCACCCAAAAATGGTCATCACTTACACATCCTTATTTCATTCCAAACCTGTATGACTACTTTCTTCTGCCTAACTCAAAAGATATTTTGAAGAACTGTTTAAAGAAGTCAGTGGGCTCCAAAAACAACAAATTGGACCCCTATGACTTACATTTTGTGTTGCACTAAAAAAAAGCCATACAGGTTTGGAATGACATAAAGGTGAGTAAATAATGTCAGAATTTTAATTTTTTTGGTGAACTATCACTTTAACAAGGAAATGTAGGAGCTTGTCATGTTACATGTAAATGAGATGATGACTGTTGACTGTTGCAAATTATTAGTCATTTTATTTGCATTTTGCATGGTTCCTATTCACATGCTCAGTTAAACCACTGGTTTAACTTCCTGTTTTTTAAGTCTGATGATTTTAAATGTCAGCTTATGAGAAATCACACAAATAATCAGTAGCATTATGTGGCAGGCTACAAAATAGCCAAGATGTAATAGGTAGCCTGACTATTTTCTGCATTTAGTGAACTTTTTTTTTTCTTCTTTCCATTATAGCTTTTCTTTCACCTGCAAAAAGAGCGGACCTTTCCTGAACCCAGAGCAAAGTTTTACATCGCCGAGATGGCAAGTGCTCTGGGTTACTTGCACTCTCTTAACATTGTTTACAGGTAAATGTAGATTTATTAAAGAATCATTCAAGCTATTCAAGGTTTGGTGATTCTCAGATGATGTTTAGCTGTTAAAGTGTGTGAGAATTCCTAGAAGCAGAGGAATGTTTAATAGACACATTCTACACCTCCTCTGGTTTTCCCGGTTGTTGCCATAATGTGACTTGGAACTGTACTTGAAAAATTGTGATTAATGAACTGACTTAACTGTAGTCATTTAAAATTACACTCACGTGTGAAATGGCAATCATGAGAGCATAGTTTGCATTCATAGGGTGTGTTGGGATTGCAATTCATATGAATTAAATGCATTATTAATGGCTTGTCTTGTCATATTATATTAGCCATAGTTCATTGTTGATGGTTTTTCTGTGTAATTTTCTCTGTAACATTTTTCAGTTGAATTGTTCCTGGCTGAAATCATATGACAAAATGCTAACAAGTTAAGTGTTCTTGTGTTCCCAGGGATTTGAAACCAGAAAATATCCTGCTGGACTCTCAAGTAAGTATCCCTCTTTTTTCCCACTTTTATCATTGCCAGAGCGTAGCCGATAAACGTTGTGAGAGTTCCAGGGGAAACAGAGTAATCTACCCTCGCTGTGAAGTATAACAAACTCTTTTGATTTCCCGAGACGAGGTGTACAAAGTATAGCTTTGTAGCCAGCCAAATAAAATATAACAATGAAACCAAAGACCTATTTTTAATTTGTAAGAATGCTTGAGATTAGTTTAAGTTTTATTTGTGCATTTCCTGTTGAATCTGATGAAACTGTGAGTTTACAAGGCCCTGCCAAATATTCCAGTCAGACACAAGAGTCTTTGTCTCTGTGAAGAATAGGCCTTTTGTGTGGTGACATGTTTTCTGAAAATGTTCCTGTTGGCATCTTTTGTTTTTTAAGGGACATATAGTCTTGACTGACTTTGGACTGTGTAAAGAGGGCATCTCCCAAGCAGACACAACGACCACATTTTGTGGGACACCTGAGGTATTGTATAATATAAATATGATGGATGAATGATGCTTACACTACTGTTCAAAATATTTGGGGTCAGTAAGATTTTTTTAATAGGATATTAATACTGTTATTCAGCAAGGACATATTTAAAGGGTTAGTTCACCCCAAAATGTTGTCTTTAAAATTCTGTCATTAATTCCTCACCCTCATTTCGTTCCAAACCCGTAAGACCTTCGTTCATCTTTAAATCACAAATGAAGATATTTTTGATTAAATCTGAGAGCTCTCTGACCCCACATAGACAGCTATTTAATTAACACTTTCAAGGCCCAGAAAGGTAGTAAAAACATTGTTAAAATCGTCCATGTGACTACAGTGGTTCAACCTTAATTTTATAAAGCGACGAGAATACTTTTTGTGCACAAAAACAAACAAAAATAATGACTTTATTTAACAATTTCCAGTCTCCTCCGCAGTTTACGTTGTAAAAACAGTGCAGCTCCTGCATCATCATAACACGCATGTGTTGTGGTGCTCACGTAAACAGCATCGGCTGCCGTAGAACTCGAAAGCGCTGCATGGTTTACAACAGAAACTGTGTAGGAGACTGACACAGGCTAGAACGAAATTGTTGAATAAAGTCATGATTTTTGTTTGTTTTTGCGCACACAAAGTATTCTCGTCGTTTTGTAAAATTAAGGTTGAACCACTGGAGTCACAGGGACTATTTTAATTATGTTTTTACTACCTTTCTAGGCCTTGAAAGTGTTAATTAAATTGGTGACTATGTGGGGTCAGAGAGCTCTCGCATTTTTGAACTTTCTATTCATCAAAGAATCCTGATTTTATATATATATATATATCACGGTTTCCACAAAAATATTAAACCGCACAAATGTTTTCAACATTATTAATAATACGTTTCATGAGCACCAAATCAGCATATTAGAATGATTTTTGAAGGATCATGTGACACTGAAGACTGAAGTAATGATGCAGCTCCAGAATTTGGAATTCATAGGAATAAATTACATTTAAAATGGAATTAAATGTAAAAACAGACTTTTTTTATTGTTATATTTCACAATATTAATGTTCTACTTAAGCTTTTGGAGGGTAGAATAACATAACGATTTTAATACAATAATTGCATTCTTTTGTTATTATAGTATCTAGCTCCAGAGGTACTCAGGAAACAACCCTATGATAACACTGTGGACTGGTGGTGTCTGGGATCTGTGCTGTATGAAATGCTTTATGGGCTGGTAAGGTACAAATAAACCATAAATCTGGCTAGTTTTCTGTGAAATGCATAGGTAATGAAGCTTAAATCTTGTTTTACCTTTATGTAAACAGCCTCCGTTCTACAGCAGGGACACACATGAGATGTATGATAACATTCTTCACAAGGAGCTTGTCATGCGCCCTGGGGCATCTACAGCTGCCTGGTCCATCCTTCAGGCCCTGCTGGAGAAAGACCACACCAGGAGGCTTGGCTTCATAGATGACTTTGTGAGATATTTAGTACTTGTATATCCCCCCCTGGTGGATATTTGTGTCAAACATTTCAATAGCATCTCAGTGTTTTTGCAATTTAGTTTCCATTTTAGTTTCCTCCAAAGAAAAATTTTAATTGCTCTTTTATAATATTTCAACTTGTTACTCGCCATTAAAATAGCCAAGGAAGCTGGCATGGCGTTAAAATGCCAACCAACCAAACAGTTAGGTAATGTTGAATTGAAAATGTAAAAAAAGTCCTTGTATGTTATTTGTTACAGAATGAAGTCAAAAGACATGAATTTTTCTCATTCATTAACTGGGATGACCTTGAACAGAAAAAGCTTCCTCCTCCATTCAACCCTAGTGTGGTAAGACTTAACAACATAATTATTTAGCAAAACCTTTTATACATAAGTGTATTAAAACAATCAACTCTCTAATGTTGTCTTGCAGGAATCCCAGTATGACATCTCAAACTTTGATCCCGAGTTTACAGAAGAAACCGTGCCAAACTCGGTGTGCTTCTCTTCAGGGCAGTCAATCATCAATGCTAGTGTCATGGAAGCTGATGATGCCTTCCTGGGATTTTCTTACGCCCCGCCGTCAGAAGATTCTTTCCTGTAAGGGTGGCGCTGCTAATGGTGATCCACAGAGAGCTGCATTAAAAGTCTGTGATCGCTCTCTCTGGTGAAAGGGAAGAATTTGCTGAGCATGCTGTCCCGATCGGAGGGTGGACCCTTTTGTTTCTTAACAGAAGCAGTGCATAAACCTTTTGGGATGCAGGGTGTTTCAAACTGTATTTTTATGCATAAATAGCATTATATTTTGTTTAACATTGAACGCCTTACCTGAGAGTTTAGCTCAGGAGCTGAAGTTAATGATGTTGTTTTCCTGAGAATATTTTCAAGGGCTGATGGTATTTGTAAAACATTCACTTTGACACATTCCTTGTTTTTGCCCCAACTCTTACACTTGACTGCTTATAATATTGTGCAGTATTTGAAAAATTAAGTTTTTGTAGTTTAGTCTTTTATTAGAAGTTTACTATGGAAAAAAACAAGCAATTCATTTATTGCTTGACATTAATATATATTCCCTTATACTGTTTAATATGTAAGTGAGTTAGAAAAGACCTTTAAGCTGTTTTGAAATTAATTTAGATAAACCCTAAAGTAAAGTTACGGGTCATAAACAGCCTTAGTACAGTGCAAATTGTACATTTGTTATTTGCATCTTAGATTTTAATGAGTTAATAGCACTTAAATACTGACAATGACCCTGTAATAAAATACTATTTCATTTGCCGCCCTGTGCTTATGAGATGAGACACCATAGTGCCTACTGACGTATGACATGACCTTTAAATTATGTACTGTACAAGTAAACACGTGTTTTTGAATCACTTGGCTTTCACGTCTTGCCTCTCATTTGCCTCTCATTTTTTGCCCAGTTACCGAGCGGCATCAGTACATTTTGGAAATCCACGGAGAATCAACTTGCTTTAAAGTAAGCGATCATAATGTGTTTAAATAGATTTAGTCTGTTATACACTCAAAATGTTTACAGGTGTTATTATTAGAAGCATTATTCGAGGTTAACATGTTTCTTGGGTCACGTGTGATCTCATTTGCATATATTAGAGGGCTATCGTGTAGCGTCCAACTGCCGAGTCAGCGGTGCATTTCGAAGACATGGATAGTATACTTTCTTTAAAAGAAGCAATAGTAATTTATTTAGATAGAAGTGGTGGGTTACGTAAACTCATTGAAGACTGTAATGTCTTTAAAGGTTTGTTTATAAAGTTGGAAGCCTTATTAGCGGTTTAAATACATCTAGTAATTTCACTCAGTGGACTGAAGCTCGTGCACGTGACGCATACAGTGTCCACATCCGTTTTTATGTGACGTTGTATATTATGTTATTATTGTTATTATTATTAGTATTATTGTGTCCATAACTGTTGAAAAGGGCAGATATCAAATGTCTTTCAGGTTCACAGCAGATGGGGGCCGTATATCGGTTCAGTTTTGATATAAGTCCCTCAGATGTGCTTGAACTCGACGCCGCACTGGGAGACTGTATACTACACGACCCTCTCAAAGCCGTTTCACTCTTTCAGTCAGTGAGTTGCACTGATAAAATTGACAAAACACCCAGCTTATTAGTCCGTTATCTTACGTTTTCTTATCCAAAATGCATAGCCATGCATTTTCTGCCAGTCACAGCTTCCTGTTGGATGTCATGTATTTTATTGTGCTTAACTACTCTGTATTTCAAACAAACGAGAATGCAGTGGTTATTTTTCAGGTTTGTTTTCTGTCTGTGAAAACTCTGTCACTTATTGACCACATAGAAACAGAAAGCCAGGTAAGGAACAGCTTAATTAAATGCATATTTCACTTATATTTGTTTGATTATGTGTGTTCACTACTGGTCAAAAGTGTTTTAATGTATTTGAAATAGGCTATTAAACAGCAACTGTTTTCAAAATTGATAATATTACAATTTGCAAATCAGCACATTAGAATGATTTCTGAAGGATCATGTGACACTGAAGACTGGCGTAATGATGCTGAAAATTCAGCTTTGCCATCACAGGATATCAAAACAGAAAGTTCTTTATATTGTAATAAAATTTCAAAACAAATTCAGCCTTGGTGCACATAAGAGACTTTTTTTTAAAAAAAAGTTAAATTATTCAAAACTTTTGACTGGTGTATGAATGAGTACAGATTTGGCTATTCTACAATCATATAATAGAGCCATCAGTGTATCAAAAAAAACAAGTTACCTTTTTTTTTTGTAGGTTAATGTTGTTTTAAAGCCAACCCACTTACCGCCTTTTCCCGACTATTGTTTGGATCTCTCTGAGTTTCCTCGTGGATATGGTCCAATGAGACCTTTAGCTTTGGAGGGCCTTGTAATTGCCATGACACGTGTCACCAAATACACACAAGGGGCCAGATTTCTCTGCTCAGAAGAGACATGTCCTTGCTCAAGAGGTGGGTAACTTAATTAACTTTATGGGCATTATTTGTATTTTTGTCCTACACAATTTGTCAATTTGTCCAAAGGGTTTCATCATATCAGAGTTCATGCACCGGGTGCCACAGAGTCTGCCACGGTTAGAAGTGATTTTACCTGCTTTCTCTGCTCTTCCCCACTGAAAGAGGATGTGAAGTCTCGGGTTTTAGGGGGTGAGACAACATTCATTTAAAAAAAACAAAAAAAACATTAATGACATATTATATGGAGTATAAATTAAAAAAAAAAAAAATCTGTAAACTTTATAGTTGCAAACTACCATTCAGGTTTGGGGTCAGTATGATTTTTTGGAAATTAATACTTTTATTCAGCAACGACACATGCATTGATGAAATGTGATAGTAAATACATTTATAATGTTATAAAATTGTTACTTAATATTAATTGTTACTTTAACTTAAATTGAACAGAATTTTACATTACTGTTTTTACATTTACTATTTTTGATTAAAAAAAAAAGACTTTAAACTTTGACCCTAAACTTTTAAACGGTAGTGTACTCACAGATTTACTTGCTAAGAGGCAGACCAAATATTATAATGTGTAAAAAAATAAATCCACAGATAAACAGCTAGTTGAGCTCATGCATGTAAACGCGGTGGACATTTTGGGAGTTCATGATGCTGCTTCCTTAAGATATCAATCTGTCACCCTTTTTCTAAGAGGTAAATGCACTTTTTGTATCATACCCCCTTTTACTTTCTCATGGTATTGCAAATAAACTTTACTTTTAAACCAACCATTAGGAAATAATCCAGTTAGTTTATTACTTGTCATGCTTGATTACCTGGTTTTCGTAAGTTTTAATCGGAGCTCTCAAATAAATAAACTGCTTAAACACAACCACTCACAGTGTCTTTCAGTATTAGATTGGGTGTTCCTGTCTCCTTCAATAATATTTCTCAGTTAGCCAACTGGAGAGGCCACAGATTCTCTGGACGGTATTAGCATATTGTGTTGACCTAGTATTAGTCTGGAATTCAATACGCCAGGCTCCAGTTACTGAACATACATGTTAATAAATGTAAGGTGCACTCATTAGTTGCTACAAGTCATAGTGGAATCATTGTTTAAAAGAGCCTGTAGTGTTTCTCTTGGCAGTCGTGTAGGTGGTGAGCTTGTTTCTCAAATAATAAGTGAAGACCAGCCCCCAACTGTCATTGTTTTGTTTCTCTTTAACGTAATTAGATGAACTCTGTAACTCCATGAGAATCGGCCATTTGTACCGAGTTGTGGGAATTCCAGCTCATGTGCACCAGTGGCCCAATGTAACCTGGAGTGTAGAGGCTTGCAGCATCCAACCATGGAGCCCCAAATGTAAGGTCTTGTTTTGACTTTGATGGTGTAAAAACAACCAGACAACTTCACAGCATGTCAAAGTCATTTGCTCCTGACTGCCGCTCACAGGCTCCCGTCTGGTTAGCAACAACTTCCAGAACCTGCAGGCAGTCTCGGCCTGTTCCCCATGGAGATTCTCTGCCATTGTAGCCAACTCATTCGGTTCCCCGGTGATCCCACCTGGACTCTACAACACATTAAAGTTGGGGCTACTTCTCAGCTTGGTGCAAACTGAAGATAATCCAGACTCGCCCAACCACCTGGATGTGCTTGCTTTTACCAGTGACAGTCTCATCATTGAAAGGTCCTGCTTTATCAAATGCACATGTCCATTTAGATAATGGTCATCAAAATATGATGCATAGTATGTGTTTATTCGTTGACAGGTTGATGAGATATAGCCTGCCGTTGGCCTCACGAGGCATTCATCATGCGCTGACAGGAGAGCTGTTGGCATCTCTATCTAGAGATGAACATGGAGCAGGTACCGCCAACATCCATGCAGGTTCAGCTTTGCTGGCATCTGGAGGAGTCTGTCTGCTGGGAGACCTCACATGCTACAAGAAAGACAAGATGGACATGCTTCAGTCTGGTGCCAATTAATTGTTTTACATTATTTTTATCGCAGATGACTGCACTAGATATGAGAAGTTGTACATGCGTTAAAGCAAAGCAAACCTAAATACCTATTTTCCCTTCAGCTCTTGAAAGCAGAACTGTGTCTGTTTTCGTTCCTGCCAAGAAGTATGGCGATGATATGGACCAGCAGCTCTCCTTCCCCATCCAGTGCAACTTTTGGGCCTTAGCTGATGCTGCTTCCCCCTCCAAGAGGACAGCCAGATGTGATAATGTAGTGCTGGGCTCAGTGGTGGGTTCATATCCAATCTTATTATAGTCAAATGGAGCTTTTCCTCAGGAAATGAGATGAGAATGATAATGTGGGAATTTTATAAGCATGCAGTACATACCAAAAGACTGATTAGAAGGAATGCTGGAATGCTTTACAGATGACCCCACCCTTTTCTGTATTTGGGAACAGGAACCAGAGACGATGCCATCTATTTTAGGAGTTCCTCATTGTGCTTATTTGTGTCAGTTGCTGAATCGCACCCCAGTTACTCCAAATTGTCTAAACAATGACTTATTGTTATTTTATAGTACTACATTAGTGCTTTATAGAAGTCATGATTTTACAGTATCTGCTTATTTTATAGTTTTATAGTGATTATAATTTATGTTATGAATGCAGGAAATGGGCTCAGTTCCCCTTCAGCTTGTAGGGGCATTTGGACTCATAGTCCAGTGTCGCGAAACAAGCGGCAATCATCCACTTCTGTCCATGACAGCGCATACCCTAAGACAGGCCATGTGCCCAGGAGAACCCCTTTACCCAGCATGCATGCAGTTTACCACACAGGACTACAAAGAGGTCTGTCAATATACACTACCGGTCAAAAGGATCACGTAATACTTCTTTAAATTGTAATAAAGAGTAGAACATCACGTGTGGTCATCCTTAAAATTTCTTAGACTATGGGCACTATTATGTTCTTTGGTCATATTTTAAATAATACATATAATTTTAGACAAATTCCTCTTTTTTTTGTCAAGCTAACAATAAAACCACCTTCAATTTTAATAAATAAAACTACCTTTCTATTATGATTTTTTCATACTTTTCAACCTCCTCATAGGTGTCAAAATCACTGTTTTCTCCTTGTCGCACACCCAGACTTTTTAACTTCAACAATGAAAATACAGTTTAAAAATATGACTTATCTGGTAACTATTAATGCACCTGAATTAAGCACTAGTAAAATAATTAAAATACATTATAATATTTAATGTGAGACCACTATCAATATTACTTTTTATACAAAATATAGCTGTCGCACAGTATTGGTGTCATTTCCACCACAACACAGTAATGTCCCTTTAAAAAGTTTGTGTAAAAAAATTGTTTAGTTGGTTTCTATGGAAATATTCAGTGACATCAGAGCACGTTGGACATGGAGGGAATTTAAATTTTCATCAACAACAAATGAAGAAAAACCAAGCTAAATATTGCTAGAACAGTTAATATATTTATTCTACGTCATTTCCAAACATGCTGTACCTTCAAGGGTGTTTTTAAAAAGCTAAACATTTTAAGTTAAATAAGAGTATTTTGCATACATGAAATGCTAAGTATTAATTCAAAGCTAATCAGTGAAGATATCTTCCATTTAAAAAAAAAAAAAAAAAAACTACATAAATGTAATTTCCACCACACTGCCCTCTGTGGTTGAAATTACAGCATGTGTTGGAAATGAAATATATGATTACTAAGTACAATTGATATGGATTGCCAAAGTAGATGTGTAATAATTTTTATATTATAATATATTACAATACTTTTTATATTTATCTACTGTTTCTCTACATTCACGTTAATTCATTGTCATTTCCACCACTACACACATTTAAAAAAAATACTTAAGTTCTCATCACACATCGAAAATGTATCCAAAATTTATGAGATCATGCTCTACTTAATATAAAAATTCAAGTTATTTATTTTCTAATAAGCTCTTACCCAAACCAATATTACATTTCAGAGTGTGACAGGTGTACAGTTCAGCATTTGGTCCTTAGGGCAGTTAATTTATCTCATTGACAAATGTATAATTATTGTACATTGTGGACAAACTGGTAAAACTAGTTACAAAAGTGATCTTAGACAATTCTTGAGTGGCATAAGTTATTCTATTTTTAAATAATAGCTGTATATTAAGATGTGGTGGAAATGACATTCGTTCATTGCAGGTCGGAATAATGTAAAACAATTTCTCTTGTAATCCAAGTTTGTCCTCTTACAGACCTTAAAACTAGACAAATTATTTTAACGTACGAGACTGTTACGTTACTTTTGAACTTTTTTTTATTCAACTTCACATGGCTAAAAGTGCCCTTAGTTGAAGAAACGCCCAATTACGACATGGTATGAACTCAGCGTAATACTTCAAATTTAATATTTCATGTTTGTTTTTACTGTATTTTGCAGGTTTGGTGAGCATAAGAGATTTGAAAAAATATGAATTCTAAACTTTTGGCCAGTAGTGTACAATAAACTGTATTTGGACTGCTGTTTCTTTTTGTTTACTAGTTCGAAATGTTAAAGATTTGAAGTAATGCACTTAAGGTTAGACTTTGTAGAGGTTGTTACATGAAAATAGCCTGTTTTCCACACTTAACTATCTTCTAGCTCTTGGCTTATGCAAGGGAACTTAAGGTGGAAATGAGTCCTGAGGCTGAAAGAATGATCCATGGATATTACATGGCCAGTCGCAGGGTTCGCTCAGATTCAACACAGAGATCCTCTGTCTCAGTCACTTCTGTTAAACTGCTGTAAGTGCTACAAAATGAAAAGTTTGCAGAAAAAGTTGAGCTACAAAGCCATATTCTTCTCTATAAAGCCCTGCCATAGTAGACCACTAGATGGAGCAGTTATACTGCAGTCATCAGTTTTGTAACAATGATTTTTCAAAATCTCAATTTAGAGCGATGCAAGACATTTGTACTTCAACTGATTATAAAATAAGTGTAGAATTAAAGGCTGAAACTACTGTAAACCAAGTGGTCACACCATAAAAGTAGACTTTAAAGTAACAATTTCATACACATCTAATTATATCATTTATTGGTTCTGTTAGGATTTCTCTGGCCCAGGCTCATGCTAAACTCAGCCTGAGAACACAAGTTCTGGAGGAAGACGCGGTCATTGCAGTACTGCTGTGCGAGAGTTCAGTCACCCTGAAACATGGTTAGTTTCCCAATTGCCTTCTAAAAGTCTGAACAAATACAAAACCTTTTTGAAATCTAGTCATTTGAAAACGATATTCAGTAAAGAAATGCAAATTAGTTGAGAATTTATTTGAATATGTACATTTGATCACAACCCAGTCACCTTTTAACACTATTACTAGTTTAGGATCAAACAAATTTTACAGCGAGTGTGTTTGGGAATGAGAGTTTGTCTTCGGAATGCAGGGGCCTCTGCGCTTGTTTTTCCACCCGATGCAGTGTTTCCCTGTGCTCTCCATGATCTGGACTCCTTGCACCAACGGGACCTTACATTGGAAGAATCCCGCAAGCAGATCTTACATTTTGTGCACACCTACGCAACCTGTATAGAGGAATGAAGCAAGGTATTACAAGCAGGAACTAAGCTTTAGCTCATTTAATGTCAAAACACATGTCTTCAGATAGTCACAGTTTCAGCACCCTAATTTAGTCTGATGGGTAAACGGCGAAAAGTGAGAATTCATCATGGCATATGACATCAAATATAGAATTATTGTATATAATTATTTACCAGTATACAAGTAGCCAGTCTTCATTCATCTGTCCTTCTCATGTCTCCGTTTTCTAGTTTCAGTCCTTCGATCTGGTAGGGGAGATGGAATAAAATCAATACTGTAGTAATCTCAAATGGGGTTCTGGGTAGTCAATTCTGCCGTTGCTTCATGCTTCAGATAGTCACAGTGTCAACAATCCAATCTGGTCTGATGGGTAAACGGCTAAAATGTGATCATCATGGTAACAGGCAGTCTCACATAAATATACAATTTGCACTCAACACAAAAACTTGCCTGTCTTCAAATGATCTGCTCTTCTCAGGTCACCCTTTTCCAGTGGAATCCTTGGACCTGGGAGGATAAGGATAAAAATGTAATGCTGGTAAAATCTCAAACAGGCTACTGCCAATTAACTCTTGATTAAGCTGTTGCATCAGATAGTCACAGTATCAGCAATCCAATTTGGTCTGATGGGTAAACGGCAAAACATGAAATCATCACGGCAACAAGCATTTCGCAAACATGCATTACGTTTTTAAAATGTACATTTAGAAAAATAAAATTACCTTTTTTTCATCTGCACTTCTCACGTCACCCTTTACCAATGGCAATCTTTGAACCTAGTGATGACAAGAATGAAGGATAAATGAAGCGGACTATATATTCTTACTCGCATACTAAACAGTCAACTGTTCTGCTGTTGCTTCAGATCATCACAGTTTCAGCACCCCAATGTGGTATGATGGGTAAACGGCAAAAATGTGAAATCATCATTAAGTTTGGTTTAGGCAGAACTGCTGGTACCTAATGCGACACATTTTACATCCTAGTAATCTTGTTCACCTCCAAGTTTAAAAATCTATTTCGCAAATTCAGTTTCTTACCTTCGCAGCGATCCTTTCCACTGGCTAAAACCATCTTCACCTGACTGTTTGAAAAAAAAAAAAAAAAAAAGGATATTTAAATGATAAATTTAAGCTTGATCTCTGCAAGTAAATCTTTAAAGTAAAGAAACATGACAAAAGCAGCAGAAAGTTATGAAAATGATCACTAATTACCCATGTTGTGTTTCAGCTATTGATTTAGTGCCTCATAAGCAGCACCAAGGGAAGAGTTAAATGAAAAACTCAATTCCCCCTCAAAAAGATGACGGATGATCTAGAGGTCAAAAGGCACTGTAACACAGCTTGAGAGTAGACCCTCCCACACAAACACAAAGGCCTGGGCTACACTAGTTCAACTCAAGGTCAGGACCTTTACCAAGACCACAGCACCTCTAAGTGAGTCAAAGCCCTGATTAGTGATTATCCAATCCAGGTCATAGAAGACCATTCCCAAACCAGCCAGGCCACACAAGGGACAGCAGACCTATGCCGGACAGAGCACAGTCCTGCCGACAGCAGAGCAAATGGCAAAAAAGCAATTTATCACCAGATCTGGGACACCCTCCTGCCAAAATGATTTATAACAGTCCTCATGGGATACTTAAAACCTTTTCTAAGATAGGTCATGATTACAACAAGATAATGTCAATGTGTGTAGAATCAGTCACCTTTACAATATTGATCATATTGTCCCTGAAGGAATTTAATATACCCCATCAAAACTCCTCTATTCACTTTGTGCTAAAGATAAACTTAAAACGAGGTCTACAACAAATTAAGTTTAGATCTCTTCACATCATTGCTCAAAAGCTCATGAATATACAAAAAAAAAAAAAGTAAATTAAGCAAACTTGCAATACTCCGCCAATTTAAGATATGATAACTTAGTAAATGCACACATTTGGGCTAATCTGTTTTGCAACAAGGCGAGCTGGCTTTCAAAACTGAAGACAAATAGTTTCTCCAGGCACGTTAGTGCAAAATCATCGTGATGCGCTTCATTAATATGAGATATTGCGCGTCGTGCCCGAAGCGCCATGATAATGTTTGGGACTGATTCAGTTGCTCAAATCCTTAAAATTCCAGTTAATAATGATCATCCAATAACGCTTCTACGGATGGACCACATACTGTAAAAAATGGACGGACGTAGCCAGTTCGCATTATAAATTATTCTTGATGCAACACGCGAGCGGACTAACCACGTGGCCAACCCATGAAGCAAAAAAAAAAAATCTCTAAACGAGCTTATAACCTCGTAAGAAGTTCTAGGTAGCGTTTTACAAATTGCTGCATCTAATGTCTATCAGAATACTGTCCCTTCTGTTAGAATGCATCAGTACAATTGTTAATTGAAATACATTTACCTCAAGTTATACTGCAACGTGTAGAACGTGCGACCAGCTCATTCCACTCTTGGGAAGAAAAGGATGTGACGCATGCGTACTTCGCATTTTAAAAGGGCACTTCCTAGTAGGAGCCGCACATGCGTGCTGAAGTGCTAGTGCGATAAAATAAAATCAGCTGAAACTGTTTAACTCTTGCATACGTTTATGACACATTTATATTGATAGTGCTCTCAAAAGAGTAAAGTTTTATGAAAATCATTTTAGAATTAGATTTTTCTTTTAATGAAAGAAGCTTGCTTATTGATTATAGGCCTATGACCTTAATACTTAAACCTAAAGTACACAATATTATTATTATATACACACACAATACAAAATATAGTAGGCTATAATATACAAAATATAGTAAGCTATAATATATATTACATATGATATACAAAAAAAAAAAAAAAAAATCCAAACCCCATTTAATAATAATATTCACAATTTAGATCAAAATGATCAGTTCAGCCATATACAGTACTAGCCTACATATTTAGATCAATAGTACAATCTAGTATATAAGCTTTTCTCTTTAGAGGGTTTAAAAGGCTTTACAAAGTTAACATTATTCATTACTTCCCACAAATTTTCAGTAATTTGTCATGATTAAGAGTTGTTTTAATGTTTCCATGAGCAATTTCACAGCTGCCATAGCATAAGACCTGTAAATGATAACTAAATATAAAAATTAATTACATCTTTGATATTTAAAATGTTCAGTGCATGTCAAATATTTTTAACCAATTAAGGACCATATAATGAACCATTATACTGCACATTGTGAATTATTTAGTTTTAAAAAACTTAACGATAAGAATACAAATAAACTTGAGATCAGTGTAATTTTAGTTTAAGAATTATTTTATTTATTATTCCACATGTAGTACTATTCACAATCACATGAAAAGCAGGAAGGAAGGAGAAAATGGGATGGTGATGCTATTGTTGCGATTCTGACAGACCACTTCACATGACGAATGTTAAGTTATTCACACATGCATTTAGTGCAAATGTTGTAACAGAAAGTGCATAGCCGACAGCTCAAGCATGCAGCTCATAACCCAACACACGGAATGTCAGACAAATACAGAACTGCAAATAGCTACAGAAGTCTGAGCAGAAACCCACAAGTTAAAAAGAAAAACACAACGTTTAATAGTTCAATCTTATTTACATATTTGAAATAATTAGGATATATTAATATGCACAATTATTCAGCTGTCAGTATGGCAACATAATGATAATCAGTTCAACGAGTTCTGTTCATTTGCCGCGTAGGCTACAACAAACATTTACAGGCTGCAACTGAACAATTTATGCAACAAAATTACTAAAACAACATTTAACCTTCTTTTTGTAATCATTTAATAATTACCTCCAAAAATCGTTTGTGCAAATAATCTAGGCTATGTTTGAGACGAGGATGAAGATGCCCCTTGATTTTCATTCGAGTTACCCAGGAACTGGCCAGTGGCACCGATATATAATCTTGAACGCATTGGCCATTTCTGAAAGACAAAACGATGAATGCAAACATTTATTCAGCTGTTTCATAATATGAATTTCCACGCGTAAACTTGATATTTGCAAGAATAAACCTCAATCTAACATAGCCTATTGAAAACTTCAAGAAAGATGTTTTAAATTATTGTAAATGTGTAAATTTTCAAGTTCTATTTCATGATAAAATAGGCCTTTAATTAGACAACAGAATTGATCGAAACTTACTTTCACAGGATGTAAGTAACCATCGCCTTTAAGTGAGTTTAAAGCTTCAGTTTGTTTTGTGTTGTCCTCTTCCATCCCCTCCTCTTGCAAGGTTCTCGTTAAATGCGCTATGTATGTGGTTGCCAATATCAAGACATCGAGTTTGGACAGTTTGGTGTCCGGTGGCACCGACGGTAATGTTCTCTGCAGCTCGAGGAACGCATGCCTGAGCGTCTGCACGCGACTCCTCTCGCGCGCTGCGTTGGCTGCTGCGGGTCTCCCTCTGCCACCGAGGCCACTAGACGGGACCACCCTAGAGCGAGACAGGGCCTCTGCGCGCCGGCTGTCCGCTGAGAGCGCGTCGGGACTGGGGCTCGAGTTGGGGCTTGATGCGGGACTGTCATCCATTACTGTCACAGAACCAGTGCCATCCATACGGATCGACTGTCTTCCAACCATTGAAATCACTTCTTAACCTGTTAAAAATAGTAGACCTACGTTAAAAATACACACTTAAATAGGCAAACGGGCACATTTATACAAATATTGAAGAATATGACAAGCTTAAGCTCATGCACTCGTTAAAAACTTTACAGGAACATTTGCCTCGAGTGAGCCCAAAATCTAATGTCCAGTATGAGTATTCAATGTCAAAGCAATAATAGACGCCTTAAGTGTTTATGATTTACATTATATCAGAACATGCAGTTTTAATACAACTCTTAAAGTAGACTTGTAAAGGTGCGTTGTCATGAGAAGTTATTGAAATGTAATAAACATACCTGTATTATCGTTTCAAGTGCTGTCCTAAGAAACACACATCAAGACATGAAATCCTCCACAGCTCGGCAAAAATACCGTTGTAAATAATAGTCCCTTTCTCGTTGTAAAAATATATAACCAGTCGCGGTGCTGCGCGTAAAAGGTCTATATGTCCGCGCGCACGCAGTGTCCTCACCTGAATGACTGCGTAAAGTCTCATGAGCCTCTAATTTATCGGGGAACACAAAGAGCTGACAAGTGTTTCACTCCGGTGTAATTAATCAAAAGCCTTAAAAACTCTGGCAACTGAGTCGTTCTCGCATCGGTCGGTAGGAGGGTACAGTCCATTTTCCGACGCCAGAGGCAGCATTTTTTGGTCCTCCCAGAGTTACTTTGTAAACCACAACTTCAGAACATTATATAAAATATTATTTAAGAAATAAATACTCACATCCCCTTTATTGGTTTTGTTTGGTAAAAAAATGTTTTGTTGTTTTTATTTTGCAAGCAGGCAAACAGATCGTTGCATATTCTATCGTCTATCGGCACGGTGCTCTCGACAATATGATTATACTTTAACATTTAAAAAGGCATATCGATATTATAAGTTTGAGCCGCAGACACCAGCTTCATTTCCTGGGACAAAGCCAATAAATAAACTCTAAACACTGCAATCAACTGGCATGCTTGGGGAAATTCTTGTGAGACTCCCAAATTAATCATTCTGTTTTCCGCAAACGGAGATGTGGGAGAATTAATGAATGGAATTATTCATAACATGTATATCTGAGACTGTTCTTAATAAACATTGTTTTTGTAAGGATAAAGTAACAGTATTGCCCCTAGGCCAATAATTATGAAGCAGAGCAAATGAGGTTAAGTAAGCTTCTCTGTCTAATTAGTCTACATCTTTCAGAGGTTATACCCTGGTGTGGATATTAGACGACAAATACGCAGAAAATTACATTAGTGCATTACTGTACTCACCGCGTATTCTATAGGTCTAAACATTATTATAAAATCATTTAACGTTCCAGTCTAGAACGCAGTGTCCATGATGTTGATAAATCTGCTAAAATGTGTAAGTTGAAATAAATCCTCAGTCGAAAATAGTTAGCTATGAATCTAAAAGATAAATCTATATGATCAGCTCTGAATGTAAATGACTAATTAGTAATGTAATTTAAAGCACTATGCAGTGAGAATATATTTGATCAGAGAATATAATATATTATAAGAAACATGAAAAAAACCACAACATTCAAAAAGTATATTTGATCATTTGAATGCTAAAAGCATTATCAAACCTTAAATTTTTTTTAAAAATTAAAATTAAACTATAGATGTAGTCTAGTCTGCGACTTCAGAGAATTTCCAATGGCAAATAAAATCTCACTTTGAGATTTTGTTATTAAAATTACATTTAAACTAGGAAAATTAAATATTTTTACTATATTTAATGATCATTATTATAACTAATACCTCTAATGTATATCCTTATCCTGAATAATGATGTATAAAACAGGATGATATTAAAAACGCTCAAACATTTTGCAAAGTAACTTTATTACAAACAAACATATACAAATATTTAAGAAATAGGAAATATAATTTGAAGATGCAAACTAGGCAGTGCAAAAGACTTGTCAAGGGAGTGCATGGTGAACCTGCTCAGAAATTCACATTTTGTAAGTGGCAGGGCCATTCACTATTATAGGAAAAGTCCTCATACAGATGACAAGCTAAATGTGTATGTGAGCGATTGACTTTTATAAAGCCAAAAGGACACTGATGAAGGGTTTTAAATCAGCGGTTTCAGATTGTCAGAGTCTGCCACTCCGCATTGGAATATTTAGCCCTCTTGACCTGTGAACACACCAGAACATTCATGAATTAAATAAATAAAATGTCATGAATTAGATTATTAAAACAATATTTAAACACTATTTGTTGACTTTCATGCTTTTGTGTTAATAGTCAAAATAGTAAATAGTTACTAGTAAAAATAGCCAAGAACAATAAAATCCTGGCACACACTGTCTAAAATATGCTTATATAAATTATCACTAAAAATCCTTCTGTTACTGGACCCCTATAATAACATAGAAAACAGCTAATTAGGGCTTTAAACAACTGTCATTCAGCATTATCATTCTTATTACTCTTGCTTGCTACAGTTTTTTTCTTATAAGTACAAAAACATTCAGTTCATATTTATTGTAGTTACATTAACAAATCATTTCTGCATTTCAGAGGCCACACACTGATACAGCAACTGATATGATAACCATAGGATTAACATATCTAAAATGTGAGACATCTAAGGGGTAGTGCAGTACAAGATGATGTCACATTACACAGCACAGCACAGAACTGTGGTTAACCTCAGGCCAGTTCTAAAGGAGAAAGCTGTTTATTTGCATGGGTGGGAAAAATAAGAGCCATACAACTTGACAAACAGCAGGCATTTATTCAGCATGTCTGAAGGCAACAAATGAGTAGTTACATGCAACTTCACATTGATAGCTTTTATCTAAGAATTTCTTTCCCTTTTTTAATAGAAGATGAGTTAACTTACTAAATAGACGAATAGCATGGTAGAAATTTTAATTGTTCATACCTTCTTCCTCTGCTGTCTGCTTGAACTTGGTCTGTCCGAAATGTCACGCCGGGCTTCCTAAATTCTGACGGCTTACTCAGATTGCTACTGCGGTCATGGGCAAAGAGATGTTGGGGGCCCCTGTGAATATCAGCTAAAGCAAAACACGGGTTAGTCACACATTGTCATGGAACTGACATAAGGGATGTAAGGCTCAACCACATGCTGATGATATACAATAGTGGAATGTCAATAAATGATGCCTTGCCTACTAGGAGAAATCCCTTACAGTAATAGCAAAATTGGATAATGTCAATTACTGTAAATAGCAGAGAACAATATGACAATTTCATTGCAATTCACTCAACCAAGAAATTTAGGAAATTCAAATGCGATAATGGTAACATGTTAGGGCCCTATTTTATTTGTAATACAAATTATACAGTATATAAATATACTCATATCCCCTTAATTGCATATTTAATATTTAATTAAAGATATTTAATAGTAGTATTTAATATTTAATAAGTATTTTAAATCATATATTTAACATTTATTTTAATCCTCTATATAATTCATAAATAATGACACACACACATGCAAAATATTCATACTTGTAAGTGGATTTGTGATTTGTCGTTTGATGACTTTTTCGTCCTCTAGTTTCTTCTTTGCATCTTTTGAGGCTTTCCAGTTGATTAGAAACTGCCTAGACAGCTCATTTATTTGTTTTCCATCGAGGTCCTCTAAATAGCAATAAATTAATACAGTTTCTGTGCATCATTACATAAAATTCAAACCACACCGCCAATAAAAATAAATGCTATTAAAATAACTAATTAAAATGCTAAATGAATAAGTGTCATTACAAGTGATAAATTAAATACATAAAATAATAAATAAATAAATGACATAATAAAGGACAAACAATTTGAGCCATTCAGAAAGCCAGTGATTCTTTTTACCATAAATAATTACATTTTAAATGGCTCAATACTCGTCTTCACAAGTTCACAAGCACTAATTCTCACCTAGAATTTTGCAGGCTGTTATTAGTCTGTCCCTGTATTTAGGCTTGTGACACACAGGATTTCTACTCAGATCCAGTAGTCGCAGTTGAGACCATTGGCTGAACACTGTCTCTAACTCCTGAAAGCGTAAATAAAGGCATTACATTTGACACTTAATCAGTATAAAATAAAATAGTACACAGAGTAAAGGACAGTAACATCATTTCCAAATGCTCCAAATGAAATTTTGCATGCTGGAAAAATCATGAAACACTGAAGAGATTTTGAAGATTTACCAGAAGATGCGCACAGTTAAAAATGATCAGGGCGACAAAGAGGCCACAAGCATAAAAAACCAATTCAACCAAAAATGTTGAGGGCAAACAGTAACAAGACATCAGCTTGTTTTAATAAATACTGCCACTCGGACTGTGTGACTAACAAGTTCCCCTGGGCAGTAGTCCTCAAGCATGTTGCCTGCAGTGTATGTTTATCTAAGGACACATTAATCCAGGCTGGAAATATGAATACTCTCTGGACACGCTCTGATTGTTCATTGCCTTCCTGTCTCAACTAAAGTGCTTCCACTTTTCAGTCCGCGTGCAATCAGCTCTAGCGGGACCCCAGTGAGCCGCGCGCTCTCAGGCTTTGATAAATGATCGTGTCAGGTCTGTCACTCTGAGGGCTTGGCTGGGAACTGCCCAGCGCCAAATTGCCCTCCCATGCGCGGGAGTGCTGAATGCACTCCTGACTGGGCTCTTTCCAGCCCCACACTGGGTTAATGATGGCCAGTTATGAACCTGTATTTGACCAGCGCTTCGATCCCTTTCTGCACTGTCTGGCCGTGCGCCACTAACAGCCTCTGCAGTACCCATTTGTCACTCGGCTGACTGCCTGTCATAATCTATTTTAAAAATCCATAATGTTTCCTCTGGAATTGGACCGAACTGCGTAAGGCAGGAATTGATCCTTTGGGTGCTGTCGCCACTGAATCAATAGTGGCAAAGGGGTTGTATAAATTAAAGGAGATATCTGCTAAACATGAAAGCTTCCTCTGACACATGGATCACTATTATCGGTGGCAGTTGCTGAGAGAATTGTCTTTTGTGCTGTTGGACAAAGTTAGCGAGGTGCTTGACAAGGTTTTTTACTCGTTACACTACGGCAGAGTTCGGAAAGTGCTCCTTCGCTGATCTTTTAGCCGCTGAATGTGTGTTATCAATAGGTTGGAAAATCCCTTTTCCAGAATAGTTTACTTTTCAGCTTTAGTTTCACTAAATGTTTGCCTCAAATGGTTTTTTAATACAAGGCTGAAGTTGTAAGGGGCACTGAGTGTATTTCAGAGGAAAATCAGTTCAGGAGGAAGGAGGAAAACTTGTGCTTGTTTAAATTGTCAGCAGAAGCTGTCCCTGGAGACCGGCCCGCTGATTTGTTGAATAATTCTGACCCTGTGCAAGTCTGGAGACTGCTGGAAGGATTTGTAGGATTAGGGTTTTTGCACTACTCTCCCTCTATCATTTCACACTTCATAGGAACATACAACTTTGTCATATTTAAACAGAACAAAAATGGCAAAATGTAACTTTTATTGTACTTATAAAATTAATTAAGTATTGTTTTTATGGAGAATGGAAAATCATATTTACCTGTATGTCCTGTAGCTGGTTATCAGCAGCAAAAAGATGGGTCAGTTTTCTGAGAGGGGCCAAGTCCCATATCTCATCAATGTTATTTTTGCAGATATTTAAAATGCACAGCGTTTCCTGAAATTATCAAATATAATATTAATATAATTAATAATGCACTTTAAATTTGAAACCAGTTCCACTTCTGGTGAATCAATGAAGATTTCACTGTGTTAGTAAAAGGAAAGCATTTAGGTTTTTTTTTTCGGGGGAAAAATTGGGTGCACTTACACTTGCAATTTCATTAATTATCAAAATAAACAAAATTCTCAACTTTTCGGTTTGTTTTCCCATCGCCTGGGCGGTAAACACTCCCTGTTGATTTGTCAGAAAAAGAGGCAGCCACAGAGACCTCTTTTACCCTCATCAAATTTTGCACAGAACTGCTTTGATACACATCTCAGTCCATGAGTCGTACGCCTCTCTTCTGATTCTGACAGCAACGCTTCAGGACACTGTGCTATGTCAATCTAAATATAAGTGCACTAGATTGAAGATATCATGAAACAACCTAAGACAGGGGTTTTCGAACTTTATGATGCTAAGGACCCCCAAATATGATGAACCTTTATGGGGGACCCCCTTCCTAAAATCCATCTATATATTTTTATGTATGAAAAACCATTTTAAAGTGTTAGATAAATAGTAAGTGTGACATTATAAATGCAACACTTTGTTTCCAAACTTAAATTGGCTATACTTAATGTTGGATGTATAAACCTGAGGAAGAACATTTTTAATTAAAATGATTTGTATAAGCAACTTTCACAATAAATGTATGTAAGCAGCTTACGTACTGCGTTAAGAATACCCCAGTGAGCATGATAAAGGGGACTATAGTGAGAAAACAAGATACAACGAAAACATACAATTCTGGAAAGTATGCATACGGCAAGAAAGGAGAGAAACAGTTAGAATGTTCGGTAGACTTGATCCATTTTGTCTTTTTATTCTCTGAAATTTTCTGGGGACCTCTTAGAACCTTCTGGAGGACCCCTGGGGGTCTCCGGACCCCAGTTTGAAAACCCCTGACCTAAGGCTCTTCTTCACTGAGGTGAATGTTAAAGGAAAAAGTTACTTACAGAGAGGCTAGAAATGGAACAGGGGTCAAAGACCAGCTTTTCTCCACGGGGTAGTCTCTGACCTTCCACATGTAGCTCCTTCAGGCTTTTCAACTCCTCCAATCCCTCCACCACAGTGATGCTGTTTCCTCCCAAGAACCTCCAATACAGACACATTAGTAGGCAACAACAAAATTTTTAATGTCATACTTCATTTCAATGCAAGCAGGAATGTGATTGAGAAATAATAAATATGCTTGCACTTTCATATACTTACAGTTTGGAGAGATTATGTAGAGATGAGAGGTTCTCTATGCAAGATATATTGTTATTTTGCATGTATAAATGTGTAAGGTTTGAGGCAAACCCCAAATTGCAGATTTGTGATATTTGGTTGTCATAAAGGTAAAGGACTGTGAGGTTTCTGCACATCGATAGATCATCCTGTCAAAGAGGGAAAATAATCAATAAACAATAACAATATACAATTCAAAAGTTTGGGGTTGATAAGATTTTTTTATGTTTTTGAAAGAAGTCTTGAATGCTCACCAAGGCTGCATTTATCATACAGTAAAAACAGCAATATTGTGAAATATTATTAAAATTTAGGATAACTCTTTTCTATTTTAATATATGTTCAAATGCAATTTATTCCTGTGATGCAAAGCTGAATTTTCTGCATCATTACTCCAGTCTTCGGTGTCACATGATGCTTCAGAAATCATTCTAATATGCTGATTGGTGCTCAAGAAACATTTATTATTATCAATTTTGTAAACATTTGTGCTGCTTAATATTTTTTGTGGAAACGGCATTTATTTGAAATAGATTTTTGTAACAATGTAAAAGTCTTTAATGTCACTTTTAATCAATTTAATGCATCTATGGTGAATAAAAGTATTAATTTCTTTAAAAAAATCATACTGACCCCAGACTTTTGAATTGTAGTGTGATATTTAATTTAATGCAAAGAACAATTTGAATTAGAACTTGAAACTTACAATGTCCTCTATACTTTTGTTTGAAAAGTTGATATGGGTCAGTTTCTTCAGATACTGCTGGAGAGATTCACTTCTGCAGGTTTTTGAGTGATTGCTTGATTTTGCGATCAGATGCACTGTCAGACGGACCATAATGACTCTGTGTGCAAAAATATCACAGGATAGATTTCTCTTCTGCACAGCATGTCAAGGGAATAAGGAGATTTATGAGAGAGCCAAAAACACAAAAAGCAATGCAAGAACATATGATCAAATAGAGTACTAGAGTTGTATTAGTGGGGTTGTATACTCAGAATCCTATCCTATCTATTTAGTATTTTTGCTTAGGAAATGGAACTTTTTTAAATCTTAAAGGGATAGTTCACCCAAAAATGAAAAATGCCCCATGATTTACTCACCCTCAAGCCATCCCAGGTGTATATGACATTCTTAAAAATTATAATTAATAATTTGTTACATTTATATAGTGCTTTTCTGGGCACTCAAAGCGCTTTACATATAGAAGGGGGGAATCTCCTCAACAACCACCAATGTGCAGCATCCACCTGGATGATGCGACGGCAGCCATATTGCGCTAGAACGCTCACCACACATCAGCTTATTGGTGGAGAAGAGTATATGGGGATGATTAGGATTAAACTTGGCCAGGATGCCGGGGTTACACCCTAACTCTTTTTCGAAGGACATCCTGGGATATTTAATGCCCACAGAGAGTCAGGACCTCGGTTTAATGTCTCAGCCGAAGGATTCTTCTTTCAGAATAATACAATCAGAGTTATATTTAAAAATGTCCTGTCTAATCCAAGCTTTATAATGACAGTGAATGGTAGCCCAAAATTTGAAGCCCAAAAAAGTGCATCCATCCATTATAAAAGTAATCCAAACGGCTCCGGAGGTTTAATAAAGGCCTTCTGAAGCGAATCGATGGGTTTGTGTAAGAAAAAACAAAAAAATTCTGAAATGAAGATCAGAAGTTGCTGCAATATAGAACCTGGCCTCTATTGATTTTAAACAGGTTTTTGAAAGCCATAATTGATGCAGTGACCATTATTTCTTTGATGATATGTACTTAGAGACCGCATAGTCAATTGACCCGCAAACCTTACATATTATTTTTTGAATAGTGGGATCGAGGCCAAAGGTGAAATAGACATGTAACCTTACCTAAGATTATCATAAAGGGAAATCTGTTCTCCCAAGAACAATAAAACAAAACAACCCAGTACCCTTAATATGCATTGTCTGTAAGCTTGACCCTGCACATCTGAACACCTTACCAGAAAGACTTCCTTGGAAAGACCTTAGATGATATTTTATTCCATATGCTGAGTCTTTTATCTATATTGTCTTTTCAAGCACAGACGATGAACACTAGGACAGAAGTAAAGGGAATACATACATCAACACATGACAGCAGGTCGGTTTTACACTTGATCTCAGAGCAGCAGACTATGGGGAGATGACATGGAGAGCCTCTTAAAATCAATAACTTTCTGTGGTTAAACTCCAGGGAACTGGGTGAAGATGGCAGTTTGCCAATCATTATAATATATTGCAATACACATACATGAGCACTCTTATTTCTAATAAACAATTACAAGCAACGTAGCCCACTGTTGGCATGTAAACGGAAAAGGCACACGCGCTATAATATAAGCATCTTACCTTAACGTACAAATGCTGTGCATTAACTGACGCCAGCTATGAACGCAAAGTGTTTCTGCTGTTGTAATATCTTTTTTTCTTTTCCTCTTGTCTCGGCTTTGTTTAGGAAGTGAGATCTGACGTTGCCATGGCGACACGACGCGAGCGCAAGATCAGCTTGCACGCGCCAGAGTTGTTTCGGAGCTCGAATGTGCCGTGACATTCTCAGCAGAAATGGTGAAAAGTTTAAAATTCTACGTGGACTTTTTAAAACACGATATTTACCGCTTGTACTGTTTTTCGATATAAGTGTGAAAGAATGTTTTTACTGATGTTGTTAAAAGTCATTTGTTCAACCAAGAGACATTTAAAAAGGCCTAAATTAAATTGTTTAATAATTAATAAATGTTATCAATAATTTAAGTTAGAATTAACTTCATTCATTAAAGGAATAACATAAATGAACGTCCGAGGTCTATGATTTTTACAGCATCAGTCTAATAAATGAACATATAAAAAATAAGGCCAAAATTAAGCCTAAATAAAAGACCACTGCCATATTTTTTTATAATATGAGAGATTAAGTTACACAATTGTTGGGGAAGAAAAAATTGGTTTAAACCAAAACCTGTGGCCAACCTTGAGAGTAGGCAATACCCTTAAAGGGATAGTTCACCCAAAAATTTAAATTCTGTCATCATTTACTCACCCTCAAGCTGACCCAAACCTGTATGAATTTCTTTCTTCTGCTGAACACAAAAGAAGATATTTTGAAGAATGTCTGTAACCAAACAGTTTATGTGTCCCATTGACATCCATAGTATGGGAAAAATTACAATGAAAGTCAATGGGGCCCATCAACTGTTTAGTTTCCCATATTCTGTAAATTATGACAATTTTCATTTTTGGGTGAGCTATCCCTTTAAGCATTTACATGTTGAAATCAGAAACCATGTTTATCAGCTTCAGCTGGTTGAACCGAATATTTCCCCCCCTCTCTCTCGCTCCAAGCTCAAACTGCTGCCCCATATAATGCATATCAGTGCGTTGGGCTCCGGTGGACAGAGGCACTGCGGTGACCCGTGTATTGTTATATACTATGGAGGAATGTGCTTCCTGAGACTGAGTGACTTGCCTCTATTTATGCATGCAGAGTACTTGGCAGAAAAGAAATGTTGCTTTGGTTGGTTTAGGGACGTAGAGGGGGAGTTCTCCCTTTTCAGACTCTCCTCTGGGGCATTGAACATGTTTCAGCTCCTTACTGCCATGCTTGTTGAGATTATTATTATAAGGTCCAAAGAAAACATCAGTGCTACCAAATATCTTGAGGTCATTGGTCCCAAAGGCTAGTTTAACATTGTCCTTGTGATGCTGATTATTTGTGCTCATCGCTCGGATATATTCTCTTAATTACATATTTATCATAATTTCTCCATACTTATTATTTTAAAACATTTTCTTTGGGTTCAGCAAATGAAGTGGAATTCCAAGTAACTTAAGAAGACTTGCTAATGGAAAACATACTTTAAAATTAGTTAATGGATTTGGCTGATGTTCCTTCGCTCATGGAAAACATAATATGCTTAGGCTTAGGTTATATCTCATTTATACTCTCAACTCTCCTTTCCTTCAAGTATTAAAAATGCTCATCTGGTGATGATTATTAGCATTAGTTGTAATTTCAATGGGTGAAATAAAGAACGTACGCAAAGTGATTTTTGATGACTGCGATTTTAATTAATTTATTCCTCTATGGACTAAAAAAAAAAAAAACTCTCTTGCTAAAGTTTCAGGCCAAAATCCACAAACTGAACAGACTGTTGCTTTTTGGAACATAACAGTACGTTTTAAAATTAGCACCATGGCGTGGGGTACAAAAATGTGCATGAGGACGACGTCACCACTGTTGTCTGTAAGAAAATGCAGACACGTTTGTGTGCATGAAACCACACAGGCGTTGAGTGTCTGCAGCGATAAAGAGCAGACACGCAGTGCTGAATAGACTCCACTGTATCGAACTCCTGTTTCTGTGATGCATCAGTGACAGGCCGTAGTGTAACGCTCAGAATCCTGAAGGATTGTGTACAACGCAGAGACAACCTGCACAGGGTCGTCCTGACAGATGCGCTGTGGCCATGCCAAGCTGTGTTTATCTTTGGGCCATTGAGTTTGTTATTCCATTATGTAATGCTATGACTGGCAAATATGAAAATGACCTCTTGTGGAGCACTGCGGTTTTTGTTAACATGTTAAATATAATGTTTTTAGGGTGTGTGAATGGAATACTGCTATTACAGCACCCGACACAAGCTGTGGGAAATGGGAATGGTGCGGTACCGTGTTACACACTGAACCCAGAGGAGAATACATTTCAAACGTCTGGTAACATGCGGCGCTGAGGAAAACTCATTTGTCTTGATCTAAAGGACAGCTTTGACGATGAGCTGTGCGAGTTAGAATTTCAGAGAAGACTTTATTTTTAAGACAAATTTTGAGCCACTTACACATAGTAAAAATTACATTGAAGTAAATTAAGAAAAGATGAAGCAAACGCTTGATGTCCATCAACTAATAAACCCGAACAGCATTTATTTCTTTGTTTAAACAATGATGCAAATATTCCTACAGGAGAATTGCTTTGAATCTTTCAAAGCTGAATCATAACGAACGAACACATAACTAAGCAAACACAGCATGTGAAGTCATCTAACTTCAGTTCCTTCCAAGTTCAGTTGGTAGATGTATTCACTTGATTGAAGAGTTTATCTTTGATAACCTGGGACATCAAACCGTGAATTGCTTCAATGGTTGTTTTGCAGCTGAGGAACAAAGAAAATGTTATTAAAAACATGTTAAAATGTATTTAAAAAATTTATTATGTCACTAGTGGGGACTTTTTACACAAACGGAGACTCGTGTTAGTAATTACCCATGATCTCATACAATATATATATGTGAAATCAAGATTTCAAAAGAAACTAACCTACCCCCCAAAAAATATTGAAATTGACAGCTTTAATCCATTTTAAATTAATTTTTAGATCTAGAATTTTTATTAAAACAGTTTTTTTTACAGTTCTGTACAATTGATTTTTGTATTTATTCAAACATCTGAGAACACATTAAAATTCTGTAATTTAATGAATTAAATAGATTAAGAAAATCTACCTGAAATGAAACTTTCTAAGGTTATATCAAAATGAACAGATTTTTTACATTTTTATAATGCCTCTATAAAGCATTTGAATTATCAGTGTGACATTTGAAAATAAATAAACTTGCCTTAGCCTAATTACTTTACATTTATATTTAATCATTTAGCTTTTATACAAAGCGATTTACAAATGAGGAGAGCAATAGAGGCAATCCAACCAACAACAGGGCAAAAAGTGCTGTGACTTGTCCCAGTTAGTCTAGCAAACGTAGCAAGGTTTTTTTTCTCACTTACTTATCATAACTGACATTTTATATAAAAAGGAAACACTTAATACTGAATTAATAAAGATTGTATTACCTGTCACGTGTTGCCTTTGCTAGTTTGTCCTCAGATTTCCTATCATGTGTGTCTAAGCCCAGCATGAAACTGCCTCGTCCCAGCTGGGCTTCTGCCTGCTCGAGCTTCTCCGACAAGTCAAACACCTGTCCAGTGGTGTAATCTGCATTCTGAAGGAACAAGGGCCATTAACACCACCAATTCGCTTGCTCTAGGTTAATGCATGATTTCACAACAATACTTTTAAACCTTTACAACATGCCTTTCACTGATGGTCGATTCAAAAAATGTTTGAATTGTTTGCTGAAGCCCCCTGAATGAGGTCTCAAAAGTTTGCAGAAGGTGAGGTTGTACACTGCCCAAACGAAGACAGACTTGACTTAAGGTCTCGGTCTGTGGTGACAATGTAATCACTGACAACACTTCTTCCTTGGCGTAGCAAGTTGCTCTTGACAAGTAGTCAATTTATCTCTAACGCAGAGCTCCGAGGCTGTTGTTTAGATAGTCTACAGCTCATTGAAAGTGTTAAACAAAGCTCATGACAGAATGTTGTAGTCAACAATGACAGGCTTTCAAAACAAATAGGTAGGGAAACAAAAGCAGCATTTACAAATATTAATCATGTGCCAAGGTGTCATATTATCAATCTCATGCACATAAAATACTTGTACCCTCTAAAACAAAACATCTCCAGGATGATAAAGATAATAATTGTGTAAATATTTTTTATTTTAGATAATATTTTTATTTTAGAAATATCAATATAATTACAAACAGATGAACATTATTATAATAAATAAATGTTATACTTATGTTAAATAATTATAAAATTACTGAGATTTCCTTACTATGAAATACACTTATTGGTTACACTTTATTTTTAGGTGTCCTTGTTGCAGTGTAATTATATATTAAAGTACGGAGTAATTGACTTAATTTTTATATTTATGTACACAATAATAATCTTTAAAAAAAATTTTAATCCTTTAATTTTTCATATTTAAAAATGTTTGTCTGCGGCTGCGCGTACCTGTGTGTGTATTTAATAAGCAGAGTGTACACGCATTGTGGACCCGCCTATAGGCGCATATTACTAACACGCTCTCTAAATAACAAAAAAATATTGCGCCATTGACTTTAGACCAGGTTTTTGTTGGTCAATGGCACAGTCGTTTTCAGTTGCCTCAAAATAGCAAAGCGCCAACAATGTGCCTGAACTATGGCTGCAACTAACGATTATTTTGATAATCGATTAGTTGACTGATTATTTTTTCGATTAATTGGATTTAAAAAAAAACTTTTTTTACTGACAAAACACACTATTCCCCATCCTGTCCAATGCTGTCCTTCAAACAAACGTGTCAGCTGTTTGTGCTACAAAAACATACATAGTGAATATACCTTACAAAAATGAACTATGGTTTTACAACAAATAAAAAAAAAAATAATAATAATAATAATAATAATAATAATAAATAAATAAATAAAACAGGGTTATTTTAGTTATTCCATGGTAGCCACAAATTAACTATAGTTTTACTTCAATTTACTTCAAGGTATTTGTGTGGTTATACAAATGGTAATCAATACGCCAAAAAAAACATGGTTTTACTATCTAATAGAACCATGGTTAATTTTTTATAAGGTTATATCTATGGTATAGCCTACATTATGCAAAAAAGTTATTACACAAAAGGATAGTTTAAATCCCTACATTAAAAGGATATTAAAGAAAAACAAAAACACAAACTCAGTGTTACCAGATAAGAGCAACACACGCACAACACACAACACACACACGCGCACACACGCACGCACACGCACGCGCGCACATGCACACACAGTGTTAAGATGAATGTTCTGTAGGAACACACACACACAGTTGCTATGGACACAGTAACCTTTTACTGTCATTTCTTTATCCTGTAGAAACGTCTTACATTTACATACTCTCAAAAAATACTTGACATGTTGACTTTTAAACCTAAATTTAGCGTCCAACAGCAGATATTTCAGCTAAATAAATGTTTTTGCGCTAAAAATTAACTCTCCCTACCAACTGCATTCTGTCTGTTTGATGCGCGTGCGTGCGCCGCACCGGCACTCATTCAGTGAAGTTTGAAGCTTAATGTCAGACTGACGTGCTTTCATGCAAAATGGAAATACTTGCGTGAATTAATAACATTTACAGATAAGGATATAACCACTGTTCTCTATATAGATCAGTGGATATAACCTGTAAAATGAATGTTTTGCGCTGAGGATGCACACGCATCTGTCATGACAAGGACACGAAAATAATAATTTTACACCAATAAAAGAGAGTGCTTACTGTCAGCAGACTGGAGGAGCTCAAAGTGTTGACCCAATACTTATTCCACAGCAGCTCTAGGAGTTTGCGGTCCAGGGAAGACTTAAAATAAGACACTTCTAAAGCATAATACCTAAAAGCAGAAAATGGTTTATAGTGAAGTTCCTCCACAGTAAAATTAAATCATTTAAAACAAGTATAATATAAGCACAGAAAAGCTTACTGTTTGCAGTGCACTCCAAAATCCTCAATCTTGTTAAGAGGTATAGTCTGGTATTCAGATGGACCCTCATCTGGAGGCTTGTAACCCTACCGTTATCATTTAAGTATGTGGTGAAAAATCTTTTCAAACTCATATAAATGAATAGACACATAAATATAAAATACTACATGGTTACAAATACAATTACTGATTACCTTCGGATATGTCCTGAAAGCTCCAAGATTGACCTTCCCTGCGGATATAGTCCTTGTGGGATCAATCTGAGAAGGATGAAAAATTACAAGGACTGTAGTAAGCAAAACAGTTCAGTCAAATATAACAAATAAAAACACTGAGCTGCCAGTTTAGCAAGTGAAAGTTATGAGCACCAGCTTGCTATTTGCCCTCGGCACAAAATAAGCAATAGCAACGAAGGGTAAACTGTATAATGTATCAGTTACAAAGCCAACAGCAATTAATCAGAAACCACTACAAATGTCACCAAACTGGGGTCAATTATGGATCACTGATATTTCTGAATTTAAACTGATACTTCAACAATTTCATAGGTGAGCTATTTTTTCCCTTTGTCTTTAGAGATTGATGGTATCATGGTTTGCAAAATCAGCCCTAATGTGAAATAAGCAACCAGTTAACATTTCCAACAGCACTTACCACAACTGCAACAAAGGGCTCTTGAAACTGCTGGTTAAGCATCTGAGTGCTGACATCTATGCCTGAAAGCCAGCAGCCGTATCCAGGATGACTGTGGTACCATCCAATGGCATTCTCCAACCGCCCCACCTAAAATAATTCATCAGAATTAATAATATTTCATCATATACTGGTCATGACATTCATGTGGAGTTGACTCATAATATGTCTATAAATGTACAAAATAGTAGTTCCTGTGACTGATCACTATTTATTTAAAGATTTTATTTTTTAAATCATCTTTTTTCCTTCATTGATTCATTTTAAATGGTCTCGTGATTTAATAAATAAAACAATATAAAAAAATATTCCATGTAGTTTCTCATTTCATATTGGATCATGTAAACCGAATGCATAATAATTATAAAATAATTAATAAAATATTTGTATACATTTATTATATCACATGTATATTTTAGTTCCTCTGACTGGTCACCATTTATTTAAGGATGTTTGCTATTTTTAAATAACTCAATCGCTCAATTAATTTTAGATCATGAAAACTGAAAGCAGTATAATTATAAAACAATTAGTAAACTAATATGTTTAGAGGAGCATAGCATATTGCACCACAAAAATGCAGCATTCACAATGTATTTTTAAAGAAGTGAATAGTATCATATTTGGAAGCAAAATGTGGGTTTATTCTTATAAGACAAATCTAATATGAATATTTTCGAGAATCTATTTGGTCCAGGTACCTGTTTAGCATTCTCTATATAAGCAGCCATGTATTCATAGGCTGCTGCCTGAGCATTGACTCGTGTTTCAGTGCCTTCCACGGGTAGAGCAAAACTGTCCATGATGATCATGGTCTCTCCATCCACCTTCCCCAGCATGAGTCCCATCACCTCTAGGTTTCCTCCAGAACGGGCATGCATCACCATCTTCAACAGTGCCAAAGCTGATATCTTGCAGTACTTAAAATAATGATGGCTGTAAACAATAAACGCAATATGGAGAACTGTGTTATTACTCATTCGAAAAATATCTTTTGAGGAGAAAGACATTCTTATGTTGTGGTATACTCACTCTTTAGTCCATGGTTTGGCTGCCAGAATCTCTTGTTGTTGTTTTTTATCATACTTATATATTTCATCAATACTCTGAACTTCCTGCATGCTGTTTGACAGCTCCCATGTCTTCATCGCTATGCTACTGCCAGCCATAGCTAGCTAGAATCGGGTTTTATGTCCAGATGAACTATAACGAAGTATGTTAAATACCACAAGCAATTTACGATATTTAAAGTACTAGATAATAGATCAGGTGTTTAGTTTATCTAAACATTTAAACGCAGCATTTAGAAATCATTAACAAACCTTCTGCTGTATCCCTTTTACAAAAACCTACAACTCTCAAACCTGAGTGAAGCTAGCTAGCATACGCGTAACTGAGTAATTATATTGGTGTCAAAATAAAAGTCTCAATGTAACTGCACTGTTTAGTGAAAATAGCTAGCATATGTGATTATGGAATTAATGGATGTCAAAATAAAAGCATCAACGTAACACGACTGTTTTTATAGACCCTTTTTACAGACTGTGATGACGCGTTTTAACGGTCATCAATATCGTAAATCCTGCAACGTTTTTTGTATTTTCATTTTTAAAAAATGTATGTACATTTATAACACTAATACTTTGTATTATATTAGTTTTGCATCAAATTACAAAAAACAAGTTACTTCTGCTCTGAGGGTGTTTCTAATACAGCGTCCATGGGAGTGATGGTAAAATTAACATCTTTCTCTCTTTTCAATCTCACTTTATTTTTTCCCTCTTTTTGAAAGTTGTGAAATCACTATTGTGGAGTTTTTTCTTTTGCTATTTGAGCAAATGGGGACACAAAAAATATATTTAATGTATACTCAATATAATAAAACATTTCTATCATTCTTAAAAAGAGAGAGAAACCCCACAAGGCGTAAACTACATGTCCCAAGATGCATTGCGAAGATTTCCAGTTCAAAGGTTACCAATACAAGGAAGTAAAGAAAAGTTCTCAGTTAATCTGTTTACAAACTATTTGGTTTAGCAGGTCATAAGCCAAGTTGCTCGCCATACACATTACAGCACCTTAAAACAAGATTATGACGCGTTTTGTTTAGAGGATGTGTTGTCTCTTGTAGACCACGGATCTATATAACAGTTAGAGATTTATATGTGATGTAGACTCATGGTCGCTCATGCTCTGCCGGGTCCTTTTATTGACAGTACTGATGTGCTGATATATATTTGTACATCTTCGATTAAGCGACTTTATGATTCTGTCTCAATCTGAAGTTTGCAAAAAGGTAAGCATATTTTGCATTCAATTAATATTATTAAACCGATTGTAAAAAAAACAAAACAAAACAAAAAATGCAAATGTTAATTTTGAGATGGCTTTAGATTATTTAGTCCTTTTGAATGCACAGTCACAGAATCTTTAAGGCAAATCTCTAAAGACTATAAAAATAACAATGTATTTCAAATGTCCGCTTGTCTTCCTTTCCTTTTTCTGAAGTCAGTGCCACAGGTCTGACAGCAGACAAAATGAAGATGATGACTTTCTTCATCGTGGGGCTCATTGTCCATGTAGTCTTCTTTCTCTCAATATTTGACATCTATTTCACGTCCCCTCTTGTCCATGGAATGACACCACAACGTGTCCCTCTGGCCCCTCCGGCCAAGCGCTTGGTGCTCTTTGTGGCAGATGGTCTGAGAGCCGACAGTCTCTTTAAACCAGACAACAATGGGACAGTCAGGGCTCCTTACCTAAGGTGATGAACATGGGATAATCTTCGTCCTGTTTACCAATGTGGTCCAGAATAGTTCAGTATCTTTTTTTAGCGATTAAATGCTTATTCGTCAAAATGATCACCATCTTTTATTATTGCATATAGAAAGATTCAGAAAATATTACTTGTATTCATTGCATTTGTTGTGCATATATATATATATATATATATATATATATATATATATATATATATATATACACATACACATACACACACACACACATGTACACATATGTTTATATATTATACATATTTTCACTGACATGTTAGTGAAAGCATAAATCTAGTACAACAGCTATATTCTAATAAACATAGTTTATGCCTCTTAAATATAATGGTTTTATGTGTTCATTGTGTTCTTTATGGTGTATAAATAGATTTAACTTGTGCTTCCTATTGTTTCCTGTCATAAGGAGTGTGATTGAAGAGGGTGGCACATGGGGAGTGTCACACACGCGAGTCCCTACAGAATCACGGCCAGGTCACGTGGCTCTACTAGCGGGCTTTTATGAGGATGTTAGTGCTGTTGCCAAGGGTAAGCAGTCATACATGTGTTTGTGAATAACCTATGTGTAAAGTTAATAATGCATCTCACATCTCTGTGCTTACAGGCTGGAAGGAGAATCCGGTGGAGTTTGATTCTGTTTTAAATGAGAGCAGAAATACTTGGTGTTGGGGCAGTCCTGACATATTACCAATGTTTGCTAATGGTATAACCACACGCCTGTGAGTAGGTATATGGGAGTATAATGACCTTATTTGGGAGCTTTACTAAAATGTGTGTTTTGTAGGAGCCACTGGAGACCATGTGTACACTCACACTTACCCTCCAGAGCGGGAGGATTTCGCCTCCACTGATGCGTCCAGACTTGATACATGGGTATTTGATGAAGTGAAGGTAGGATACTTAGAGTGCTTTTATGCAGTCGCTTTTTATGAACTAAACTTAAAGAAGTCTTTTATACTTTTTAAAGCATTGCCCAGCATTTAAGAATCTGCTGTTCGAAAAAGTCTTAAACAGTTGTTTAAACATGTTTTATCTAAACTATTTTAAATAAAATGTCTAAATGTTCTTTAAGTCTTGAATAATTATTATGCAGGCACATTTTATGACTTCATATTAATCATAATAATGTATACATATATAAACACACTCAGTGTTATATCATTTTTTATTTTTAAAGTTTTATTAATATTTTGAATTAACTTTTATTTTTCTATTTTTAGTCATTTCATTATGAGCTTTTGTCACTTTCTTTTGTTTTATTTTTTAAATATTGCTATTTAGGTTGAATTAATTTTTATTTCAGTTTTAGTTTTAGTTTTTATTTATTTTCAATTAGCAATTTTAGTGCTTCAACTTAAACTTATTTCAGTTTATTGCCCAGGCTTATTTAGTTATTTAATCTAATTTAATTCTTTGATATCTAATTTAATATTTTTTATTTTTTTTGTTTTTAATAGTAAAAATATTTTTAATATTCATGCATACATACATACATACTACTGTTCAAAATTGTGGGGCTGCATTTATTTGATCTAAGTACAGTAGTAAAAACAGTCATACTGTGAAATATTATAACAATTTAAATACATTTAAAAAAATTAATTTATTCCTATGATGGCAATAGTATATATATATATGTGTATGTATATGTACACTCACCTAAAGGATTATTAGGAACACCATACTAATACTGTGTTTGACCCCCTTTCGCCTTCAGAACTGCCTTAATTCTACGTGGCATTGATTCAACAAGGTGCTGAAAGCATTCTTTAGAAATGTTGCCCCATATTGATAGGATAGCATCTTGCAGTTGATGGAGATTTGTGGGATGCACATCCAGGGCACGAAGCTCCCGTTCCACCACATCCCAAAGATGCTCTATTGGGTTGAGATCTGGTGACTGTGGGGGCCATTTTAGTACAGTGAACTCATTGTCATGTTCAAGAAACCAATTTGAAATGATTCGAGCTTTGTGACATGGTGCATTATCCTGCTGGAAGTAGCCATCAGAGGATGGGTACATGGTGGTCATAAAGGGATGGACATGGTCAGAAACAATGCTCAGGTAGGCCGTGGCATTTAAACAATGCCCAATTGGCACTAAGGGGCCTAAAGTGTGCCAAGAAAACATCCCCCACACCATTACACCACCACCACCAGCCTGCACAGTGGTAACAAGGCATGATGGATCCATGTTCTCATTCTGTTTACGCCAAATTCTGACTCTACCATCTGAATGTCTCAACAGAAATCGAGACTCATCAGACCAGGCAACATTTTGGTGAGCTCGTGCAAATTGTAGCCTCTTTTTCCTATTTGTAGTGGAGATGAGTGGTACCCGGTGGGGTCTTCTGCTGTTGTAGCCCATCCGCCTCAAGGTTGTGCGTGTTGTGGCTTCACAAATGCTTTGCTGCATACCTCGGTTGTAACGAGTGGCAGAGTTTGGATTCAGTTTGGAGTTCAGGAGATTGTCTTGACCAGGACCACACCCCTAAATGCATTGAAGCAACTGCCATGTGATTGGTTGATTAGATAATTGCATTAATGAGAAATTGAACAGGTGTTCCTAATAATCCTTTAGGTGAGTGTATATATACATACATACACTGATCAGGTATAACATTATGACTACCTAATACCTAATATTGTGTTGGTCCCCCTTTTGCTGCCAAAACAGCCCTGAGCCGTCGAGGCATGGACTCCACTAGACCCCTGAAGGTGTGCTGTGGTATCTGGCACCAAGATGTTACCTGCAGATCCTTAAGTCTTGTAAGTTGTGAGGTGGGGCCTCGATGGATCGGACTTGTTTGTTCAGCACATCGCACAGATGCTCAATTAGATTGAGATCTGGGGAATTTGAGTCAACACCTCAAACTCGTTGTTGTGCTCCTCAAACCATTCCTTAACCATTTGTGCTTTGTGGCAGGGCGCATTATCCTGCTGAAAGAGTCACAGCAGGTAGGTGGTACGTGTCAAAGTAACATCCACATGGGTGGCAGGACCCAAGGTCCCGGCAGAACATTGCCCAAAGCATCACACTGCCTCTGCCGGCTTGCCTTCTTCCCATAGTGCATCCTGGTGCCATGTGATCCCCAGGTAAACGATGCACGCGCACCCGGCCATCCACGTGATATAAAAGAAAACGTGATTCATCAGACCAGGCCGCCTTCTTCCATTGCTCTGTGGTCCAGTTCTGATGCTCACGTGCCCACTGTTGGCGCTTTCGGCGGTGGACAGGGGTCAGCATGGGCACCCTGACTGATCTGCGGCTATGCAGCCCCATACGCAACAAACTGCAAAGCACTGTGTATTCTGACACCTTCCTATCAGAACCAGCATTAACTTTTTGAGCGATTTGAGCTACAGTGGCTCGTCTGTTTGATCGGACCACACGAGCCAGCCTTTGCTCCCCACGTGCATCAATGAGCCTCGGCCACCCATGACCCTGTTGCCGGTTCACCACTGTTCCTTTCTTGGACCACTTTTGATAGATACTGACCACTGCAGACCAGGAACAACCCACAAGAGCTGCAGTTTTGGAGATGCTCGGACCCAGTCGTCCAGCCAACACAATTTGGCCCTTGTGAAACTCGCTCAAATCCTTACGCTTGCCCATTTTTCCAGCTTCTAACACATCAACTTTGAGGACAAAATGTTCACTGCCTAATATATCCCACCCACTAACAGGTGCTGTGATGAAGAGATAATCAGCGTTACTCACGTCACCTGTCAGCGTCATAATGTTATGCCAGATCGGTAACATTATATATACTATTATATAACATTATATAATAATACAATAAGACCCTGAAATATTGTAATAAAAAATAAGAGAATATGATTGTTGTTAAAAAAATTTCTTTCCTTTTTTGTAAAGGATTTTCTCAATATTGCCAAAAGCAATGAAACTCTGCTGAATAAGTTACATGAAGAACAGAATGTGTTTTTCCTTCATCTTTTGGGGATAGATACCAATGGCCATGCCCACCGGCCCATGTCAAAGTAAGCAAAATTTATTTAAAAAAATTAATTGTTTTATTTTATTATTATCTTATGTAAAGCCACTTCCAAACCATGTTTGTTGTAAAAAGTGCAAGATAAATTGACTTGTATTGTAGTATAATGTGTTAAAATGTCTTTAACTGATAATTTACAAGTATATGTATATAGAAATGCATATAATCAAATCACCTGGACATCAGTTTTACCACTAGGTGGAGCTACTGCCATTGTCAAAGCCTCACATCAACTATTTTCTTTGGGATGTCTGTGCTTATAGGGAATATCTAGAGAACATTGGCCTGGTTGATGCTGGTGTCGCTGAAATTGTCACTGTGATGGACGACTTTTATGGGCATGATGGAAAAACAGCTTATGTTTTTACGTCTGACCATGGCATGACAAATTGGGGTAAAACATCTCTCTGACCTAGTCTTTGTAACTTTAAAGCTTTATAAATCTGTGACAAGAAAACTTTGTTAGAAAAGATTTATAAATTACTTTTATCCCTCTGAACAAAGTCATCTTTTTAAGAATGAATATATTTTGCCTGATTTATATTAGGTTCAAGTCAGCATTTTGTGTAAAAGAATATTTAATTTATACGAGTATGTGTTTTATAGGATCTCACGGTGCGGGACACCCATCAGAGACGCTGACCCCACTGGTAGCATGGGGCGCTGGGGTTCAGACAGCACAACGGGAGGGCTCTCACAAATATGATGATAATTATTTAAAAGGTTTGTTTAATGGCCCTTAGTTGTCTAACACCCCCCCGCAAATTAGTTTTCAGACATAATTTAATAGAGATTCAGGCATCATTAAACAGCAGAATTGATTTTGTCAATATTTCTTCTTTTGTTTCAGAATGGGGGTTAGAAACATACAAGAGAGTGGATGTCAATCAAGTGAGATTTTCTGTCTCATTTACTCTTGAAATTTCTATAAATGATTGAAACATTGCTAATCTGATGTTTTTATGGTATTGCAGGCTGATATTGCTCCACTAATGTCGTCTCTTATAGGAGTTCCCTTTCCTCTGAACTCTGTGGTGAGCATGTTTTTCAGGGCTTTCGGATCCCCAGTTTAAATCATAAAGCAGCACACTTCTACACAGATATGCATGCAGTGGTTATATTTAATCTTCTGAAGCATTTGTTGCTTTACAGGGTGTCTTACCGCTGAATTACCTGAATAACAGCCAGCACTTTAAGGCTGAGAGCATGTATGCAAATGCTATTCAAATCTTGGAGCAGTTCAGGGTAAAGTATAGGACATTTTGGTTTATTCTGCACTTTTTTATTTAAAATAACCAGTTATCTTTTGTTTATTAAATCAGGTGAAAATGGCGCAGAAGAAAGAAACAACAATATCCTTTCTGTTCACACCCTACCAGTGAGTAAAAGTCAATACTTAAAGGGATAGTTCACCCAAAAATGAACATTATCCCATAATTTACTCACCCTCAAGTCATCCTAGGTGTATATGACATTCTTCTTTCAGACGAATACAATCAGAGTTATATTAAATATGTCCTGCTCTTCCAAGCATTATAATGGCAGGGAATGGCAGCCCAACCGTCTTCTGTATTCAACTTACAAAAAAAGTTTAACTGGCCCAATGATGATGTTGGACGTAACGTAAGCATTTTCAGCTGTGAGAGGCGTTACACTTTCTTCGTAAGTTGAATACGGAAGGCGGTCTGCCAGAAGCTAGATATTTTACTTTATAAAGTTTTAAATATGAATATTTTTCTTACACAAACCCATCAATTCGCTTTAGAAGGCCTTTATTAACCCCCGGAGCCGTGTGGATTACTTTTATAATTGATGGATGCACTTTTTGGGGCTTCAAATTTTGGGCTGCCATTCACTGCCATTATAAAGCTTGGAAGAGCCAGGACATTTTTTAATATAACTCCAATTGTATTCGTCTGAAAGAAGAATGTCATATACACCTAGGATGACTTGAGGGTGAGTAAATTATGGGATAATGTTCATTTTTGGGTGAACTATCACTTTAAGGAGACATATAATGAAAAAAACTGGATTATTCTTGCTTTTTTATATATAAAAAGGCTTCAATCTGACATTTGGCTGCAAAAATTGGTAATTCAGAAATTGTCATGGTATTGATGTCAAAATCATTAGCACATTTATAAGATAAACGACAATGTGAACTATATTGTTAGTTTCACATGTGAACCGGTTAGCTAAATCATAACAGAAGTAACTGACATATAAGTAGAAACCTTAAAGGGATAGTTCACCCCAAAATGAAAATGAAAATGCTGTCATCATTTACTCACCCTCATGTTGTTCCAAACCTGTATGAGTTTCTTTCTTTTTTTGAACACAAAATAACATATTTTAAAGGTGCAGTGTGTAGTATATATGAGGATCTATTGACAGAAATGCAATATAATATACGTAACTATGTTTTCAGTGGTGTAAAAAGACCTTACATAATGTACCATTATGTTTTTATTACCTTAGAATGAGCCATTTCTATCTACATACACCGCGGGTCCCCTTACAGTGAAATTACCATTTTGCGGCATCATGTTTCTACAGTAGCCCTAAACGGACAAACTGCTCTACAGAGTGCTAGTCACTCTCTGCTCTCTCCGATGACGACATCTTTGTCCTGTGTCGGCCACCATAGCTTCTCTATGGTCTTCGAAAGGGAGGGGTGAGTTGTGTGTGATTGCAATTCACAACCTCACTGCTAGATGCTGCTAAAATTCACACACTGCACCTTTAAAGAATGTTGGTAATCAAAGTTGATGGCAGCCGCTGACTTCCATAGTAGGAGAAAAAATACTATGGAATTCAATGGTTACTGTCAACTGTCTGGTTACCAACATTTTTAAAAATATCTTCTTTTGTGCTCACCTGAAGAAAGAAACTCATACAGGTTTGGAACAACATGAGGGTGAGTAAATGATGACACAATTTTCATTTTGAGGAGACTGTCCCTTTAAAGGTACAGTAGGATGGGAAAACAGTCTTGTTAAAAATGTTGATTATTCATTATACAATGCTCAGCCCTCGAATTTGATTGGCTAAGCAGTTTTCTGGTATACAGCTGTCAAGGTCAGATACATTTGTGAGATTGTCCTTTTTGCTTCTAGGCCTCTGATTGACTCTAAACAGATGGATTTTATCCGTCAGGCAAGAGATTTGATCCATAGAGGACAGTTTAATGAAGCAGTAAGTGTTTATTTGGTTGTCGTTACGTCCAAACTGATTCATGGATTATTTCATTTTCCTATATCTCTCTCTGTTTTTTCCTCCAGATCCTTTATTGTGAAGAACTGATCGCCCAGGCCATGGAAGGCTTGTCATATTATCACACATATGATCGGCTCTTCCTGGGCTGCAGTGTGGTTCTGGGTTTTATTGGTTGGACCTCTTATGTGGTTTTGTTTATCCTGAAGACCCATGCTAGTCTACGCAAACCTCCATCTAATACGCATATGGTAAACAAGAGATGTTGTATTTCAGCGTGCAGCCTGTTGTCATGGCAGATCATGATAATTTTACTAATAATAAGTTTAGTGGTTTATTGGTATAAAAAAGTGTGTTTAAAGGTGTGAGGTGTGACGCATCCCGTTTGTGTTTTGTGGTTCTAGGTAACCGAAAGAAATCTAGGTCAGGCGTTTCTGTATATAGGTCTTCTTGTGGCTCTGTTCTTGTGGGTCCAGTCAAGTCCTTGGATCTACTACATCTACTGCTTGCTCCCTGTGCCTGTGTGGTACTCCTTCATAAGGGAGTAAGTTACTTTATCATTAAAACTATGGCAAATAATTGTTAGGGCGATTTAATTATTTTCATGTTATGGCCGATAACCGATAAATGAGATAAACCAGCAGCCATATCACCCTGTAGCCCAAGCCTGGTTTCCCACTGAAGTTAAGCAGGGCTGAGCCTGGTCAGTACCTGGATGGGAGACCAACTGGGAAAACTAGGTTGCTGCTGGTAGAGGTGTTAGTGAGGCCAGCAGGGGGTGCTCACCCTGTGGTCTGTATGGGTCCTAACACCCCAGTATAGTGATGGGGACACTATACTGTAACAAGCACCGTCCGTCGGATGAGACGTTAAACCGAGGTCCTGACTCTCTGTGGTCATTAAAAATCCCAAATTTACCCATTGGCCTCGGTCCATCATGGCCTCCTAATCATCCCCATATATACAGGTGCTGGTCATATAATTAGAATATCATCAAAAAGTTGATTTATTTCACTAATTCCATTCAAAAAGTGAAACTTGTATATTATATTCATTCATTACACACAGACTGATATATTTCAAATGTTTATTTCTTTTAATTTTGATGATTATAACTGACAACTAAGGAAAATCCCAAATTCAGTATCTCAGAAAATTTGAATATTACTTAAGACCAATACAAAGAAAGGATTTTTAGAAATCTTGGCCAACTGAAAAGTATGAACATGAAAAGTATGAGCATGTACAGCACTCAATACTTAGTTGGGGCTCCTTTTGCCTGAATTACTGCAGCAATGCGGCGTGGCATGGAGTCGATCAGTCTGTGGCACTGCTCAGGTGTTATGAGAGCCCAGGTTGCTCTGATAGTGGCCTTCAGCTCTTCTGCATTGTTGGGTCTGGCATATCGCATCTTCCTCTTCACAATACCCCATAGATTTTCTATGGGGTTAAGGTCAGGCGAGTTTGCTCAGGGAGAACAGGGATACCATCTTGCTTAAACCAGGTACTGGTTGCTTTGGCACTGTGTGCAGGTGCCAAGTGCTGTTGGAAAATGAAATCTGCATCTCCATAAAGTTGGTCAGTAGCAGGAAGCATGAAGTGCTCTAAAACTTCCTGGTATACGGCTGCGTTGACCTTGGACCTCAGAAAACACAGTGGACCAGCACCAGCAGATGACATGGCACCCCAAACCATCACTGACTGTGAAAACTTTACACTGGACCTCAAGCAACGTGGATTGTGTGCCTCTCCTCTCTTCCTCCAGACTCTGGGACCCTGATTTCCAAAGGAAATGCAAAATTTACTTTCATCAGAGAACATAACTTTGGACCACTCAGCAGCAGTCCAGTCCTTTTTGTCTTTAGCCAAGGCGAGATGCTTCTGACACTGTTGTTCAAGAGTGGCTTGACACAAGGAATGCGACAGCTGAAACCCATGTCTTGCATACGTCTGTGCGTAGTGGTTCTTGAAGCACTGACTCCAGCTGCAGTCCACTATTTGTGAATCTCCCCCACATTTTTGAATGGGTTTTGTTTCACAATCCTCTCCAGGGTACGGTTATCCCTATTGCTTGTACACTTTTTACTACCACATATTTTCCTTCCCTTCGCCTCTCTATTAATGTGCTTGGACACAGAGCTCTGTGAACAGCAAGCCTCTTTTGCAATGACCTTTTGTGTCTTGCCCTCCTTGTGCAAGGTGTCAATGGTTGTCTTTTGGACAACTGTCAAGTTAGCAGTCTTCCCCATGATTGTGTAGCTTACAGAACTAGACTGAGAGACCATTTAAAGGCCTTTGCAGGTGTTTTGAGTTAATTAGCTGATTAGAGTGTGGCACCAGGTGTCTTCAATATTGAACCTTTTCACAATATTCAAATTTTCTGAGATACTGAATTTGGGATTTTCCTTAGTTGTCAGTTATAATCATCAAAATTAAAAGAAATAAACATTTGAAATATATCAGTCTGTGTGTAATGAATGAATATAATATACAAGTTTCACTTTTTGAATGAAATTAGTGAAATAAATCAACTTTTTGATGATATTCTAATTATATGACCAGCACCTGTGTGTGTGTGTGTGTGTGTGTGTGTGTATGTGTGTATATATGTATATATGTATATATGTATATATGTATATATATATATATATATATATATATATATATATATATATATATATATATATATATAATATAATGATTGGCTTCATCATTCTGTCTCCTCTCCACCATAAACTGGTGTGTGGCGGGCGTTGAGATCAAAATCAATAAATGACTAATATTAAGAATTTTTTATATTTTGTCTAAATAAATAAAACATAAAACATAAAAATTAAAGATTTTAAACACTACAAGTGAATATAGGCATCACAAAATGATAATGTACAGTATGAAAAATGGATATTCATTTTGAGATTTACTAAAGATGACATTTGCCAGTATTAACTAGATCAAAGGTACACTATGTTTGTAACCAAGCAGATCTCGGCAGCCCTCAACTACCATAGTGGGAAAAAAATGCTATGGTAGTTAATGGCTGCCGAGATCTGCTTGGTTACAAACATTCTTCCAAATATCTTTCTTTGTGTTCAGCAGAACAAATACATGTATACAGGTTTGGAACAACTTGAGCTTGACTAAATGATGACAGAATAATAAAAAAAAAAAACCCTAGAATGAAATGGTCTAGTAAGTGCGCATGGCTGTCTCACATGTTCCTGCCCCCACGGTCATGGCACGAAAATACTATTAAAACTTAATTTTGGAAAAATACTTTGTATTAAATATATTTATATATAAGGCTTTTTTTATCAATGCAGTGCAGTGAATGACAACTGTCTGTGGTCTCCCACTGGCTTGCACAATTGGCAGTTTTAGTGTCAAGTGATTAATTTACACCAAAGCAAAAGATAACATCTATGCCTTCATCTCCGAAAACATTATTTTTGTCTTACATTTCATATTGAACTTAGATAAGGTCATTGCCGACTGGTTTTAAAAAGAGAACGTGACAAAGCTTGTAATAAAACATGAATCAACATTGGCTTGGCTTTTCGAAAAAATGCTCTTTTTTTCCCCTGTATTGTTATATTTAGATTATATTTGCCTTCGTCTTAAAATTAAATATCTAGTATCTACAAATACAAATAAATGTACAATTTTGGCTAAAAACCATTGTTGTAGTAATATTGTGCATCTCCAAAATAAATGAATAAATGTAAATGAACTAGACAGGCCCAACAATGTGCAAAACTATTCACATGATAGAGAGGACGAATTGGAAAATGGACTTGTTTCACCAAAAATGTTAACGTTTAGAAAATCTGCATTTACATTAATCACATTCAAATGTGTGAAATATTATTCCAGGTCTGTTTCTCGTTCTTCCTTGATTTTTAGAGTTTGTGTTTTCTCTCTGTCACAGATTTGAAACTCTTGCTGGTCTGATTCGATCGATCCCTTCATTACCACTCAGCAAATGCTTTGGATATTTTTTGCTGGTTACATTTGGAATTGAGTTACTAGTAAGTGTTTGCTTAACTGAGTGCTAGACATGATTAAGACTATTACAAGTATTTTTGCAGTTTTAGTGTTAGAACTGTTTAGCACTTTAGTAAATAAGAGGTGTTAACTATTTAACTTTACATTTCCTGTCTGCTGGTGTTTTTTAGGTCATGAGTTTTTTCTATCGGGCCATGTTGACCTTGGGTCTGGTGGTGCTGGCACTATGGCCTATGGTTTCTGGCCTCTATACAAAAGCAAAGGTAAGGTGACCTCAAGGCCTGCTCTGATATGAGGTTTGAAAGGTGTGTTTTTGAGGTCTTGTGTTCTTTATGTTGCTGTAGTTCAGGTCACTGAGTTGGATGTTTAGCTGTCTCTTTCTGGCCGTATTTCCACTGTTGCCTGTGGTGGGACGGGAATCCAACGTTAACTATGTGTGAGCACTCTTTTTTTTTTTTTAAATTACTGATCCCAGTACTGTCATACACAATCATTTGTGTTAACTTTATTCTTTTAAACTGTTACACACACTAAATTTGATGTGTTGTACTGCAGAATTTGTGCTGGAGTGCTGACCCTCTTCAACTTGTCCTCATACCTCTGGTCATCATGGAGATGCCCTCCTCTGATCCAAAGGGATCGTCAGCTGTTCATCTGCCAGGTAAATTTTGCCTGCCTTTTAACACTTTTTCACCATAGAAATTTTGGTGCAGACATTTGAGGTCAAAATCTTGGGATAAGTGATTCCCAAACTTTGTGGTCAATTGAACCCCTTTCACCTAAAATATTTACTTGAAATAACCCCCAAGATTTAGCTTAATATTTTAATAATTTAACAACTCATTTGCATGTTAACTGTTCTTTGATGTTATTAATGGTCACATGTCATGCAGGTAAACATATTAAGGGTGTGTTCACACTTGGCATGTTTGGTTCGATTACAACATTCGATTACGATTGCTCTGTTAGTGTGGTTCATTTGAATAAGTGTAAACGCTGCCATCCGAACCCTGGTGCGCACCAAACAAACAGACTGAGACCACTGAAAATATGGGTTTAAATATGAATTAAATATGAACGCAACACGAACCAAAGACATGTAAGCAAACCTAAAACGGGACATGATGCCACAAGACGCAACCCTTAAAAGGACCAGAATGCTGAAGCACACAGCATTGTTTTGGATGTTCGGTAAGTTCCTTCGCAAAATATACATAATAAAAGCTGACCAATCAGGTTGTGGACGTATCCCTATGCCTTTAGGTTTGGTATCCAAAGTGAACTCTAAGCGGACCAGGGGTCCGTTCTTCGTACGTCGCTAACTCAGTTAGCCGGATTTGATAGTTGACGATTTTGCATGAACTTGAATTGTTTGGTTCTTCGAAGCTCATAGCAACAGGTCTGTAAGCTTAAACCTGCTCGGGAGCAGGCTTATTTCATGTAAACAGGATTAGATTGCATCTTGAGGTGATACTTAATCTGTCCCAGCCACTGCTACTTTATTACAAGAGTTCATTACTGAACCTGGGGCAATAATAATTTTAAATAATACAAATATAAAAATGTATTTGAAAATAATATTATGTTGTGTAAAAGGTGTATAATACTATAGACACAGCCACTTGATTGATAATTACTTTATAATTTTATTGGAGTCTTACGCACATGCTGTAACGTTAATCTGAGCCGTGCATTAATTTGAGTGATGACAGATATTATGGGAGTGGCTTGATGCAGCGCAAGAGATGCAGATAATTTGATCTTGACCCTTAAGAAACTGTCATGTAACAAATCTGCTTCAAATTGACTTAAAAATTAAATGAATTGCTAATTACAACATTGAAATAAAAATGTAAAGGGTGTACAAATACTATAAAATCGTGAATATAAATTATTGGGAATCATGTTTTTAAAAAAAAAAAACATTTATCATTTATCTATTATCTATTATAACTTTTATGTTGGTTTGGTCGTTTGGCTGTTTCTTTATAAAGGTCCAGAAATTTGTGGGGCTTTTGTGTGTAATTTTTTTGTAAGTTTTTTTTGCCAGGTGGCTTTTTTAATTATATGATGTCATTACGTTGCTGTCTTGCCGCCAGCCAATCGCTGCATTGCTGATCGTGGTTTCGAGTATCGATACATCTGCCCTCTTCAGGGAACACAAGAACGCGCAGTAATCTTAGATAACTTAATCCAGATATTTTAATCCAATCCGCAAATTCGTTTGAAGAACCAAATTAGCCAGAGATCAGTTATCACGATTAAAAGATCTGGGATCTGTCAAATCATCTCAGATGTATTAAGCGAGGTACGAAGAACGGATGTTTTTTTTTTGTTGTTGGTCCGGACCAAACAAAACCAAGTGAACTACAACTACCAAGTGTGAACACACCCTAATAAAAAAAAAAAATTTTTTTAATCTTTTTAAGTTAGTGTTTTGTTTTTATTTTTTTAATTATTTACTTATTTTTATGGTTTAATTCATTATAAGCTTTTCATCAACTCACAGACCCCCTTACAGTTCCCTCATTTGCAAACCCCTGTGTTTAAAAATAGTGAGCCAGGATACGGTTCTGTAAAGAGCTGGTTCAGGCGATGGCAGATGTCTCACCAAAAGAACTAGGCACAGAACAAAAGACAGGGAGGACACAAAGGCTATACAGTAAATACACTAGGAAGTAATGACTTAACAAGATATACAATTGGGAAATAATAAGAATGTCAAAATAATTGCCATTCAAAACCCAAAAGCACATGGAAATCAAAACAAAAGATACCCAGTAGCATTAAAGGTTCATATGGGCTCCATTATGGTTCTCAATGGGTATGAAAGAAGTTCTAAAATGTGTCTGTTATAGTGCATTTCCTGTTGTTGATTATCTCTGTGAAATTTCCTGAAATCTCTTGCAACCGCAGCAGACAGATTCAAGTATGTTCTGTATGTTTTGCTAGTAAAACCAAAAAGGAAAAATCAAAACACGAGTACTTTTGATTACTATTTTACTCCCATGACCTCATCACTTGCTAGTGATTATCACAGTACCAAATAATATAACCATTTAAATCAGCACCGGCATCTAAATGTAACCCAATTTAAATTGATCTGGGAAGCTTTTCTGCATGCATTTCCAGATGGTGCAGGTGGTGCTGTGTACTTATACCCTGACCAGCACCCACTCCAGTCTGCAGCTCAAGCAAGGCCTGCCGCTCTTCAACCAGATCGTTAGCTGGTTCACACTAGGTTTGTCATCTCCATTTCCATGATGCTCTATTACCGATGTAGACTTGAATTAAAGAGGTAGTTTACCCAAAAATGAAAGTTCTGTCATCATTTACTCACCCTTATTTTTTTTTTTTCAAACCTCTGTGACTTTCTTTGTTCTGTTGAATACAATGTCCATACAATGGGGTCCAGTGTTCTTTTGGACCCCAAAATATCTTGTGTAGACAAAAAGGAAGTCATACAGGTTTGGAATGACTTGAAAGTGAGTAAATATGTCAGGAACCTTTGACCTTAAAGGATTAGTTCACTTTAAAAGGAAAAATCCCCCCTGATTTACACACTCTCAAGCCATCCAAGGTGTATATGACTTTCATCTTTCTGATGAACACAATCAGAGTTATATTAATGAATATCCTGACACTTCCAAACTTTATAATGGCAGTAACAGGGTCCATTGAGTTTGAAGCTCAAAAAAGTGCATCTTTCCATCATAAACGTACTCCACATGACTCCGGGGGGTTAATAAAGACCTTCTGAAGTAAATCAGTGGGTTTGTGTAAGAAAAATAAAACTTTAAAAAGTAAAATATCTAGCTTCTGCCAGACTGCCTTCCATATCCAACATACGAAGAAAGTGTAAAGCCTCTCACAGTTCAAAACGCTTGTGCTGCGTTACGCTTTTTTCGTAAGTTGGCTTAGAAGGATATTTATTAATATAACTGTGATTGTGTTCATCAGAAAGAAGAATGTCATATACACCTAGGATTGCTTGAGGGTGAATAAATCATGGGGTAATTTTCATTTTAAAGTGAACTAATCCTTCAAGTTTTTCAGTGTTCATTTAAATACTTTCATGTTACCCTGGTTTAAAGTGCCCCTATTATGCTATTTTTAAGTTTCCTAATTTTGTTTTGGAGGTCTCCAACAACAGGTTTACATGCATCAAAGGTCAAAAAACATTTTCTCATAATATACATTGCACATCACCACAGTGTTCAATGATTCTCAAACGACTCGATGGATGAATCAGTCTCTCTAAATCCCTTCTTTCCGTGAGCCTATCCTGCTTTGATTGGTCAGATGGCCCAGTCTGTTGTGATTGGTCTACCGTGTTACAGCGCGTATTTCGGAAACACGCATATTACCATAACTGAACTCCAGCTCTGTCCGGAGGCTTCCTAAAGTTCAGCGATTGTACACACTGTAAAGACAATAACGATGACGTCGATTTTACACCAATCTCAGCGCGAGTCCAAATCGATGAAACATTGGAAGAACTAGTTATTCAACCCGAACCTTGAGCAGGACGTTTCTCAGTGATGCTACTCTGTTTGAGGTACATTATGAGATGTTTCAACTGTAATTCCTCACCATCAGCATTAACAAGTGTGCGTCCATCAACAAACCAGTGTGTGTGTGTGTGTGTGTGTGTGTGGGGTTCTAATTTATTTCAGTGCACATGCAGGAACTGTATCAATAACAGCGCATATGTTAGCCCAGCTCTAATGTGAATGACTGATGGAACAATACTGCAGCCCACAGCTGATTTACAGTAGTATTTCAGTAAGACAGTAATAACGTGAGTTAGCCGATTAGCCAGATAACTACACAATATATAACACAATAAAGACATTGTAGAGTACAGCGTCTTCTCGACATGATGCTATCCAGTATCCACAGGAATCAGCTGCAGTGTTTGAGGTGGTTCATGTTTTCCCTGGTGTCTGCGCGCGCAATAAGTAGACGGGCAATATGCTAATGTTTCGTCTTGACGTCACAACGAAACGTCTTGCGATTCGTTTGAAAAACTATTCGTTTAATTGACTCAGAGTCGACTCTTACTTTTGAGAGACAATAACTTTATATACGGTACACTTTCAGATTAAAAAATGTGAAGGATGTTTTCATTCACTTAGAACTATGTTACACACTACATGAAAGGTAATTTTCAAAAATCCATAATAGGGGCACTTTAATATGCAGTCAACTATAAATAATCTGTGATGCGTCTTTAACAAATGAATTTCACTTCTTCTTTTCTTCCATCCTGTTTGTACTTCATCCCCTATTCTCTCACACTTTCTTTTTTAGTTTCCTCATTTTTTATTCCATTACTGAGTTCAACCAGGCTCTTTCAGAGACTGCTGAGTATCCTGATGTCATTGGTGTGTGTCTACCTTCTTCTGAGCACAGGGTAAATCACACTGACCGAATGCCATCTTATCAGCAGTTTTTATGTGTCCGTGCTAATGTCATCAGCATGTTAGATTTAGTCAAAATCTTCTTTTGAGGTTGTCCATCTAAGGAAATGGAATTTGAAAGGAAACCACATAGTGCTTGCAGTAAGCAGTAAAGTTGCAAACGTTTTCAATTCAGCAGCTGACTGGTTTGAGACGGTTTCAACTACAGACAATATATTCTAATAAATAAATAATTATTTACATTTCATTATGAATTAAATACACTACCATTCAAAAGGCTGGGGTCGGTAAAAATAAAGTATAAACAGTAATATTGTGAAATATTATTAGAATATTTTCTATTTTAATCTATTTAAAAAACATTCATGTGAAAGCGAAGCTGAATTTTAAGCAGCCATTAATCTTCAGTCTCACATGATCCTTCAAAAATCATTATAATATGCTGATTTGGTGCTCAAGAAACATTTCTTATTTTCAATGTTGAAAATGTCTGTGATGTGTAATATTTTTGTGGAAATCAAGACATTTTTTCTGGATTTTTTGATGAATAGAAATTTCAAAAGAACAGTATTTATTTGGAATAGAAAGCTTTTGTAACATTAATATGGGAAAGTATTAATTTCTTTAAAAAATTGTTACTGGCCCTAAACTTTTGATCAGTAGTGTATATTCTTAAAACATTAATCAAATTAATTACATGATGTGCTGATTAATTGATATGCAAATTGCTTTTTAAACATGTTGTTTTATTATAATTTTGTGTTATTTTATTATAATTTATATTAAATGAACATTTTAAATCGAAGCCCGTTCACACCAAGGATGATAACTATAATGATAACAAAAAGATATAGTTCTAAAAATATTTCTCAATATTAATGAATAGCAGAGTTCACACCACAGCTATACCGATAATGGCACAGAGAAATTATTTCTGAATGATTTTTTTTCCAGGTGATAAATGATAAAAACATTGACAGCCAATCAGAATCCATCCTGCTATTACGAGCTCGAGCATTTAAAGCGGCAGACAAGCACGCGGTTAGAATGAACAGAACAATATCGTCCACTAGTGTGGACGCTAATATAATTATCTTTATAGTTATCTTTAACGTTATCGTTCTTATTGTAACGGGCCTTTATTCTAATAGCTATTTGGTTTGTGTTCTGTGAAGGTATGAGGCTCTTTTCCCCCCGGTGATGTCATGGCTCATGTTTGCATGGATCAACATTGAGCAGGAAACCATAACCACTCAAGAAATTTCATATCGAACTGAGGTAATGCTGTCCCTTCCTCTAACAGGGTTTTGTTTAGGGGCTTCCCTTCAGCCTCTATGAGAAATAGCCTCAATCCTTCAAGTCTAAACTTGTATACCACAACAGTAGTACAGCTTTGCTTTCTCTTTACTAATTGTACCGTTTCCTGTTTTCTCAGCTCTCCAGCATTGATTTTGCTGAAAATATTGACATTACGAAAATCAGGCAGCTGAGACTGGATGACATTCGGAGATCTTACTTTTTTGCATCCTTTTACAGACTATTTGATTTGTGTCTTATAATTGCTGATATATTTTTTTAATGTTTACAATCCTTAACTGTTTAAATAGGTGTTTTTCATAATAACTGCATTCTTCGGCTGTGGTAACATTGCCTCTGTCAACAGGTAAGCTGCTTGATAACAATAGTGTTATAAAATAGACCTGAATATAATTATGCCTTGATCGACCCTCACAGTTTTGATCCAGCCTCAGTGTACTGCTTTCTGACCGTCTTCAACCCGTTCATCATGGGCGGCCTGTTAATGTGGAAGGTATAGCACTTGCTCAACCTTAAAGGGATAGTTCACCCGAAAATGAAAATTATCCCATAATTTACTCACTCTCAAGCCTTCCTAGGTGTACACTACCGGTCAAAAGTTTGAAAACATTACTATTTTCAATGTTTATGCTTATCAAGCCTGCATTTATTTGATCCAAAATACAGCAAAAACTGTATTATTGTGAAACATTTTTACAATGTAAAATAACTTTCTATTTGAATACATTTTAAAATGCAATTTATTTCTGTGATGCAAAGCTGAATTTTCAGCATCATTACTCCAGTCTCCAGTGTCACATGATCCATCAGAAATCATTCTAATATGATGATTTGCTGCTCAAGAAAATGTATTATTATTATCAATTTTAAAAACAGTTGTGTATAATTTTTTTCAGGATTATTTAATGAATATAAAGTTCAAAAGAACAGCATTTATCTGAAATATAAAGCTTTTGCAACATGTCTATACTGTCACTTGATCAATTTAATGCATCCTTGCTGAATAAATGTATTAACGTTTTTTTCCCAAAAAATAAAAATTCTTACCGACAATATAATACAATGTTACAAAAGCTTTCTATTTTGTATATACAGCTTTTTTTTGTATTTTTAATAACATAAATGCAGCCTTGGTGAGCAGAAGAGACTTCTTTAAAAACATTTTAAAAATCTTACAGTTTTTTTAACTTTTGACTGGTAGTGTATATTAAAAAATGTCCTGGCTCTTCCAAGCTTTATAATGGCAGTGAATGGCAGCCCAAAATTTGAAGCCCAAAAAAGTGCATCCATCCATTATAAAAGTAATCCATACGGCTCCGGGGGGTTAATAAAGGCCTTCTAAAGCGAATTGATGGGTTTGTGTTAAAAAAATATTTTTTACATATTTAAAACTTTATAAAGTAAAATATCTTCCAGCGTACCGCCTTCCGTATTCAACTTAAGAAGTGTAATGCCTCTTGTAACTCAAAACGCTTACGCTATGTCAGACGTCATCGTCGCGCCAGTTACACTTTTTTCGTAAGCTAGATATTTACTTTATAACGTGTAAACAATTTTTTTTATTTTTCTTACAAAAATCCATTGTTCGCTTCAGAAGGCCTTTATTAACCCCCCAGAGCCGTGTGGATTACTTTTATAATAGATGGATACACTTTTTTTGGGCTTCAAATTTTGGGCTGCCATTCACTGCCATTATAAAGCTAGGACATTTTTTAATATAACTCCGATTGTATTCGTCTGAAAGAAGAACGTTATATACACATAGAATGGCTTGAGGGTGCGTAAATTATGGGGTAATTTTCATTTTTGGGTGAACTATCCCTTTAAGTTTCAAATTGATGCTCTTTTTTTTTTTTTATTAGTGCACAACTATATGCATCTTTCCACTTTTTCATCCTCTTTCAGGTTTTAATCCCATTTGTAATTGTGATGTGCACATTCGAAAGCATTCAAGTGTCAACGCAGCTCTCATCACGAAGGTACTTTGCATTAAAGAATAATTCGTACAGCAGGAAACCAGCAGGTCTTTCACATTGACAGTAGACTGATCGCTTAAAGCATGTGCTATATTTGAGCTCAAGTCCTTCACAGACACTTCCTTGTTCCTCGGGAATTTGGTCCCATGACTTGCTAATACGTCAGCACATTTGACCAATTAGTTCCATCGCAGGATATAATAAATCGTGGCCACATTGTACTAATTTGTTCCGTTTTTTTTAGTTGAATCAAAACAAGGGAACAAATTAGTTCAACAAATATTTTTTTCCCCGCATGTCATGTGCAGGGCTCTGTATGTTTCTGCATAGGCGGAACAAAATATTTGTGTGTGTGTGTGTATATTATATATATATATATGTTCACATAACATCTGCATTTGTTTTCTAGCCTTTTCCTCGTTGTGCTTGTCATTTCAGACTTGATGGCATTGGTAAGCTTATACAATTTTTTTTATTATTGCTTTTTATTAACCATTTTATTATATTATTGATTTTAACTTTCTGTTCTTTTTCACCAGCACTTTTTTTTCTTAGTAAAAGATTATGGAAGCTGGCTTGACATAGGGACTAGGTGGGTTAACTGTATTATTTTAGATTCCATCTTGTTATCCATGTGCAACACAAGCTCACTTTTGGATTGCATCTGTCATTGCATATGTGTAAATGCAATGCACATATTGCACAAATATGATAAAATGTTTCTTCTGTGTTGCAGTATTAGTCACTATGTCATCGTAATGTCCATGACCATCTTCCTCATGTTGCTGAGTGTCATGACACACATTTTAACCTCCAAGAGAATCATCATCAGACAGAAACGAAAGATGCATTTTAGGTGACAACCTCACACCTGGACCTCCCTCCTAATGTTTACAAGGTGCATAAAACAAACATTCAACTGCACAATAATATGACTGCTGTTCAGCATGGTCTTCCTGTTTCTGTGAATTTCTTAACATCAATATTACTTAAGACATATGACTCTGCATCTTAAAGTGTAAGAGTAAGACTTGTAATAATAATAAGAAAAAAAGTGATCTGTTATTAATACATATATTGAATGTATAGGTATTTTAGTTCTGAGACAGGTTAAAGGGAAAGAACTTGATTATGTCTCTGTATATGTAACTGTATATGTAAAATCAGCTGATTTTAACTGGGATCTAATTCTCGGATGGTATTATGATAAATGTGTAGATTTATAATACTGTATTTTTTATATTTTTGTGTAAAATTATTTATTTACAATAAACCTTTACATTAAGTGTCATTAAATGTTTTTATAAAATCACAAAAACTCTTGACCTTTGACAATGTCAGCACATTGCCAGGTTCAAATAAAACACATAGGAAATATACTTTTCAAACTTTTGGGGTCAGTAAGAATTTTTTAAGGTAAAGGACAGATTAAATTAATCACAAATGACAGTAAAGACATTCCAAATTTTACAAAAGATTTCTATTTCAAATACATGCTGTTCTTTTGAACTTCATATTCATCAAAGAATCCTGAAAAAAGTAAGGTTTCCACACAAATATTAAGCAGCACAACAATTTTCAACATTGATAACAACAAGAAATGTTGCAGCAAATCAGTATATACATTTTTTTTTTGAAGTATAATAGCAGAAATAATCACAGAAATAAATAAATTAAAAAAATTAAAGCCACAATATGTAATTTTTCACCGCTAGAGGTCGTTTATTCAAAACAAAGGCATCGCTTGATTTGTTGTATTTGTTGCTATAATGCTACTCTGTTCATTTGCTCGACGGCTACTATGAGACACTTGTTGCAGTAAGCTAGATCGATATTATGCATGGTAAAACATGGTACTCGCGGTAAATCAAGAAAACCAGACTTAAACAATAAGACTGGTTTGAGTGATATAACAATGAATAGTTTTCTGTCGATGAATGAATCCAAACAGTTGCACACCTGTCTAATAAAACACATAATTTATTAAAGCGTCTTTGGTGTTTTCATGGTTTCTACAAAATAAAACCGGAAATTGAGGGTAACGCGGGTAACGCGGGTATGATGTCAGTGATAGGCGACGCACGGACATGGTCCGTGTCCTGGTTAAAATTGCTTATTTCTCTGGATTTAAACATTCTTGGAAACATTTGGGATAATGTAAGTACACAAGTCAACAAAATATATAACACCAGTGGTTTTTGGATATTTTAATATATATTAAAACATATTGTGCCTTTTAAAATAGAAAGCAGTTATTTTAAATTAATAATATTTTACAATATTATTATTTTTGCGCATGAGACATAAAAAACATACTGACCCCAAAATTTTGAGCAGTAGTGTAGCTTATTCACATCATCAATATCCATTAATAACTTTCTACTTGAGCACCACCCTAACCCCCACCCCCCAACCCCCCCACCCCCCACCTGCAGCTGTTACAAACAAGCAGGGGAAAACCAAAACCGCAAACCCGCTTTTCAGCTTAAGTCTAGACACAAGATTAAGAATGGAGTGATAGCAAGATTTGATATCTGTAGTTTCTACTAAGAGATCATTTTAAGCAGCACTATTACAATACATACATAAATGCTAGATGGCTGTGATTTTGCAGTATTTTTATTATAACTGAAAACAACAGAAAGGTTGTTTGGTAATGTGACTTTTATTGTTTTTGAGGTTGGCCACCTAAAGTAAAGTTTCAAATGTGCAACAGTGGGAGTCATGAAACACCCAGCAGTCCAGCCTCGTCGAGAGTGTGCTAAAATAGTGGTTACTAAACGCGTTGCAAAAGCAACAAACACATTACCTTACTTCCTCATTTGATCTGCATTTCCGACTTATGCGTTGCTGTTCTGAGAGTACGTATATTTCTTCAATCTCTCATTAAGCTGTACATTTTGATTATGTAAACGGATTTTAAAAATTTTAACGCACTGTGTTGTAAAATATAATTGAAATGTCTGGCTTTAGTTTGTTTTTTTGAAGGCAAAAAAACACTAAATGTATACATTGTGGCTTGGCACATTCAAAAAAAAAAAAAAATTGTAATTGGTAATATTTAACATTAATGCATTAACTTATCAACTAACAATGAGCAATACATTTGTTACAGTATTTATATGATTAATATAATTAATCTTAGCTGCAGTTCAATTAATTAACAGAAACTTTGGTTATATTTATTTATATATATATATATATATATATATATATATATATATATATATATATATATATATATATATATATATATATATATACATACAGTACTGTGCAAAAGTCTTAGGCTCGCTAATGTTTTTACACACAAAAAGTGGGTTTAAGCCAGTTATTTATATCTTTTGCTGTAGTGTGTCAGTAGGAAATATCAGTTTACATTTATAAATGAATTGCCATTAATTTTAATAATCCAATGAGATTTTTGTATGCATAAAGAGTCTGACAATAGTCTCTATGCTCCACATGGAGATCTGATCTCATCTTCATTGAGTCTGTCTGTGATTACATGAAGAAACATAAAAAACTGAGATGGACTAAATCCAGAAGAACTGTGGCAACGTCTCCAAGACACTTGAAGAAACCTTCCTGCAAAACTACATGAATAGGTGTAGGAATAGATGCAGATGACAAAAGCCGTTTTAAACGCAAAGGGTGGTCACCCCAAATATCGATTTGATTTAGTTAATAGAAGTTAATTCATAAATAAAAGCTATTTATGTTATTATTTTTGACAGCATTCTCACTTTAAAGCATTCTGACAAGTGCCTAAACTTTTCACAGTACTGTAGTTTTGCAGGTAGGTTTCCTCAAGTGTCTGGGAGACGTTGCCTTAGTTTTTCTGGATTTAGTCTGTCTCAGTTTTTTCTGTTTCTTCATGTAATCACAGACAGACTCGATGATGGTGAGATCAGATCATACCGGCTGTTATCAGACTTCTTGTGCATAAAAAAAATCTCACTGGATTATTACAATTAATTGCAAAATGAATGTTTGGAAATGTAAACTGATATTTCCTACTGACACACTACAGTAAAAGATATAAATAACTGGCTTAAAAACATTTTTCGTGTGATAATACCAACGTGCCTAAGACTTTTGCACAGTACTGTGTGTGTATATATATATATAAAAATATATATATTTAAGATTAATGCGTGCGTTAATGCATATTTTTATTGTTAGTTCATGTTAACTGGAGTAAAACAAATCAAACCTAATGCTAAGATGATACCGAATAGAAAACACCCTTGTGTCCTTCCAAACTTGTATGACTATCTTTTTTGCCCTGTGGAACATAAAATAAGATATTTTGAGAAATGTGTGTATTTTAGATACCAGCATTCTTCAAAATATATTCTTTTGTTCCACAGAACTGAGAAAGTCATCGTTTTGGAATGACATGAGGGTGAGTAAATTTACAATTTTCAGTTCTGGGTTAACTATCCTTTTTATGTTTGTTGCAATCATTTTTCTATCTTTTTGGATAAATATTGATGATAAAACACCAAAAACTCAACATTTGATTATAATGATTAAAAAATGTATACAGTGTAAACTAAACCAGGATCACTTTTCCGCATGCTAAATGACATCACACTTGTCTTTGACTTCCAGTATGTGTTCTCTCTTTAGGGACCATGACGATGAACACCACCGCAGCTGCCAACATAACCAGCCCTACTTCACCAGCCCACACAGCCCACCTCACCGAGCCCTACAGAATCGCGCTTATCGTCATCTACACTGTCGTGCTTCTGGTGGGCATCACAGGCTTGGCCCTCATGATCAGCTTGTTAAAAACCAACATTCGCTCGTTAACCACCATCGCCTTTTTGAACCTGATGGTCGCACATTTTCTGTTCCTGCTCACCGTGCCATTCAGAATCTACTACTACGCCTACCTAACATGGGCTTTAGGTGGGGGGATGTGTAAACTGGTCAGCGCCATGGTGCATATTCACATATACATGGTGTTTATCATCTACGCCATCATTCTTACCCTTCGTTTCCTGCATTACTACAAGAAAACGCAACGGACTGAGTTCTACAGGCGGCTGCACGCGCTGGGCGCGAGCATTTTAGTGTGGTTCCTCCTGCTGCTCATCATGCTACCCCTCGTGCTGTCTCAATACGGGGAATCTTCTACAAACAACGACATAGAAACACAGTGCTTCCAGTTTGGGAGTATGATTAAAAAAAACACGCTCGTCTACGCCGTGAACATGATTCTGTCCATATTTATTATCAGCGTGTCGTGTCTTCAGACCTGCATCCAGGCGATCATCCTACAAGCGTTGATACGCAAGCACGGACCCGCCAGCCGTTCCCAACAGGAGTTTTGGGTTCAAATAAAAAACCTCATCTTTGTACTTATCATGCTCACCTGCCTGGTACCGTACCACCTTTTTCGGCTGAAATACCTGAACGACACTGAAAATCTTCATGCGATTAATGAGGTGTTTCTGGCCATCACTGGATTTGCGTGTTTCGACATGCTGACGTTCATTGGGAAGGGCGTGTGTCAGGTGTGCTGGACCTAAAGCCGCTATTCTCAACATCATTGGCCATCAATCAGGGTCTGCAGATGTGAAAATGGAAACTTTTTTTTTTGTGGTTATACTTAAGTTACAGGAAACGAGTGTTATAATTATAATACGGTGACAGTATCCTTTATTGCCTAGCATTGGCCTACTATTGTTAGCTGTGTGGAAAAGACATAAACAGAAATACACGGAAAGCTTCTTACATAGGTTGAATTACATATGATAAATACAGTATAACAAAAATAACATTAGTAGGCCTACCACATATAGCTTTCAAGAAGGGTGACATCCCAAATGAAATGGCAGTTTAGAAAGGCCTAGTATTGACTTTATGCCTTTGAGCTAGAAGTAAATATCTTATTTAAAAATCAAGTGAACAGCGAACTTCTGACAACAAGTAATTGTTGTAAAAAAATACAACTCAATGAATGTGAGGCTTAAGTTTAATCTCATTTAGTGAGCATTTTAATGGGACTAAAATATGTGGATGATGATGGACTAAACATCACAAAACTCTTTTGACTACGCGAGTTCTTTAAAATGTAAAATTTTTGTTCCAGATATTTAGGCCTATAACTTAGCCAGCGTGAGCCGCAACAATTCACGAGTGATACAGGGTCAATTGGTTTCATTTGTGGAGACGAATTTAGACAGAAGTCGTGTATGTATGAGTTTAAAAAAAAGCCTATTTATAGCCTATTATCAGACAATGGCCAACCGATGCTCGACCTCTCACTGCAAGACATAAAAATAGAGATCTGGCGCCCTCTTCTGGTAAACTCGGAGAACGTCAAAGACCCGTTCGGAGGCTAGTTGAAAGGTAAAATTATAGTCCTGTAAAACTATGATTTGGGTTATTAGCGTTCAACCAAATTGTTTATAAGCAGGCTTTTTATTGTTTATTTTCTCTTCAAAATACAAAATGTCTGTTAAGTAGGTTATGTATGAAATGTATTAAGTAGGCTAAACATTAGGCTAAATTCAAATGTTTCCTCTTGTATTTAAGCTTTGTACTGTACTTGTTCTTGACGTCGTGAACCCACCCACAGGTAACACGATTCATGTCTTCTGTTTTATTGGGGCTAGTTACTGTTTAACATCTCCACCCAACTTTCAGTTTGTTTAGTAAATCGATCTAATGAGAGTCCCCCCCAACACCACCAATATTATCCAATGACATGTTAAACACTTCATGTACTCGCATTTGCTCTCTGTAACAGCAAAACATCATATTTATTAAAGTTTGACCCATGTTCGTTTGGGCTTTGGCGGATTAATGCAAATCGTTGTTGGACGTGGAGAAGGTAAGATAGTTTTGAGTTGCGGTCATATTGAACTGTGGGCGAGTTAAAGAAAAAATCAGCCGTTTGTTTCTACATTTTTCCTGGCTTTGTAGGAAGTCCTTACTAACCTAACGTTACATGGCAAAAAATAATATCGCTTGGTTTGAACACAACAGTCAGGCTGTGACGTCAACATTCGTGTCTTTTTTTCTTATTGACAAATAAAAATGTAGCCTATGTGTTTCTTACAGAAAGTGTACAGGATTTTAATTTGTGAGCATAAATAAGCAGTGCTTATATTACACAATTAAAATAATTTTTTTTATAGTCATTAAGTAAGGTTTAAAATATGCTAAATTCAATCTCTAAGCATAATTACAACATTATCTTTGCATTGTAAATAAATTACTTTAAATGGTTGCATTTTTTATTATACGTAATATAATTATTACGCACAATTGCCTAAACAAAAGTCATATTAATAGGCTGTTTTAATACAAAACTGAACCAACTACCTTGATACTGCAAGTTTTTCCCAGTCCTGGGGTGATATTTTACTTCTAAGCAGTTCTAGTTTGACCTTGAATTTATTTTGCTTTTGAAATCGTATGATAGATCAACTAATGTAGAGTATATTGCAATATGATTTTAAGTAAAATATTTGTCCCTCTGCATTGGATTTGTTAGTAAGATGTAATGCAATTTATTGAAAATAGAGGGCATGAAATAGATACCCTCACTAGCAAAACTCTTATCACGTGAACATTTGAGCACTTCCTCATTTAAACATTGTTTGTTGGAGTGAAGTTAAAATGTAACCTGTGCAGTGTTGCCTCAGAGTATCCATGTGCTTACTGAATCTAAAGTCAAATCCTTAAAGTCTGGTTTATTTCATATTTTGTATCTTTTATTTTAATATTTTGTTGTCTTATATTTTGTTTTTGTTGTAGCCTCTGTTTGTACAGTAATGGTGCTATTCTGTTTGAGTTTCTATTGTAGATTTAAGTAGAGTAAGGCAGATTAGTCTACAGAAAAACACAGTACTCACACGCATAGATCTTCTAAAATCTAGCAAACTCTTAGGGAAAATTTTAAAGTATTTCATGAAAGTTGAATGTTTTAAAAATTATATTTTGACCAGAGACACTTGTTTGGTTTCCTTTATGGCTTTGCACATGCATTGTACAGGGCAGTCGGTGCTGCACTATTGTCGTTTTTGTGATGTTTTTATTCTTATTTTGCCATAAAAGAATTTTTTTAGTGTTAGGTGAACTCTTAAAGTGATAAAACGACTACTATCCAAGAAACTATCCAAGAAAATTGGCTCAATGACGCAAATTATTACATTCAAATGTTAACATGCAAAACAGAATTTGTGTCAGACAAATGTAAACGATGTATGATCATATAATTGCAACAGAACTGCTGTAACTGAGATACCTAGTTTTTAAATATTAATTTTGTAAATTTAATTGAGCATTAACCTATAAAAAACATGTATGCAACTTCATTTTAAGCCATGGCACATCCCAAGCTGATTGATTTGCAACATCTTGTTTACAAAAGGAAGCTCCTGGTTCTCCGAATGTGCATTTATAAATGCATTGTTCTGCAGTCCTTGCCATATTTTTGGTTATAAGATGGTGTATTACTTTTTAAGACTGTCAATTTGCCTGAGAATTGGGCCTGTTGGTTGGGCAGCACTAATAAAACCTCTGGTTTCTTTCTGGAACAAATGGGGAATACTGTTATCTCTTCATCCTTCTGATAAGTATAGGATAAGGGGAGAAGATAAGTTCTGTGCAAGGAGGTGAGGAGTCTTGGCCAAGGCTCCTCCCTTGTCTTAGAAGATGACAAATCAGCATTCTGAAGAGATGGTCAACCTTAGCCTGCTCTCAGTTCTCTCTCCTAGAGACACTGTCCCAGGACGACTTTAAGTAGGGATAGCAAGCCAGGGATGAAGTTTTCACCAACTCCTCTCCCTAAATCCTTGTTGGACATGGATGTAGCCAATTATTGCGAGGGCCTAGACCCAACCTATAGCACACTGGGCTTTGAGAATGCAGAGGTGCTTTATTGTGGTGGTGAGTGCTGTGCATTTTGTCCAAAAATATGTTTTGAAGTACTTTTGAAGCAGATAAGGTGGATGCTGCTTGCTGCTCGAATTTTGTGTTTGCTAAAGTGTTGTTACTGAAGCATTAACTAATGTCAATTCTAACTGATGTGGGTGTTAATTTGGCTTGGAATGACTGACTTGCACGTGTCTGGAGGGGACAGGTGCCATGTCATGGCTGGTTTAATAGCTGTCTGAACTTTCTGGAATGATTTGTCCCAGCAGAATCATTTACCTCCTAAAGGAGATAACTGTTAGCTAACTATTTTGAAAGTCTTTCCATTCAGTTTAAAATTCAACAGAGGTTTTCACTCAAATCCTGAGAAAAGAGTTCTGAGTCTCAGGATTAGAGACAGGGTTCTCCATGGGTTGATAGGTTGGGAAAAAAGACAAAACGGGATATATTTAAGTGTAAGTTTAGTATATTTTGTACAACTTCAATGTTAAATGGATAGTTCACTCAAAAATGAAAATTCTATCATCATTTACTCACCCTCAAGTTGTTCCAAACCTGTATGAATTTCTTTCTTCTGTTGAACACAAAAGAAGATATTTTGAAGAATGTCAGTAACTAAACAGTTGATGGGCCCCATTGACTTCCATAGTATTTTTTCCCCCATACTATGGAAGTCAATGGAGCCCATCAACTGTTTGGTTAACTATATTCTTCAAAATATCTTCTTTTGTGTTCAGCAGAAGAAAGAAATTCATACAGGTTTGGAACAACTTGAGGGTGAGTAAATTATGACAGCGTTTTCAATTTTGGGTGAACTATCCCTTTAATTCAAAGCAAGAACAACAATTAACTCATATAAGAGGATGGACGGGATGGATTTTGAGGCGTGAAATGCTTCCAAAAATAAAAGTACATTTACTAAAGGGACAGTTACCCTGGGGCATCACGGGAATTGTCTTTGTCAAGGGTGCAATGTTGCCACTTCTAACTTTTAAACCTAAGCACTTTTGGTTATCCATGGTCCATATCTTTAGCCACTATACATCATCACAATCTGATGTGATTTATCCAGTTCGGTTCTCCATTAACCTAATGCTGGATTAAAATTGCTGTAGAGATTTCCCAGTTATCTTTACAGTTGTTTACAGTACATCTAAACACAGAGATAGAGAAAGGTCATAAATAACTGGAATAGAAACTATTTAAAGGCAAACGCACACTCTCTGATGGACAGCTAGACCAATAACAACGTGATAATTCCTAAAATGAAACAAATCAATACACAAATACTTTATGTTGAGCAAATAGAACTGAGTAAACCCAGTAAAATTAGATCTGTCAGATTAACTTGACTGAAACTGTTGATGTGTTAGCATTGAAAAAAAAGTATCATATGGTAACATCTACATTAACTGATTGTAAGTAGTTTAAAATAATAATAAAAAACGTACACTACTGAATCATCCTCACCAAGTCCAGTCCCATGCAAAGCAAAGCATGCTGGGAACTGAAACTTGTCTAAAGAATGACAATGATGAACACAAATAGATAAACTAATGTTTAACAAATTTAAATAGGTTGCACACAGTGAAATTAAGCATTGTTGCATTAGCTCATTTTATTTAAATTGTGCAAAAAGCAAAACTCACATTCTGAGTTGATGTTTTTCAAGTATACATTTAATATTGTAGGAAAGTGTTTGAGATTGATTGGTTGTTGCATTCGGCTAAATTGTGTATACATCTGGGCCTCCTTCAGCTTTCTTTAGCCATCCTGTGCTTAAAGAAACATTTTGAGAAATGTCTCAAAATGTTTTTTTATCCATATTATGGAAGTCAATGGTCACCAAAAATGTTTGTGTTCTGCAGAAGAAAGTAAGTCATGTAGGTTTGGAACAACATAAGAGTGAATAAATATGACAGAATCTTAATTTTTTGGGCGAATCCTTTAATTAAGCCCATATAGCTGTGAATATTGTGAAATAGTTTTCCAACCCATTTCTCATCGTTTCATGTTAAGTTCTATAGCACCTTACTCTGAAACTAAATACTTCAAAACATGCTCTGCAGATGTATGAAATTGCCTCTCTGCGGCCACACGTGCCCTTTGCATTCAAATGATGTTTTATTCTGAAATGGGAAGGAATCACTTTGGGAATAAACTAAATCAGAAGAGATTGCTTTCAACCCACATTAACATTTATCCATGAGATGTCAATCTCCATTGAGTATCTGTCTATGCAATAAAACAGGGGCTAATCCTAATTAAGTCTGTCCTACAACAGCAGGAGGCTCCAATCAGGCTCAGCGCATAAAAGCCTAAAGTCCCCTGCTGCATTTCTTTTGTTGAAATGTTATGATTTTGGATGCACAAAGGAATGATTGATTTCTCATCCTTGTCTATATGAACAGAAGGGTGCCACTCTCTGTAGCATTAGAAGGTCTTTTAGGATGAGCATCCTTTGTTCACTTATGCAGAACTCTTCCTTATTCTCCTCATTAGCTCTTATGATTGAAAGACAGAGTAAAAAGGCTGATATTTGATAGACGTGTCGTGCTGTAGCTTTATGCTCTGTGTTTGTTGGTCTCTATCTGGATTAGCTTAGCATCTAGAAACTTAGCAGCAGTAGATTTCCACTATTTAGTGTTCTCGATGTAAAATAGACACAATTCTCTATAACAGTTGTTGCAACTCGAACCAAAGTATTCAGGTGGCAATAACATTGTGTGTGATGATCTCAATGCTGACTGTCCGTGTTGTTCACAGAAAACATGCCGACAGAGCCCAACATCAGTCAAGCAGAAAATGGCGTGAGCTCCAACTGCGCAATCTGTGGCGACAAAGCCACAGGTAAACATTATGGCGCCTCCAGCTGTGATGGCTGCAAAGGCTTCTTCCGCCGGAGCATCAGGAAGAGTCATGTCTACTCCTGCAGGTACATCACACATCACACATCACACATAAAATGAATATTGTGTACTGAAATTTTTGTGGGAAAGAAACGTGTTCAGTGTTATTTTAATAATATTTATGAATAGCTTTTATTTTAAATGTTCAGTTTTCACTTTAATTTTTAGTTTAGTTTTAGTATATATTTAAAAATATTTTACTCATTTTAGTACTTAAACATTTAAGTTGCCATGTTTTTTTTAGCTTTTTATCTAATATTTAAATTTCAGCATTATTTCAATTAATGAAAATAGTTTTAGTTAACTAACAATATAGGATGGGAATTGAGAGCTGATTTTTTTTTAAAGAAATGAATTAATTTTTAAATAAAAGTTTTTAATGACTTTCTGTTGCAGTAATGGTTACCTCGAACAAACAAACATGGTTACACTTTACAATAAGGTTCCATTAGTTAACATGAACTAACAATGAATATACCTCTTAAGCATTGTTAATCTTAGTTAATTCCAACATTTACTAATACATTATTAATATCAAAAGTTGCATCTGTTAATAATAATTAATAAACCTGAGCTAACATGAACTAACAATATACAGTTATATTTTTATTAACCGACAAAGATGAATAAATACTGAATGTAATACTTTATTTTACAGCCCTTGTTACATGTTACATGTAGTTACTATAGTAATAACAGTGAATTATGCATAATTACATGAAACTAACACTCAACCAAATCCTAATCCTACCCTAACCCTATAGTAAGTTCATGTACTTAATTAATATTACTCAGTACTTAAATATATAATTACACTGTAACAATGACACCTTAAAACAAAGTGTAACCCCTAACCCTATAGTAAGTACACATAGTTAATTAATATTACTCAGTACTTACACTGTAACAAGGACACCTTAAAATAAAGTGTAACCATTTTTAGCTAATGTTAGTTAATGCATTGATGGGCGCTAATAGGAAAAGTGTTACTTATTGTAAAGTGTAAACTATATAACCTGATTCACAACTGAGTGCCCCTTATGAGCCCCTCACGGTTCTTTTTAATGAATCATTCATAAAGACTCACGAATCAGTCCTGAACTCAGATTAAATTGGTTTAATTAATTTAGCCAATTCACTGAACCATAAGCTATTATTTCTGTCATGTCTATATCAAAATGAAAAGAGAATTGTTTAAACATCTGGAATTGTTCAGTGAAATTGGAATTAGAACCACATACCTTTAATTCCTTACAGTTCCCAGTTCTAATAATTGACCAAAAAGCACAAAGACAATTTTTTTTATATATTTATTGCTGTAATGTTAACATGGCGTTTACAAAGTATGGTGTTTGCTCTTGTGATCTTCTTTTTGGGCAGGTTTAATCGTCAATGTGTTGTTGATAAAGACAAAAGGAACCAGTGCCGTTTCTGCAGACTTCACAAATGCTTTCGAGCTGGAATGAAGAAAGAAGGTAAACATTTTATATGCAAACATTTTCCCCACAAATGCTCCCATTTCCCACAGTCTTGAACAGACATCTCATGGAGTAACAAGGAAGAGGGAACTCAAGTGAGTAAAATAGATGATGCCATAAAACTTGCCCTGATTACACAAGGATGTTTAGTTTATTGGATGTATAACCTTGGCTTAGACTTTTATGATGGGCGATCATGTGCTCTCCACCTCACTTTCCGTGCGTACAAGTTGTTCAGGACTGTGGTCAGTTAAAGTTTTACCTCTAGCTTATGAGGGTTTTGTACGACAGTCATGTATTATTTTTTCCCATTTCTTTTAAAAAGAAAAAAAAAAACAGCTTAAACCAGCCTAAGATGGTTTACTGGTATTAGCTGGCTTAATCTAGTTTACCTTGGTGTCCAAGCCAGCGTTTACCTGATTAACAAACTGGTCTTCCAGCCAAAACTCCTTTTAAACTAGCAAACCAGACCAGGCAATGAGACTGGCTAAGACCAGCAAACAATTTTAGGCTATTTTTTTTTCTGAAGTCTACACATAAGAAAAAAATCACACATGCCTGTATCCAATTTACAGTATATTTACTTTCAGCTGCTATTTGACAGTAGAAATCAATATAATTCATAGAAAGTATCCAAAATGTTTTCTAAATAACTACATTCACATAGAGAAAAGTACTTATTTAATTATTTAAAAATAAAACAGTATTTAAAAATTATGCAGAATACAGTTACATGGCCAGTAGGAAATATTTATGGCTGGCATATTTTCCCAATTCATTCATCATTGGCAGGTGTGACAAAAATTTTGGTAATTTTGGACTCTTTATATGCTTAATGACGTTAATACATTAAAATGAATAATTCATTCTACCAGTGAGCCCCTTATTTCTTTGCAGTGTGTGAGATTCTCTGGAAATAAGCTTGAGAAACACACCCATCATCTTGGCTAATCAGTAATAACTCCTAACTGTTATTAGCTCACTAATCAGCAAAATTGTTTGTGCTTGTTTTAAGCTGTGCAGAATGAGCGGGACCGTATCAGCTCTAGGAGGAACATGCAAGACTCACATGATCTGCCGCCAATCACAGCCCTCGCTCATGCTGAAGCTCTCTCGCAGCAGGTAAACTGTCCTATCAAGGTTAATCAAAACGCTCACACGCACACACAAAAAGAAATAGAAAGAATATCAGTAGAAAAGGGCAGAGACACGGAAAATGAAAAACATGCACATAGTTACGGTATCTGCGGCAATAACATTTATTGCTTTTGAGCAATAAATCATTGCTATGATTGTCAATTAAAGCAAAGGTGTATGGTTTTAATGCATTCTGCTGGAGATAAATAGTCATCAAAGACAAAAATTAACCAGCAACAGGGCTGATTAAAGAAGGAAGAGAGGTTTCATCACAGTAACTCTGATGAAGTTCTGCTCAGTAGTTAATAATAACAAAGAGAGATAAATAACAACTGTAATTTGCGTGAGCGCTCCTTTCTTTGAGCATCAGTCAGTGTCATCAACATTTCTAATTATCTGCATGAGTACCTGTGTGAATTTACCCTGAGAGAGGCAACAGCCTGTGCGAAAGCATTTTTAGAGGACACGGTAAATATGGTTCTTCTCTCGTCTGTCTCTCAGCAGATCAACGCCGCCAGCCCAATGGGCCCTGCTGATGTTTCAGAGAAAAAATCAGCCACTATCAGTGACGTTTGTGAATCTATGAAGCAACAGCTGCTTGTTCTGGTAGAGTGGGCTAAATACATCCCAGCCTTCGGCGAATTGCCACTTGATGACCAGGTAATGGCCGTTGGAAAGCAATGCTGGCTCTGCTAATTGGGAAGGCCCTTGGGTTAAATTGCAGGGCCGTTCACTGAAGCTCAATATTTGCTATTCACATGGCTGACTTGGTTTAGCCTCCATTTAGCATGCTGTCTGTCTTGCTCGAAATTTCAGATTTCCCCCCTTGCATTTATTGTTATTGAACATGCAGAACCTTCTGATGTTAAAAATATAAAAATGGCATTTTATTCATGTGTATTAGCTTTGAGGTCTGTATACTGTATGGTTGTGTACTCCTAAAAGTTGACAGAATTAGTAAAATGGGTCGTTTTTCTCTTCTGGACCAAAATTGATGACTCCATTTAGCATTATAAAGATTAGCCTACATTTTGTCACCTGCAATCAACTAGTAAGCTAGATGGCAAATGTTTGGCTGGTTAGGATTGCCCAGTTAGCCCTCTGCTGGTAGAGACCGTAACTACACTATGTGTTTCTAAAAATTGGAATAAATAAAATTATATATACAGTCAAACCAAAATTTATTCAGGCACCTAAAACATTTGCTCACATTATCACAGTTTATTTGCTATAGTTTAGAAAATGGTAATAAAATATGACAAGAACTCAGAGTTAAATTGTCAGAACAAATTCATCTTGATAATGTCAGATAACTTTGATAGAAAGGTATGTAATGGATTACAATCAACCAATCAGCTGTCAGCTGATCAATTTACGTACACAATTAGATAATACCAATTTAGGTCAACCAATGACCAAGCAATGCTTCATTTTGTTCAGTCTGTGGTGTAAAAGGTCGCATTAGCAATTAAAGAAAAAACACTTCAGCAAAACATGGTCAGGTCAAAATGTTTTTTATCAACTTTACTGGTAGTCCATTGTATGAAGATAAATATAATATGTCACAGTTTACTTTTGTTTTGCTATCCTCACTTACATAAATGAACCATAGTGTCCTGCACCCACTAGTAAAAAAAAGTATATGTGGTGTCTAAATAATTTTTGGTTTGACTGTATATGCTATAATATAATGATTTCTATTTCAAATAAATGCTGTTCTTTTGAGCCTCCTTTTCTTCAAAGAATCCTGAAAAAACTGTCACGGTTTCCACAACTGTTTTCAACATTGATAATAATAAGAAATGTTTCTTAAGCATATTAGAATGATTTCTGATGGATCATGTGACACTGATGACTGGAGTAATGGTTGATGAAAATATATTAAAATAGAAAACATTTCACATACTGTTTTTACTGTATTTTTGATTAAATGAAAATGCAGCCTTGGTGAGCATAAGAGACTACTTTCAAAAACAGTCTTACTGACCCCAAATTTTCGAACAGTAGTGTATGTGTTATGTGTATTTCCTTATGATATAGCATATTTTCATTACATTTCATTGTGGTATAGTAGGTTTACAGAAAACTGTTAAACCAGGCCTGTTTTTTTACAGGTTAGTTTATTACGAGCTCATGCTGGTGAGCACCTTCTGCTTGGAGCGGCTAAAAGATCAATGCCATACAAAGACCTCTTGCTTCTAGGTAACTTCTAATAGAAAGTCATTTTCACATTTCAACATAATTATAGATGGACAATTACACAGACACACACACACACTCAAGCGGATCTTTTGTTTATTATTTCCCATGCAGGTAATGGCTGTGTTGTCCATCGAAACTGCCCTGAGCCGGAAATAGGTCGCGTGTCTAACCGAGTCTTGGATGAACTGGTATTACCCTTCCAGGACATCCAAATTGATGACAATGAATATGCAGCTCTAAAGGCCATTGTGTTCTTTGATCCAGGTATATGCAAATAAAACAGAACATTAATTTAACACCCAATATGAATCTTGAAACAGCCATAAATGTTAAAATTTTTTTAAACTTCTAGATGCCAAAAGCTTAAGAGACCCCTCAAAGATCAAGGCGATGCGCTATCAGGTTCAAATGAGTCTGGAAGACTACATTAATGACCGGCAGTATGACTCGCGTGGGCGATTCGGCGAGCTTTTGCTGCTGCTTCCTACTCTGCAAAGCATCACCTGGCAGATGATTGAGCAGCTACAGTTTATCAAGCTTTTTGGTCTTGCCAAGATAGATAACCTGCTGCAGGAGATGCTTCTTGGGGGTGAGTATGAGGTGAAGCATTCAATTGCATGGGGTTTTAGAGCAGAAAAATGCTTCATGATCATTTTTTAAATTAGATGAAAGCAAATACTTTATTCTGAAACAAATGTGCTTGATCTTTCTCTTATAATACTGAATATTACACTGCAAAATGTAAAATGGTAAGGCAAAATGATGTATACCATATTAAGACATAACTTCTGGATTGGTGTCACTTGATTAAGGTAGACTAGCTAAGGGAAACATCACTATTATTATTGCTTAAACATATTTAGCATTATGGATCCGATCAAACACTTAACCTTAAGTATGACATTTTGGCACATAATTTATGCTACGGATATGAATGCTACTTCAAATCGTGGATTCGCCATTCCTATTTTCTAAATGCATGTTATTAATCTTATTGAGTTATTGAGAACGATTCATCAATGCAAATTTGTTTCCATCAAAATATCTTAATCTTTCCAGTGTAAATTCTCTCTGGTGACGTATGGTAATATTAATTATAAATTATTTATTCATTTATTTTTTTTTAAATGCTTGTGCACTGTTGCTCACATGAGATCGCAGCAATAGCAAACAACAACAATCCCACAGTACAATCAATTCCAAATGGACAAAATCAAGTCCCACCCTACATTTTTTCTTTATCGAGAAGTTGTTTCATAATCTTTTGTTCATCAGTCTGTTAAATTATTAAATCAGAGTTGGGGGGGGGGGTCTATGTGGGCGTCAAAGCTCTGGAAAAATAGAAAGGATTAATTTTATGCATTGCAGCCAGTTATGTACTTCTGTATTGTTATTTGTTTTAAGTGGTGTTTATGGTACTGTAATGTATTGATGTGGTGTATTGATGCATGCAATGCGAGACCATTTTTGGAAGAAGTTCCAACAATAGTAAAATTGAAAGAAAAGACTGTCGCAACTTCCTTTTCATGCTGTGTAATTTTACCAAAGACTTTAGACATACATAGATGGTGAACTCATATTACTATGAATGGAAGAAAGTGCAACATATGGTGAAATAAGTCCCGCCTTCTAAATAAAAAGAGCCAATCGGCAATTGGTAAAGTCATTTGTTCACTGCAGCTGCCTTTAGTTTAGGAGAACAGAGACTCGCACTTATTTATGAGACAGTTGTTGTCAGATTTCATTGGTGATTTCAAATATAAAATGTAATCGTAAGCTTGGTGAACAGCTTTGGAGAACTTGATGTTTCCCCATTCAAAGAGATAGGAGCTGTATTTGACTGAAATAGCTGCCCGAGAGGTGTTTCAAAGATGGCCACTGAGTGAAATGACTTGCCTTAAAGGATTAGTTCACTTTAAAAAGAAAATTTTCTGATAATTTACTCACCCCCATCTCATCCAAGATGTTCATGTCTTTCTTTCTTCAGTCGAAAATAAATTACGTTTTTTGAGGAAAACATACCAGGATTTTTCTCCACATAAGGGTTTTCAATGGCAACCAACGGTTGAAGGTCCAAATCAATGCAGTTTCAAAGGGCTTTGAAGGGCTTCAGAGGGCTCTGCACGATCCCAGCTGAGGAATAGGGTCTTATCTAGCAAAACTATCGGTCATTTTCTAAAACAAATAAACATTTATATACTTTTTAACCTCAAATATGCGACTTCGTGTTGTTCTTCACTGCATATGACGTCATCACGTCGGAAAGGTCACGTGTGATGTAGGTGGAAGTACTGACCTAGTGCCGAAAAACTCCATCTCATGTTCTCTTCCGGCTTTAAAATTGTTCGACATTGTTGTTTTACCTTTATTTTTGTAAAGGTCGTTTGATTTAGTCTTTGCATGTTCGTTTTAACACGCACGTTCCATGTGTGACCTTTCCGACGTGATGCAAAAGCAGAACACTGAAGTCACACATTTGAGGTTAAAAAGTATATAAATGTTTATTTGTTTTAGAAAATGACTGATGGTTTCACTAGATAAGACCCTATTCCTCAGCTGGTATCGTGCAGAGCCTCTGAAGCCCTTCGAAGCCCTTTGAAACTGCATTGATTTGGACCTTCAACTGTTGGTTGCAATTGAAATACATTATGTGGAGAAAAATCCTGGAATGTTTTCCTCAAAAACTTAATTTCTTTTCGACTAAAGAAAGAAATACATGGGGGTGAGTAAATTATCAGGACAATTTCATTTTGATGTGAACTAATCCTTTAAATGGACTTTATTACTTCAAATGTGCGCCAGTAACTTTGGTGGCTCTATCGCCATCTGTGGTTGAAAGTTGTAAGTAGCATATCTGCCACCATATAGCCAGACTTCTTTTCTTTACTTATGGATGTGATGCACATATAGAAAAGAAAATTTTAAATCTGACCTGACTGCTCAAAATATAAATTATTATTGTAGGCTTACTTTAGTAAATCAGGATAAATTAAGAACATAGTTTTGTTTTTTATATAGTCACTCAATAATGGAATTTATTTATTTTTGCAGGTTTAACCACAGAACAACCTCACTTACATCACAATGGTCACCCTCAGGTTCCAATAACAGGACAGACTATAGTCATTAGTTCCATACCAGGACCTGCACACTCACAGCAGATGGGTAAGATAGTTTTTTTTAAGTAAGATTTTATTTATCTGTTCATAAATATAGTGTGTCAGCTCTTTAAATACCTCATTTGAATAATTTGCTCATGGCATACAAAGCTACTTTAAGTGCATTTTATAGCTTTTCTGTTTCTTCAGCATCCCCAGACACCCCTATTCCATCTCCCACTTCAGTACAGAACCAGGAGGCCTACAAGCCCGCCGACAGCCCGGTTCTCCTGCTACTGCCACAGCCCATGCCAAACAGACCCTCTCCTGAGCCTCCCCTATGAGTCTCCTCTCTAGCTCAGGCCCTGTGTGTTTGTATATGTGTAAACTGTGTGAGTTACACCCTTCCCCACCTCCAGTGCAACATATTTAACTGATCGAAAGAGAACTTTACAAACAAATTCCAAATGTTTTGTCAAAGTGGACCACCACAAATTGAAATAATTATGTTGGAAAGATTTATGGTGTGTTTGTCATGCTGCCAGACTTGGTTTCTCCTTATTAGTAAATGTAGACAATATTAGTTTATTAATAACAAAATTATTGTCAGTTACAAGAGACATTTTTTGTACTATTAAAGTCTAGATTTAATTTATTAACAAAATTATACTATGCAACAGTCAAGAAATGTTAATTTTTGCTTTAAAATGTGCCCTTTAACACATAAATACTCTTTGAGTCTGAGTTGTTTTTTTAATTTATGGATTCATTTGTATTGTTTAATAACATTTTACAAAAATGTTATAGGCTATATTGCATGATAAATGTAACTCATGCTATAAAGTGCTACTTTTGGGAAAGTATCAATGCACACAGAAGGTATATTGACAGTTTTGCTACAACAGTTTTATTAATTAGATGGAAAATATTAAATTAAACCAAAGCAGCTAATGCTTAGATGAAAGTCTCATTGTCCTACATTTTTAATTTTCAAAAATTTGAGATCGGTTAGATTTAAATTGAAGTCTTGTGCTCACCAAGGCTGCATTTATTTGACCAATAAGTATAGTAATGTTAATTTTTACAATTTAAAATAACAGTTTTTTTTAACACAGTTAACAGTTTTAAAACAGTTGTGCTGCTTAATAATTTTTGTGGAATAACATTTTTTTCCCAGAATTCTTTGATTAATAGATGGTTCAAAAGAACAGCATTTATTTGAAATAGAAAACTGAAGGTTGATCTTCATGGATTGTCCCTGCAAGGGTCTTACTTCATTAATATATCAGAATGTGCTATTATTTTAATAGCAAGAGGAGCTTCTTGCTGTATTTTATATTGAGTACTGACATTTAAAAAAAAAATCATATACAGTACACATCAAAATGTTGCATGCATTACAATCAAAAGCTATCCTGGCAAATGTCAATGGACCCTGCATTACAGTTGATTCGTGTGGCAGCTGTATAAATATGAAGCATAAAAAAAAGAAAAAGGAGAGTTAGTTGGGACATGTTATTTATACGTCCTAGTTTGCAACTTTTGTCAGTTTTCTGCGAGTGAAAAGCCACTGTGCTATACATGGAACCTATACAATTATAACAAAACGATGAAGCTAAGACTAGAAAGCAGATGATCATAACATCTCATCTGAGCCAGGTGAAACGGTGCGCTCTCTGACATATCATGAATCTCTGTCACCTCATTGCCTCCGAAAGAGAGACAGACAGAGAAAGAGCAAGAACCGTATGCTCATTCGAAAACACATCAAATCAGGCTATTTTCTGCATCTAAACAACAGCGTTTGGTGCAGGTGAAGTCCGTGTTGTCAATACCACAGCATTCATGGGAAGCCGTAATAAGTTTTGGAGTGTGCCCTGTTTGGATGGTTTTCCAGAAAGCAATCTGATATCACTAGGTGTAAGTGCACAAGGCCTGGGGGCAGATGATGCCGTCAATAGCAGCTGTCTATTATACTGCGGGAGAGCTTGGAGGAAGTGGAAATGGAGACAGAGCAAGGTAAGATAAACAATGCAAACCCTCCAATCAACTCCATAATAGAGTGGCAGCTTGCGTGGGGTTAAACGGCAAGCTTGACGGGAGAAAGCTGAGCATCCAGTGATCCTTAATGAACAAGCGCACAAGGCTGAATGCACTTATTTGTATACAAAACATTATCTTGGTATTCAAGGCACACATCTCATCTGAGGCGTTCAGCTTTGTGTGACTGTGTGGTATTAAGCCTCGGTAAGCCTCCTCTGAGCAATGTGGAGTGGATGGAATAAGCATATCTGTTCTTCACCTTTGTGGTGAAGGAAACTCTCACACACTACACCTTGACATTCATGACAGCGAGGATACTCAAAGTGATTGTAATCCACATTGCCGACAAGCTGAATAGGAGGAATTTTCCTCCGTTTTCTCGTGTAGAACCATCATTTGTTTGCATAATGACACTTCCAGACTGCTGCTATTCCAGTGCTGCACTTTAAACCCAGTTTTGGCTTTTTAACAAAATCTTAAACTGTTTTAATCTGTTATCAGACAAATTTAGATTTGGGGATGGTTTAATGTAGGCTAGATTTTTCACTTTGGCATGATTCATTTTCAAATTTTGTGGGTTTTCTGCTTTATTTTAAATATTAGGCTAGAATTTCTGTTTTAGGATAGTGGTTCCCAATGAAAACTCCTCAAAATAAATGTATGATTAATCCCATTTAAAAAAAAATAAAAAATTTCCCCCACAGTTAATCGTTTAAAAAAGAAAACAAAATGGTGACCTCTTGCAGCTCAGGTGTTAGTTATGGGCGGAGCCTCAGACAGCTTGGCCAACGAATCGACAAAACAATTAATTTTATTTTAAAAAATATATTATAATTTCGTGAACACATAATATAAAAATTGGGAGTTGAAGAAAAATGAAATAGGTTTTATTCTTATTATCTGCGCTGCGTATCCAGTTGAATTTCACTCCGGATGTGGTCTAAGGCTTAGGCCTAACGTTACTTGATTATTTAATTAGCATTCGATACTTTGTATACTTTGGTACTTTGTTTGTGATATACAGCCTAAAAGTTAGTCGGATAAATATTGTAATGACAAGATGGACTTATCAAAAATGAAGCTTTCTTCGACTTTACTGTGGAAAGTCGGCGAAGGTAAGCTAGCTGTTGTTGTGTCGGTTTGCTCTGGAGCCTGCACTCGCCATAGCGTTTACAATGTTTGCTTTTACACTTTGTTCTACGTTAGTAAATATGTCTGAACTGATATAATATTTTTTATTTTAAAACTTATTCCTATAACTAGTGTCTATTTGATATTATCAGTACTTATTTTTAATTACTGTGAATAGGGAATAGTATATTTTAGTAAGATCTGTTCAATATTTATTATATACTAGTACTTTGTTGTTCAGTTGTTGGTAAAAAAAAAGAATCCAGTGGGAATCTGTGGTTCTAGTTTTACTAATAACTATCCACTTAGTTACTTAGAATCATTCCAGTTGTCTAGTAACAACGAATAATTTTTTTAATAATACTTTTAATTGATCTATAAAGTAGTCATTTTGACTAGTCATTACATATGACAATTAAATGCATAGTTGGCAGTGCTTAATTGATATCTAAAGTACCTATTCCCATTGAATTCAATGACAAAACTTGGCCACTAGGTGTCATTAGAGGCGCATTGTAAATACAGCCGCTGTAGTGATGGTTCTCATTGTGAGGAATTTCTAGCAAGAGGCTTCACAAATCTCACTTGATCTTTTATTTTATAACGTATGCAAACGTGGATCAGAATTGCAGCTGCCGTCAAGACTCTTAGCTTAAGTGTTCCATGCTGGGTTATTTTAAAAAGCATTTGTTGATAGCGTGTTCATTTACTTGTGCCATCAGGGAATATTTTTGATTAGCCCTGCTCTCCAGTTAAAATGAATGGATGAATGAATGAACGGTGGTCTATTAGCTGTGGTGGGCTTGAATTCATTGCACCCTTTCCAGGATCAAGGTTCAGGCAAAGGAGAGAGAGAGAGAGAGAGAGAGAGAGGGAGAGAAAAAAAAAATCACCACACATACACTTGGTAATGTAAGTACAGTTTAAAATTTATGGCTTCTGTCAGGCTGGAGACTGGCTTGCCACTCAATGAGAGATTAAGGGTAAAGATTGCGCCCCATCATTTCTCAGCCACACATTTTACCCATAGTTCCCCTCCAGATCAACTGAATTTTTTGCTGAAAAGCGGGCAAAGGTGTAGAAACCCTGTGGCTCCCAGCATTCAAGGGACGCATTTGCAACCCTTTTTCATCATCTGCATGTCTTACCTGATTAAACTGCAGTATTGCTTTGGAAAAAGGAAGTGGTGAAGCCATTTAAGACGGGCTGAGATGCTGGTTTCTCTCATCAGAGCAGCGCCCTCCCTTTGAGGAGTTTCATAAATGTGGGCTTTAGTCTGAGAATGGCGGACTGTTCCTGGCCTCCTCTGACACCTTGCATTCTTCCATTTTGTTCGGGCGGCACAGCTGAAAATGCTCGTGAAATGTATTCAATTCAAATCAAATTGATGTAGCGCAGAGTAATCTTTCTCTATTAGATGTGTCACTTTTGCCAATTGTTCCCTAATATCCTTTACTGTGACTATATAAGATTAGTGCTCTCCATGCCGCCAGAGTTTTCGTGCCTTACTGAATTATTCACCGAGGCGTAACCTTCAGTTATCAGGTTAGAAAGACCTTGATTATAACAGGAAGTCAAGTGTAGAAAATCACTCTCTCCACTGAAGGAAGTGTTTCAGCCCTTTCGTAAATTTGAATAATTATGAAATGTACACACAAATAGTATAAGAAATTAATTACACCGGCACAATGGCTTTCTCTGTACTTGCAAAGGAGCAAAGCCTAATTTATGAGCAAAATAATTAGAGTTTATCTTTTTCTTTTTCATTTTAATGCGTGGCAAATGAAATGTGGCCATTGTTATCTGGAACTTACTCCTATTAATAATTGACACTAAAAAATAAACTCTCCGCTTGATGCTTGTCTCTTAAGCCACAACACTGAAACGCAGCCAAAGTTTTGTGAGTTATTTAATTTCAAATAATGTGCTTACTATCCTATTCTATCATATTTAGTTGGGGAATCGTTAATCAAAAAGAAAATGATGATGACTCCCTGCTGACTAGACTGATGTGTTGCTCTCTGCGGGGCACCGTGGCAAACTGCTCCACAGGCGTCTTCTGGAAAGAAGGGAAACGGATAGCCGATCGTTCCACACACCTTGAAATTATAGCCTTCCTTGCATTTTTTTTCTCTCTCTCCCTTGAATAGTCGCAGTAAATGAATTTAAGTTCATTAGCTTCCACCCTGCTGGAATAATGCAACTCTCATTACATCTCTGATAGACAACATTTGACGAGGACATTTCTATTAGCATTATTCCATGCGGAATAAAACACCCTTCATTATTTACTTAATGAACAAGGAGATTCTTGGAACAAACAGAGATGTGGTCTAACTCGTAGATTTTGTTCTGTATGTCCTTTTTATCGCCTTTATAGTGTCATTAACTTGTGTGGTTACTGCACTTAGCAGTTATGTTTTGTTTGCATTTGATTCATATAGTGGAACCTTATGTCACTGACAATTATGCACCAAATTCTCAGAAATGAGCTCTTTGTATTCATGTTGGTTTCACATGGTTTTAATCAGGTTTTCACCATTTTTTTCAACAAAAAGTTTTAATTTAATGTCATGGGGAAAACAAAGTCAAATTTTCTTTATACCTTGAATGTGCATTATGTATTGTAATCATTATTTTCAAAAAAAAAAATTCCATTCCAAAATTTGGTCATATTCAGGTACGTTTGAGGTAGGTTTTTTTGAACAAAGTCTCATTTCACTAAGGTTTTATTTATTAAAATATAGTAAAAACCATAATATTGTCAAACATTTATTATATCCTCATTTATGAACATTTATGAAATCATTCTCAAATGCTGATTTGCTGCTAATGTTGATAACAGTTGTGCTGCTTAATATTTTGGTGCAAATAATGATACTTTTTTTCAGGATTCTTTCGTTTATTTAACAAAAAAAGAAGGAATTTATTTGAAATGTATATATTTTTTTGTAACAATTTAAAGTCTTTACTTTCACTTTTTAGTGCTGTCAAATGATTAATCGTGATTAATGGCATCCAAAACAAAAAAAATTGTTTGCATAATATGTGTGTGTACTGTGTATAATTATTATTTGTATATATAAATACACACACATGCATGTATATATTTAAGAAGTTAGTTATATTTATATATGAAATATTATATAAATATATATACAGTATATACATGCAAATATTTCTTAAATGTATACATGTACAGTATGTGTGTGTTCAAATATACATAATTATACACTGTACACACTTGTATAATATGTAAACACAAACTTTTATTTTGGATGCCATTAATCGCGATAAATCATTTGACAGCCCTACTTTTATCTAATTTAATGCATCCTACAATTATTAATAAATAAAAAAACTAACCAAATTTTAAATAGTAGTGTTGTATTTTCCACAAATATAATTAATCATGAATTTTTGGAAGGAAAAAGTTCAAATTATCTGATATTTTAATAGTTATTGACTCCTGTTTCCTGTTTTATTTTTATTTTTTCTGCATGTTTCCGCATGTTGGTTGGACCACATGAATTTTGTTTGGCTGAAAAAGGTTTTTCAAATAAGCAGTGAATCAGTTTTGTTAAAATATAATTTTTTTCTCTCTAAGAAAATAGAAAAATGAGATTCAAGATCAGGACTTATGATATCAGGACTGTTGTATCGCCATGATATATTTTACTTTATGCCGTCACAACATTTTTAATGTATTTTTGATTAAATTATTTGCTTTAGCACTACACTTTCTTTTTACAATCTGTGAGACTATGCTTGCCACATCATCAGGTGTTTTTTTTTTGTCTGTTCATTGAAATTGAGCTGCAACAGTCTCAGACTAATACAATATTCAGATGCATGCTGAATTTCACCCCTTTAGAACCCATGTGCATGTGTGTGTCTGGGGAAAAATGCAAACTGCATTTTAAATGCATTTGTGCATTCAACACGGTGCTCTGTCAGGCATGTGTCTGGGACAGATAGTCCTGACTGCTTCAATACTGCCGAGTGTGCTCTGGAGGTAAATGACCTGCCTGGCAGAGAGAGATTGGTGCCCAGCATGTCTCCTGATAAAGTCAAGCGCTTCTGCGACTTTGCCTCGCCGCATCTATTTGCACTCCATATTTCAACACGGCGCAGATGTAACAACTTAATTTGCCACCAGTCATAATTCTGCCCACCCACACATAATGAGGTGATGCTGGTTATTTTAGACTTAGGCTGCATGGACGCCTGTGGTAATTCGAGTTCCGAGGTGCTTACAGTTCCCATCTCGAGCAAGACCTCCAAATTCTCGGCTCCTCGTCCAACATGTGTATGGATGTTTCTCCGTGCAACCCGACTGAAGCTGCTGGCCATAAAATTTGACTAATGTTTTTAAAACACAACCCCGATCCCACAATTCATCTTGGCACATTCTGGAGAAATCCCACCACATTCTTCACTGTATTTGTAGGCCACCTCTGCGGGAAGCATTTTTGGGGCTTTTTTCCTCGTCTTTCTTTCGCAGATGTACGTTTCTTTGGCCCAAGCTGTAAATTGAAAACACCGGTTGTGTTGCTCTCTCATCGCACACCTCGGAAATGGACTTCATTCGTTCACGTGAACTTCCCATAACCCCTCATGTGTGAGACACTCATCATCTAGCGAAGGCCTCGTAGTGAAGGCCGGTCCATCACGACAATAGCGGGAAGAACCCGGGCGAATGACACCAGCACCCTTCTACCCTCTGAGATCTGATTAGTTGCCTCCATACAATCTAGCACGACACAATGCGCTTTCATTACCCCACAGATGTTGTCATCTCTTTTTCTCTCTCTCTCTCTCTCTCTCTCTTTCTATTTTTCCATCAGCCTTTTTTTTTTGAACAAGTGTTCATCTCAGAACTCTGATCAGTGGCCTCACTTTCATCAGTCTAATGCATGTGCCTATCCCCGGGCCCAATCTTATGTTGGTGCAGCATGGGGCCTGGTCCTTAATCTCATTTCTTTAACCTCCTTCAATATTGGTTCCCCTCTGCGAGAGGCATCATGAAGATCCAGAACCATTTCCATATTGTAAATCACCTGCTCCTTCGGTTACAAGGAGAGGCGTGCAGGAGCTGCAAAGGGGATCGTAGCATCCGATTGGGCGGTCGTTGCCCTCTGTCGGAGTGACGTCATTGTTCCGATCTCGTCCCATCAACACGGTGGATACGAAAGTGTCCAAAAGTGCATAAAAATATAAACATGTCACCCAGCTTTAATCAAATATGTGTGTAAAAATACCAAAATAATGGTTTTATTTGGTGTCCGTGTGCACTGTAATCATGCAATTACAATAAGAGCCCTGTTAATATTCCGCGCTTCTCGCCTTCACAGTACTCAGGTGAATTAATTCGCTCAAGCAAACTCTGCTGATTCCGCTGCCCCTGCTGCCCCCGCTTGGGTATTCATGCTTTTCAGCTGCCACACTCTCTCCACAATATCCTTTATACTACAGGAACCCAGACTCTGCCTCCAAAATCAAATGCTTCATTCATTATTCATTCTATGTGGATGACTTCCCCGTCATTAAAATTCCCACAAAAGCAGTTTTATGGCAAAGACTCGGGTTTTTAGTTATGGCGGAACAATAAGCTGTCATGTTTTGTGTGTTTTTACTCTGTGGGTCAGCGCATATTCTGTTGTAGAGCAGCCTTTTGTTGCCATGTCATTGTGAGTTAGAGTAGATGGGTGTATTTTAGTTCTGATAAATTAATATTAATTTTCACTGCTGATAATACTGGAATTTTTTTTTCAGATAAGATTCATTGTTTTTGAATACCAGTGTGATGGTTTAACTATGGGGTATTATTGGATGTAATTTTGCTTCAGTTCTATAGTGCTCCAGCAGAGTTATTTAACTTTTTGTTCATGGGCATTCAAGTATTTTCTTATTGTTTGCATAAATTTGTCAGTTTCGAGTGAAAAGCAAAGATTAAAACTGCGTTACCACAGTTTTTTCCCCATAAGGTACACCACTCTCAAGATTTTTAAAAAGTTTTTGAGAGAAGTCTTAGCTCACCAAGGCTGCTTTTATTTGATTATAAATGCAGTAAAAACAGTAGTATTGTTACAATTTAAAATAGATGTTTTCAATGTTTAATGTATTTTAAATTTTAATTTATTCCTGTGATGGCAAAGCTGAATTTTCAGCATCATTACTCCAGTCTTCAGTGTCACATGATCCTCCTGAAATCATTCTAATATTCTGATTTGGTTCTCATGAAATGAAATTGATTTCTTACAATTCATATTTTTGCGAAAACCATTCCAACCAATTTCAGGATTTTTTTGATGTATAGAAAGTTCATGAACAGCATTTATTTGAAATAGATTTTTTTTGTAATATTGTAAATGTGTGTCACTTTTAATCAATTTGATGTGTCCTTGAGAGGAGAGGAGAGTAAAAAACTCGTACTCTCCTCTCTTCTTAGAACAATAAAACAACAGTTTCCATGCCTGCATAGATTTAGATGAAAAGTTCATTAAAAAGAGAACAGAACACATGCGTATATAGTGTGGTCTAAATGTTTGAGAAATTTTTGTGTAAAACATGTTGATAATGATCTCTAGCATGATTTGAGATGACTTAAAGAACATGTTGTGCCTAAATAGAAGAACATCTGACCATCAGATGATGAACATCAATGTCAAATTTGCTTATTTGATTAGTGACCTAGAGGTAATGACTAATATTTGTTTTAAATTCTTCTTTTTTCCAGGTTTAAATTAAATGATCTAAGTCCATTGGACTCCAATGTAATTCAGTTTTGGCACAGACTTCTACGTCCACCAAGGCAGATTGTGGCACACCTTACCTCACACGGGTCATCCTGTACAATAACATTTACGAAGTTCGTTTGGTCATGTGTCCACACAGCCCAGATTCATGACCTTTATAAGAATGTGCTCTGTCTGTCTCGGGCTAACAGCCGCTGATAGTCTTGGTCAACTTTGTTGCGCTTGTGTTTGCTTATCGAGTCCCAGGGCTATCTTCCCGGTGCGGGCTGGATTTCCACCCTAAAACCCACTCAAAACCCATTTTTCTAAATGTATGCATGAACACACTTATCCAAACTGATTAAAAGATTCACAATTCATTATTCCCCACCCAACCTGCATCTCTTTCCTACATTATACATGAATGAATACCAGTGTTCCTAGTGAATGGAATTAAATCCAGGTTCATTAATCAGCGCGGGCCCGAGGGGGCGCATTAAAATGTTTGTTAAACAGCGTGTCAGGCGGGCACGTTTGACCGAGAGGTAATATAAACAATAGAAGCGGTGTAAAAAGGGGTGTGTAGAAGGAGTTAGCATAATCTACATAATCGTCCCAGCGGTTAAATCACTCCTTGTTGGTCTTCCTTACGCGATCTGCAGTGCTCAAAATGCGTGACTTTAAATTAGAGCGAGATTCTCGCGACTGTAAGCCACCTCCATTGTGGTGGCCCTCTCCCTGTCTTCATCAGAGCCGGCTGTCCAATGGGATTACTGTAAGCCTGCAGTAGGAGCAGCTGACCCGCCACTGATCAGAAATTCATATCCCTGGATGCTAGATTGCTCCTCTCCCCACTTTGCCCTTGTGACGGCAGAGACTGCTGTCATGGTGTCAGACGAGAGGGGGGAAGAAAAAAAATTTGCATTCGCAGCCCCCCAAATTTCTCTGTCCAGCACATAATCAGAAAAGAAAGTGAATGAATAGTAATTCAGTCTGTCAGAAAATGAGAATCACCACGGCGCAGAGGAGAAGAATCTCTGGTTGGAGAGAGACAGAATATTTGTAATGGCTGTGGTTACGGCTTCCCTTCTGCAAACCTCCATTTTGACTGACTAGCTGCTTTGTTTTCCTTTAGATTTTTCAGTTCAATTTCTCTCCCATCTACAAATGCACATACACATTTAAATGTGTTTGTTTATTATATATATTTAAGCAAGTTGTGCACCTTTTTGGGGGGCAATTTAGTGGGCCAGCCGAGCGCAAGGGCAAAGGGAATTAATCACAGAGAGAGCGGGAGGTCACTGACTGGCTCCCGAAACATCACGGTGGGTCATGCGTCTCGGGGCCACGGCTTCATACACACATCACACTGTCTTATCCCCCGTCTGCTTTTTCCCCAGTCCAAGAAGAGGCTAGCTCAACCCCAGACAACACGCACGCTCGCACACACTCTCTCAAACACAGTCAAATAGGGCGGTTCAGAGGATGGAAACATTCGGGTAAATATTTTTGAATGTCATCTCTCTCTTTCTCTCTCTCTCTCAGCGAGTTGCCAAAATATTGCATGAACCCTCGTGCCGTGTGGTTGTTTTACTATCTTGTCTCTGTGGTTGCTTGCAGTGTGCGCGTAATTTGGGTTAAATGGTGGTTACTGTCGGTACTGCTGTGTCAGAGTTTGGAGTGCTCCTGTAGTAATTCCATGTGCTTGTAATTCTGCGCTGTTCCTGATGAGGGATGTATTGTTCTAGCCCACCGCTCTATTCTCAGGGGGCACCGACTGCCCATTGTAATATACAGGAGGAGGCAACTTAATCTCCCTGCGTTAATTCTCCTTTTATAAGTGAGAGCGAGTCACGTTGGCTGACGTTTAGGGCGAATAGATTTACGGTGGGCAGTCTTTCTGTTTTTTTTTTGGGTGGTGGTAATCAACCAGGGAGATCCATCATCTTTAATCATGCATGGGGCAGTATTACTTCATCTGCCATTGGCCAGTCAGGATTGCACATTTGCATGAGCACAGAGTGATGCGTGTGACAATTGCAGTCAAACGATCATTAAGGAATGTAATTTGCAGGCAGAGGCGTCATTGGTTTGCTGATGCTCGTTCGGGGCAGTGATGTGTATAAGCCGAAATGTTCGGCTGAGGGAATCTTGTGCCTGTTAGAGCGCACTTCCCCAAACCGAGTCTTAGCGTGGATGCTACATGGTAATAAGCCAGGCTTGCTCTCACCGCTCACAGGGCTTTAACAAACACAATGTCAGTCAGCTGCTCGTAGCGGCTTGATCGACATGCACATTTCCTGTGCTCCGATTCTCTTCATCTTTACTCCGCTGTTTCTGTTTGCATACTGATGAGGGCACTTGCTAGGAACATGGTCATTTGTAATTTGTGACGCTTATTTGCTTTTTATTTTTTATATTCTTAATGCTGCATGGTTTTGTACTAATACATCTGCATTTACAAGAAAGAATTTGTTGTATTGTTAATTTACTGTATACTATGATAGATTTAAGTAAAAGCCTTGAGCGAGTGATACAATCCTTCCATTTCCATATTTATATACACGCACACCTACTCAAATACTATGATATATACCTTATTTAAATGTGTAAATTTTATTCCGTTCCACTCCTTCTCACAGAAACATCTGGTTTTGATTTCACAAGCACCGCAAATTCAGAAAATATCATTTGTTTAGTCATATTCAGAGATGTTTTGCGAATATGTTAAGTGAAAACAGATGAAATGGGAGATCATGACATAACTGTTAATTATGGCCCAGGAAAATTCGGTATTGTCCTCGAATTTGATCTGATGAGATGCATAAGATATTTTCTTTTCTTCTTTTTTTTGTTCATGATGTTTTATGTTTACATTTTGCGTTTATTATTTATTTAAATCTAAAATTGTATTGTACTTGGCTATCATAAAATACGTATACTATTTTAAATATTTATGTATGTTCCAAATGTTTTTTGCAAGCTTTTAAAAACCTTTTTAAATAACCTATTTTTTAAGAGAAAAAACACACACAAAAAGGTTCTTTCTGGTTTTGGTTCCCTGCATGCAGTATTATGAGGCATATAGGTAAAAAGGAAAGAAAATGCATCCTCTCTCTCTCTCTCTCTCTCTCTCTCTCTCTCTCTCTCTCTCTCTCTCTCTCTCTCTCTCTCTCTGTGGTTGACATGAGGCTAATGAAAACAGGGTGTGGGTTTCCTTCAGCTCCTTTCATACGCTTCAATAAAAGGTGCGGCAGACATTTTGGCTACTACCTCCATGCTGTCACCCTTCTCTACTTCCTTTACCTTTGTCTCGGAACGTGTGTGTGAATATGGAAATTCAAAACACCTAACTACAGGGCTTAAGTATAATCACGCCGCCAGGGCGGAGAGACTTATTTTACAGTTAACTGCTCATTTTTGCAGTAATCCTTTGATTATTCTTACAGTATTACTATACCCTTCATTTAAAGACTACTTCCATATGATGTGGCCTGCGGCGTATGTTTATTTCCTCATCAGTATTGTGGGTTTTTTAAAACTAATTTAGTAGTATGGCTTATTGAGTCTATTGATGATTATTTTGCGCCTTTAACCATCACTGCTAACTTTGAACACACACTTCTCACTAGAAGCTCCTGTATTTCTCTCCAAAGGGGAAGCAGTACAATTGTGGCTGTTTGGATCTCAATGTATTTAATGCCTCTTTACAGACATAAAACTGTCATTGGTTCCACCGTGCCATGCAGCAAGACCTGCGCTGAGCTGTTTAAAGGCTGAAATGTGCATGCAATGTGTTGCACACACCCCGAGGAGCTGTTACTTAACATGTAGGCTATTTGCATGTTTTCCTATGCGTTTTGAAAAGGTAACCCTCTGACATGACTATTTTGCATGACCAGTAGATGGCAGTGTTTCCCCAAGCATTACAATTGTGGGCGTGAGGCAAGAAATGAACTTCTTGAACCTTTTTTTCCTAATGGGAAATTGTAAACAAGGCATTCTTTAACCACGATTTCTTCAGATCATGAAAGTGACGAGTGCAACTGTTTGAACTGTTTGTATCGTCGAGAGAGCATTTGTGAATTTAAGATTATAAGTATTTTATGATGAATGTAACCGAAATGTAAATGACTCTAATGATGTTCAGTTGGTTGCTATTTATTCCCTCACTAAATCTGCTTTTTGAGTAACATGATTCAGAACAAATTAGGACGTCACAAAATTATTTGAAAATTCTGAGAAAAGGCTGACTGTAGCTTCCAAGACAAGCCAGGCTTGGATGATGATGATGATGATGATGATAATGCTGTTTTACCACCCCTCTTTTTATAGTTTTTAAATCTACAGTTTGCCCTAATCAATTCCATTTCTAATTTCTGTGGATTTCTTCCTGTCTGTAGCAGCTCTGACCCTAAACTTTAGGATATAATGTTCTTAATATCCAGATTAAATTTTCTTTAATCTGTTCTGGAACATGTGAAATTATTTCTGCAATAAAACGCAAAAGTCCCCAGAGCCCTCTGATTGCAGTCTAAGGCTATTAATATAAGGCCATAAACTGGCTTTTTTTTTTTTTCCTACGTCCAGCCCACAATCAAAGCGAAAAGCCATGAAGGTGGCATTCTGTGGTTATCTCCACTAATGAAAGAGAGATTAAAAAGGGGTTTTAAGATGGATTAACGGTGCCCACACTGAGACAAAAGATCTGAAAGGGCCTTAAAAACAAGCTAAATGAATACACACTTTCTAAAGCTTCATTAGCATAATGCTAAAACACTTACACTAAATGCTTGACAGGGTAAGAAAGGCTTTAGAACTGAGCACATGGACGTTTGCTTGCTGTAAATGAAGGTTTCGGTGCCATTTCACATGTAGAACCGGAAAAAAGCTGTGTTCTGAGGGTGAAATTTGTGTTTTATATGCACACACACACACACACACACATCCAGTGAACCGTATTGGGCTGTGAGTTAAGGCTGTGCCCTTTCTCCTTGGTTTCCCTGTACTTCTGAGTCTGATGAACAGCTGTTTGTAATGTACTATATAGGAACGGCTCTTTATAAAAAAAAGTGCGATTCCCTTTGAATGGTTGGAGAGAAATAAGATGCACTGTATGTTTTAATTCAAATTATTTTAGGTATATACAGTCAAACCAAAAATTTAGACACCAGATATAATTCTTTACTAGTGGGTGCAGGACACTAGTTCATTTATGTAAGTGAGGATAGCAAAGTGAAGTAAACTGTGACATATTATACCCAACAATTCTTCATACAATGGACTACCAGTAAATTGATAAAAATTTGGGACCAAAATTATTCAGACACTTTGCCCTGACCATGTTTTGCTGAAGTGTTTTTTCTTTAATTGCTAACGCGACCTTTTACACCACAGACTGAACAAAATGAAGCATTGCTTGGTCATTGGTTGACCTAAATTGGTATTATCTAATTGTGTACTTAAATTGAACAGCTGACAGCTGATTGGTTGATTGTAATCCATTACATACCTTTCTATCAAAGTTATCTGACATTTTCAAGATGAATTTGCTCTGACACAGTTTAACTCTGAGTTCTTGTCATATTTTATTACCATTTTCTAAACTATAGTGATAATGTGATTTTATATATATATATATACTTTTTATTTTATTTTTTTCCCCCCTTTGCATCGGCTCAAGGTGTTTTTGAGGTCCCGCATCACAGAGGGAGCTTGTGTGTTGGCGCAGGAAACGCAGTGGTTTGGCTGGACAGCTGCTTTTTAAAAGCACTGATAAGAGGCACCCTGATGCTGAACATTGCAAATTGGAAGTGAAGATTGCCTTCCTGTAGACTTTATCTTAAAGCAGTAAAACAAGAAGCTGTGACTACAACTGCATGTATTGATTTTGCAATTTCAGCAAATTAAGAACAAGACAGAAAACCTATTTAACCTTTCAGTGATTGCCATAGGTACTTTTTGGTGATGTTGAGGCTGACATTTAAATTAGCCCCCTGCCCCGGTTATAGGGCCAGCACCTGACTCCCAAACCCTCTGTTGATTATTCAGCTGAATAGGGGAAAAGAAGCCGGTTATGAATGAATATGGAGGCCCATGCATGTTTACCCCCCACCCCCCATATGCATTACAATATGTCACCCGGCATATATTACGAATGTATAATATTTCCACCACACACATTAATTCACGCATGTGGCCGCAGCCATACAGTGCAGTAATAAGGGTAGGTGGCCATCTGCACAGTAATAACATCTGTGGCAATATAAAGAAGAATGAAAGGAATAAAGGCCATTTGTGGGACAATCAGGGTTGCTATTGAATTAAGGCTCCTAATGTGAAATAATAAGCGGTTCTTTTTAAGTTTTACCCCGCTTCTAAAGTCTAACACTCTGTAGGGAAATAAACCACACATCCAGAGCGAATCGGGCTTCTTATTGTCGATTAACAAATCCGACTGACGTGCTTCTCGGCAGTGCATGTTTTGAATGTGCACTGTTAGCCATACAGCTTGACGTGTGCCACTTAAGGAGATGTATATGCGACATGATCGATGGCGCGCTTTCGTATTTGGATTGTTTTTAATATTGTTGATCAAAACGAATGGAACACAATAGGGATGAAGATCAGTCTCAGGGCTGCACCTGCTTCAATAGTTTTGTTCAAATCAAATTGTACAATATTATTCATAATAAATGGCTCTAATATGAGGAGAATGATGATGGAGGAAAGTCAAATATTCAGAATAATTCCTCGCAAAAACATGGTGGACAAAAAGAAAGAGAGAGGAAATGAAAAAAGTGAGAGGGAGGAAAAAATCAACACCACAAAAGGTGTGAAAGGTGCTTCAATTCACCAAGGGATATTAGTAATCTTAATTGGTACAAGTGCAAATGACTTTTCATTCTTTGCACAGAAGGTGTCAGTCTGAAGGGCTGCTTGCTTTTAAATGGGCAGGACAACACTGAAGATGTGGGAGAGTCTACTAATTCATTGATTGCCCCTTGGAACTGATGGCTGCTAATTGTTAGGTGATTAACAGGAGTCGTAATTATGTCGGCCCAAGGGGGAGATTACTGTTTCAACATGCCATATTATCACAGAATGGAGCTACCAGGGCGCTGATTTGGAAACAGATGGCATATTGCAAGGCTGTGTTTTGCTCAAGCTGAAAAAGTGCACCAGGGGAGCTGTCTCTTTGTTTCAGCCTCATTAATTAAGTGCTAATTGTGCGTAATTATTTACAACACTGCTCTCTGAATAGAGACGTCAAGTGGTCGTGACATAACTGAGAGTCATATCTTCAGCGTATGGTATAAATATTTCTTTGTAGCTTTAAACTTGGTAATGATCAAATAAAATCAGTTAAATGCTAACCGAGAAAGGAAAAAAATTATACATGTATTATATAGATCTTTTTATGTAAAATATATAATATATTTATGCTTATTATCATAAGCATTTTTTTGTTCTTTATTCTATCATTTGTATTTTAACTGGCTTTCGGCCAGTCCTTCTCAGACTGTTAATCTAGTATTAGATATATTTATGAACTGTCTCCTACATGTATGTCACGTATGATACTGATCAGTCTGCAAAATCTCTGGCAATATTCCAAACATTAACATTTCCATTTAATAGAAATGTCAGAATTTTGACCTGACCTAGAAAACCCCATATTTCCACATGACTGACAAAGCCAAGGTCCCTTGAGCTGGATCTAGAATTGGCTAGTCCGTGTGGTCATGAAGATTTGCATCTTGTGCTATTTATATTATTAGCTTTTGATGAACTAAGTCACAGGTGGACCTAAATATGCCATATTTATTTTTACAAAAAAAAAAGTATATGCCATATTTTGGTCCACCTGTGAAATGCATGAATAAAACAATCCTCATGCATTTTGTTTTTACTAAAACAAACAAAAAAAATTACATGGCATTTTTTTCCACCTGTGAAACGTATGAATAAAACAATCTTCATGCAATTGGATGAAAATATGTGACCCTGGACCACAAAACCAGTCATAAGTTGCACGGGTATATTTGTGGCAATAGCCAACAATACATTTTATGGGTCAAATTATTATTATTTTTTTTATGCCAAAAATCATTAGGATATTAAGTAAAGATCATGTTCCATGAAGATATTTTGTACATTTCATACTGTAAATATATAAAAAATGTATTATTATTAGTAATATGCGTTGCTAAGGACTTCATTTGGACAACTTTAACGGCAATTTTCTCTATATTTCAATTTTTTTTTTTTTGCACCCTCAGATTTTCTAATATTTGTATCTCAGCCAAATATTGTCCTATCCTAACAAGCTTATTTATTCAGCTTTCAGATTATGTATAAATCTCAATTTTTAAAAAAATGACCTGTATGACTGATTTTGTGGTCTAGGGTCACACATTTTATTTAAAAAAATATTTTTGCATGAAATTAAATTTGATCTGATACTCATATAATATTGTATTACATGTTGAACAATATGTACATGTTTTTTCTTTTGAAAGATGAAAAGCAAAGGTACACATGCAATCAAATCTGCTCCCAAAAATCTTAGATGTCAGGTCACATAGGCAGGAACAATTATTTTATCCTGACCTCTCCAGAATTGCCTCTGAAGCACAAAGGCAGCCACAGAGAACAGCTCCAACAAATGTACCTTTCGTAGGACTGAAGCACCACCATTTCTTTAATGGCAAAATATTTAGCTTGTTGTACATTTTCATCAGTAAATGTTGGGAGAGTGAATTGTGAACAGCATGTAAAAGATAAGGCTCCCTAAATATTCAAGACTTGTACAGTAGGTGCGGCAGACTGCCTCTGAATCCCCCCTCGAGTCAACTGCCGAATTAATTTCAGCTGGCAGCATCATGCTGTGGTCATTTTGTCTGGAGAGACATGTTGTTATCTTGATTTGGCCATCACAGTTCTAAAATGAACACTCAGCATGCTGGCGAGCGCTTGAATTTAAAACATAACTACAAAAGACTGCAAGTTTCCTTTCAGAATTTATATAAGGGGAGAGAGGGGGAAAAAAATCATGCCAAATTACAACTGCCATCAAACAAGATGTCCAGTGTAGGGAAAAGCAAACTGACATAAATGCGGCCCATTTTCATTTCCAACAGAAAAGGCTGATTCAAAGGTGTGTAGCCTGAAACAGAAAGAGACATTGTTGATATCTTTTGACATATTTTATTCAGGATCATACTGTATTTGCGTATGAACACCTATAAAGTTACTGCAAATTCAGATCTGAACTAAAACCTAAAACCTAACTGAAAATATAGAATTTTGTTTAAAATATTATTTATTAAAAAAAACTTGCTTTTGTACTGTTTATACATAAAGAAATTTCATGTTGAGTAATAAGCGCATCGCATATTATCTTCCTGGTACCGGTGAGTGTCACATTTACACGAGGCATTCAGAACAGATGGAGAAAATCTTACGTTTAAATATCATTTGTCTCTGTTTAATGTCTTTTTTTCTTTTTAAGTTGCACCATTCATTTGTTTTTGTGAAAAGATCATTTTTTTCCCCCCTTGAAAGTCAGAATTGACCTAGTAATTAAAATGTTAGAGATTAAAATGAATGTTTTTTCATGATGTCAGAAAGATTGCGAAAGGTTTCCATAATAATCAGATGTTTCATTTTAATCAGGTGAAAATGGAATATAAATTATAGATTTTAACACAAACGTGTATATGTAATGTGTTCACAGAAATCCAATTCTTCGGCATACTAAGGAGCTTAAAGCACAGATGCATTGATTCAGGATGAAAAATGAAAGTGTCTGATATTTAACATGCAGGATTATAACCAGAATTCTGAGAATATAATAGAAAACACATAAGTTGTCTTTCTGTCCTCCCATAACTTTAATCCATGCGCAGTATGCAGGAAAACTGCCATGTGTAACTACAGATTTCTTTAAAAATCTATACCTCATCACATTTTCAAGTTTTCTAACTGTCAGTTTGAAAGTATGAAAATGAGATGAATAAAATTAAAGTGATCTTTTGCCCTGTGAGCAAGACATCGACATCATTTACATACATAAGATCTGTATGCTTTTGCAGCATGTTTAGTTAACACACACTATTTTGTGCCTTAATGCTAAGATGTTGTCTGCTTTTTCTTTTGTTCACAAATGGTGTGTATACACTACTGTTCAAAAGTTTAGGGTCAGTAAGATTTATTAATTTGATTAAATAATCTTTTTATTCAGCTAAGACAGATTGATTGATTGACAGTAAAGGCTTTAGATTTTTTGTTTTGTTTACAATAGAATTCTATTTCAAATGCTCTTATTTTGAAACAATGTTTGAAAAATGTTGAAGTTTTTTTTGACATTGATAATAATATAAAATATTTCTTGAGCACCAAATAAGCATATTAGAATAATTTCTGAAGGCTGGTGTGACACTGAAGACTGGAAAAATGGCTGTTGAAAATGAAAAATGACATTTAAAAAAATATTCAAATGCAAATTTTGTTTTTCACAAATATAAATTTGTAATTTACTATTTTTAAAAAAAAATTTAAATTTAAAATAATGCAGTCTTGGTGAGCATAAGCAACTTTTAAAAACATTAAACGACCTCAAACTGTGAATGCGTGTGTGTGTATACAAATATATATTTGTTTGCGTTCATAATCTGAACCGATGATGATGGTATTTAACAGAGTCATACTTTTTGTAGTATGTTTATGATGACTGCTCTAAAAAGTTTTGAAAAATACATCTTGGTTAGATATTTAACAACCATCTCTAGACAAATGAAGCCTTTTGTAAAGACCTTTAAAGGTCTCTATAGATTTTTATCCCTTTGTCCTTTGTTGTTTGAAGCATTGCAAATGGAAGTCATGGTCTTTATGTCCTTAAATTGGTTTCACACTTCTCCAACAGTTTGTTCATCCAAATCTGGCCATGATATATCATTATCACTACTTTTGGAGGAAATCCATAGGATCAATACATTTGCCAGCTACTGGGCTTTGGATTGCCTACATGCTGAGCGCTTTGTTGCACCACAAGTCAAGTAGATCGAGCCACAGGCAACCGCAGCCCGACGCACAGCTTCTGTCTGTTTCTGCTCCTCATTCAGAGGAAATAAGCCAAGAAATGTCAGGAATTAGTGCTTGTCGATTCACAGAGAAATTCTGTGGGTGGCAGATTTTGTTTTCAAAACTCCGTCAAGTGCGATCGTTACAGCAAAGCAATTGTTTCGCTTCCAAATATTAACCTCAATCTTTTGCAAAAGTCATCACTGACTGGTTGAGAGACCGAAAATGACTGTTGTCAAGTGAACATGTTTTCGGCATCAGTCACATCCACCATAACTGGGTAGAGTGACGGATAGATTTTGTAATTAAATTTCTTTTTTTACACGTTTCCTTGTCTGGCTTTAATCATCAGTGACCCCATCATTTAAAATGCAGTGGTCAAGCTCACGGATGGATTGATCGCTCAGGCCCTGTGCTTTTTTTTTTTTTTTTTCCTTCATTAATGCGCTCTGGTCAGTGAGAGCCAAAAGCTGGGCACTTCCGAAGTAATTACCATCCTGTAAACAGGTCAGCAGTGTGTTCGGCCACAGCTGCTGCCATTGCGGTGGTAGACACTTCAGCCAGCTAAGCTTCCAGTATTGATTGGGCAGTCTGTGACATCTCCTAAGCCATGTCACCCAACTGAAAGAAGACTCCAAATTGTCCAATAATAAAGTGTTGGAAGTTGTAGCTGCTCCCTCCTGAGACTTGCTCATGTTAGGATGGGGGTGGGGGGGACACATTCAGGACCATCAATCCTCCCTTGAAGGCTCAATATAGTGCTAAATTAGCCAAAGGGAGAACGGAAAGACCACTGGACATCTGTTACAGACCTTTGACATATTTTCCCCTATGCTCACTTATTTAAATGCTGCTGTAAAACAGTCAAAGCCTGGAGGAGTATAATACCAGGATTTACTGTTGAAAAGAGCCAGATTCAGGGAATCTTTTAAATCCCTTATGGCAGGTCTATAAGAGTGGGGACCAGCATCCAGAAAACAAAGCCAGATCCCAAATCAACACAGGAGACTCCTTTTTTTTGGGGTCCATTTGTATTCTTCACTGACACATTCACAATTCACATTGAATAAGCACAAATTTAGTAGCTGAACAATGTAGCTTTTTTTGGTTTATATTAATTTGATTTAATTTAGTTATTTCTTTAAGTGTCCTTTTTGTTTTTTCAATTTTATTCATTTATTTTAATTTAATAATTAATTAAAAAAAATTTTTTTTTTTATCCATTATTCATTTTAATGTACAATTTATTCATTATTTCATTGCTTTATTATTAACTTATTTTATTTCATGTATGCATTATAATAGTTCCTCTTTAAGGAATAACACAAATTACCAATTTACATTAGTTTTTAGCATGCGTTCATTAAAATAAATGCATAAATTAAATAAGTTATGAAATGCATTTACTTTTCTACCATTGAAGCAAATCTGAAGTACCTTTGTTTGCTAAATGACTAATTAATCAGCATATTATGTAATTAATTCTAAGACTTTTTAATTGATTGACTGCGCTAATTTGTATGAAATAATTTTTTTTGTGTTTATTGAATACAGAGTGACATCCGTTTGTCTTTCTCATATTAAGCAGAGAGATCTTAGCAGACATGATTTTTGAATACTGAACAGTGGAAATTCCCTAAAAGCACTAGTCTTGCCTGTGTGAATTAGGTCTTATAAAGCTCTTGATTGGCATGCCATTGACAGTGGTGTAAACACAAAGTGACAGAACTAGAATGAGTACATAATCATTTAACAGCACAGTTACTTTCGCTCCCTCCACCTAAAGCAAGTGTTCTACCAGAATGGCTTGATTTATACACTTCTCGTTTCCTCTTGCCCATGTAAAAACGGGGGGAAATGCCAGTAATTGTTAGCTATTTCATGTTGATTCTGGTACTTTTCTGATTGCACTGTCCTCCCCGTTATGGGCCAGCGAGCACACAAGCGCCTTAGCTCACTTCATAGCAAAGAGCAACAAGCGTAGAAGTTGTTGGTGTAGGAACGGAGAAAGGCATCCACTATAAATATTTAATCCGCTACGACTGGCTCTGGATTTCAGCTTTGTCTTTCATTGGATTACGCATTTAAGACTTCAAAAGATTAATGGAACTGCAAATAGAAGAGGGCTTCTCATCTCCCCATCGCATCTCAAAGATAAATGGAAGAATTACCATACAAATATCTATTTCAAGACACTAGGCTTTGTTGAGCATTTAGAACGATCAAAGGAGTATGTTTACAGATCGATGTGTTTTCATTCAGCGTTGAGAAAGTGAAATTGTATAATTTTGTTACTCTGAACGCCAGCCACATTATTTGCTCTTTAAAACATAGAGTATTGTATTATCCGTGCAGTGAGGAGGCCTGTTTGTTTGGACTCACTGTCAATTTAATTAGAAATCAGTGAAATAGCAGTTTGCGTTTAAGGAGATGATAGCTCTGTTTCTGCTCATTGATTTTGCGTTATTGCTAAAGACATACCATGGTTCCACACAACACTAGGGGTCTTTTGGGAAAACCAGGTAAAAGGACTGCTGATGTATTTAAAATGATTTGCAAAAATCAATTGTTTTGTCTTGCATAAAATGCAAAGCATGGATGCGTGTTGCCCCTGTGCTTCTCCATCGATGCACTTACTCAACACAAACATTCTGCTAATGACATATATCAGCTTATAAACGCAATCTGGGATCATTTCGGTTCAATAATTAACAGCTAAGATCAATTTTAAATAGGTTTCAGAATTGGCAATAATTATTTTTTGCCCATGTATAGCTTACATGTAATATTTTGCATTCTGTTTTTATCTAGTTTTATCTAGAGATGAAGTAATGCTGAATCCGCCATCATCTAAAAGTTTGGATCTGTTGCAGACATCACAGAATGTTAATCTGTCAGGCTATTTGATATTAGCCACTGCCATGTGTTCTTAAACAAACATATGTCCAATTAACACAGGCGTTAAAATTACCACTGTTTTTTTTTTTGCACATCATTTGCATAACGTGCATTTAGGAATGTTACAATGGCAATTGCAACAATTAACATCTTGCCTAGATGTCAGTTACCCCATGCCGCAAGCCACAGCAATTATGTCTCTGCTAATTAGACTTTATGCTTTTAGGGAAGAATTAAATGATTTAGCATGCCTTCATTATAAAGCTGGGGGACATCTCCATCCCCCGAACTACTCGACTCACTCCACTGCACATCTTGGCCTCTTGGTTTGTCCCTTCAGAAAACAAGATGGACTTTGTGAAAGACAAGAACAATTTCCATCTGATCTCAAGAGCCTCATTGGTATGACGGGCGCAAATGAAAGTGTGTTTGTTTATTAATACAGTGTCAGACCGTGCCGTCAGCGTGCCTATTTGACGTTAAGATTTGATACTCGTATCAGAGGCAGCTCGTGCCTGGGATCAAAAATAACGTCATGTTTGGTGCATTTAGATGTACTTTACTTATTTGTTGGCATATTGATGTTTGCTGTGTCTGGGTTAGTTGCATTGATTATGTAATATACACTCACCTAAAGGATTATTAGGAACACCATACTAATACTGTGTTTGACCCCCTTTTGCCTTCAGAACTGCCTTAATTCTACGTGGCATTGATTCAACAAGGTGCTGAAAGCATTCTTTAGAAATGTTGGCCCATATTGATAGGATAGCATCATGCAGTTGATGGAGATTTGTGGGATGCACATCCAGGGCACGAAGCTCCCGTTCCACCAAATCCCAAAGATGCTCTATTGGGTTGAGATCTGGTGACTGTGGGGGCCATTTTAGTACAGTGAACTCATTGTCATGTTCAAGAAACCAATTTGAAATGATTCGAGCTTTGTGACATGGTGCATTATCCTGCTGGAAGTAGCCATCAGAGGATGGGTACATGGTGGTCATAAAGGGATGGACATGGTCAGAAACAATGCTCAGGTAGGCCGTGGCATTTAAACGATGCCCAATTGGCACTAAGGGGCCTAAAGTGTGCCAAGAAAACATCCCCCACACCATTACACCACCACCACCAGCCTGCACAGTGGTAACAAGGCATGATGGATCCATGTTCTCATTCTGTTTACGCCAAATTCTGACTCTACCATCTGAATGTCTCAACAGAAATCGAGACTCATCAGACCAGGCAACATTTTTCCAGTCTTCAACTGTCCAATTTTGGTGAGCTCGTGCAAATTGTAGCCTCTTTTTCCTATTTGTAGTGGAGATGAGTGGTACCCGGTGGGGTCTTCTGCTGTTGTAGCCCATCCGCCTCAAGGTTGTGCGTGTTGTGGCTTCACAAATGCTTTGCTGCATACCTCGGTTGTAACGAGTGGTTATTTCAGTCAAAGTTGCTCTTCTATCAGCTTGAATCAGTCGGCCCATTTTCCTCTGACCTCTAGCATCAACAAGGCATTTTCGCCCACAGGACTGCCGCATACTGGATGTTTTTCCCTTTTCACACCATTCTTTGTAAACTCTAGAAATGGTTGTGTGTGAAAATCCCAGTAACTGAGCAGATTGTGAAATACTCAGACCGGCCCGTCTGGCACCAACAACCATGCCACGCTCAAAATTGCTTAAATCACCTTTCTTTCCCATTCTGGCATTCAGTTTGGAGTTCAGGAGATTGTCTTGACCAGGACCACACCCCTAAATGCATTGAAGCAACTGCCATGTGATTGGTTGATTAGATAATTGCATTAATGAGAAATTGAACAGGTGTTCCTAATAATCCTTTAGGTGAGTGTATATAATATATTATAATCAACCAACTTAATTTTATCTTGTTGTGTAGATTATCTTATATTAAAAGAGTATTTTGTTTGAAATCCGTAATGTTACAAGTGAATTTAGGAATCATAATACGTGACCCTGGACCACAAAACCAGTCATATCTTGAATAAATAAGTTGAATAAATAAGCTTTCCGTTGGTGTATGGTTTGTTAGGATAGGACAATATTTGGCCAAGATACAACTATTTGAAAATCAGAAATCTGAGGATGCAAAAAAAATTGAAATATTGAGAAATTCGCCTTTTAAAGTTGTCCAAATGAAGTCCTTAGCATTGCATATTACTAATAATAATAATACATTTTTAATATATTTAGAGTAGGAAATTTACAAAATATCTTCATGGAACATGATCTTTACTTAATATCCTAATGGTTTTTGGCATAAAAGAAAAATCGATAATTTTGACCCATACAATGTATTATTGGCTTTTGCTACAAATATACCCGTGTGACTTATGACTGGTTTTGTGGTCCAGGGTCACATATTATAATGTAAACTCTACAGTATAGAAAATTAATATTCATTTTGAGATTAAATTTAGTGTTTTTAAAGATCAGTCGTGCGTTAGATGATGGCAGATGTCATTTAAATGTAAAAATAAGGGAAATGAGTATGCACCCATGTATCGGCCGCCGATATTTATCGGCTGGTTTTTGATCAATTTACAACCATTGGCATATCGGCTATAGCATGAAAAAGGCCAATATAACAAACCAATGGTTTATTAATTAACTGCCTGTAGGCACTGAGCTGTATAATGTCTGTTGCATAATCCAAGATTATAATGTATATTTTAATGTTAATCAAACAACAAAAGACCAACAAAACAAAAAAATCTCTCACTCTTGACTAAATAACTTTTGTAACTTTCGTAAGGATTCATTTCCGCGATGCGGAAAACGCAGACGGAATCCAGTCATAAAAACGGAATTTACTGCATAACGTGGAATGTCACCGAATTCGTCAAAGTTTTGATGAATAAATAAAACGTAGGTCAGTACACTTCAATCAAATTGCAAAATAGACTAGTGTGTGTGAATATTAAGCCGCAAAAAGATATGATCTTGCATGTTTCTGTGTCTGTGTGAATGAATGGCGCGGACGCGTGTTTTCATTTACCTCACACACACTTAAACTTGGCAGTGTTTTTCAGCCTCTGCCGCCTCAATATATGAGGATATGATTGCATGAACCTCATGTCCAGTCACGTCATGAGCATTTTACAGTTTCATTCGACAAAATCTATCGTCATATCATAAACACACACACACACACACACACACACACACACACACACACACACACACACACACACACAGAAACTTGAAGGTCTTCACGGCAACCCATCAAAATAAAAGTTCAGTTTAACAAAGTAATTGTGACAGAAATATATTAATGTTGTACAGTAGAATTTAGCTACGTCTCAATGTAGTAATAATAGTATGTGTATTTAATTTATAACAACAAAATCAGTGAAGAATATCCAGTGTTATTTAACATTATTTCCATACCTGGTAACTGTTAAACTTACCTAAAAAGCACTGTTTATTTCATATGTATCTTTGTTCTGTTGTATTTATGAATTTATGTTGGCCTGCTGAATGTTAAATGGATCCATTCTATGTTCATTAGACATTATTTGATTATGCAGCAATAAACTAGCTAGTAGGCTAAACATTAATGTTTTTTAATGACAACATTTCAAATTAGAGGGCAAGTGACAAATATCGGTATTGGCTAATAACTGTTTGTTCAAATCGGTATTGACCTCAAAAAATCCTATTGGTGCATCCCTAGAAATGAGCATGCACAGTTAAATATTTAATAGAAACTATTACTGATAAATTGGGGATGGGTAGGGATTATGTTGAGCATCCCTAATATTTTATCCAATTTTATACATCTACTATATCCTATGTGTATGTGTGTTTTTAGCAAATTGCTTGAAATCATCTTAGTTTTTCATACCTAAGGTGTTATCAATATAGAAAACATCAGCTCAACAGATCTGCATTTTTATGGCCCAAATGTTTATTCCATATTCCAAATTTGGCATCCTCAATACTGCCATTTAAATTGCAGTCTGGAAAGCTGCCCTCCAGAGCCACGCCAATAAGCTCAGTGAAAGGTTTGCCGCTCTGAGAGTCCTGGTTGTAAGTTGAACAACATAATTCTATGTAATCTACCTCAATAAAATCCATAGACATCGTAAAAACATTACAGCACACGTGGCGGTGGCCTCGGACCTCTGGAAAAAAAGGTCTTGTTTTGGCAAATTTGTGAGTGTTGCTACCATTTACGCTGATCGATACCCACATGTCCCTGTATTGATCCTCACATCTGTGAGGGAACTTGAGAGAATGGATCTGTTTGAGTTTTCATTTAGACCACACATCGGGATCAAGAGAGATCAGCACTAAAGAGACTAGTGAAGGTCTCTCTCTGTTATGCCATATTGGACATGACAGTAGAAGAAAAGAAAGATAGAAATGGTCAGAGGTTTTTTTCTGTCAGGTTTATTTATTTTCTCGATAGCCCAGTTTATGCATCACACAAAAAAAGCCTTGGTGCTGTTGTGTGTGATGACAGTTATTGACATTTATTTCGGTGCATCAAGTGTGACTGATGATGTTTACGTTAATTAGCTTAATTTAAATATTTAACTGGTAATTAAAAGCATCCTCAATCTATGATTACATCATCGAGACAACATAGTCCACAATACACTCAAACTGCCATGCCGTAACATCAGTCTTTATTTGTCACAGGCCATTTGAAAGCGGTTTGGATTACATCAGGCTTCATTACAGCGCCGTGACAGAGCCCCCGAAGACATTAGGGAAACAATCCTTACCACATAATTTCTCCTAATTACTCAATGTCAGATTGAGCATATTCAAAGCCAATCAGTCCTCTCATTTAGAGTGAATGTGTGCTCATATTTTTTTTTGGGGGGGGTGGGGTGGTCCTGGAGGGCTCTTTTCCCAGCCCCACCCCTCCTGTCACACTGACCTCCCAGAGTGCCTAGAGCTTCCTCATTAATCTCTACACGACAGCCCTTGACCATTTTACTGTGCGTGTGACTTCTGCGGAACAAAATCTCTGGCCGACAGACGATGATGGGACTATTCCCAAGTTTCCTTCCTCGCTTTGAAGCGGCACCCTTTTAAATTGACTGACATTATTACCATGTCAGTGTGTCACTCAAGTGATACCTGTGCGGAATCGGGAGGAAACCAATTAAAATCACTCTTTCCTGAGCTTTTTGTGTTTTCTATTCATACTTTGGGATTTGGTCGTTTTAATTAATTGTTATGGCTTCTAGGGTTTATGTTTAGTCTCTCGATGAGTTTGTGTATGTCTGATTTTACGTGAGATGTCTGAAGAAAATCTGTATGTACCTCTCTTCCCTCTTGTTTTTATTACGTCTTCCCTGGCCTCTGATCCTCTCGCAATGTTTTAATCATGATGCCGCTTGTTTGTAATTATAAACACCTACGAGCTACATATATGAAAAACTGTTTGATGGAATTTGAGCCTATGGGTATCTCCCGTTTGCTTTGAAAACGGGCCCCCTCAACATCAAAAGCCGGTCCTTTTAAGGTGTCCATGTTGCTTTTTGCATATACCTTTAAGGCCTTGAGTTTTGAACAGCAAGGTCAACATTTGTTGTTGATGCACAGAGTCAAAACAGGCCTCTGAGGCCAGAGGAGAGAGGATTACAACTCTCATCTGCCCATCCCCTTTTAAAAGCATAGACATTAAAATGCACCCGGAACATCTGAAGACTTTAACCTTAGAGAATGAATGGCTTTAAAAGCTTTTCCAATCAGAAACTAATGAAGCTCTGCAATGTTATGCTGTTGTTTATTTTATTTTTTTTCAGTTTTCATTCTTTATTATTTTTTTATTTTATTAACAATTATTAAAACCAATTAATAATAAATTAATGGCATATGGCATTTATTTATTTTATTTAAATATTTTGTTATTATATTATATTATATTATATTATATTATACTAAATATCACAAACAATTCATTCAAATGAATGGCATATGGGAATACTTGTTTATTATTTTTCTTACATTTTATTAACAGTTTTAAAAATCAACAAACTTTTCCAATTAATCAAGTTTTTTGTATATATATATATATATATATATATATATATACACTCACCTAAAGGATTATTAGGAACACCTGTTCAATTTCTCATTAATGCAATTATCTAATCAACCAATCACATGGCAGTTGCTTCAATGCATTTAGGGGTGTGGTCCTGGTCAAGACAATCTCCTGAACTCCAAACTGAATGCCAGAATGGGAAAGAAAGGTGATTTAAGCAATTTTGAGCGTGGCATGGTTGTTGGTGCCAGACGGGCCGGTCTGAGTATTTCACAATCTGCTCAGTTACTGGGATTTTCACGCACAACCATTTCTAGAGTTTACAAAGAATGGTGTGAAAAGGGAAAAACATCCAGTATGCGGCAGTCCTGTGGGCGAAAATGCCTTGTTGATGCTAGAGGTCAGAGGAGAATGGGCCGACTGATTCAAGCTGATAGAAGAGCAACTTTGACTGAAATAACCACTCGTTACAACCGAAGTATGCAGCAAAGCATTTGTGAAGCCACAACACACACAACCTTGAGGCGGATGGGCTACAACAGCAGAAGACCCCACCGGGTACCACTCATCTCCACTACAAATAGGAAAAAGAGGCTACAATTTGCACGAGCTCACCAAAATTGGACAGTTAAAGACTGGAAAAATGTTGCCTGGTCTGATGAGTCTCGATTTTTGTTGAGACATTCAGATGGTAGAGTCAGAATTTGGCGTAAACAGAATGAGAACATGGATCCATCATGCCTTGTTACCACTGTGCAGGCTGGTGGTGGTGTTGTAATGGTGTGGGGGATGTTTTCTTGGCACACTTTAGGCCCCTTAGTGCCAATTGGGCATCGTTTAAATGCCACGGCCTACCTGAGCATTGTTTCTGACCATGTCCATCCCTTTATGACCACCATGTACCCATCCTCTGATGGCTACTTCCAGCAGGATAATGCACCATGTCATAAAGCTCGAATCATTTCAAATTGGTTTCTTGAACATGACAATGAGTTCACTGTACTAAAATGGCCCCCACAGTCACCAGATCTCAACCCAATAGAGCATCTTTGGGATGTGGTGGAACGGGAGCTTCGTGCCCTGGATGTGCATCCCACAAATCTCCATCAACTGCAAGATGCTATCCTATCAATATGGGCCAACATTTCTAAAGAATGCTTTCAGCACCTTGTTGAATCAATGCCACGTAGAATTAAGGCAGTTCTGAAGGCGAAAGGGGGTCAAACACAGTATTAGTATGGTGTTCCTAATAATCCTTTAGGTGAGTGTGTATATATATAAAACTTGATTAATTGGAAAAGTTTGTTGATTTTTAAAACTGTATATATATAATTTTTTTATTATTATATTATATTATATTATATTATAATAAAAAAACAATCCATAATTATTGAATGGCATTCTTGGCTAGCAAGAGTAATAGATTGTTCGAGTGGATAAAATAAACAACAATAGTGGAATTCAACAGATTCCAAAAACATGACCAACATTGTCTCTCATGAAGGATTAGGAGCTCAGATTTAATCAAGTAAATAGATCTCAGGACCTCAACATAAAAAGCACATTCTAGTGCTTTGCTTCAAATTAGATATGTTTACAGCTGCTCAAAATGTCATCACAAGATTGAAATCCATCATTTTACAAAGTAAACACTTTACTTTGACTAAATATTGGCAGAGACTGGAAAGTGACCTGTTGACCTATTAACCTCCTCCATGTTATGTAAAAGAGAGATTTAAAAACATAATCAACTCCGAGATCATTTTAATATCAATATTTTAAAAAATATTGTAAAACCTTGTGGCCTCAGTGAACCGCTACCTGGCGCACTCCATATGGCCTAAGAAAACGATACTGAAATGGATTCTGTTTAGCATTTTTCTAATTTACAAATTCTCAGCATAATAATTTCAGAATCTCGCGTCTCTCCCTTTTGCTTTACCTTCACAGGCTTGTGTAAAACCTGATGATTATGTTCTCAAGCATGATTTAATATGATTCAAAAACATCTTGTGCTTCAATGGAAGCAAGAACTGGGTGTTTGTATAAAGGAATTCACAGGAACTCTATCACAAATTTACTTATTTGATTAATGACCTATAAATAGAGCTAGAATTTTAAATATTTCTTTACATCATAATGTTTCTTTGTTTAAAATTTCGCAAAATCCTAAAACTTCCCAGGTTCAAATTGAATTTTAATTTCCAGATTTTCAATGTGATCTCAGACTACTAGAGATGTTTGGCACGACTAATTTCATTAACGGGTAATTTTGTAATCAAACAAACCCCCAGAATACAGTCAAAAAAACATTCTATATAAGTGATTCATTTGAAATAGCCTACTCTATGAATCAAACAGTCAAATCCCATGTGCTGTGCATTATGATCATAAACCTAAGTATGCACTTAATCAGTGTTACCAAATATAGACACATTTATTGGTCTTGCACCGTCTATTGATTCAGTTGATTTTAAGTACAAACTTGATATTAATAAAAGTTAACACTCTTAACAAGTCAGCACTGCTTGCGTTTGTTTGAACTTGCTTCTAGTGTATGAAAAGTGTCTGTACACATGACAGGCGGCAAAACTGCAAGAAAAGCTTACTGTACCAGTAACTAGTATTTAAGGGTATTCAATTTGCATCAATGTGTAAAGTATTTTCACATTAGTCGAATAGTATTTTCAATGTCGATTAGCAGCAATATATCATAGTCAACTACACTCTTAAAAATAAAGATTCCATTTTTGGTTCCCGAAAGAACCTTTCAGTCGACAGTTCTTAAAAAAAGAAACTTTTTTTTTTTCCTAAGTCTGACGTACATTTTAACAATATGAACCTGTTACCTCTATAAAGAACCTTTTGTGGAATGGAAAGGTCCTTAATGTGTCGATTTAAAAAAAAAAAGTGTAGTCTCACACATCCCCAGTGGTGACATAGTTGCTTTAAAGGTGTCCTTAAAGGGATAGTTCACACAAAAATGAAAATTCTGTCATTTACTCACCCTCAAGTTGTTCCAAACCTGTATGAATTTCTTTCCTGTATGACATTCTTCCAGATATCTTCCTTTGTGTTCAGCAGAACAAAGAAATGTATACAGGTTTGGAACAACTTGAGCGTGACTAAATTTTCATTTTTGGGTGAACTATCCCATTAAGAGTGGATTTTGTTAGTTGTTCTGGTATATACATGGATTGATTTTACAAGGCAGTTATGTAAATTATAGAAACAGGAAGTGTTTTTTTTGTTGTATTTTAGTGTCCTGTTATTTCGTAAAATTCATTGCCAACCCTTTGCTTTATTGAGCGAACTGTATTTGTGAGATTAAGAGTTGCAAGTAGTCTTGTACCTAGTGCACCTTTGATTTCAAAAGAGAAAAAACACTGACATGCTTCAGGTAGTGTGAATGCTAAAATGGATGTCTTTGACGGTGACCTTGGTTGCATTTCAAAGCACTTGAATGGCGAAAATATGCATTTTTGGCTGAGTTGAAACTCAACAGAGTAATTCCCATTCACCTGTAAACATGCACTTCTGTACTGGTAAACAAGATTCCCTGTAAGAAAAAAAGAAGTGAGACTTACTTGATAGTCATAAAGGATTTTTTCATTTCAGTGAGTAAAGATCAAAGCCGTGCTGATTTCTGAAGTAAAACATAGCCTGAAGCACTGAAGCATATATTTACAACAAATACTGTTGCTTGTCCAAGGTATTACTTTAATTTTACTGCTCTGATTGAAGGGCGGGGGCAAAACGGTATATAGATATCACATCTTCTGCATAACCTTATTTGCTATCAAAATAATGTACCACCTGCTCCTTATTTTTTATTTATTTTTTACTTCAAAATCAGTTTTGCATCAAAATGAAAAATAATTTTCCTTCATCTATAATCCTCTCTAATAGTCAACCTCCAGTTTTAATCTTTAGATGCATTTTAAATCCAAGCTGTAATGTCTTAACTCTTTCACAAGGTCAAATATCTTAGCAAATAGAGCTTAAGCTTTGTTTTATATGAACAAAGTACATGATTAATACTGAAGAATTAATCATGCACTATTCATATACAGCAGATTGGGTAGTGATGAGGATTAGATTGATAGTTCCTGGCCTACTTTTTCATATGACATAAATTGACATTGCAGTCTAGCAAAGTACAGCTAAAAAGAAACTTTTAACTCTTTGTGTAATGTGTCTGCCCGACCAGAGGTTGCGAAACGAATATCAGTAACACAGTATTAGTTGCATATAATTAATTACAAAAGCAATAGAACTATGAAAGTGTACTTAAAGTAAGACTTGGCCCATGGGGAGTACAACTTCTTGTCTGTAGACATACACTGATCAGGTAACATTATGACCTCATCTTGTGTTGGTCCCCCTTTTGCTGCCAAAACAGCCCTGACCCATCAAGGCATGGACTCCACTAGACCCCTGAAGGTGTGCTGTGGTGTCTGGCACAAAGATGTTAGCAGCAGATCCTTTAAGTCCTGTAAGTTGCGAGGTGGGGCCTCCATGGATCGGATTTGTTTGTTCAGCACATCACACAGATGCTTGATTGGATTGAGATCTGGGGAATTTGGAGGCCAAGTCAACACCTCAAACTCGTTGTTGTGCTCCTCAAACCATTCCTGAACCATTTTTGCTTTGTGGCTCCCCACGTGCATCAGTGAGCCTGGGCCGCCCATGACCCTGTCGCCGGTCCACTGTTCCTTCCTTGGACCACTTTTGATAGATACTAACCACTGCAGACCGGGAACACCCCACAAGAGCTGCAGTTTTGGAGATGCTCTGACCCAGTCGTCTAGTCATCACAATTTGGCCCTTGTCAAACTCGCTCAAATCCTTACGCTTGTCCATTTTTCCTGCTTCTAACACATCAACTTTGAGGACAAAATATTCACTTGCTGCCTAATATATCCCACCCACTAACAAGTGCCATGATGAAGAGATAATCAGTGTTATTCACTTCACCTGTCATAATGTTATGTCTGATCTGTGTGTACAGTGTACATGATCATAGTATTGAGAGCTGTACACAATCTAATACATGTAAATTTACACGGCAATCATTGTGCATTTTGCGTGCAGTGACAAAAGTTAAACTTGTGAATGTTCTGACACAAATATTATCTGATGTATATGTATTTCAGTGAAGTGCGCACAGTGTGGTTTCTCTGGATGGCCCGCGTGTCTTCAGCACCGGCAGAATCCTCTAAGGACCTGGCCTGACTCATCTGCGTCTGTGACAGGTAAGAAAAGATACCAAACAACTCACAGTAAGACAAGCAGAGAGCTGTCCTGCACAATGCGCCCTATTTCTTTTCCCTTTTTTTTTTGTGGGTACTAGATATTCATTTTCACACCTCACTTCTCCATATTTATGATTGCCCATGAGAACATTTTTTATTTATGTTGACTTCTTTCATAAACTGGACAGCGGTTTCTTTTTTTCTCCATGTGTGTCAAAACAATCTCTGATTTATAATTTATGTGATTTATGGTTGCTATAAGCTATCAAAAAGTGTCAAAATAAAAGCTTTTTTTGAGTACAGAGAGGTATCAAATGTGTTTAAATGGTTTATAATTCACAGTCGGTGACTTATTAATTAGTCCATGCAACTGAATGACAAATGTTTTATTTTAATTCCTTTTTAGCTCAAAGTGTGTTTGGTAGGTCTGCATATTTTGAATTCATATTCACATAAATGTGAATAAAAATGTTTTTAGAGAGAGATTTTGCCTTTAGGGGTTTCTACCTGAATGCCTAATGTGGTGTGTAGTTATGTTATGTTATATAATCTTTGCAGTCTATGTCATGAGCAGTGAGTGCCTAGAGAGAGTAAAATAGAGTTAGAGATTTGAGTACATGTTCAGTTCTCTGTTTATCATGTCACCTGACCCGTACTTCGAGCATCTCTCACCTTCACTCCAAATGCTACCTGGACTTTTATATACAGTATTCTGCTACTGTGGGTGGAATGTTTTGTGTAAATGTCTTAAAGGCCTTGCGCTAATGTTAACGCACCGTGGCACTTGACTGTCATTTTCTGACAACGATACAGTAATGCATCAGTGTGATCTTTTTGGCAGTGGAGCGAATTTAAAGCACAACATTAAAATAAAATGTCCAGCCGGTGCATTTTTCATTTTTTTATGTTTGCACATGATTGGTGATTTGTTAGCCGGTTTGTGCAGCTATTATCATAAAGTATGTCAAAATATTTGAACCGTGCCACTGACAAATGGAACTCACTGTACTTTTTATGTAAAGCGTTAGTGGTTTTCACTTACTGTGAGTTTCACCCTATGAGGCCGAGTCAAATTGACTTTCATGTCTGCATTGATTGTAGATATTACACAATGCAAATATGCGTCTAAACCTGGCTATTTGGCATAATTGAAGCTGTTTAACAATGCGTTGTGTTCTGCAGAATAGCCCACCTTTCTGGATCCTTCCTACTGCATTTAATGCTAAAACATATTGGCAACTGACATTTGTGGACTCCATTAAAAGACTGACAATTACTTAAGGAAAAAACTCTGCTCTCTCCCGGATGTTTGCATTTGATTGTGCTGATAAGCTGCAAATGTGGGTGTTTTGAGTGCTCGGTTTGAATTACATGTAAAGTGCAGAGCTGTTTATTTCGGATAAAATGAATTGATTAGTTGTGGTGAATTATGTTTCTTATCAGCATTTTGTTGGCAGGTGATGTAGTTTAGATGACTGTCGGACCTTTTCTTTCTATACAATTCCTGTCAAAATGTATAATTCCCTAATATACACTCAAAAAAATAAAAACATTCTTAACTTAAAATGGGAAGTACCTTTCCACACAATTAAATTAATTTGTTTCAGCATATTTGCTTTAAATTAATTTAAATGTGTAATATAATACTAGTAGAAATAGTTTTTCTGCCATAAAGAAAATGACTTTTACTATTGAGTATTTAATTAAACTACACGGATGAATGATATTCCATTTTTAAAAAATTCTTGCATTAATTTTCAGTGTCTCTGTTAGACTGTATTGCCTAAAAGCATGTAGTTTGAACACAAATTGATTAAAGCACTTGATTTTACTAATTTAAATGTATTGCATGCAGTGCAAATCTGTGCAAAACAATGTTTTAATTTTCAAAAAAGGTCTGAATTCTGAAATTAGACATTTTTAAATGGTAAGTTAATGAGGAACTGAAAAGCGAGATGTTTGGATGGAGAACTGAAGGGGATCATGTTGTAAGCTCTGTTTTAATGGACCCAAACTTATTGGACTAATCTTGCGTTCTGGAGCTTTTCTAAGATTTTCAAGGTCCAAGGTCTTCAGAGATCGACTCGTTAGTTTAGCCTGTGGTAGTCGGCTGCTTGGTCTACAGCTTTCAGTCATGGAACTAGGGCAAATGTTGTGAATCATAACATCTGTCAATCAAATTACTTTAATGAGTCAGATTTGTTGATGAAATCTGGTTGTCACTGGGGGGTTTTCTGCTATAAGAGGTTTTCGCAGGACAGATTAGACCTAAGACCTTTTTTAGTGGAGCCAAACCTCAATCAGGCCTCATTGGAGCAATAATATCATGTTCTGAGAAACACATGATTTGGTCTGTCAGGAAATGTTCTGGAGAACATTTCAAATTGGAATAATTGTGAATTTGGCTAATACAGCACTGTCTGATATAATCTGAACATCCGTTGTTCCATTAACAAGATGGCCATTGTTGCCATTGTTTGTGTACATTTCTCATTTTGGTTAAATCAGAGATTTCTTTGATTATTTTCTTTTATAACCCAACTCCCTGCGATGGTACCAAAATGTACACGGTCCTGATTGTTGATTTATGACAAAGTAGCTCAACAAGAGGTATTGTAGTCTAGACCACATTGTTTCCATATGATTAAACCGTGCGCCATTGAAGCCTTACGTCATTCGTGGCATTGTGGTATATTCTCACTAGTACCTCTAAATGAATGTCAACTTGTTTTACTTCTGCTGCAGCCGATCGATACTTCATTAGGCTGAATTGTCTTGTGTCCATGCAACCTTGAAGCTGTGGCTTAATTACCTCCAGTATTATGCAGGGGGCTCTGGATGTGAGGCAGGCTCAGCTGTGTCCCCCTCCAACAAAGCCCCTCGGCTTCCTAAAGGTTGGGCTCGGGGTGGGGGCGTGGGGGGGGTATGTTAAGAGGAGGAGGAGGTGGAGATATGAGCCATAGATGCAGCGAAGCTCAGGGGGCTGCCATTCTTTCAAGTCGCCTGGCCGTTTTATTCATTCCAAATGGACGATTGAAATGAGGGGAGATGAACATTCGGAAATGTCACCAAGCTTAGGGTTTGATGGTCTGGCTGTGTGTATTGTGCAGAGTGCAAATCTAATTCCCCGTCTGTCCACAGAAAGGTTTAGGCTTCGTGGAAGGCAAAGAAGAGGAGACTGGAGAGAAAAAAGATGGAGAAAGCAAAAGGAAAGCACTGATAAATTTGATTTCCACACACATGCTAGATGCAGTTAGGCAAATTTGGATAATTTAGAATTAATGGCTATCAATGTATCATTCATCTGTAGGCAGAAAAGCCGGTGGAGGAGGGGGACTGGGAGTGCAGTCAAATGGCAATCATGACAAATGACATCCCCTGTCTGAGAGCCACTTCTCCTCACTGGGCTGATTTGTCATCTCCACTTTTGACATTTTTCATCCTAGTATCAAATCACAATGACAGTCTGATATTTTCTAATTCTCTCTAGCCAGGAGCGCACCAAAATAATGCCTTATATATGCTTTTGCTTCTCTTGGCTGGAGAAAACGGCACTAAAAATAAATCAGACCTTTTCTTTAAGTATAGCATGTATGTTATTCAAGCAAAATACACAAGAACCATGTTAGAATTAGTATTTGGTTTAGCTTTAGTAAAATAAATAAATAAATAAATGAATGATATATTTAAATCTAAATATAAAGTTACATGATCTGTTTAACCTGTTTATATATACAAACTATGCCACTGGTAAACAAACAATCATAGTAGTATATGTTTTACTATTTTATGAAATCATCTTAAAATGTTAAAACATTTATCATTTATGGCCTAGAATAAGGATCTGATCATGGCCTTGATCAACCTTCTTGATTTGAGTGCAGTGTGTGTGAAAATTACGATTTGTAATATTTATTTCTGTGTAATGTAATGATATGTGACATTTTAATTACATTTTTCCGTTTTGGGAGAAAAATTGGATACAAATAAGCTATTATAATCATTAGAACTAAAATATTTTTTAATAATAATAGTAATACAATTATATTATGAATTGATTTTAAATGTATTTATATTTTAAAAACGTATTATTATTATAGTTAGTGTTGTTATTATTATTATTTTTTTTAGTATAGTGGACAGTGAAGTTCCTCTAATTGAGATTCACCCATGATTTATGGGTATTGTTGATACTAAAACTTTAGTCTAATAAATATTTAAATTTAAGTTGAAATATCACAGTGGTGTTAAACTAAGCTTTCCATAAGTCTGAAATGAAGACACATTGTTTTAATACATTTCTATAAAACGTATGCGTTAAGATTAATCTGTAATGCCTGCTGAGTCTATAGCACATCTATCTATAGCACGATCAGAGCGAGAACTGTAGGGCTCATTTGAGTAACATGAAATCTTTATGAGTCCTGCTCAGTGAGGGGAGATAAACATTGGCCAGAATTAGTGTCATTCTCCAGTTAAAACCGAGCTCCTAAAGTCTCACATTATGTGTGATGTCTCTCCGGGGTGGTGGCAGGCCCTCCAGGAACGCAGATGGCAACTAATTCCTTTTTTCCTGCAGGTCTCTTTCATTTCATCTGATCCCGATGCTGTCTAAATGGTGTAATTATGCAGCAAGAGGTTTTTTCTGCTTATTGTTTTATGTAATAAATGTCACGTATGCATGGCTTCACATGATTCGTTAGCATCTGCCGAGGCTCCACCAGTGCAGGCCACCACCTGATTTCTGGCATTAATGACAACTGCAATTATTTCAAATCCGTACATGGACTAAAGACTGTTTGGCTCTGAAAAGGGCTGTTAGGTTCTGTTTTTCTTTCTTTCCATCCATCTATAGTAAGAGATACCGGTATGGAGGTTGACAGGAGCACTGGCTTTCTGGTGCAGGAACACAGTCCCATGGTAAATCAGGTTTCTCTGCGGATCGCCCTTCATGTAATGAAAGCTTCATGTGAGGGAGCTCGGGCCCCGAGCGCCCTCTCCCTCGCTCATTCTGCCATAATCTCTTCCTCTCCCACTCGGGTCATGTCCATGAGTTGGAGTGGATAACCCAAAGCGCCCAAACCGGCCCACTAACACTGAAATCCATGTTTAAAGAGGCTGTCAGGTTTAGGATGGAAAGGAAACATGAAAAAGTTGCTACAAGGTAATTTCAGTGCAAGACACATTGTTTAGAATCAGCTGCAATGATACGGTGATGTAAAGAACGATGTATTGTAAGTACACTACCGTTCAAATGTTTGGGGTCGGTAAGATTTAAGAAGAAATGTTTTTGAAAGAAGTCTCGTATGCTCACCAAGGCTGCATTAATTTGATCAAAAAATGCAGTAAAAACAGTAACAGTGTGAAATATTATTACAATTAAAAATAACTGTTTTCTATTTCAATATATTTTAAACTGTAATTTATTCCTGCTATGGCAAAACTGATTTTATTTTAGCAGCTGTCACATGATCCTAAATAAATAATTTTGATGCAAAGTAAAAATTAACTTTTATGAGTATTTAGCACTTTCTTTTTCTTTCAAGTTCACAGAACTGATATATTTTAGGTAAACTGAACTGTTTCATTGTTTTGATTTGTATTAAATAATTTCTTTTAATTTAGACACACTTTAGTTTAACTGAAACTGGGCTGGGATTTCTATTTCCCAGCATGCTCGAAAGTGAGAGTAAATGCTAAAATTAAGCGTTATATAATGTTTTTTTTTGTGCAATATTAATGTCAAGTGGGAGATTTAGTAGTGATTAATGTTTTGTTATGCTAATGTAGAAGAGTTTCTGTTAATGTGGGTTTTTGGATTTGTGGGTTCATGGTGACGAGTGGTGCATCTCGGCTTGGTTTTAGAGCAAGTATGTTAAATGCTTTATATTGCGGCACTCATTCAGCAAGTGTTATACCATGCTGTTGTTAACATGTTAGCATTTTCTGAATTAGCTTGTTATAGCTAGCTAAGTTTATACTAATTAAAATGATCACATTGAGGTTACATGAAAATTAAGTTAAATGTATGAATTGGTGTACTCCAAAATTTCAAGTTAAGAACAATTAAAATGTATTAGTACAAAATAAAAAAATGCCAGTTCTGCTTACTTAAACTTTGAATTTCTTAACTTATTGCCGCAACTGATTTTGCCAACTTCTTCAGGTTTTTTTTTTTTTCCAAGAACCTTTGAAAGTTCAAAAGAACAGCATTTATTTGAGATGAATTTTTTTTTGGAACATTATAAATGTCATTACTTACACTTTTGCTAAATTTGCATAAATGGTATAATGAAAGAAAAAAAAAAGCACACAGTACAATGTAAGTGTCTATATATGTGCAGTCTTTTTGCTATTTAAAGTGTATCCACCCAAATAGAACTTGTTTGTCCGTCTTTTGTTGTTTCTTTGTTCTGTAAGTATTAGATTTGCTTGTGTAATAATAGTGTGCTAACTATAGCTACAAAATATTCTCAGCCGAACAGTTTTTTTTTCTTGTACACAACTACAAAAAGTACATCTGAGAAATGAGAACAGGCTGACGGGGAACACAAATAAAAAGCAGGAAGCAGGGGAAGGAAATATCTATGGCAATTCATTTTGGAGCAGAACAGTTTTGTGTTGCGCAGATGGCAGCCATTGCACTTGTTTTTCATATTACTTTTCTCATCCTGGAGGAGACGTGATTGATTTTTCCTGGCTGTGTGATGACTTTCAGTTGGAAAGTTGAGATAGCATCTAACTCGTGCCCAGAACCTCCCAGGCTAATCCGTTTGAAATTCGCCTTGATTGTTTCTGAACTGCTATTTCCAAATTTCTTCCTGCATCTCCACACGCCTGTGCCATTTTTAAACCTTCGGAGTCTTTTGGAAAACCCTGATTTGACTGAAAGGATAGACAGGGGACGGAGGGCCAGTGGTCACCCTCACCTTGGGGGCCTTGGGGAGGTGTATATATGTGTCGGTGTGTGTAAGTGTACCCCAGCTCACTGCCACCTCCTGGGAGCCAATGTGACTGACTGCTCCTGGCTGCATAGACTTGCACACGCACCATCATTAATGCGTATTATTGCTCTCCCACTGTCAGGCGCTGAGACAAACAGCCACCGCCAGATCCTTGTTTTTTTTTGTTGGTTTTTTTCCTCCTCTCCTTCGTTCTATCCCTCCCTCTGATTTAGACTGCAGAGCAGGCAAAAAACACAACCGAATTATTCGGGAGAAGCTTCATTTTTCTGTTATCTCTGCCGACGGCTGATAACAAAGCTACACGCTAATATGGTTTGATTTGTTTGTCAGTCATTTATCATGTGACCTTTCCCAGTATCGCTAATACTGCTAGAGGATTGTGGGGCGAGATGGGGAAATGAAAGAGGGTTGCCAGATTGCTTTTACAAGTACCGGTGGTCAGCTTTGGCAATTCATGTGCATTACGAAGAGGCAGGAGAGGGGTTGTTCCTACAATTTATTGTCTCTTGCATCCCATTTTTATCCCTCTAAGATGACCATTGATGTTTTTAATGAATTTCAGTCCGGATTATGTTTTTAGCAAAATGTCTAATTTTACTTAAGTGCGTGATACTACTAGGAGAATCACATATTATCTAAGAGGATCACATATTATTACATATATTATCTTAATGTCATATTGGAGTCAGTCAGAACTTTAAATATGCTTAGAAAAGCATAGAGAAAGAAGGTAAATTGGATTCAAGAGGTGAACTCTTTCAAGACTCAAGACTCAACTCAAGAGGTTTTTTTTGGACATTTTTACAGAAACCAAAGGGGAATTCAGCAGTCAATTCATTTTCAGTGCATCTCCTGAATTGATTTAGAAATGGAAGTGATATTGACCTGAACCTGAACAGGGTCAGTATCAATCAAAATGCTAATTCTAGGACTCTAGGTTGGTAAATAATTATGAATTGCAGTATGATGGCCTGTGTAAAAAGCAAGCTAAATACATAGATTTTTTTTTCTTCTTCTTCCCCAAATATATCATAATCAAATATGTCATCTATTTTTTTTTTCTAATATATTGGTATTTTTTCCTTTTAATTGAAGACAACAATTTGCACTCACAATGGATTTTTTTTGACATATTATCACGTTTGTCACAGTAAATTTTATATATATATATATATATATATATATATATATATATATATATATATATATATATATATATATATATATATATAATTTATTTATTTATTTATTTATTTATTTATTTAAATAATAATAATAATAAAAATAAAAATGTATATATATTTTTAAAACTTCCTATTAATTTGCATCTCTAAATGATTTAGTTGCATTTTAGTTTACATGTAAACATATATAATGCCTTAACAAAGACAGCCAGACCTACAACCTTTCTCATCAGTGTCAAAACCTGCCAGCTACTAGTCAGCACTGGGTTGCCATGGAGACCAGGTCAGGAATAAGCCTTTACTTCTCAGATGTCCGAGACATGCTCATGTCACTTGTGGAACTATGAATTTTGAATACAGGTCAGAAGATGTATATCGGGGAAATAAGCTGGGAAATGGACCATAATGGTGGCTTGCGTTCATAGGTCCTTGAAATTCATGATTCAATCTTAAAAACAGCCATTTTAGATGACCTTTTTATTGCTTTTAGGTGTAATTTGCGTATAATTCGAGACACAGACCTATAAAAAGAGGAGAAATGAGAAAGAGGGAGATGAAATGAAACAAGATGAACATTTTTAAGTAATATAAATAGAAAAATAATAATACAGTATAAATTTGCAATTGTAAGGCGCTTTTATTGAGGGTTAAGCTCTTAGTTATTATAAGTATCTTAATTTCAATGCAATTTAAGCCATCAGCATAAATACTATTTTTATTTTGCCAGATTTTAATAATGAGGACATTTTGAAATGGACAAAAGAAAGGGTTTATGTGGATAATAGAGATTTGTCATAAACCCTTCATATGGATCAAGTGCTCCAATCGCTTTGTGTTTCTTCACCAGACCGGTCTTAAGAATTTAATACTGTAATGTCAACATAAGGATGTTTATTTTCCATTTCATAATTGATGTACAGGATGTTGCTGATTTAGTGTTTTGTTTTGTTTGTGTGATTTTAAGGTAAAACTAAATGTAATCGATCACTCGGAGTTCGTTCAGTAAATGTGTGATCTATTTATACTTCATTTTTTTTAATCCGCAACATATCTTTCATAAATGAATGGTTGTTCTCACCTTGAAGCACCCCATCCTCCATTTAATTGTCATTAAATAATTCAAACAGCGTATTGATTGCACTTCAGATTTGACCCTTATATACATTTCTCACCTGATGGCTGACGACGGCTTCCTAATCAGAAATGTTTTATCTAATGGCTTACAGAAATTCATCACTTATTCTCTCAATAACAGCGTTTTATGACAGGATCCCTATCACCCTGTCTCTTCAGTCTCACCCTTTCCTGACCTTTGTGATGCCCCGAACGTGTCTGGGTTATATATTCTCCGTCCCGAGCGCAGCCTTGACCATTAGCTAGTCCCTAAACTGCTAGTGAAAAGGATCAACTCTGAGCATTTCTACAGTTCATTCATTTTGTTGCTCCCCAGTGATCGGTCGGCCTGCCTTTAAATCCCTCTTTTATTGTACACTGCACTGACAGAGGCAGCCTTGTCTTTCATTTCCTTGATGTGCTTTGTACAGCTGTATGGCCTTTGTTTGTATTGATACTAACATTACCATAAACCACCACCCAGGGGCCAAAAACAATCGACTAACTCTTACCAAATCCAATACACTTTAGCTTATCAACCTCTAAGTTTGAGTTTGGTTTGGATGGCACACGCTGCATGCGGTCTGAGCTTGAGCTGGCGAGTGGAGAGCCACCGCAACCGGGTGTCAAGAGGGAATCGAATCGGTCGCATAGATCACTGTCTTGATTTCTGATGACTCAGATTACCCAATTTTTTTTGTCTCTTGCCACTTCAGTGCTTCGTTGGCTCTCACCTTCTGTTCAGGTTCAACAATAGCGGGATTACTCTTTTAAAAAAAGCAGCAGTTCAGCGCAGAAAGAGGGGTTTAGCAGAGATGAGTATTTAAAACGAACCGCCTTTGAAAAGAGGGACATTAATTATCGCCCCTGCAAAAAGAGTCACAAACGCTTTACTCATTACCAATGGAAATGTGCGGGGGTTTGTGGGGGAATTTCAAAAAAGTTTCTTGTATTGTAAATGCAAAAATGGTGCCTGACCCTTTTTTTGTGTTCCGCCTAATGGGAAGGTCATATGCTTCTTGGAACTTAGTGGGATCCCGGAGTCAAGCTTTGTAAAATGGGGCCATTGAGAGTTCAGTTTCCGATACATGCTTCAAAGGCGTCAGCTGCATCTTTGATGTGGCCTCTTAAGTGAAGTAATGGAGGAATTGTGGCAGGCTGAAAATAATGGAGGTGAATCTAGCGTCATTACATGCTTCATTTCTTCAAACATTCTAATCCCTCTGATTCCACACATTTATGCTGTCATTCTTAGCGTGCATCAATATTTATTACTATACTAATGCACAGTGTTTCGGCCCTAATGCTGAATGCATATGCGTTTGGTGACTTCACACTGATGTAGTGTCCTCACTGGTCATGTATGAAGCTCAGAATAGTCTTGTGCTTTTGTTTAATCCAAAAGGTCCAGATGGAATATGTGCATTTTGTAATGCAAAAGATATTAAATAAAAGCTGAAACACAGTGTCTTGTAAATCTATTTGTATTGTGAAGTCTGGATCCTCTCATCAGGATGAAATGATCAGAACCTTAAGATTTTAGAATTAAGATTAAATTAAATGTAACTTTTTTTAGTTAAAACCTGTATATTTATATTTTAAAAAATGTGGCTTGTCTGATCCTCTTTTGTAGGGCTGTCAAATGACTAATCGCGCATAATCACATCCAAAATAAAAGTTTGTTTACATAATATATGTGTGTGTGTGTACTGTGTATAATTATGTATATTTTAATGTACGTACATACATACATGTATATATTTAAGAAATTTTTACATGCATAATTTTACATTAATATTTTATATATAAATACAACACTTTTTTATTAAATATATACATGCATGTGTGTGTATTTATATATACATAATAATTATACACCGTACACAAACATATATTATGTAAACACAAACTTTTATTTTGGATTAATCATTTGACAGCACTAATCTTTTGTTATGAAGCCAATACATTTTAGGTGACAAACACACACACACACACACACACACACACACACACACACACACACACACACACACACACACACAAGCATAAGTCTCTTATGCTCACCAAGGCTGCATTTATTAATCTGAAGTACAGTATAAACTGTAATATTTTCAACTATATTTTCAAATATTATTACATTTACTTTTTAATACTTGAATACATTTTAAAATGTAATTTATTCTTGAGATTTTCAGCATCATCACTTCAGTCTTCAGTGTAACATGATCCTTCAGAAATCTTTCTAACTTGCATATTTGGTGCTCAAGAAACATTTTCTTATTATCAATGTTGAAAAAGTTGTGCTGCTTAGTAACAGTTAACAAATAATATTTTATAATTTTGTGTTTATTAACGTGGGCTCTTTGGGCTCAAAGTTACAAAACAAAATACAAATGGACTTAATACAAATGGATTTACAAGACACTTTGTCTCGTCAGTATGAAGAAGTTCAGGTCAAGTAACAGAATTTAATATCAAGATTTTAGGATTATGATAAAATTAAATTGAAGGGTTTGTTCAATTTCCTCACCTTGTACTGTTAACACAATTTTTCTTTGTTTACTGTCATATATTTGTGTACTTGTATACAGTATTTTTTAATAGTAAACCGTATTGAGTCACTTTTATGTTTCTTTTAATCATAAGACATGTAGAAATTTAAGTTTCAAGAAGACACATGCTGATGCGAAGGTAATTTAAAATCTTAGTGTGGCTTGTCTCATCATGTTTTGCTGTGTTTGGGAGCTATCATTCACTGGACTGTGTGAGACGCACCAAGCTTGATGATAACTGGGGCTCCTTAATCTGGGTCCGCCATCTCCTCTGATGTGAATGCTTTTAAATGACATTACCGAATCAGACTCCATTCTCCAGGTCTCAGCGGCAAAAGCCTCATTTATTGTACTTAATGTGCAGATTTATGTAAGGAGACAGTGGTCAACATTCATAAGATATCATTCTTTCTCTCTTTCTCTCTTAACCTCAACTCCCTCCTTTTGCCCCCCCTCCACACCTTCACCCACCCACCTCTATTTCTCGCTGTCTTTCTGCTCTCTTAGATTGAGCTCAGCATGCAGTGTAGGGTGACTGAATGAAACAGGCCAATAGGAGGCATAGGTAGACCGTGGAAATTAGAAGTGCTTTAGGACCAGCCTTTAACAAGACAATGACTTTCAGAATGCAGTGCTGCAAACCAGACAGAACAGCAGACCATGCATACGTTGTATAAATATTTAAAAATGGGTTAATATATTTGAATAATTTTATAGTGTTTGTGGTGCTGTGTACAAATACATGTATTCATTTTTTCCGCTGCTGGTTAGACCAGTTGTTCAGTCTTTGTGTGTGTGTGTATGTATGTATTAAATTGTATTAAATAAATAAATAAAAAATATTTTTTGTTTTTATATATTTATCAAATATAAAGTTTGACATTTAAATATTTTCATTTATATGTAACATTTTATATTTCCATGTGGCTATTATTATTATTATGTATTTGTGTGTTTTATGGATAAACATTTCAAATAATATTTTTAGTCCTTGTGTCCTTGGTGAAATTTTTTTAGTCGGCTACATTTCGTCATATCATATTTAGGTTTTTCCTTTGTTAGAACACTAACACAACGCATTTCTTTCTTTATTCTTGAATATCCTCCTTGGCTTGAAGTGATATTTTGTTCGTATGATGAACAGTGTGATTTTTTTTATATTTTTTTATATCTGATTTATGAGCAGTATTATACACAAGAAATGGCAAGAAGAGAGAAAAATCCTAAATGAAACTCAGTACAACTGCTTCCCATGATGCTCCTTTGACAGAGGGTTCATATTATCATATCTTACATGGTTAAAATATGGCGAGCTTGTCACAGCATTTATGAAGGATAAGATTCACTCCCATTTAGATGGCTCATGACTAAAAGGAAAGGTTAGATGCTCTGTTGGAGAACAAAGAGAAGCCTTGTAGGAGAATTGTGAAGACGACATGCTTAATTACATCAGCTGCTGTGAAGATCTTTAATTTATGATGGTGGTGGTGGGAGAGGAGACCGTTTTGAAGACTGGGAGGCCAGAGACAAAACTGAGAGTAAGGAATCAAAGAGGTTTGAAATGATAGAACAAAAAGAAAAGGCTGCACTGCCTCTAACTACCTTTAGAATCCGTGCAAGTCACTGTATTATTCAATTCAAGATGTTTATTCATAACTAGACTGCATTTCCTGAAGTAAACAACAATGCTTGTATGGCAGCAAAAGGAGTGTGTTAAAGTTGGAGCTGGCTTAGGTTTCACACCGCAACACCATCTTTACAGTCTAAAGGCAGCTAAGAAAGAAAAGACCAATCACAATTTGATATGCAAATACAGGTGAGAATGAAGACCAATCAGAATTCAATATGCCAATATTACAATGAGGTCATCACTGTAAGTTATATTTGGAATGCCGAACATTTGATTAATTATTTGCAGAGGAGGATTTTCAAACTTTCTTAAATTTATATAGTTTACCAAAAAATAGCACAAATAAATCTGGGATTATCTTTGGATTGAGTCTTTTTTTCCCAGGTTGAATAAATTAAAATGCTGCATTAAATAGTGGTTTAATATTTAGGGTTATGGATTTAGGAAAAAGCATGATATTGTCAATTTGTTTCTTTTAAAACCCTGTTTTTCTCTTTTCAGATATGGCTAACAATGTATTTATATGGGTCTCAGACATTATTTATACCGTAGGTGGCTGCTGGGTATTCATCTAAGAGCCTGTATCTTCCTGAGCTTAGCATGCTGGGATAGAAAGGCGTGCTAGAGCCTCGCACCTTTAGCCTGGGTATCAGTATGACTGCGGAGTCTCCATGCGACGTGCTTTAAAGATGAACTGTTTGGTGTGATCTGAGCCTGTACGGGGTGGAAGGCCTCGGGCGAGGAATAAGACATGCTCTGCTTCAGGTGCTGTGTGGAAAGCAGAAGATGAGTTCCATTGTCTTCTCTCTCTCTCTCGTCTCCTTTGCAGAGGTAAAGAGCAGAGGAGCATAATGGCTTGCGTTAGCCTTTCTCCCGCAGCTAGCCGGCCCTGGCGTAATGCTCGTAGGTTAGACGCTTAAAACCAGAGGGCATTTAGATCAGAGGACATTTGTTCCCCCAGCTGTCTTGCTGTGGCCTAGCAGGGCCCCTACGTCATTTGTTTCCCATTTCTGTGTCAAAAATTCCGCATCTGGGGAGGAGTACTTTACCCTCAGATTTCATTTATTTCCCTAAACATACGTTCAGCCATTGTTTTTCTCTCCCTCTCTCTTTTTTCGCAGTGGACTCCATTGCTTCAGTAAGATGGATGGCGAGTGTGTAAAGGAGCTGACATCACAACACTTACTGGGAGGCAGCGCAAGCAGCCCCCCGGTGACCTGCAATTCAAGCTCCAGATTATGGTTGTTCATTGTTTGTTTCTCCTCCGTGTTCAGGCTCGGCGACAGACCGCTATCCTAACGGCGCACACAAATTAAAGCCTCATAACTAAACCTGCGAGTTAGACTGGTGTAAAGAGTCTAGTAACTTTAAAGGTTGTTTTATTCTTTACCTGTTCGGTCAGTTTTCATGAATGGCTTATTATTAATGGGCCTCAAGTTATGATTGTGGTAGCCGTATCATTAATGCTAAACATCTTTTAATGCACAAGACATCTGTAATATCAGAAACTTTCTTTCATAGTTATTTAATTAGCTATTTATGTTTGTGCAATTCCTGCATTTATGCAAGTGTTAATGTATTATTAAAGGGATAGTTCACCCAAAAATGAAAATTACCCCATGATTTACTCACCCACAAGTCATCCTAGGTGTATATGACGTTCTTTCCGATGAATACAATTGGAGTTATATTAAAAATGTCCTGGCTCTTCCAAGCTTTATAATGGCAGTGAATGGCAGCCCAAAGTTTGAAGCCCAAAAAAAGTCCATCCATCCATTATAAAACTAATTCACACAGCTCCGGGGGTTAATAAAGGCCTTCTGAAGTTAACGATGAGTTTGTGTAAGAAAAATATTCATATTTAACATGTTATATTGTAAAATATCTAGCTTCCGGCGGACGGATGAACTGGTGCGATGTCGGGTGTAGTGTAAGCATTTTGAACTCTGAGAGGCGCTACACTTTCTCCATAAGTTGAACACTAGATAGCTAGATATTTTACTTTATAACGTGTTAAATATGGATGTGGATTACTTTTATAATGGATGGATGCACTTTTTTGGTCTTCAAATTTTGGGCTGCCGTTCAATGCCATTATAAAGCTTCGAAGAGCCAGGACATTTTTTTTATATAACTCCGATTGCATTCGTCTGAAAGAAGAATGTCATATACACCTAGAATGGCTTGGGGGTGAGTAAATTATGGGATAATTTTTGGGTGAACTATCCCTTTAAACAAATGCTAAAGACAGATACAATTAATCAAATCTGTTTCTGTGTCACAGGGTTTGAGTTTTTCAGCCTGGCAATGTACAAATTCAAAGCAGCATTTCATCACCATTTTCTGCTTGTATAACTTGAGCAATCTAAGCATCTACAGTATTATAGCTTTGAATTTCGCCCATCACCATTTTGCTTGAACTGAAGCTTGAAGTCCACTGTGTGTTTTTGCCAGACGTGGTTGCAAAAGCGAGTGCAAGATTGACTCGTATCAATGATTTATAGTCCCCGTGTGATTGGATACTCATGGTTTTCACATGGCCAACAATCTGTTGTGGTGTGTTATATATAACTGATAATTTCAGTTTCCACTATAGCACAGAATAATGTAGATTACTAGTTTGGCTCTGTCATTTAGCCCTTGTGAAGTGGGAACATTGACTAAATGAGCCAAATCAGACAGAATGAAGCGTTTGTGCACACTCGGAAATTATATCTAATGCATAGATATATTCTTAACCGGTGGTTCTCAACCTCAAAAAATAGGCTGTCAGATTGTCCTTATCTAACAGCAGGGGGAAAAATAGTGCAAAATGCTAATAAAATGCAACTCATGCATAGGGATGCATAACATATCAGTACTATATCGCTTATCAACAATATTTGTTTTAAAGTGTTTTAAAAATTTATTTTGACTTAAAAATAAAATGGTATTTGAATTTTTAAAATAGTATTTTAATAATGGCCATTTATTGTCAATAGCCATAATATTAAAATAATTATTGGAAATGTATTTGTTTACATCTCTAATCATGCATTTCATTGTGTTTTAGTTGACGTCAAAGAACTTGAGTCTAATCAGACTCAGAATTTTTGTTCACTTTTGTATGATATAATACATTTTTGTTGAGAACAACAAAGTAGAATCTCAACAAAATGCTAAATGCAAACAATAAAATGCAACTAAATATATTATGACATCTAATGTTAATCTTTAAAAACACTAATGTAACACTGTCAAAAGCAAATCTCAAAATATCAATTTTTCATAATGTACATTTTATAATGTTGTGACATGTAGCATTTAAAACTATTGAGTTTTAGTTTAGTTATTTAGATTAAAATTAAAATTGATTAAAATGTTAACATTATTGCATCCTGAATCGTACATAGTCTAATCAGACTATTCTGTTTTAGAATATTAATACATTTGAGTGTTTGATTTTTTTTTTTTTTGTTTGCATTTGTATGATACACATTTGAGTACTGTTGGGTGGCATTTAAGTTGAGAGAAACTGATCTTACAGTTTTTTGCTGCAAATTCATCTGTCACAGGGCAGAAGCAATGCAAATTGTTTAGAACCTCATATGGACAGGTTGCTGGACATTTCAGTTTCCTCTTGGATGATAAACAATTTTGGTACTGTTGGGGTGCAAGTTGATTTCCAATGTCCTGAAGCAAAACCAGTTGAGAAACACTGCTCTAAACAACACATTTCTTTCTAGTGTTGATGAGAACACCCAGGATTTGACTAGTTCCACCTTACAAATGATAAGGTGAAGCTTTCATCAGAATATATCCCCCGCTCTGGCTGTCCTGCTGCTGTTGATCTGATCTGGGCCAGTCGGTACTTGAGCAAAGAGGCTTTGGACTTCACATGAACAGCAGGTGTGCTGCCCTCTGAGTCAATTTCCCACCTATGGCTACATCCCACGGCGACTTCTCAGCATTGCAATATCTAGCACTGATATTCCTACCTCCTCTGAGGTCACGCTATATATTATTGTAGCGCTGTTTGGGAGATTGCACTTTCTTTCTTGTTGTTTTTTTTTTTTTTTTTTTTTTTTATACATCTGAACCATATTTTGTCTGATTGTGCTGTCTGACTTTTTTTGTGTGTGCATGTTTTGTCATGTTTCTGTGGGTCAGATCCTTCCACTGCAGCTTTAGCCAATGGATTTAACATGTTACTTTTCTTATGCAAGCCATTTTGAAAATAATGCCCACTGACATACTTTTCTATCTGTGTTGTTGTGATGTTTCCTGTGGATCAAATAGGATTGATTGTCAGATCTGTTTCCATTGCGTTTATGGAGCGAGAAAAACAGAAGAGAAAAGGTTTGCCTGTCTGGAAGGCCGACGCTGAGCTACAGTCTTCAGTCACACTGAGATCGCCATGGTACCACTTCATCTTACACTCTTAATGACTTAACTCATCTAATTATTTGTTCAGTGAGAAGTCAATAAGGAGATTCCCAAGGTCTTGAGCAACCGCTGATTTGAGAGATCAGTGAATGATCAGTGAAGCTGCAGACTAGCATAAAACAGGAAGGAAATGTCTCAAAATGACCCTATGATATTACCACAATGGTATTTAGTTTGTGATGGAATGAACTGATTCATAATTTTAATGGGAAAAATATGAAACCGCTGTCATTTACAATAATGTTCAGTCTGTCTTTGTTGTTTCTCTTCAGTTGTTTTTAGTTCAAAAACGAGGCCAGAGCGTATTGTGCTCACTAAGTTCATTTTCATGAGCCAAACTGGGCATCGATTTGAGTATTAATTTCTCATCAGATAAGAAATAATCTCTATTAGTTTGGATTTACTGACCCATTAAAGCTGATTTTTGCTTGTACCATATGTAGATTTAACATTAGCACGTAATCCTGAGCTCGTCTGCTACCGAACGCTCCCCACACATGTGTTTTGTCAAAACATAATCTCATATGTGCGATCATATCATTGGTTTATTGGGCAAATAAACAAGGCAAGTCGTGACAAAAACAAAAGCATCTTTGCCTTGGGTTCGCTGTGTCAACATCAGGCATGATGCAAAACAAAGCTAATTGTTTACATGTTGAAAATAAAGATTTTTCTCATTTTCATCAAAGAAAATGTTCTCATTTGTGTTTAATTAAAAGTGAAAGCCTGGTAAATCTAGTCATTGCAGGGGCGGTGCTTGAAATAAGCAGACTCACAAAGGTCACGCTATGAAAGAACGGCTCATCTGTAATGATTGGCCACCATCCCTCAGTTGTTCACAGAGAAATAAAGAGAGAGCGAGGGAGATGGAGAAGTGTGTATGCGTGGAGAAGCCTCAAAAATTTCGTAATGCGTGTAGCCACATGGCTCAACTTTCAAAGGGACTAATTAATAAAACTGCATTGGCCTCCTCATGTTGCTTGTCAGTGTAGACAAAAGCAGGCTTGTTAAGCTCCGGACGCCCTATTCCCCTGCCAGCTAACTCAAGCTGGCCAAATGATGGGAGGCCCTATTTTGCCACGGGCAAGGCAATCGCTAATCAGCTGTTAATGAGCTTAATTAGATGTTAAAATATCTCTGAGTATCAAACAGGTCAGTATTTGACATGTGTCTGATGCGCTGTCAAGCTTGCTTTGAAAACGAGCTTCATCCGAATCAGCATAATTACTAGATATATCTGTATATTTTACAAGTGTATGTTTACTTATTACACCTTATTTTTCTGTGCGGAAGATTCCAGAAGATTATTGCTCTGTAGCATTTGAAAATAGCGTAGCACCTACACTTAACCCTAACCAACAGTGTTAACAAAAGCAAGTGTAAGATAAAAATGTGTTTGCTGAAGGAGCCATGCCATTTCGGCTTGGTTTTACAAGTTTTGGAGAGCTTTAATCGTGACTTGTGTTTAACAGGACTCGCATCTGAGCTTTACGCATCACACTCCGCATGCTGTTCCAGGTGAGCTACTGAGCAAGTTTGCTGTCATAAAAGTCATACTGTATGGAGCTGGTTATGTGATGCAAACGTCAAAATGTAGTAGTTTTCAAATCATGTGTTTTGGGGTAATATCATAGTTTAGTGCAACAAACCACACAAAAATAAGTCTTTATTAACTTTAAAAAAATTTTTTTTTATAAAGCTGTTAGTCACGCCAGTGTTTTTGATAATTTTTCATGACCCCCAGAATATTTTGTTGTATGAATATCTGAACATGCAATATATATTTAAAAGAAAGAACAGACCCTTTGCTTTTAAACAAACAAACTTTTAGCACCATGCTTTTTTTTTTTTATTAACACTTGAAAGTTTCATTAAAAAAAGGAACATTTTGAACAAAAGGCTGCGAAAAATAGTAAAAAAAAAAAAAAAGTCTACAACATGCATAAGCAATGCTTTTATCGCTTGTTTCTGCTCCTTTTTTGTTTGTTTTGATCCAGAAATTCAGTACTCTTTCAGAAGATGCGTAATAGCGCCCCCTACCGTATAACAGTGAAAACATGGAAAGCCGGAAAATTCTGTCAATGGCGGGGAAAGAGTTAATCAATCTACCCCTGTAATAATTTGTGTGAACAAGAATTAAAGTTATTGATATTTTACTGCCACTATCCACTCAGCTGGAAACTGCAGTGAATTGTATGTGTAGGTATTTTGGACTATTTGTATTTTTGGAGTTTTACAAAAATGTAGGTGGAGGAACATTTTTCTAATGAGCTTGGCACACACACACACACGCACACACACACAAGTTACTATTTACTCGCATTCATATCATTCCAAACCTGTGGAACACAAACAGAGGGTTGTGCTGCTCTTTTTATGTTTTGAAAGTGAATGTTGACTAGCTGTCACTGATATCAATCTACCTTTATTGTGAGGAAAAACAGCAGATAAATAGCTCATTTTGAGGTCATGCAGGTTTAGAACAACGTGAGGGTGAATAAACAATGACAGATTTTCATTTTTACGTGAACTGTCCCTTTAAGACAAAGCAGCTACACAGAAAAGAACTTTAATACCTCTATAATTTTTTTTTTCATGTTAATTTTGCCATGGTTTTATTTCTTTTCAAAAAACCTAGCTCTGCATGCTCCACAGTTAAGATTGTTAAAAGCGCCCACATGTTATAAATTAATTTTTCTTGCATTAATTGCAAGCTGTGAAGCTTGTACCCTTCAGTACATTGCCAATTTGGTCCTGACCTGGGACTGACCTCTCCAAGTGCCTGTGCTGGAGGGGACGTCATCTTTGCCCAAAACTCAGGCGTGCACACAAAAAAAATCTAATAAAGCATGTTATGGAAATAGAACGTGTGCAAGTGAAAAGAGAGCAGATTTATTCCCTTCTCGGCCTGCTAATATGTTTATACATGATGCTGTATAATGGCTCACTTTGCACAGATGCTCAATGGCAACAGGGACAGAAAACACAGCTCTGTGTTTGTAGGCCAGACTCGCATTGATTGCTATAACAGTGCCATACAGTCGTTGACAGGGATCTCGCTAAGGAAATCAAACCGAAAGGCCTGTTCTGTAGTGGCAAACCACTCTGTAGAAACGTCAATATTTTAATCCACCACGTTAATCATTTTCATCAGTCTGGTTGCATCTTAATGTGCGCCAACCAAGTTTTGAATTTTTGTCCCTCAAATTTGATTTATGAGCTTCATTTTATTAATTGATAATGCATGAAGACGTGTGATGCTGTGCTGGTAACCGCTGTCCGTTTCTCTTTGAATACGCATGAAGGGCAGGTCTGGATAAAGTCGTGTGTTCTTCAGTGATAATGCTGGTTTCATTTGGAGTGATGATTTACTTTAGGGTTGATATGCAGTGATTGAAAGCAGCAGCTGTCAGTAAGATAGGCAGATGTATCAGAGATGCCGTGACTTTAATTGTGTTGATTATTGGAGATCTTTCATAGTCGTATTGACTTGCTGTCCTGCCGCTGTTGCTCACCTGATAGTTTCATTGTTTAAATGTAGATGTATATGGATATTGAGCACTGCCACTGTTATGCAAGATGAGAAACAATCCAGTCCAACTGGACATTAGAGTGATGGGGGCAATTTGCAAACACTGTGAGGCATGTATTAAAAATCTTTAATATCTTTTCTTTCTATATAAAACACTAAATCTCACTGAAAACAAAAAAAAGTGAATACATTAAATTTAGTACATAATAATTTTTAAATATAGAAAATGAGTACTGTTTGAATAAGAAAAAATAAGTGCTCACGATAATAGAGGTGAGATCTCTGGGATGCCAGATCCTTGGAAAAACTTTTGTTAAAATGTAAAATTAATTACAATTATGGGTTTGAATAAGAGATTTTATGCTCTTATGCTCACCTAGGCTGCAGTTATTTTATCACAAATACAGTACAAACTGTGAAAATGATTACAATTTAAAATGAGCTGTTTTCTATTTTAATATAATTTAAAATGCAATTTATTCCTGTGATGGCAAAGCTACATTTTCAGCATCATTACTCCAGTCTTCAGTCACATGATCCTTCAGAAATCATTCTAATATGCTGATTTGGTGCTCAGAAAATATTTATTATTATCAATGTTGAAAACAGTTGTACTACTTAATTAAGGAGAACATTCAAAATAACAGCATTTATTTGAAATGGAAATGCATTTCTTTGCTGTTTTTAATGCATCCTTGCTGAATAAAAATAATTAATAAATAAATGAATTTCTATAAAAATATAAGTGTGTATATGTGTATATATAATGTATATAAAATAATATACAACATATTTTAATGATCCCAAACCAGTCTGTAATAATGTCCGTTTTTGATGATTGACTGATATATATTTTTTTAATATATTATTTGATATTTTTGATATTATAATAACATAGATTTGTGAATCACTCTGCAACCCATGTCATCAGGTTTTTTTTTCTCTCCCAGTTTTGGTATTTTATAACCACTGGCTCCTTTTTTTCACACAAGTGTAAAATGCAATTTCTGAAGCAGCATGGCTGCCGGTGGCGTGCCGGTGTTGATGTATTACGGATTCATGCGGTGTGAATCTCCTCTGCTGATTCCTGTCTGGGCCTCATTTGCTTTGGGGGGGAAGATAGACGGGGTGGGCGGTGGTGAAAACATGCAATTTTGCTTCAGTCTCCCTGTGAGCAGTGAGACCGAGTCCAAACCTTGTGTTGCAGAGAAGAAAAAAAAATCCTTTGCACGTTGATTTTTGGTCAAAAAATGAGCTCCCTTCCAATAACACAGTCTAAATAATTTTCCCTTGATTGAGCGGACCTCTTATTAAAACATTCAATGTTTGGCATAGCATAGAGACTATAAAGGAACTGCATTGCTTATAATGCTGATATGACATGCGTTTACTCAGCTCTGCAGTCTTTCTACATTTACACACAGATTCTCTTTGCACGAGCCTGAAGATAGCCAAGCTCTCGACCTTTACACCACAACATCAAAAAGTCAAGGTCATTTTTGTTGAGATATTTAATAGTATTCACCCTGACCTGCAAATAAAGTTTCCGCCTTGCCAGTGCTGAATTCTGATTTGATCAGCGAGCCCCTCAAAGGTCAGTCTGCATTATTTCATTTTTTTGTCCTTGCTTGATTCCTTGTGTGAGATCTCAAATGTTAGATTAAGACGTATTATTGATCCGTGTTTACTGTTGGGGTTATTAATAAGTGAATGCACATGTATTATGTTTAAATCAGAATTAGACCAGATAGCAGGAAAAAATAACAACATTATTGTACCATTTTGATTTAATTGTTGAAATGGAGGTCCATGACTCAACATTCAATTTGTGCTATAGTTGTGCTGGTCTGTTCAATAAAATCCTCTTGTTTTCATGGTTGTAATATGTTAGGTGACTGCTAGATTATTATAAAATTGCAAGTTTAGTTTTGCAAAGAAATTCATAGGGAAAATTTATTTTGCAAAACTAATCTGGTCAAGAGTGATTGGATTGGACTGGTAGTGAAGATGGTTGTTAGAACCAATTATTGCATGCAATATTACTGCATCATCAAACGTTTGCCCTTTTTATATTTACTATATTACTAATGATTAATTGCACTTTCTTTATTTTATTATTTATCTATTTGAATAAATGCTCGCTCGCTCATTCATTCAAATGAATGTTTTATTTATTTTCGTTCGTTTGTTTGTTTGTTCATTCATTCATTAATTCATTCAAATGGTTGGTTGGTTTGTTTGTTTGTTTGTTTAAACAAATGTTTGTTTGCTTAAACAAATGGTTGGTTGTTCGTTCGTTTAAACAAATGGTTGTTTGTTTAAACACATTTTTGGTTTGTTTGTTTAAACAAATGGTTGTTTTGAATGAATGTTTTATTTTTTTTACCAATCTGAAAGATAGTTTCTAAGTCTAACCATCTTATATTCATTTATCATAAAACACTAACTATCTAAATAGAAGCAAGCCAACTTGATTGATATATAAAAGTTTAGGTGCATTATTATGTATTTAACTGTTTAGAAAATCATATATTAGTGTAAATGATCAAATAAACATTGTTCATGAGCAAATGCTCAGTGGTACACACCTAAAAAAAAAAGACCCATATTGAGGATGTAAGTTTTCACAAAGAATAAATTGAAGGACTGGCATATGCTAAAAGACCACAACTATCCACAAGCTATTATGGTAAATAAAATGTTACTTGCTGTAGTTAAAGATGCACATCTGACAATAGATTTATTGCTTGGTTTGTTTGTAGCGGTTTTTTAAAGGGGAATACTGTGGTCCATCTCTTAGAAACAAACAGACAAAAAAGGCAAAACTATATATGAGTAAGAGGTTATGCTTTGTGCACTAATGTGGCTTTCAGACATTGTTGATTTTGTGCAGCAGATAGGTGACTTTAAGATGTGTGATATGTGTGAGACGTTGTCAACAGTTTCTCAGTAATTGTTTGTCAGTAATTTCATATTTTCTGAAGTTTTTTGTTATGACAGATATGCAGACAAAGTTTCAGCACAAAAACAAATTGAAGTGAATCTTACAACTTATTGTGCTTACAATGCAGTTCTGTGCAGAGTAATTTCCATGACGTTTTAGCACATAATCGCAATCATGAGCTATCAATTTATTTAGTTTAGTTTGTTGGTGATATTTTATTTGGCATTAGACCGTAGATACCTATCGTATTAAACTACGGAATATTCCCTGGAAATAGGGATTCTTATTGCTTCGGCCTATCTCTAAATTCAGACGAGCTGGCAGGGATTAGACCGCATGGGGAGGATTATCTGCATGTCCTCCTCCGTTCAGTTTTTCCTGCTTGGAAGTAAAAAAAAAATGATGGGTGAAAAACAAAAGTCCAGCTGTTCCTTTTTAACTTGACCAAACAGTGTCCTCTGCACATTTGTCCCTCTTCCAAAAGTCTGCCCGTATTTAACATACGCAGCAGACTGTGTTAAATGCTTTTAAAGGCTAAGCCAATTAAAACCGAGTCAAGAATTAATTCTCTGGACTGTCGTGACTATGTGCTAGGGCTGCTGGGAGGTGATGAGACATTGAGTGTGTCCCATCTGACTCGTCACGATGTAGAGTGAATCAGGACGAAAAACCGTAACATGGCCCGGAGAGGATTAGCTGGGCCTCATGGCCTTGTATCCAGAAATCAAACCCCATTGTCTCGACGGCATTTGAATAACAATGCGCAATGTAAGCCGACATTCTTTGATTGTACACCAGCAGGCACAGCATGGAAATGCAGTTGTTTGGAACATGGCTGGAGTCTATGAAACCGACGCCGGCGTCAGGAGATAAGGGCTTGCTGAGCTGGTACAAAACGGCCCATGACTGGTCTGGCATGTGACAGGCTGCGGGGCCGATCTTCAATAAAGCGGTATGATGAACACATATCAATGGAGTACATATCATTTGTTAATTGATTTGTTGAGGGCAATGCCGTGCAGGCACCCTGTAATCCTGATTAGAGGTCCAACCGGACCCCTTAAATGCTTATTGATATATTGATCATGTATGTTGCTCTGAGCTCTCCCATCCGATGGGGATCTTTACACCTCACCCTTCAGCTACTAATCAGCCAATGCAGAATTAAACTTTTACATAACAGCTGTTTTCTTTCAGTCTTGGGATGATGTCACCCAGCCGCCCCACTGTCATTTTTTTTTGTGCTATTGACAGATTTTTATGTGGGCCAATGATGGGTGTGCATGCCCAAGATGTTTATGACCCGCTCCTGCTGAGCAAAGGTGGATCTGGGTCAGTGAAACACATCATTTTGTCACCTACAGAGTATGTTATATCTAATTTATGCATCTTTATGGCCTCTGGGACAAACCTTGAGGTTCTAGGATGCTTCTTGGCTGCTTAGATGTGGGTAAGGTGGTAGAAATAGAGCAAACCTTTTTCTTTTTTTCCCCAACATGGTAGTGTTGGATATTTAAGGTCCCTGTGAAACTTGTGCCTGTGCTGGTTTGCTTTGAGGACGTCTTTATGCTTGTGTGGTCCTTAATTTTGAATTTTGCATTTCACAAATATATACAGTACATTTATTTTGGTAACATTTTAGTTTAGGGTCCAATTCTCACTATTGACTAATTGCTTATTAGCAAGCAAATTACTTGGATGTTGGCTGTTTATTAATACTTATAAAGCACACAATTCTACATCCCTTAATCTTACCCAATACCTAAACTTAACAACTAACTAACTAACTAACTATTAATACGCAGCAATTAGGAGTTTGAGGCATAAGTCATAGTTAATACTTAGTTAATAGTGAGAATTGCACCTTGATCTAAAGTGTGACCTTTATTTATTTATTTATGTGTGTGTGTATATATATATATATATATATATACACTCACCTAAAGGATTATTAGGAACACCATACTAATACTGTGTTTGACCCCCTTTCGCCTTCAGAACTGCCTTAATTCTACGTGGCATTGATTCAACAAGGTGCTGAAAGCATTCTTTAGAAATGTTGGCCCATATTGATAGGATAGCATCTTGCAGTTGATGGAGATTTGTGGGATGCACATCCAGGGCACGAAGCTCCCGTTCCACCACATCCCAAAGATGCTCTATTGGGTTGAGATCTGGTGACTGTGGGGGCCATTTTAGTACAGTGAACTCATTGTCATGTTCAAGAAACCAATTTGAAATGATTCGAGCTTTGTGACATGGTGCATTATCCTGCTGGAAGTAGCCATCAGAGGATGGGTACATGGTGGTCATAAAGGGATGGACATGGTCAGAAACAATGCTCAGGTAGGCCGTGGCATTTAAACGATGCCCAATTGGCACTAAGGGGCCTAAAGTGTGCCAAGAAAACATCCCCCACACCATTACACCACCACCACCAGCCTGCACAGTGGTAACAAGGCATGATGGATCCATGTTCTCATTCTGTTTACGCCAAATTCTGACTCTACCATCTGAATGTCTCAACAGAAATCGAGACTCATCAGACCAGGCAACATTTTTCCAGTCTTCAACTGTCCAATTTTGGTGAGCTCGTGCAAATTGTAGCCTCTTTTTCCTATTTGTAGTGGAGATGAGTGGTACCCGGTGGGGTCTTCTGCTGTTGTAGCCCATCCGCCTCAAGGTTGTGCGTGTTGTGGCTTCACAAATGCTTTGCTGCATACCTCGGTTGTAACGAGTGGTTATTTCAGTCAAAGTTGCTCTTCTATCAGCTTGAATCAGTCGGCCCATTCTCTTCTGACCTCTAGCTTCAACAAGGCATTTTCGCCCACAGGACTGCCGCATACTGGATGTTTTTCCCTTTTCACACCATTCTTTGTAAACTCTAGAAATGGTTGTGTGTGAAAATCCCAGTAACTGAGCAGATTGTGAAATACTCAGACCGGCCCGTCTGGCACCAATAACCATGCCACGCTCAAAATTGCTTAAATCACCTTTCTTTCCCATTCTGACATTCAGTTTGGAGTTCAGGAGATTGTCTTGACCAGGACCACACCCCTAAATGCATTGAAGCAACTGCCATGTGATTGGTTGATTAGATAATTGCATTAATGAGAAATTGAACAGGTGTTCCTAATAATCCTTTAGGTGAGTGTGTGTGTATATATATATATATATATATATATAGCTATAGCTATAGCTTTATAGTGGTATTTATTTGGCAATTTGGAACATGGCACATAGCACGTTCATATAATTGTAAATATTTCAATTTGATTTGATTTTAATTTTTTGTATTATTATTTTTCATTTATTTATTTATTTTTTTGTTTATTTCCTATTTTTTTATTTATAATTGATCAAAATTACAGTAAAAAAAGTAACTGTACTTTTTGTAATAACTGTAATATTTTTTTTTACAAATAAATTAAAAAGCTATTACTCCAAGCTTCAGTTTTGCATAATCTTTCCGAAATATGTAATATTATAATGAAATAATATTATAATATATGTTGATGTGGTGCTCATGAATCAATTCTTATTATTATCAATGTTTAGTTTGTTGGTGATATCAATCAAAACAATTGTTCTGCTTAATATTTTTGTGGAAACCGTGATACATTTCCACCCCGGATTCTTTATATTTGTATCATTATACAGTAAATGTCTTTACTATCACTTTTGTGTCATCAATTTATCAATTTATTGCATCATTTCTGAATAAAAGTAATACAGTCTTAGTGCCCTCAAACTTTTAAAGGGTAGTGTATTACATTTAGATCATCTTAGTTTAATTTTAAATGTGCACTCCATAAGATTCAGTCTTTCATTTCTAAAAAAAGAAAAAGAAAAAAAAGGGACAGTTTTTGATGACTCATCTTGCACTGCAGAGTTTTAGTCCAATCAAATGTTCTCTAGAATGAGAATCTACTGTACTTCTAGCATAGCAAATCTTAATTCATAGATGTGATGTAATTAAGGCTGATGACAAAATGATGACCCTTTTGATATGCCCCGTTCCTGTTTCAAAAGGAGAGAAAACTGCATTTTATGGAAATAAGAGACTGTAGTTTCAACTGGAATTAAAACACATCTGTACATGATACAAAACGTTTCCCACATCTTCAGATCCAGCAAGATCTGTTTCCAAGCAGTAGCACAGATTCATCAAATTCATCAACCTTAGGTCAGTCGTGCACAAAAGGTCTGTTCCTCTGCGTGTAGAAGGTGTCTGCCATTTTCACTTTGCCGTGAGACCCACAACCTTTACGCTGATGGAAGTATGGCAGTACATTTCTCTTGATCGGTCACTTTCAGATGCATTTGTAACAGTTGCCAGCCCGGCCTCGCAATCAGGGTCTGGAATCAATGAACTTTAATATGATCAGGAAAGATAGATTATAAGAGTGCATTAGTCATACACTGTAAAAAGCAGTTTGATAAGACCACGAAGCCCTGCATAGATGCCAAGAATTGGTAATGACTCTCTCATTTACATTTTATCATCCCTCCGGCAGTTGAAAAACAGAGAGAGCAATTAGTTAATTTGTTTAAATAAACTCCTTAGTCTTTGCAATTAGCGAGTAGCTGATAATGGGTAATAATTCATCAGTTAGCGATTAATCGGGTCAGTAATCTCAGTTGTTAGATCTCAAACTGCTCTTCACACAATGTCGCAGAGCTTTTTTTGTGCTAATTACGAAAGACAGCTTGGCTTATAATACAGAGCATATTGTATGAGCAAGGCATTAAGGAATTAGTCATTTCAGTTTTGTTCACAATTAATGTCCAATCAAAGAGTTAATTACAGCTCTGCTCTGAATGAAATGGCTAAACGCGAACAAAAGTGTTCTTTTCCTATGTGGCTGACATGGTGAGCATGTTGATTTGGTACAGTGAAGTACATTTTCCTCTCAGCGCTGTTGTCTTTGTCTTTGCTGCTATCGAGGTTGAGAAATCTGTTCCTGTTTTACGTTCTGTATGTGTCAAGTAGGCCGAGCAACCTCAGAAATATACATCGGAGACCCTTTTGATGGCACTTCGGGGGGGTTTTACAGGGTGCAGTAATTGAAAACAAGTCCAGACCCAAAGAAAGGGCTTTAAATGTCAAGTCAAGGTCAAGTTTACAAACTCTTGTATGGGTTGATAACACAAGTGTATTACTGGGGACTGACGCAGTGCAATGGCCACAGTAGTGTAACTCCCTGAAAGTGAAAACAATGTTTCCAGGAGCTGGAACAGTAGGGGGAGTGGGGTAAGATGTGTCACTCACTTAATCTAGCAAAATTGTCAAGTTTCTGCATTATTATAAAGGGCTGGTTATGCGCAGCTGCAGATGAGAAGTCTTTTTTTATGCAAATATTTTTGTGCTTTTTATTGCCCGTTAAAATTTTCTACATGGCTGTTAAAATGTATTTTATGTCAATGCAACTTTAGTTAAGTCAAAATATTTAGTTTGTGGAATATAAATATTATAAAATAAAATGCTATTTTAAATTAAGTAATTAATGTTCAAATATAACCTTTTCCTGTCTAGTTGTTGAAAATATGTATAATGTGCAGCAAAATAGGACTTGGTCAGGTTTAAAAGTTTGAGGTCAGTAAGATTTTTTGGTTATGCTTTATTTTAAGGTGTCATTGTTACAGTGTAATTATATTTTTAAGTACTGCGTAATATTAATTAACAACATGTACTTACTATAGGGTTAGGGTAGGATTAGGGTTTGGTTGTGATTATGCATAAATTACTGTTATTACTATGGTAAGTACATGTAATATATGTAACAAGGACACTGTAAAATAAAGTGTTTTTAATATGTCAGCAAGGAAACATTAATACATTAATAAAAAGTGACTAAAGACTTTTGTTGTTACAGAAAAATTCTATTTCAAATAAATGCTGTTCTTTTGAACTTTCTATTGAGGTTTCCACAAAAATATTAAGCAGCACAACTGATTTCAACATTGATAATAATAAGAAATGTTTCTTGAGCACCAAATCAGCATATTTAAATGATTTCTGAAGAATCATGTGACACTGAAGACTGAGTAATTATGCTGAAATTCAGCTTCGCCATTACAGGAATAAAATACATTTTAAAATATATATTGAAATTTTTTACATTTATTTTTTATGACCCTATAAAATTCTTTTTTAATTTCAGTTGATAGTAGCCTAAAATATTGTAAAATATAATTCAACATAAACTTTCACCTCATTTATCCTTTCCTTGAGAATAGGAACTTGAATAAAAAGTAGCACAGAGTACCTCATTCTTCCCTACCTTATGATGTGTATAAGGCGCCTGCAAGCTTAACTTGAATAAACCAAAGCTGCTGAGATATTGATAAGTGCATGTGGACACAATGCACTGATAATTAAAAAGTCTGAGTGAAAAAATAATTACATCTTGTGCAGATGCCTTTTAATAGACACATTCTAATTGCAGGTGATTTTAAAAACAAATTTCATCCTTGGAAAAAGGCTGGTGTTGTTGCTGGAGATGATGTTGCAGGCAGACAGAGTATATTAAGGAGATGTTGACCTAGAGGGAGATCGCCGGCAGTGAACTTGCATGCTAAAGCGGCATGAAAGTTACAGCCCTCATGTGGGACAAACAGCAGAGAAGGGCTTCACACCAGGCAACACATGCAAAATTGACAAGAGGATGTGGGAAAAAAGAGGTTGGATGAGGATGAATAAAACAAATCATGGTGCTTGACTGGAGGTGATTTGAAAAATTCTTTGTCTTCATTTACGCTTGAGAATAATATAACGTCCCGACAGGAGGCCAAGCTAGCGAGGGGCTGCAGTCGCACACAGGGGATAAAAAATTAATTAAAAGATGAGAGAAAGAAGAAAGGATGGATTGAAAATAAATACGGGCTGCAACGCCAAACAGTAGGGTCGTTGTTTCATTGCGAGTGTGGTGAGCCCACTGTAAAAAATGGATCATACCCTGCCTCAGAGAATTAAACTTTTTTGGGAGTGTTTGTATTTCTAGAGAAACTTTGTCAGGGGAGATGAAAGCCACATCTGCTCCACTTCTTTCCAACTATACATACGTGTGAAAACTGTTGGTCTGGCAGACCAGTATGGACAAGTAGACCCACCGCCATGATGAAAGACAATAGGCCCAGGCTTAAGCCTATTAACAGTTGGCAATGTGGGGCCTTTACCCAGGGCGCTGAGCGGCCTCCACGCCACACCTCGAATGTCTGTTAGATGAAGCCGCTGCTGGACCCGCTGTTGCTCTAAACTGTGAGGTGATGCTTTCGTGAGCTGATTCATTTCCACCCTTCGCTAAGTGGACGGGGGTTTAACTGGAAACACATTACCTGTCACGGAAAAGTGTTTTCACGTGCTGTGACACACCGCAGACATGGTCAGACAGGCTGCGGGGTGTTTAGGGTGTACGCTATGGACATGTACACTGTGCTGATAGACCCTGGGTGCTTGCTTTCTGCCTGATAAGGCAGTTTACACTGAACTTGTGTGGGCTGAGCTGGACAGCGCTTGCTGTTACATTTGTTTGTGTGGTGACTGATTATATATATATATATATATATATATATATATGCATTTGAAGTTTAGGAATGGTAGATTAGACGCACCATATGAATTGTTCACTGTTGTAGATATGCAGTCATATTAAAAACTTGCCAAAGTTTTAATAATTGTTCAAGTACTACTTTAAATAAAAAAACTACATATATTTACATATATTTTTTAAAATGCTGAAATATGATTTTGGTATAATAATAATATTTTTGGTTATATACTTTTAATTTTAAGTAAATGTTTTGACATAGTACCCAGACTTTAAGTTTAGTTTCTCTGTACTTTTTACAGCCCCGAACATGTTTACCTAGACAGGCCGATATTCGACAGGCCGATATTCAACAAATGCACAAGCTAAATAACTATAACCTTTACTTCACAAGTTCACACTTACATCAAATTAAAATAGAGTAAAGATTATGCGTATTTGGCGTGCTGTCCGGGGGAGGGCTCCGGGCTCTGGATTTTGGCCCGAACCCAGAGTATCCCCTCCATGATAGAGATAGACTAGAACTAGACTGTATTGTATTATGGATTGTGTTAATGCTTAATAAGAGTTTATTAATTCAAAGTGAGGAGATGGGGTGGTGAAGGGATGCTAAAAAACTGTCAACGAAAAGAAGGTAAATCTGCACTATATATACACCTCTTGTCCTTGATTAAATTGATTAACTTGACGTGCTCCACTCGTGTTTAATTAGGTTTAATTATCTGACGTGCTCCACTTGTTTAATTAGGTTTAATTATCTGAACGTGCTCCTCCCGAAATTTGTTAATAAAACATCACTAGTAGTGGTAGTAGTTTCTTAAAGGATTAGTTCACCCAAAAATGAAAATTCTGTCATTAATTCCTCACCCTCATGTCGTTCCAAACCCATAATACCTTCATTCATCTTTGGAACAGAAATTAAGATATTTTTGATGAAATCTGAGAGCTCTCGGACCCCTCCATAGACAGCAATATAATTAACACTTTCAAGGCCCAGAAAGGTAGGAAAAACATAGTTAAAATCAACGTCAACAGCGCAAAAGGCTGACACAAACTAGAAGAAATTGTTGAATAAAGTCATTGTTTTTGTTAGTTTTTTGCACACAAAAAGTGTTCTCGTCGCTTTATAAAATTAAGGTTGAATCACTGGAGTCACATGGATGATTTTAACGATGTTTTTCCTACCTTTCTGGGCCTTGAAAGTGTCAATTAGCTGTCTATGGAGGGGTCAGAGAGCTCTCGGATTTCATCAAAAATATCCTAATTTCTGTTCCGAAGATGAACGAAGGTCTTACGGGTCTGGAACGACATGAGGGTGAGTAAATTATGACTTTAAATTTTTAGGTGAACTAACCCTTTAAGGCTCACTGTACGGTGAAACCACAGCGATCTGACAAACTACTCAACAGCAGAAATCCGGCTGTTATTTTACCAGCGGACGGTGAGTCACTTCTTGCATGATGTATGAAGGTGTGAGGTTTTTTAAAAAGTCACAAGACACCAGGGTGTTTTTTATTCTGAAGAGCATGTGGAGCTGTTCAGTATCAAATTGGCTAATGTATTGCAATCCACATCGGTCACACTAATATAAATTGTTTGGAAGCTCAGGCTGCCATCTGAAAAGACAGGAGAGCTATGAGGTCATTAAATCCGTCCTCACGGTAGGGAGCAATTTTAGGCAAAACCCACTCTCTAGCCCATCTTTAGAAACTAGACCATGATATACAGTTTTGTCAAAATGTCCGCGAATTTACCCTCTCTAACTGGAATTTCTCCATGACTTATTTGACCTAATGATCTAGAACATTGCAATTGCTCCACCCCAAAGGCAATTTCGGAGGCTCACTGGGCCGATGTAAATGGTCTGTGGTTACTCTTCCACCCCCATCAACACCTCCACCTCCCCAAACAGAGGCTAGTAAGATGCACCTTCCTGTTGTGGATACTGCGGTTTCTCTCTTAGTAAACACATGAATGCACGAGGGTCTATGGAGGCCACATCCAGGGCTGAGGTGGAAAAAGCTCAAAATGGTGCTCAGAGCAACACTGTGAAGGATGACTATGCAGAGTTCATTGAAATGACCGTGTGCCGGGCTCACTGACGGCAATGGTGAACTTGTGTGCATCAGAAGAACGGGTAGTAGTCGTGAGAAAGCAAGGGTCAGCGGCATAGTCCGTTTATATTGCTGAAGCAATTTTACTCAGTGTTTTGATAAGTTTGATGGGCCTTACCCCTGATTCGATGCCCTGGCTTTGATGCAGAACCCAAAAAGTGTTTCGTTTGATTAGTTTAGTGTTACTTTACAGAAGGTGAACATTTTAAAAGCACAGGTAAATGTGGAATGTAACCGGGGCATCATGCGCCAGTTTTTCAGAGTGGGATAAAAAAACATTTAACTAATTGTAGTTCGTAATATAAGGTGTTAGTTAAGTGGTGCAGTTTTTGACCTGGATTCAAATACCAACCACACCGATCAGGCATAACATTATGACCGGTGAAGTGAATAACACTGATTATCTCTTCATCACAGCACCTGTTAGTGGGTGGGATATATTAGGCAGCAAGTGAACATTTTGTCCTCAAAGTTGATGTGTTAAAAGCAGGAAAAATGGGCAAGCGTAAGGATTTGAGCAAGTTTGGCAAGGACCAAATTGTGATGGCTAGACAACTGGGTCAGAGCATCTCCAAAACTGCAGCTCTTGTGGGGTGTTCCCGGTCTGCAGTGGTCAGTATCTATAAAAAAAGGGGTCCAAGGAAGGAACAGTGGTGAACCCGCGACAGGGTCATGGGTGGCCGAGGCTCATTGATGCAAGTGGGGAGCGAAGGCTGGCCCGTGTGGTCCGATCAAACAGACAAGCTACAGTAGCTCAAATTGCTCAAGAAGTTAATGCTGGTTCTGATAGAAAAGTGTCAGAATACACAGTGTTTCTCAGTTTGTTGCGTATGGGGCTGCATAGCCGCAGACCAGTCAGGGTGCCCATGCTAACCCCTGTCCACTGCTGAAAGTGCCAACAGTGGGCACGTGAGCATCAGAACTGGACCACGGAGCAATGGAAGAAGGTGGCCTGGTCTGATGAATCACGTTTTCTTTTACATCACGTGGATGGCCGGGTGCGGGGCATCCGTTTACCTGGGGAACACATGGCACCAGGATGCACTATGGAAAGAAGGCAAGCCGGCGGAGGCAATGTGATGCTTTGGGCAATGTTCTGCTGGGAAACCTTGGGTCCTGCCATCCATGTGGGTGTTACTTTGACACGTACCACCTACCTAAGCATTATTGCAGACCATGTACACCCATGTACAACATGTACAACAATATTTCCTGGTGGCTGTGGCCTCTTTCAGCAGGATAATGCGCCCTGGTTCAGGAATGGTTTGAGGAGCACAACAACGAGTTTGAGGTGTTGACTTGGCCTCCAAATTCCCCAGATCTCAATCCAATCGAGCATCTGTGGGATGTGCTGAACAAACAAGCCCGATCCATGGATGCCCCACCTCGCAATTTACAGGACTTAAAGGACCTGCTGCCAACATCTTGGTGCCAGATACCACAGCACACCTTCAGGGGTCTAGTGGAGTCCATGCCTCGACGGGTCAGGGCTGTTTTGGCAGCAAAAGGGGGACCAACACAATATTAGGTCATAATGTTATGCCCGATCTGTGTATATATTTATTTATTTATTTATTTTTAAATAAACCAAGCAAAATTGCTGCTAAACTTGACAGCCAGTCATCACTGTGCATTTTCACTGTAAAGAAAAGATTAGATTTGACATTTTGATAACATGTTTTGTATTCCATAGGAAAAAGTGACAGTGAGTAACATGAGGGTGGATAGATGATGAGAGAACATAGTGTTAAGCAAATTATCCGGCGGAAGGTGTATTTAATCAAATAATATCGCTGCAATATTATTTATATTTATTTTTTATATATATATATATATATATATATATATATATATATATATATATATATATATATATATATATATATATATATATATATATATATATATACATACATACATACATACATACATACATACATACATACATACATACATACATACATATATATACATATATATATATATTTTTTTTTTTAAGCTTGCAAGAAAAGTGATTAACAAATACAAATTGTATATTGCAAGATAGGAGAAACTTTCCCCCCACAAAACTACATGCATATTTGTTTGTTTCTCCTACAGATTTCCTTTTTATTTTCCTAAAAACTTTATTTGTGAGTGGAATAAAATGATTTCCATGCATTGGAAAGAAGAATAAAATGGTCATAATGTCAAATTCTGTAAAGAATACCTTTTTTTTTCCCTTTGTGTTTTTCCTCAGATCCTCTACCAAACCTCAGTTTGAAAACTTGAGTATTTTTGTCATCATTTATTTTGAAAAGTTTTTTTTTCTGTGACACAATGTTTGGTCTACTGAGACCACATCAAATTCTAGACCAGTGCTTGTACTGATCCTATTAGTTTCTTTTAGAGAAATCGAAATGGTTTAAATATTCCTAAATCTTGTTTAAAAGACAGGATTTGATTTAGCATGCAAACATTCTGTCAGAGCCAATGTCCTTCCCTATTATATGTTAGAAATTTCCAGTGAACTAGTTAAATCTGATCTTAGCATGGCAGCTTTCAAACCGGGCCATGGCATGTCATTATCTATTAAAGGCTCATATTTCAGATGTGTTTGCACTTCAGTGAAAGCGAATTGTTTACCCTCATCGCTGAAAGACTGCCTCTAGGTACATACAGCCACACAAAGGTTGCATTATTTTTTTTTTTTACAAAAGCCAAAGGTGAAAAGCCAGGTTAGTCTCATTCTAATTTTGTCTCTAAAATAATTAACGGGAACACTGCAGGCAAGTTCTTAAAAGAGCTCTCGCGCTGTTCATTTTATTTTCATTTATTAGCACATTTTTTCCTGGAGGTATTTACGCTAATGAGGTCTCTGCAAGCAGATGGGTGATCTTTATACAGTCTGTCAGTAAATTATTGATTTTTGGAATATACTTTTCAGGGAAGACAATGGCACACTCAGCCTCTTCACAGTGGAACAAGGCGATCTGTCTGCCACAGCTACGTTTATTTGTAGCTCAGACTGCTATTTTGCTAAACCCAGACTCCATTGTTTGTGGGAAGGCCATGTGTGACTACGCGAGCACGCCGGTGATAAATTTTCCTCCGTATATGCGCTCAAATTTGGCTCTGTGCTGCAAGCAACTGTTTTCATTACGGCACTTCGGTTTGTAATGAAAGAGGGAGGAAAGCCACAATATACTGCAAAATATAACTAAACAAAATTTCATTGAAAATAGGTTTAATTCATAAATCACACTGGCATCTCTGTGATTCCCCTCCGAGTGAACCAGAGGGCCTCTCTTTTGCTTAAGTTCTCATTATGGTTTGTTGATTGTGCAGAATTGGAGAACTCCACAACAGTTACGGGAAAGAGCCCTAATCGGTCAAAACCCAGTTGGCAGTGATGATTGTCCAATAAAATTTGAGGCCAAGAGCCTCTGTTTTTCAGTAACCTGTGATTTACACCTCCCCATACAGACAGTAATAGAAAGGAAAAATATGGCTGCTTCCATGACTATGCAGAGAGAATTGCTTTATTGTTTTAATTATTTATTCATTTGCTTGTTTGTTTTAAACGACAGTCCAAATTTAGTTGACTACATTTTTTAATGAATATGCAAATATGCTCACCAAGGTTGCATTTGATTTAAAAATACATTAAATTTTTTTTATTTTATTTTTAAATATTATTACATTTTTAAAATAACTGTTTTTAATGTAATTTATTCCTGTGATGGCAAAGCTGGATTTTCAGCATCATTACTCCTTCAGTGTCACACGATGCTTCAGAGATTATTCTAACATGCTGATTTAGTGCTCAGTTATTATCAGTTATTATTGGTGTTACAGTTATTAGTAATGGAATCATATTATTATCCATAATGTATTGCTTATCCATAATGTATTGCTTATTTTTGTTTATTTTTTGTGGAAACTGTGATACATTTTTTCCAGGATTCTTTGATAAATAGAAAGTTCAAAAGAAATCTTTTGTAACATTAAAAATGTCTTTACTGTCACTTAAAGCTATTTGCATGTGCAATTTGCAATGCATCCTTGCTGAATAACATTTTTAATTTTAATTAAAAAAAAAGAAAGATCTTACCCCAAAACTTTTTTAAATGATAGTATCACAATTTCCACAAAAATGCTTTTTTTTTTTAAACATTGATAATAAGAAATGTTTCTTGAGCAGCAAATCAGCATATTAGAAAGATTTCTGAAGGATCGTGACACTGAAGACAATAAATATTATATTTACCTGCTTTAGAAACATTCCAGTAAAACTAATAGGGATAAGAAGTGAAAAGGGGAGACAATTACATTTTAAAGCATCCTTGTGAAAACAAATCTGGGAAGAGACGTGAGGATTTGGGGAGAAAAATGAGAGATTCTTAATGCATTCCAGTGAATTATTAATGGGATATATCATAAATTAAATCAGGGAAGCAGACACCAAATGCGCAGTATAGGTAATCAGGAGGAAATCAGGAGGAAAAGAATGCAGCTGAAAAGAGCTTTTACCATAGATATTCTTTTCATACCATGTCACATTAAAATTAAAAGTCTGAACATGAGAACATGATGGAAATTTTACAGCTCATGCAGTCGAACTGGAAGATAATGATTATTTGTAGCACAGCTTTATGATTTGAAATAATTTGTTTTAGTCTTTTTGAGTGGAACTTTCCCAAACCAGAAGTGCCGCCCATAATCTAAAACACAGCAAAAGGTGGATACAGTCAGAGCTTCAGTACATCTGTGTTTTGAATGCCCTACAAGTCTCCTTTAACGGCTGCATCAATAAAGCTATTCCTGTTTTAATCCCACCTTTTTTCTCCCATGGATTTGTAATGAACTCTTAGTCAGACAAAGGCAGTGGAAAGCAGAGTCTCTGTGGTTCTGTGCTTTGACCCTGGATCTGTGACAGTGACAAAGGAAGATAGATTGCACTTAGACTGCATAGAGGTGACCTAAACAGCGTTTAACACTAGCCTTCCAAGGTGTTCGTAATGAAATAAGAAGGGACACCTTTTTACGAGAAATTGAATTACATCTGCTTTACATCTCAAACAGCAGGCAAGGAAGACATTTATTAGTGCATCCCATTCAGTCACTCGTAATGTGTTGGTTGTCTGAGCTATTGACGGTGCCAGAAGTCGGTTGCATGGCGTCCTTGTGAAGAGCATGTTTTATCTACTTTCTATTTACTAAAACAAAACATCTCTTTTGGTTCTATGTTTGAGCGCTACACCTTTTGAAAGCAGAAAAGTACACTTTTAACAAAAAAACCTTCAGGATTTGATTAACTGATTGTTAACCAAGGCCTTTATCTACCCATACTGAAGTGGCTCTCAAGGCAAAATGTTTACCGCTGGACTGCTATGTTCATGTTTTGAAAATGAGTGATGTTTATCTGAAAGGCCATGGCATTTTTTTTGTCTGCATGTGTGGCTTTAGTCATGCAGGGCGCTATATATTAATAACTACAGTATCCTTGTAGTAAGGGTTTATCAGACACGATTAAGGGTTTTTCAGACTTCTCTGAGTTTTAATAAAGGAAAGAAAGGCGCCCGTGCTACTGCAATATTGGCTTGTAATTGCAAATTGTAAATAGACTTGCTCTGCACTGTAAAAAATAAAAACTGAAAATGTACTGGTAATTTTCTGCCAGGACATTATCCAGCAATTTTACCGAAATTTCTCTTAACCCTAAAACACAACACAATGCAATGCGTAAATCAAAAAACAGGATATTTACATTCTACAATACATTTTAAAGTGGCCATGAACTGGATTTTTACATTATTTTATAATGTTTCCTGAGGTGCACTTATAATGTTAATATGATTTTAGAAACATTTAGAAAAAATGGCTATTTCCTACCCTGATTTTCGCCTCTGATTTGAACGCTCTGTTTGAAGGGGCATGTCTGCTGTGAGACTTCAGTATAAACGCTCACTTATGCACAGTACACACATTTATATTATGTAAACAAACTTTTATTTTGGATGCGATGAATCAATTTGACAGCACTAAAAAGTAGCTGTTGTTGTCTTGCTCCAGAGGTGTATGACAATGATTGTGCCCCTGTGACGTCACGTGCCACCTCAGATCCAAAACGAGCTTTTTTACAGCTTGATTATATAAATGCTTTTTTATTGATGACGAGGATGTTTTGAGTTATGGAACTTGCAGGATGTATTAATGATACAAAGACCTCTTATATGTCAAAGGATCAAGGAAATTTGATTCCTTTAAATCGCTTTGTGTTCAGGACTTACCTGCGTCCTGACCAGAACTTATTTCTCAATGGTTTACAATGATCTGTACATGGAGATGCATTTCATGTAGGATCTTGTAATATAAACTTTAATACTATATAAGAGAATTTGTATTCGAACTACTGTTCAAAGGTTTAGGGACAGTAAGATTTAAAAAATACTTTTTTTGAGCAGGGATGCATTAAATTGATCAAAAGTGACCATATAAACACTTATAATTTTGCAAAAGATTTAGATTTCAAATAAATGCCGTTCTTGAACTTTCTATCCAAAGAATACTGGGGGAAAAATCTATCAAATATTAAGCAGCGCAACTGTTTTCAACTTAATAATAATAATAAGAAATGTTTCTTGAGCAGCATATTACAATGATTTCTGAAGGATCATGTGACACTGAAGACTGAGTAATGATGCTGAAAATTCAGCTTTGCCATCATAGGAATAAAAACTACATTTTAAAATATATTAAATTGTAATAATGTTACTGCATTTACAGTATTTTTGATCAAATAAATGCAGCCTTGGTGAACAGAAGAGATTTAAAAAAAACAAAAACAAAAAAAAAAACATTAAAAATCTTAATGAACCCAAACTTTTTGAACGGTATTGTACATCAATTGTACATTTTCCATTATTGAAAGAAAAATATTAATACGTTTGATTTATTTTTATTTTTTTGCTATAAGAGTTAAATGACTGAGCCTGACAAATAAGGTCTAGACTGGGTGAAGTTCTCTGAGGTGTGGGACTAGTGTTCATTTTGTTAATGAAATCTATGTAAAAAAAATGTGACGGTCTTGATGATGATGAGATGAAACCAATGTCATTAAACGATTAAACGGTGACTATATCAACATGCAATATCATTGACGTAAAAAGGCGAGACTAAAATGTACTTAAATTAAAAACTTGACCAAAATCACACTTTGTTTTTGTCGAAAAAAAGAGGAGACAAAATATTACAGGCTGTTTTTAACAAGCCATTACTATGAGCGTTCATGTTTGTGGTTGCCAGATGTCAAGAATTTAAATCCTCCAGATTGTGGTGTCTGATTTCATCAGAATTATTGCACTTTCAGCTATGAGCACAAATAAAGAGAAAGTCAACTCTTTTACTTAATCTTAAAAAAAATAAAGTATGCGTATAAGTTGACTTTCTCTAGATTTGTGCTTATAGCTGAAAGTGCAATAATCCCGATAACATTTAAAAATAAATTTCTCAAATGACACCACAATGGAGGATTATAATTTTGAGCGAAATAATTGTGATTTGTAAATTTTACCATTATGCAGCATAACGAAAATGTGACTAAAACTAGACTAAAATACTTTTAGTCAACTACAACTTGCCTAAACAAAAACAGGACAAGGTTGACTAAATATGATAAAAACTAAAAAATACCTTTGACACAGGATTAATTAAGACTACATTTGAAAATAAAAAAGCTAACAAAATTATAACTATAAGCCAAAATCAGCATTTTAAAGGTAGGATACAGTCCCCCAGAAAAAGTTTTCAAGCAAGCTACTTATGTTAGATAATAGTTTATCAAACACATCTAGTGGTTTAGATGCTCTTCAAATGCTTTAAATAAAGTAATGTGATGGATGGGCTGATTGATATGACACCGGATAGCCCATGTTTTGGTAGGTGTTCTGTCACTTCCTGGACCACATACTTTATCGTTCTTTTGCTTGCGTTCAGCAAATTTTTTTTTTTGACTAAAAGTGTATTATTGTAGCTAGACGTCTCTGGGCGACACAAACAATGCATCTCCCCATGTCCTGTCAGCCAGAATAATGCATTCAACAGTTTTTTTTCTTTAGCTAGGAGCAATGATTAGAGCAGAAATCCTTTCATTATCAATCAGTGCAGATTTGAGTTTGTCTCCCACTGCTTTTCAAGGCCCCATGCCTGATGGTTTTGTAATGATAATCTTATCTAACACATTTGCCAGAATATTCGGTTACATATCAAATTCAGCCATTTTCTCATCATTCCAGTGGCCCCAAGAAAATAGAATCATTTGTGCTTTCAGCAATTATTGATTGGCCCTGAGCTCAAAAAGTACTGCCCATTATAGTTATGCTATCCTGGTGTTAAATTGAGTTTTAAACATATACATAAATATCACTTTGCAGTTGTACACTAAAGCATTTGGTTGATCAAGGGCCTGGCTGCTGCCACCAGTTCCATTAACATTCATTTAATTCACAGTCTGTTTTTTTGGCCCACTGTTTTTAGGGTGTTTTAGGGGCTGGATTCTTGATTCCCAAGCAAAACAAGCAAAACAATGTGACACTGTTCCAACATGGAGTTGGAACTGCACTTACCTGCATCTTGACCAGAACTTATCTGTCCATGGGTTTCTTATCATGATCTGCTGCAAATGGAGATGGATTTCATTAAGGATCTTGCAATATAAAGTTGTATTCAAACATTTGTGGTTGGTAAGGTTTTTTTATTTATTTATTTATATATTTTTTTGCTTATTAATAGAAATTAATAATTTCATTAGGCAAGGATGCCTTATGTCAGAGGGGCCGCGAAGGAGTGACCCAGGGGGTCTGTGAAAAATTCTAGAGAAAAAACATGAAAAATTTAAATAAATGAATAAAATTAAAATAAGTTATTAAAATAACATGATCAAATAGGTAAATAAACAAATTAGCTTTTTTATAAATTTGCTTAAAAGTCTAGAGAAAAAAATAAAAATGAAAACAAAATTAAGTAAACAAATAAATTAGATTAAATAAATAAATAAATAAATAAATGATTGAATGTTAAATTACCATATGATAAAAATGTAAAAAAAGAATGATAAAATTAAAATGAATGAGATTAAAATAAATATGTTTGAAAAATATTGTTGAAAAGCCTAGAGTAAAACTATAAAAAATGTGAATATAATAATAATAATAATAATAAAATAAGTAAATAAATAAGCTTAAATAAACGTGCAATGTTAAATTAACATATGAAATAAAATGTTTTAAAAATAAATAAATAAATTAGATTAAAATAAATGAATAAAAAAAAGTGATTATTTAAATCTAATTTATATTAAACAAATAAATGATACATTTATAGTGAGTTGAAAACATATAATAAAGTATCTTAATAGAAACTAATGTTAGATAATAATATAATTTTTTTATTGGGTATTTATAAAAGACAGATGTCTTTTAAAATTCAGTATGGGGGTCCCTCATATGAGGATGTTCATATTTGGCCTTATGTTGATCAAAAATGACAGTAAAGTATTTCACATTGTTAGAAAAGAATTTAATTTCAAATAAATGGTGTTTCTATTCATCAAATGTATCACGGTTTCCACAAAAACGTTAAGCAGCACAACTGTTTCAACTGTGATGAAATCAGCACCAAATCAGCTTATTAGAATCATTTCTGAGGGATCATGTCACTGAAGACTGGAGTAATGATGCTGAAAATGTATGCCATCTCAGTAATACATTTTAAATAGATGTGTTTTTTTTTTTTATTGCATTAACTGTTTTTACTGTATTTTGATTAAATGCGTGCAGACTTAGTAAACATAAGATACTTGATTTTAAAAACAATTATTTAAAAAGGGCTTATAAGCAAAACAATTTGACACGTTTCCAGCGTGGAGTTAGAACTTCAGTTCTAAACTGCAGCTGAAAATATCTAAATGTATACATGCTTTAACATAGTGATAGGAAAAACTGCTGTAATTTATAGAAGTCTACTTGTTCTCCTGCAAGAAGTGCATTACTCTGTGATTCACAAACAAGCTGGCTATGACTTTGAAAGTGCTTTGAAAAATCAATAAGGCCTGATCACAGCTCGTTCTGTAAGTCCTCTTCATCACTGGTGTATAGCCAACCTTTAGCCCTGGGCCGTTGCATCGTGCAATGGATTCCTTTTGCTCCTTTGCGTAGGTCTGAGTGTACAGACACGGCAAAATATAAATCAGGTCAGAACCGAACAACTGCGGCTCGTAAGCGTGAATCTGGTCACTTATGATCAGAAGAAACCTACATGGATGACGGGCCACAGCGGAGCTGATGTCTCAGGTGGAAGCCTGGTTGAATGGTGGCGTGGTGCCCAGGGGAACGTGTCTCGTCTTGGACTACAGAGTACAGTGCCTGGGGCTGGTGTTCATCAACAGAGAGGAACCTCTTTGGACAGAGTGCCAAACACACCGGGCAGCACGATCCCTAGGCTAATAAATAATACGAGTTTTTAATAATGAATTAATAATTTCTCTCCTGCTTTCATCCGTGTTGACTGAAGTGGACAAATTAGCACAATCTTCACGGGCTCTTGTGCCTTCAGTGGTGTGGGAGCCATAGGCAGTTTTGGTTCCTTCAAGCCTGACTTGGCACCATAAGCCTGGCACATGGGTAGCATGGTGAGGAGCATGTAAAAAACACAATGAAGGGTTTGTAGGAATTTCAGAAGGTACATTGTACGTGTTGCCTTTGCTTATGGCAGATGGGATAAAACCCCTTAAAGTAACACAACTTTTGTCTAGCTGTGCCTGTGACTTGCATATAATGGTTTGTCTCTAACTTTATACGAGGGACAGATGATGTTCTGCATCACTAATCTGCCATAACATAATTGTAGTAATAATAATAATTAATTTATAACATTTTGCATATAATAGTTGGCCTTAATCACGATTAATCATTTAACAGTCCTATTTTGGAGTGTTATTATTATTATTATTATATTAGTATGTATATTATTAGTATATTTACTAACAACTAGGGTTGTCAAACATACTGGTACTACCAGTACTAATCGGTAAAAAAAATAAAAAGTTGACAGCACCAGCATTTCTGTAGTAGCGAGTACCGGGTATATTTAGTACCTACTGATAGAGGCTGCTTTCAAACGCTCTCGTTCTTGTTTGTTTGAACGCCTTCTGAATGAATCTATTTACAGTGTGTTTTCACAAGCGTTGTGCATTATAGCCAATCGAGCAAGTGAATGTAATGGCCTATCAGAAAAAAACACAAGGTTTTTTTATTATAACAGGAGATTTCGCGAGAGTGCAGAATTCAGTGACCCTGTGCTTTAGAGATTGACAGCCGTAGTGATTATAAAGGGAGGGCTGTTCTCTTGCTTTCTGTTTATTACCCATTCACAGTCGGAATACAAATTTAGGTTTTCATGCTGCCAAGGTTGATTGACAACCGTATTTACTGTAAATGTGTGATTGAATTGGAAACTGCAATGATTCACACAGAGATAACCAACAGACCAGACAAAATGGGACCAAATTTGTAAAAGATCAAAACAGTTTTTGATTTTTGCTTTGGTACCAATTTCGGTACAGAAAACAACAAAATTATACTGGTATTGGTACCAACTACTGAAGTTTTGGTAGCGTGATAACCCTACTAACAACAACAATGATATTTGCTGTTGTTGTTGTTGTTGTTGTTTTGTTAAAAAATATTCTAATAATATACTAATATATAATTTAAAAAAAAAAAAATACATTTTAATAATACACAATAATACATTACATGCAAATTATTATCTTTGTTTTTTGCAATTCTTTTAAATAAATTAGTGATGCAATCTACTACTACTACCACTTCTACTAATATAATATTCAAGTGCCCCTATTATGCTACTTTAACCTCCTAAGACCCAGGAAAACAAAGTCTTTTGAATTTAGTATTTTTTCATGTCATTACATTGCTTAGAGGATAAGAAACAAATGGAATTTTTGTATTTATTTATTTATTTTTAATGATATTTTATTCATGTGTTATGGTATGTCCTTGTAAGTGGACACCGGGACTAAGTTGTTTAAAAAATAAAATTACATGAAATTACATGTATAGACAAAAACAATGGTTTTTTTTTTTTTTCATTCACCAAGAAATTTTTTCAGGTTTCAGTTTTTTTAACCAAAGATTGTTTAAAGATGATTCTCAACTATGTTATGAAAGATATAACATAATGAATTGATATACCATTTTACTTTTATGCAATATGTGGTTAAAATGGCCATACATGTAGTAATAATAATAATGAATTTATAACATTTTGCATATAATAGCTGGCCTTAAGCAGCCTAGAAGGCACAGTTTTGCAGTAGGGCTGTTAAACGATTAATCGCGATTAATCGCATCCGAAATAAAAGTTTGTGTTTACATAATATATGTGTGTGTGCAGTGTATAATTATTATGTATATATAAATACACACACATGCATGTGTATATTTAAGAAAAAAATATATATTTATATATAAAATATTTATATATATATATATATATATATATATATATATATATATATATATATATATATGCAACTATACTTAAATATATACATGTATACACGTGTATTCAAATATACAAAATAATTATACACAGCACACACAGATATATTATGTAAACACAAACTTTTATTTCGGATGCGATTAATCGTTTAACAGCCCTATTTTGGAGTATTATTATTATTATTATTATTATTATTATATTAGTATGTATATTATTAGTATATTTACTAACAACTAGGGTTGTCAAACATACTGTTACTACCGGTACATGGGTTTCCCCATTCAATGCAATGTATCTATACACTGTATATAATTTGCATATTAATGTGTTCTTGGAGCAACATGTAATGAAAAAATAAGTGTAATAATGGGAGTAATAGTTGGCAACATTTTCATAATAATATCTAATATTTTATAGGAACATTCATATGTAATTTCTTTCCCTATTCACTTGTTGTGTCTCCCAAAATGCCTGATAAACATGCTTTAAGTCCTGGTATCCTCTACAGTGGGCATGTATGAAATCAGTGCCCTGTTTTGTAACAGAGTGTCATATTTTGATTAGAAACCCCATAACATTTTCCTGAGATATTGATTTATAACAAACAATTTGAAAATTAGTTCAATTTAAATAATTACAAAATATTACAAAATATTATATTTCCATAAGAGTGCTAAATTTGATCATTAAGTCCAAGGAGAAGTTGTTGTCCTGGTGAAACCTCAAAACAAATGATGGATCTCTGGAAATCCCTAAATGTGCTCTTTACAGGACTGTAAAACTGTATGGTGTCAGAGAAATTCACTAAAATATAATGTCCTAATACGAGGACAGTGGCACCAAGAGGGATAAGGTTCCTAATTTTGTTTTGGATATCTCCTACAACAGGTTAACATGCATCAAAGGTAAAAAAACACTTATCATAATATACAATGCACATCACCACATTTTTTCAAAGATTCTCAAATGACTTGTCTGAAGATTCAGTCTCTCTAAACCCATCCTTTCCAAGAGCCTGCTTTGATTGGTCAGACGGCGGAAATGTAACATCCATTAGCATAACACAACTTCAGCTCCGGAGGCTTCCTTAGTCCTCAGCGATTGTACACACTGTAAACATTGATTTTACCATATCAATTTGTGCACAAGTCCGATGATGAAACATTTCAGAGTAATTCACCCCAAACCTTCATCGCAAGGATGACTTGAGCAAGACGTTTCTCAGTGATGCACTACTCAGTTTGTTGTACATTGTGAGATGTTTCAACTGTAATTATTCACCAACAGCATTAAGTGTATGTCCATCAGAGATGTCCATCAAAATCCCATTTAAATCCCATTTAGACCTCAGAGAGATTTGAGAAGCAATCGACAAAAGGTTATACTGCTGTTGTATCGCTGTGGTAATTATAACTGCTGACTCTTCACATCTGCAAAGCAGAAAACAACAGCATCTTATCGACATGAACACAAACCAGCTACAGTGTTTGAGGTAATGGCGGGTCAAAGTAGACGTTGTTCGCAGGCAGCCAATGAAGACCATAGGTTGGCATTATAAAAAATGTTACATCGTTACATATGTAAGTTATGAAATTAAGACCGAAATTTCTGACGACTCGTTTCGGCAGTTCTGGATCTTTTTTTTTTTTTTTGAGAAACAACTTTATTTATTGTGCACTTTGATATTAAACCCTTGCAGATATTTTACATTCACAAACAGCTATATTACACACTGCATGAAAGGTAATATCTGAAAAAGCAAAGGGCACTTTAAAAATTTTATTGTTAATTAGGACTAATGACTAATTGCCTAATAGTATTGCAAAAATAAATGGAATTATTGTAATATTTATAATAAATGATGATTGTTTTTAAACAGATGCCAAACTCTGTCTGACATTGGTTGAACAAACATGTAGCCCCGCCCAACAATCATTTATGATATTGGTAGAGCCAATGTTGCTTTTTTGGGCTGGAGCTTGTCTCTTCACATAGTAAGGCAGTTAACTTCCGAACTGTTGTCTGCATATATGTTTTTCTAATTCAAAAAATAATATATTAAGCTATTTTCAAGCTATGTTTATGGTAATTTTGTGATCTAATTTCATTCTTCCGTGTAGAATTGGCCCACTGCTATATAATTTTCTGTAAACATTCCATGTCCTTTGCCTGTGCAAACTACTAATATGAGTGGGACACTGGAATTTAAGCATGTGCAGGCAAAGGCAAGACGAGACAGTGTGGCAGGATAAAGGTTACTGCCATGTTTAGTTGTTGACTATAGGAGATCTAGAATGCCACTGTCTTAATGAACTCTCCAGAGAGCCTGACTCAGAGGCAGCAGGTTGAGTCCGTGCTGGGAGAAAGACTGAAATTAGTTATTTCTCCAAATAACCTCTGATGAAAGCTTGCCTCTGACTGCCTGCCTTGTCACCAGCTTCAAGACAATAAACCAATTAGGTAAAGCTGCATTCTGGGCCAGATCTTCCCTTGGTGTTAGGAAGAGTGAAGAAAGAAAATATAGAATTGAGAATTGCATTTCACGCATGTTATTTAACAGATTTTAAAAGCAGACCAAATGGCAGAAAGCATCTTGAATTATCTGTCAGTTTACAAATAAGTTATCTGTATCCAGTATTGGATCAACACAACTGAAAACGGTTCATTTTTACCATTTAAGACACTAAATTTCATTCTAAATAAAATAGATTAAAAAACATTATTATTGTCAGGTGTCATTGCAGGCAGGAAGACGATGACAGGCAGATTCACAATCAAAAGAGCATTTAATGAATACGGTTCTCAGGTGAGCAAATAACAGCAGGCGCAACACACACTTACACTCATGGTACACAACGTAGATCAGACAAAGACTGGGAGAAAAGGGAGAACTTAATAGGGAACCCAAATGAGATAATGACAAGACACAGCTGAACAGAACTAAACTAACGAGGGTAGCCATGGGGACAGATGAGTGGCGGGAAACGGAACAAAGAAATGTGACAAAAGAAAACAGGAAGTCCATGAAACAAAACAGAACATAACTGACAATTATATTATATTATATTATACTATATTATATTATATTATATTATATTAATTGTAATATTATAATATTATAAATTATATTCATTATATTATATTTATTATATTAAATTAATATATTTATTATATTATATATTATATTAATTAAAGTTAATAGTTCTTATCACATTAAAGATATAAGGCACTATATTTCGCTGATGATTAAAATAGAGCATGATTTACAAAATTTACAACTCAAGGTCATCATCATCAAAGTGATGGATGATTATCTGTATAGCAGCCTCTGATTCCACTATTTTGCTATTTTGATCAATTTCATCTTTTATGTAATGAATGCAAATCATTCATCTGTTGAAAAGGCCTCAAATATGAAAGGAATGTAATTTCATCTGTGTGTATAGAACACACTTCAATTAGCTCCAGTACTATAAAGCGCTTCTCTGCTCTTTTTGTGCATCTGCACACTAAAGCATCAGAGAAACGGCAGCCAGTCATTTTTTAAATGTTGCGTGACATCTCTAACCCAATCTTAGTGCTCGTCAGGAAGGAGGTAGCATCATGTTTAATTCCATTTAACTTATGGCTGCATTAGACGCTCAAATAATTGCATATATTTGTCTCTTGATGGGAGTGTACCATAAGTAATCAAGCATATTTATTCACCTCGCTTACCCTTGGGACTAAAGGAGAACAAAGGTGAGGGGCCCAGTTGAAATAGAAGCCCTGAACCCAATCTTCACAGGTCCGAGGAACCACGGCATTAGCCTGGCCTTTTCAACCCCCAATATTAATGACACAGAGGCAGTTTACATATTAATGAATCAATGTAGTTTTTAATATGCTGGGCAGTAAATCAAGCAGCCTGTGAATGCTTTTATCTTGCTTGTATTGCACTTTGAAATATGGTACGGATGAAAGAAACCTCATCTTGCGGGCAGAATCATCTTCAGTGCGAGATCTTCATTAAAGGCAAGGTTGGTTTATGGTTTAGGAAAATCCTTTTAATTCACAGACAAACAAAAAGCACTGCGCTGTTCCGATTCTGGTCATATATGGCATCTTCGGAAGTTCTGCTTTTTTTAATCACCCAGATTCAGTCTTGATGGGTACAATAATTAGGAAAATTCCCTTCGGTCTCCGTGCGACTCACCCTCGGCGGAATTTGCTTTAATTAAAACAAAGAAGAGACATCCAACAGGGGAAATAAATCAAGGTTTGTGGGAGGATTTGAACCTCTCTCTCTTTGAAGGATAGTGTAATGGTGGAAAAAGTTCTTTTAGGATTTAAAAGGTAAATTGGTCTTGAAGCCAGGCGTCAGCTGCTGGGATCAAACCGTATATATTTCCTCATTACGCTGATTGAGAGATTATGCCCTGCTGTGTCCAGGAGAACGCTAATAGAAGTGAGCACAGCGCCTTCGCCTACTTGGGTGGATTCTGGTTTGGTGTAGGCCTACTTGTTAGTGGCACTATTAATATTGGTTATATTTAGGGTTAGAGGTTTGATTGGAAAAATTCAACTTTGCCAAGTAACTTGTCCCACACTGTTTATGCTACAGAGAAGGGCGATACCTCAAATCTTGTTGTTTTTTGAGGTGAGTGCTATTCATTTTCAAAGTCACATGTATATGCATCCACCCTAGTAATAGCAACATGCTTAAAGGTGCTGTATGTAAGTTTTTGACTGTACTAAAGCATAAAAATACCGTAATATGTTTGCAGATATTTAGAAAACATGCTCAGTTCACATACAGTGCATCTGGAAAGTATTCACAACGTTTCACTTTTTCCACATTTTATGTTACAGCCTTATTCCAAAATTGATTAAATTCATTATTTTCCTCAAAATTCTACAAACAATACTCCATAATGACAACGTGAAAGAAGTTTGTTTGAAATCTTTGCAAATTTATTAAAAACATTAAATCACATGTACATAAGTATTCACAGCCTTTGCTCAATACTTTGCTGAAGCACCTTTGGCACCAATTACAGCCTCAAGTCTTTTTGAGTATGATGCTACAAGCTTGGCACACCTATTTTTGGCCAGTTTCTCCCATTCTTTTTTCCCCATCAGGCTGGATGGGGAGCGTAGGTGCAAAGCCATTTTCAGATCTCTCCAGAGATGTTCAATCAGGTTCAAGTCTGGGCTCTGGCTGGGCCACTTAAGGGCATTCACAGAGTTGTCCCATAGCCACTCCTTTGTTATCTTGGCTTTGTGCTTAGGGCCGTTGTCCTGTTAGAAAATGAACAAGTTTTCATCAAGGATGTCTCTGTACAATGCTGCATTTATCTTTCTCTCGATCCTGACTAGTCTTCCAGTTCCTGCTGCTGAAAAACATCCCCACAGCATGATGCTGCCACCACCATGCTTCACTGTAGGGATGGTATTGGCCAGGTGATGAGCGGTGCCTGGTTTCCTTCAGACATGGTGCTTGCCATTCAGGTCAAAGAGTTCAATCTTTGTTTCATCAGACCAGAGAATTTAGTTTCTCATTGTCTGGGAGTCCATCAGGTGACTTTTGGCAAACTCCAGATGGGCTGTCATGTGCCTTTTACTGAAGAGTGGCTTCCGTCTGGCCACTCTACCATACAGGCCTGATTGGTGCTGCAGAGATGGTTGTTCTTCTGGAAGGTTCTCTTTTCTTCACAGAGAAACGCTGGAGCTCTGTCAGAGTGACCATTCTTGGTCTTCTCCTTGACTAAGGCCCTTCTCCCCCGATCGCTCAGTTTGGCTGAGTGGCCAGCTCTAGGAAGAGTCCTGGTGGTTCCAAACTTCTTCCATTTACGAATGATGGAGGCCACTGTGCTCATTGGGATCTTCAATACTGCAGAAATGTTGTCCCTTCCCCAGATCTGTGCCTCAATACAATCCTGTCTCGGAGGTCTACAGACAATTCCTTGGACTTCATGTCTTGGTTTGTGCTCTGACATGCACTGTTAACTGTGGGACCTTATATAGACAGGTGTGTGCCTTTCCAAATCATGTCCAATCAACTGAATTTACCACAGGTGGACTCCAATCAAGTTGTAGAAACATCTCAAGGATGATCAGTGGAAACAGGATGCACCTGAGCTCAATTTTGAGTGTCATGGCAAAGGCTGTGAATACTTATGTACATATGATTTTTTTCGTTTTTTATTTTTAATAAATTTGCAAAGATTTTAAACAAAATTCTTTCACGTCATTATGGGGTATTGTTTGTAGAATTTTTAGAATAATAATGAATTGGATCCATTTTGGAATAAGGCTGTAACATAACAAAATGTGGAAAAAAGTGAAGCGCTGTGAATACTTTCCGGATGCACTGTACTCGTTTCTCTGAAAGACAATGCTACAGGCAGTTATTTTACTTTGAAATGTGTGTTCCGTTTCGGGATGTCTGTTTTTGTTTTGGTCTGTGCGATAATGCACGTTGCCAGACATAAATTAGAGATATATGATACCATTTTTTAATTCAATACCAATTACCGCAAATGCTAATATCACTGATAACAATTCCAATAGCAATACCCCTATTAAATGGAAGGTTTTTGTGTTTCCATGAGGCTAAAATGGGTAATTGTAGCTATTTAACATTATATTTTAAAGACATCATTGATTTACCATAATTTTTTTAACATTAGTCATGTATTAGCAAAGATTAAAGATTTGGATTGCTATTATAGCAAAATTTGAATACAGTCATTACACAAACCCATTAAAACACATATCATAGTTAGTTTTGCCATTTATTATAGTGTGAAATAACTCCAGGTGACATTTTTACTCTGCTCTTTCTGTGTGAATGTGTGGATGCTTTTTGTGACTTTTTGTGTCTTTCAGCGTTTCTGCAAGTTCAGGCAAGTGGAAGGAGAAATACTCACTGTCTGACACAATTGTTTAATAAAATTGATAATTTTTGCCACTTATACGTGATAACCAATAATTTTCATTTTAAATAATAAAATCACAAGTTTAAATTATTTAATTAATTTTTTTTATTTTATTTCCCTTTTATTTATTTTATCATTTGAAGGTGAATTGTCATATTTAAGGATTAAGGTCATTTAAAAAATTGTCCTCCCTTTTAACATTCCCTCTCCCCTTCTTCATTTCTCCCTCATCCTCTCTTCTCCTCTAATCTCTCAGAGTCTCTGTATCTTTGTGTGTTCCTCGATCATTGTTTATCCAAATGCTTCATTTTATGGGCTGTGTTTTATCAAGCCCTAAATAATAAACGTTATCTGCTCATATAGGTATGCAGACTGCTGTCTGAAGACGACGTTTCATCTGCCATTTCACAGAGCAGTTTCTCCTCCTGACCTACAGCAGCCATTTCCTACGCTGACTGCCTCCTGTAATTGAAGGTACTTGTGGTGATTTCACACAATCAGAGTCTCACATTCAATGGGATGAAAGTGATTCAAAGATGGGAGGCCCATTTGAAAAGCTTCATAGGAAATCGTCAATTATCTATACAATAGGTTACTAATACCTGCCCTCCTCCTCATGCGCTGCCTATTTCCACATTATAGATTTATGGCATATTTTCAATCTATAGAAGCTGTATCTGCAATGATCTGACTGAAGCCCTCATCTTTTAAGTCTTTTGTAATGAAACTATAGAAAATGACTTCTGATGGGTTGATTTTGTGCTCATCCTGTGCTCTCTGTGCTGTCTGATAACCTCTGCTTCCTTAATATTGATGATGCACCACAATCTACCCTGAAAGAAGTTTCGAGATAGCTGGAGAGAAGAGAAAGCAGACATTACCGCACAGATAGAACTTTAAACAGTTACCAGTTAAATATGTATATTTTTCTTCTCGTTAACATGTATTTAACTCTATCCTCGCCAGCGTTTTAAAAGACATTACATTGACATTTGATCATTATATTCTATAGCTTCATATATTCTTTTTTTATCAACACTTGAATATGGGTAAGATTCCTAAAAAAAAGCTGTGAAAATCACTGTGGCAAGCAGCGAGGCCGAGGGACCGTGAGAGCGGGACGAGGCTTGTCGTGAGTGATAATGAGCGCCAGCTGTGCACCGCACCGGCCACATGTCTCACGGAGGAGCTCGGTCACATAAAAGGAGGAGCAACGAGAGTAAAGGACGAGAGAGGACCAGGCCTGGATTTTACATTGCGTTTTGTTTACGTTTTGTTATGTGTGTGCGCGGCAGTCGTCCGTGAGGGGCTGCCGCTTTTACTTTCACTTTGTTTGATTATGTGATTACAGTCTTTTTTATGTTCGCTGGTTCCCGCCTTCTTCTTCCCTGAACAAAGAACTCCGTTACAATCAAGTTTTTCTCAAAGACTGGATCTGGATTGGATTCAGTACAATGATCAAAACATAGATGGAGTAAATCGAGTTCATTAACACCCCTAATGCTTGCAGTCCTATACCTCATGCGGTAACATTAGGCAGTTTTGATTTATGTGCTGGTTAATGTTGGCGTTATTTTACGTATGCATATGATTGATATCGCTTGTTTCTGCATCTTCTTAGCATGTGCTTTGATCAGGAGATTCAGTATTAGTTCAAAAGATGTCACAGCGCCCCCTAGTGTATAACAATAAAAACATGGAAACCCCGAAAAGTCTGTGTTTGGCTGGGAAAGAGTTAAAAGGGTTTGTGACATTTGGTTACTTACTATCTTTGTGTGGAATACAAAGTTTAGATGTGTAGTAAATTGTCTCCGTGTTTTGTCAATGGGGTCCAATGTTGTTTTGGAACCTATTGACTTTCATTAGCTATGTTGCGAATTTAACTTTCATTTAACTTTCATTTAACTTTTTTTTAATTTGAATATCACACAAAACTTTTGCGAATAAAGCACCGTTTCCATCCAGTCAACAAAATCGTCACTTCCTGATAAACTGGCACTAAATTTCACAAAAAATTGGAAGTTGCTGCAGTAGGAGAATCCACTGTATATAATAATTTTGTATATAATAAATTATTGCGTCTTAGAGCGCGCAGGCAAAACTCAATAAAATTATCTTGCTTTTGGAGGCTGATGCCTGCTGTTTGGGAATACAGTCATGTAAGACAGTTCTGGGAGGTACTGAACTCTTTTGATGACAGACTTTGCTCAGGCATTTCAGAACAACCAAAACAGCATTTCAGATTCTATGCAACCAGATCAGTCCGCTGGTTGGTCTAGTTATGCCATCCTATCGCAAAGTCACGTCTTTTTTGATGTGCATTGAGGAATTTATTCAGTAAATGTGTTTCCATCGTAGTTTATAAGCATATTTTCTTAATCGGAAAAAAGTTTAAAAAAGACTCAATTGAGCGCTTAAGTTTTTTTAATGCACATTTGTAGAATTTATGCACATTTTGCCGTTTCCATCCAGTGATATCCCAAAATGTGCATAAAAATAGGTGGAAAGAAATAAAGCTATTGTATGGACAAAAACAGTTAAAAATTCATTTAAATATATTCTTTTGTGCTCCACAGAAGAAAGTCGGCCAGAATTTATTTATATTATAATAGGACACAATTTTGCAAAATTCTGTATGGTTTCTTTTACACTGCAATTGGATTAAGAACAGTTTTGCTCAGATTTTTCACCCCCAGTAATTTCATATAATCCTCCATTAGACTTTCAGAGTTGAAACTGTGCTCAGATTTGCCAAGATGCCAAAGTATGTAATCGAAAGCCAGATTTTGATTATGAACCAATGCATTTTTGTAATTTATTGCAAAACTGAAGGATTCGGTCAATGCAATAATTCTCAGGACAATTTAATAATTCACAAATCTAGTACGACTTTTATTATCATCTTGTTTAGGTTATGAATAGGTTTAGGATTGGGTTGTTTTAATGAACGATGTCTTACGATATGGTACCCTCTCGTATGAATGGTGTTACCGTGTATATCCATGCAATCTGTATCGAATTTTCTAAGGTAAAATATTTATATTTCTCCTCAGATTTTCAGGAGAAACATCTGCAATAAAGTTCATTCTTAAATGAAACATAACTGGGAACTCCATTTAGTCTCGTGAGCTATGAAAGAGCAACCTCTGAGCAATAAAAGTTTCCTCTGGAGAATCCATTAATTGCTTCATTTGCACACAACAACATATGAGAAGTAGGACTTGAGGGGGTTTTAGAAGCTTTAGGATATAATTCACGACGGAGTTATTTTGATGTATCTGCTCTGATGCTGCTGGAGCTCTGGATTCTGCCTTGGGAAGCATTGGGATCATGGGACGGAGTTTTTGAAGTGTAAACCCCTTTTTGAAATCCTGTTATTGGCTGGTATTGGTTGCACACTAGAAAACAGCATCTTATTTGAACATATACATAACATACCTTAACTCACCATGCTACAAATAGGTCTATGAAATGCTGTTTTTCTATTTTAATCTTATGATGTTGAATACTGTTTTTAATTTTTTGGTGAAAAGTCTCCTTTTTTATATGAAGGATCTACTGGGAAATTAAGTGTTATAATGAAAAGCCCTCTTCTTCTTGGATAATATTAGCACAGCGTAACACACTTTAAATTATTCACATCAAAAACTCATTGTTTGTTACTTGACAGCGGTGGAGAGGGATGACGGCAGAGTGATGAATTATACATCAGGCACAAAGTGTCTTTGAATGAATCATTGAAATGGGCTGTTTAAAATGTAACTGTGTATTTTGTTGCAGTGTGTCCTGTTTGTTGTGAGGTGACGGAGTCTTTGTATCACCTCGCTCTGATGTGATGTTATTCACAGCTAAGTAGGCGACCTCGCACGTAAAAGAATATCATCACACCTCTGAATCCAGAAAAGAGAAGGTAGAAGCAGGAAGATGAATGTGGAATCACTCAGAGACACAAACAGCTTGCTGTGTGTTAGTTACATCATTGATTTAACAGAAGCTTACTGCAGGGTATATTATCATGAGAACTGCTGGTACATTATTATCATGTACCAAAACAAGTTTTATGGATGAAATCATTCCTGTTCATGCATTTTTGTACATATGCATAACAGCATATTAAAAAAATTAATACGCTTGTGCATTTTTATAAAAGGGACAGTCAGGCATTAAACCTTACTGATAGTAACTTTTTTTATTTTATATACACACACACACACGTGTGTACATATTACATTATGTAAACACAAACTTTTATTTTGGATATGATTAATCGCGATTAATCGTTTGACAGCACTAATGCAAATATATACGTGCATGTGTGTGTTTTCAAATATACATAATTATAACCTGGCACACATACACTCACCTAAAGGATTATTAGAAACACCATACTAATACTGTGTTTGACCCCCTTTCGCCTTCAGAACTGCCTTAATTCTACGTGGCATTGATTCAACAAGGTGCTGAAAGCATTCTTTAGAAATGTTGGCCCATATTGATAGGATAGCATCTTGCAGTTGATGGAGATTTGTGGGATGCACATCCAGGGCACGAAGCTCCCGTTCCACCACATCCCAAAGATGCTCTATTGGGTTGAGATCTGGTGACTGTGGGGGCCATTTTAGTACAGTGAACTCATTGTCATGTTCAAGAAACCAATTTGAAATGATTCGAGCTTTGTGACATGGTGCATTATCCTGCTGGAAGTAGCCATCAGAGGATGGGTACATGGTGGTCATAAAGGGATGGACATGGTCAGAAACAATGCTCAGGTAGGCCGTGGCATTTAAACGATGCCCAATTGGCACTAAGGGGCCTAAAGTGAGCCAAGAAAACATCCCCCACACCATTACACCACCACCACCAGCCTGCACAGTGGTAACAAGGCATGATGGATCCATGTTCTCATTCTGTTTACGCCAATATCTGACTCTACCATCTGAATGTCTCAACAGAAATCGAGACTCATCAGACCAGGCAACATTTTTCCAGTCTTCAACTGTCCAATTTTGGTGAGCTCGTGCAAATTGTAGCCTCTTTTTCCTATTTGTAGTGGAGATGAGTGGTACCCGGTGGGGTCTTCTGCTGTTGTAGCCCATCCGCCTCAAGGTTGTGCTTGTTGTAGTTTCACAAATGCTTTGCTGCATACCTCGGTTGTAACGAGTGGTTATTTCAGTCAAAGTTGCTCTTCTATCAGCTTGAATCAGTCGGCCCATTCTCCTCTGACCTCTAGCATCAACAAGGCATTTTCGCCCACAGGACTGCCGCATACTGGATGTTTTTCCCTTTTCACACCATTCTTTGTAAACTCTAGAAATGGTTGTGCGTGAAAATCCCAGTAACTGAGCAGATTGTGAAATACTCAGACCGGCCCGTCTGGCACCAACAACCATGCCACGGTCAAAATAGCTTAAATCACCTTTCTTTCCCATTCTGACATTCAGTTTGGAGTTCAGGAGATTGTCTTGACCAGGACCACACCCCTAAATGCATTGAAGCAACTGCCATGTGATTGGTTGATTAGATAATTGCATTAATGAGAAATTGAACAGGTGTTCCTAATAATCCTTTAGGTGAGTGTACATATATTATGTAAACACAAACTTTTATTTTGGATGCTTTTAATTGCGATTTAATCATTTGACAGCCCTACATATATACATATACACACACACACACACATATATATATATATATATATATATATATATATATATATATATATATATATATTAGAGCCGGACTGATATGGGTTTTGGGGGGGCTGATGCTGAGTAAAAAAATTCTGATACCGATATATCGGCCTATATTCTTTTATGTGTATAGTACAATACCAGCCAAAACTTTGGACACACTTTCCCATTGGTGTCCAAACTTTTGACTGGTACAGTATATATAATACAGTATGTACATGATATACATACATTGTACATAAATACAACAGAACAAACATACAAATTCTTTTCAGGTTTTCATAGGTCTAAACTAGATTTTCAGGTACAGAAGTAGTAATCAAATGTAAAATATCACTTCATAGTCTTCACTGTATAAATATAGGTTAACCATTATTAAAGTTATTCAGTCAAGAGCAGTAAGTGAATTTTTTTCTCTTCTCTGTCTTTTGTTATCTTGTCTTTTATGAGAAAACGCTTCCCTGCCATTGATGATTTCTGTGTTTTCACTGTTATACGGTAGGGGGCGCTATTACACATCTCCTGAACAAGTGCAGACTCTCCTGATCAAAACACAGGAAAAGAAGAAGAAGAAATGTGCGATTTCATATAAGATGCATGTGTAAAATAACGCGATCATCAATATTAAACAGCATATAAATCAAAACGGATATGTTATTAAATGAAATGTCGACCCGGGACTTTGGCTTTGAGGTGTTGATGGACTCGATCTGTTACTCCATCTGTGTTTCAATCACCAATCTGAATCCCATCTGTATATAAGTCTTTGTTAAATACGCGATTTTCTCAGCTTTTTGCTCAAAATGTTGCTTTTTTTCATGAAACGTAACCACATTCAGGTGTTGATAAAAAAGAGAATGCATGAAGCTAGAATAAAGCAGAGGGTCTGTTCTTTTTTTTGATATATTCATTGCATGTTCAGATATTCATTCAGCAAGATATTCTGTGGGCCATGAAACGCTGGTGGTGACTGGCAAATATCATGTTTACGTTCACTTAAGACATAAAGGACTATGTTTACGATGATACTTGACAAGATCGGCATTTTGACTTAATTTTGTGTGAATATTCGCACGCTGTGAGATGCCTGGAGATGCTTGGGCGCGCATTCATATCGGTAGCATATCTGCTTCATATACGCCGATGCGATATATCTGCGACAGGCTCATATCCGATAAATCGGTCGGGCTCTTTATATATATATATATATATATATATATATATATATATATATATATATATATATATAAATATATATAAAGTGTGTGTTTACAGTATAGTATATATGTACAGTATAAATACACACACTTTTTTAATTTGTATATTGAAATCTAGAAAAGACCGCAAACTCTTATAATCTTATAATATAATACTTTTTGCAATATTGAGTCATTTATGATGAGCATATAAAAATGTACTGCATGCTAGAAATGACTCTGCTTCTATTTGATGGTGAGTTCTTGTAGTGGAGTGGCAGAAAGTGATGAAACTCATCATGGCCTTGCTGATCGCATTTCCTGCTCTGCAGGCCTGCGGCACTAATGTGGAAGATTTAAGCATGAGGAGTAAACAGAGGTACAACAAGAATACCTAATGAATGTTCCATTAGATCAGCGTAAAATATGTATCATGCTTAAAACTTTATAAAGCAGAATGGTAATTACTGCTCACACTGTGTGGTATGGCAGTTCCACACAAAGTCTGTTAATTAATTCATTGTGTTAAGTTGTTTTATGTTATTCCCTGATTGTGAAATTACCACCAAGTGTATCACTTTAACTAAATGGAAAAAATGAAAAATGCATTAAAAAACACATGCGGTTACAGCAGGGTGATTAAGTTTGGGGCCAATGATTCACTAAATATTTAACAGCTTTGTCTGGTACAAAGTATATCATGAATTATAGATTAGGAGAATTAGAATATCTTGATGTAGAACACTGTTTAAAGAATTAACCTGCAATAGGGAGGAGCAATTACCATTGTAATAAATGATTTTGTGAGCGAAGAAGGAGCCACCATTCTTTATTTTTAATTAATTTCTCCATATTATCACAAAGGAAGAGATTCTCTCCCCTCATTACTCTCTGCCACTTTTGGGGTCCTTTGTTCCTGATAAATGGGAGTCCATTTGTGGAGAGGCTTGTCGGTACGCAAACCTTTCCTTTACCCATAGCAAATGCTTATAGTAATTCTAATATGCTTTATTTTAGACTTATAGTCATATCAAAAACATAATTTGTAAAAATACATCATTAATGACTACCAGCCTTGCAGTGTGCATATGATATGTTTGTCGGGGGATCGCTATGGCCTCCCTTTGGGGTCTGTAATGGGGCTGTATTTAAATGAAGGTCATTCCCCTGTGGCGAGGAATGGATAGGGGGTGCTTCTTAAACAAACGGTCTGTCCAGAAGACCCTTGCTCAGAGGATAACGGTCTGCTTGGGATGCGTATGGAGTTAGCTAATTGGCTTTCCATAGATGTAGGTTTGAGTCTGACCCAGACTGCTCTTTTGTAATAGACCCCACCCCTCTCTCGCTCACATCTGCACCACTGCTGTATACATATCTGACCTGAGTCCACCATCTGGGCCTGTTTAAATGGAGATAATGTTTAACTAGAAAGTGTTGTTTCAGACAAGCCACAATAAGCGTGATAAGGAGGGAGTGGCCTATGTCATCTGAAATAAGACTGAAGGCCTGTCCAAATTCAAATATTTAGATACAAATTGACCATAAATAGGTGGTGAATGTAGAAAATGAGGATCACATGGTGCCCTTGATAAGATAAGCGAGGGGAAATATATCTTTTTTTAAATGTATTAGTTTGATATTTAAAAGGGTAATTCACCACTGGCAAAATTGGCTTTCAATAAAACTTGGCTGCATATACAGTAGAACGTGTTTTTTATTTATTTATTTTTTTTTTTATATCTGTGCTACCTGACTAGAGAAACGGAGACAAAAGGCTGTTGTCTTCTTCCCTTTTGCCAAGTAGGTAGAAAACTTACACACCCATAATGCACTGTGCATGTTGCTGTCCATGGCCACTCCCACCAGTCTGCTATGGAGATGCTTACCAGAGTCAAATACCGCCTAGTGTCGCATAGCCAGACCTTCAGACTGACTGCAGAAGGTCTCGGCACTTTCATTAGTCAAGGACTGCCCAATAGGACGTTTGACTGACATGTAACACAACCAATCACAATTTGTTTTGTTCCACGTCATGTTTAGGGGCGAGTACATGTAAAGTCGATGTCCCTGCAATAGCAGATCGGCGTGCATCTATAAATTATTTATTCAAGAAAGTTGTGCAAGTTTACTGCACATACTTTTGAAAATCCAGCGTTTAGTTGATCATGGAAAGCGTTAATTGTCACACGACGGCGTTCTTCTACCACGAGGGAGTTTGACGGTCTGGACACAGCATTTGTTTCCAGGCGGACTGTTAAAGAACGCAACGCGTCTCGCTGACATCCTGTAGAATTCAACCAATCAGATGACACTTCGAAACTCCTGAAGTGTTTCCAGAAAAGTGTGCCATATGCATCAGACGTTCAGCCAACGGTCTGTGGGCATGACGTGTGAGGCTGAGACTAAATACCGCCTTGCCCATGTAGGAAATACTTCTTAGCAAACGTTTCGTTTTAATGGTGTCAAATGGTGTTGTAGTGTATTGCAAGAATTCAAAGAGTAAACGTTTAGTGGGAGTGAGTTTCTTTTGGTGCCCAGTCAAAGATCCAGCGCTTTTTAGGCAGTGGCTAAAGGCTGCAAAGAATCGCAAATACAGAGAGAGTTTGCAGTTTGTAGTCAACATTTCAACTAATTTACATATACTACCAACATTGTAACAATACAAAACGTTTGAAAATCAGAGAAGTTACACTTTAAGTGTAAGGTGCCTTAGTCTAATGGTTTGTTTAACATAACTGAGGAAATTTGCAATTGCACTTGCTAATGATCACCTTGTATTTTCATTTTATGGATTGTATCGAGCTTTGGTGTTTTGATAACTTTGTGATCTATGGCAAAAAAGTCATTTTTTAAAGCGAATTATAGTTCAATTTTAGTTAAGGAAGTCGAATTCAAATGAATTACAAATTTAAATATATTCTTATGAGCAATTTAACTAGAAAAGCAAAGCTGAATGTTGGCAAAGCCTTTTAACTAGAGATTCACCAATTGCAATTTTCTTGGCCGATTCCGATTTCTGATTTTTTTGTTAGTGTGATCTGCCGATACCGATTTTTGCCGATTCCGATTTTCTTTCTAAGAACTATAATTGACAACATATGCAAACAAAAATCTACTTTTCTTCAACGCAAAGTTTTATTTTCATAAAAAAACACAAGTAAAAAGTCAGTAATAAAATATAAACAGCTCAAATAATTGCAATAGAATAAAGAGAGCTATGAAACTAAGTTTTTCCGGTTAACTGGGTTTCTATTCAGGTAAGAAATACTGAAATTTACATTGGTTACCTTAATTTCTGTAGTCTTTATTGTAAATATTAACACAGATCAATTCTTACCATTAAAGTTATAAAACATATACAGTCAAGAGCAGAAAGTGATTTTTTTTTTGTCTTTTGTTCTTTGATTAACATGACAGACAGCAGCAGGAATATTGGACTGCTGTCCCTTTAAGAGTTTATGAATGGTGTTCAGCAGAACCTTTACTGTTACACACAACATGGGTTCACTTTCTTAGCTATTTAACAATTCAAAACTGACTGTTTATCTGAATACTCGCCAAGATTGCCTGTGCCGCTGGTTTTGACATACTTTTGTATATATTTGACAGTTTAAGCGCACTAAGCTACTCATTTTGGTACTTATGACTCTGTTTGACTTCTGTCTCTGTTTGAGACTGAGCGTGGCTTGTTCGCTTCACTTATATAGATCAGTGGTGTGCGTGCTTTTGGTGTGAGCGCGAAACCGGCGGGAATGACTAAAATTATGCTCAATACAAGCACTATTTAACCGAAGCGAATGAGACGAGTGAGAGAGAGGAGGCACCCACGCGGATGTGTGTCACTTCACTGACAAAGAGAGCGAGAACGCGCAGCTGACGTTATTGCCTGTGCCACTGGTAACAAAACGGATCGGCTCGGAATCAGTAAGAAGTGAGACTGATTGGCCGATCACCGATCGTGATGGAAATCGGCCGATTCCGATCCCTGGCCGATAGATCGGTGCATCTCTACTTTTAACATTTGAAGTTTGAGGCTTTGTAGACTTTTAAAGGCTTGACAGACAGACATCTAGATACTATACACACACACTCACACACACACATATAGATAAATCGATCGACAAAGGGTTCATATATTTCATGTTCATCAGTTTATTTCATCTGTATTTCAACACTTGATTCAACAATTCATCTACTAACTTTTGCTAAGTAAGTCTGACATGAATAGCAGTTTTGCTGTCGCAGCGACAACTAACAACTCTTTTGGTTGGTAAATTAGTCATCAGACCTTTATCATGCTACTTTTAGTCTTTTCTACTCATGTTAAATGCACAGGTTTTACCATCCGCCTCTATGACATGAAAAACAGTAAGATCGCTGATATCAAACATCCCTCCAATTGTTTTGATTTCCCTAGAGAATATTGAGGTGTACAGAAACACAACACCCAATAAATAAAACATCAACATCACATAAAAAGGAAACAAAATAGCATGAAAACCCTTCAAATGTGACATGAGATAGAAAGTCAACATTTGGATGAAGCTCATTTAAAATTTGTGTTGTTTGCTGATCTCTGTGTGTCAAGCATGGAGCTGTTTTTTGCAGTTTAATTATAAAACTGTCAAAAACGTGTCCCTGATACATCCACTGTGTCTCTGGCATATGTTCCTGGGCCAAGTTCCATTATCTCCCATGGGTCATTATGATAGCATCCGTGTATTAGCAGTTAAGCACCTTAACGCAGTGTAAAGAGAAACAACATGACCAATCCAGGCCTTCGCCTAAGGACACTGAACGTCAGAGCAAATCGAGCTGTTCATCTGTAGATCCTTTAAAGATTCATGAGTTAGCAAATATGTATTCGGGGCTGTCATTCAAAAAGGTTTAGACTAATGCATTGTGGGAAAGGACATATCTTTGAAAAGTATACAGCAGATGTTTTGAATCTAATATCATTAAACACATAATTAGTATATATGTGTATATATATATATATATATATATATATATATATATATATATATATATATATATATATATATATATATATATATACTAATTATTATGTGTTTAATGATATGAAAAGGATGGAATCATTAAGATTATTATTATTATTATTTATTTTTGAAAGATCTCTTATTCTCACAAAGGCTGCATTTATTTAATCAAAAACATTAATTTTGTCAAATAATATTACAATTTAAAATGTAATTTATTCATGTGATGGCAAAGTTGAATTTTATCCTTCAGAAATTATTGTAATATGCTGATTTGGTGCTCAGTTATTATAATTTATTACTGGTGCTCAATTATTAATAATGGATCTTATTATTATATAGAAAGAAAGTTAATAGAAAGTTCAAAAGAACATCATTTATTTAAAATGGAAAAATTTTGTAACATTATGAATGTATCTGCTGTCACTTTTGATCAATTTAATGTGTCCTTGCTGAAGGTATTAAAAAAGTATAAATTTCTTAATTTTACTTGCCCTAAATGTATGAATTGTAGTATGTCATGGTTTCCACACAAATATTACACACAAAACATTGATAATAATAAGAAATGTGTCTTTAGCACCAAATCAGCATATTAGAATGATTTCTGAAGCATCATGTGACTGAAGACTGGAGTAATGGATGGTGAAAATGTAGCTTTACCATCACAGGAATAAACTACATTTTAAAATGTATTCACATAGAAGAACATTTTTGATAAAGTAAATGCAGCCTTGGTGAATATAAGACACTTTGAAAAATAAAAAAAAAATCTTAATTATGCAACATTTAATGTACCGGTAGTGTAAACTCAATCACACACTCTCTCTCTCTCACACACACACACACACACACAAACACACTCTCTCACACACACACACTCACACTCTCATTCATACACACACACACAAACACTCACTCGTATACACACACAGACACACACTCATATATAGACACACACACACTCACTCGTATACACACAGAAACACTCATACACACACACACTCACTCATTCACTCACTCACTCACTAATATACACACACACTTATACACACACACACACACACACACACACACTCATTCCAGTCATTATACGTTGTCTGTTATTTTTCCACTGAATTTATTTTTTAGTAGTGAATGTGAGATGTCTGTGTGATTTTGATTAGCAGATATTTCAAAAGAATATTTGTGCATTGTGCCTCACAGTGAGTCTGTGCCTTCATGGTCTTGTGAAATACCCAGGTTCCGTTTTTTATTGATGATTTCTCTATACTTTATTTGATTAGATTTTTTATTTTATTTATTTGTTTTGGAGCGTAGGTGCAAATGGCAGAGACGTTAGATCCTATTTTAGATGTGAGGTGTGAGCCTGGCAAGCTCTCGCAGTCTCGCCCAACTGACCACCCTCCATGCTTTGTTTCTGTTTGACCTTTGGTCAAATGCCGTGCTACAGGCCGCCAACCTTTTATGTGAAATGTGTAGTGTACATCATCATGTTCCCGGAAAACTGATTCCCTCCGTCGGAAGTCCCCCGAAGGCTTATTAAACCCATGAAAAAAGGAAATAAATAAATTCTCAATGTGTTTCTTAGTTGAATGATAATGTTGTGTGTGAATGGTATATTTCTTGAAAAGAAAAAAGAGAAGGATACTTGAATATCATTATAGTTCAATGTGGAATCCTTTGACACCAATGAACATCTCCAGCTAAGGCAATCTCAGAGGCCACACCAGCGGGATGGAAAACACTGCCGTTTGATGTTTTCAATCATTCTCTAGCCTTTGTGTCTCTCAGCCAGTCCCTGCAGGTTGACTCTCTCTGAATAACATGTTTTTCACTTTTTGAAAAAACTTCATTTGAAAGGAAAGCCTACTGTTGAGTCTCTGCATGTTTACTTTCATTAGCTTTGGTCCTCTCTCCCTACAGAGAGTCACATGATCCTACCTCTGTTGCCAAAGGGGCGGAGCGGAGCGGAGGAGAAGCCAAACGGTACCCTTTAACTGCGGTAAAGCCCGGGCGGCCAGGATCGTGTGATGTTCTGCCGCCTTGCGCCACACGATTGCTTTTGGAAACGACGACCAGCTGGCCGCTGGGGTCATCCGTGTTGCCTAACAGGCAGATCCTTGCCTACAGCCAAAGAACAGGCTCGCGTTTATGAGCTAACGGCTAATCCCGGCACCCCCTGTAAATGCACCGTCGAGTGCTAGACTCTGAGGGACTGAGAGAGAACACATGGGATGAGGCTAATAAAAAGGCAAAACAGAACAAGGGTAGCTGATATTCCTCTAACCTTCGACCTTCAGGGTGTCCCGTAGAGTATGATTGATGCCGTCATATCCGAACAAATGCAGCCTGACAGTTTTGGGGCGATTACCCTGTTTTTTTTGACGGCGGAAAAACGTATTACGTGTCTGAAGCTTTCACATCCAGATAGCATTAGAAATATAATGATGATTTGTGTGCAGTGCTGCAAAAAGAAGCCCACTTATTGTACGTAAGTGTTATAATTGGAACTTTATTGCATTACCGGGGCTGCAGAGTGTAACTTCCTGCTATTTGTCTAATGCATCCTTAAGAATAGTAATCTAATAAAAATCATTAGTTTTTCCAGGGCTTTTAGACATGATTTAAAGGAAAGTCATTTGCAAAATGTGTCTAGTGCGAATTAATACCTTACCTTGTAAGAAGAAGAAAAAACGTGCATGGAAAAAAAACGCTATCGAACAATGCAATTTCATAACAAAAGACGTACATGCTTTCAAGATTGCCACAAGCTAGGATCATCTTTGATAAGTGGCTCCTCTCAAACGCAAATGTGGTTTTGTTCAGCTACGCTGTTTTTCCTAATACTCAAAGCTTCTTTATTAGATTTATCATCGAGCCTCTATTCTTCACATGCTTTGACGCATTCGACATGTGACCTCAGATGGATTCATAAGGTTCATCGGCTGGTAGCTGAAATGTAAATGCTCGGCTTTCTTTTTCTTTTCACCGAGAGAGCCCCAGCGGCCGGCTGATCCTTCAGTTCTGGCTCAGAAGTGACAAGGTGGAGGAATGCCTGATTGTGGTGTGATCTGATGGCCGGTGGCTTGTGTGTGTGAAAGGGTCTCAGCCTCAGAAACACAACCCCCTCAGCCTGTCCTCTCTCCCCAGGGAAAGAATAGAGCGTCTTGCACTTACCATTCCTATGAAGAAATGAATAAAATAGAAATGAGACATTCAAGTGACAGACCCAGCTTTAAATGATGCTGGCAAAAGCCATGAATTGTCAGTGGGTCTCTCTGCGTTATTGATGAAATGAAAAATGTATCGTCGGCGAGAATGGATGATTTTTTTTTCTCTTTTCTGTGAAGAGTGCCCATCTTGAATTTTGGGAATATGTCGCATGGCTGTATGGCACATTCAGGGGTTCTGGTGGTGCTAGTCAATATAATGCATTTCAGGTAATGCCTGTTAATTCATATAAATCTTGTGTTGCGGGTGTTTGGCCTTACCTGCCAGGGGTGACCAATGGCTGCCCTCTGATCTACCTCTGTCAAGCTCCGTAATTGAGTGCTTCCTTAATTTATGAGGCAGCTTCCTCCATTAACAACAAAATCTTGGGAATTAAAGAAGAAACAGACCTTCGCACGCCCGTGCTGCTCTAAGGATAAGGAACAAACCGTGATAAATGGCCGAGCGCATCTGCAGCCTTGACTTTGAAAAATACTGTCTCTGAATTTCAGGTCAGATTCTGACAACAATTAGGAAGAGAAGAATAAATAGACAATGACCCTGTTTTCTGCTGTATTTCCCTCTACTGTAAGATGCAGGAGAACATGATCTGCCATTGACAGGATGTGCATATGCAAGGGAAAGCAGTCAGGGTCGCTTGTTGAGTGATCATATCATTAAACTGCTAATTTTGCAGTACGAGGCACAAGGGAGCTGTTTCTGGCATTAGCCTTGCTTCTCACTGTCTCTTCTGTACAGTAAATCTTGTGCTAAGCATATGAGCACATTCACTGCTACTAGTGGCTGTAGTATCTTAGTAAATTTGAAGTCAACATCAAACCAAAATTGATCCTTTTTACTTTATCGCACATTTCTGGTCTTATTGTGAACGATTTGTCAGTGCGTGTTATTTCCAAGAACAGAAACCTTGTAATCTCATCAAAATAATAGTAATAACTTGCTCCTCCTCTGAAACATCGGTTCTTTTATGATGATGTTAACCAATAGCAAAATAGCTATTTGGTATTTTGTTTATGACATTCGGTTCTGTTAACAGTTCTCGTACATTTATATGGCAACGTGTAGTTAAAGATACACCTTAAAGGTGCTGTATGTAAGTTTTTGACTGTACTAAAGCATAAAAATAGCATCATATGTTTGCAGATATTTAAGATTCACATACTCGTTTCTCTGAAAAACAATGCCACAGCCAGTTATTTTACTTTGAAATCTGCGTTCCGTGTCGGAAATTTCTGATTTTGTTTTGGTCTGTGTGAAACCGCACATTGCGTATTGCTACCATGGAAGCCAGCGAACAAACCGGTTCAGAGATCGCAGATTCTACCCGACCTAAAAAGCCTCGGAATCCAGCACCTTTAAAGGTGCAGTAAGCGATTAAAAAAAAATTAAAAATGGATCGGACCAAGCACCACAACAAACTTGTAGCCAATCAGCAGTAGGGGGCGTGTCCACTCATGATGGGAGAGGAGAGTGAGAGAGTGAGCTAAGAAAGAGGACGATTTGGAGAAAGACATTACAAAAGAGAAAAGCTCAGATCACTGGGAAAAGAAGGGCTAGGCAAGTGCTTTAGGATCCGCATTAATGTTAGAAAAAGCTTTCCAGTGCTGGAGAGACCTAAGCGGGAAGTCCTGAAAACGGATGCCGAGGTTGCGTTGTTTCTGCTCCATACTTGAGTAACATTGTTTTTGAGTGTCATGGAGCTGGTGTGCTGCTGGCGTCTAACCACGATTGTTTATTTTTATATGCTCTTGTGTACTGTATGTTCACTTTTTTTTGTGCTTCCTTGTCGTTTGTTCGTCATCTTATTTTTCACGAAGCATTATTTTGCTTTGCTTCTTCTATGATAAAACAGACTATTTTGGGGGCGGAGCAATGAAGGGAGGGGTGTGTTTGTTTGTGTTCTTTAATGTATTTTGTAAGTAGTATTTAATATTAATGAATGAAATGCAGACATCCCACCCTGTAAAAACTCATTTCGAGGAGATGGCAAAACAGCCCTTCCCCCATAATATAAAACATTTATATTGTGGGTTACTATTACATTCATTTGTGTAAGCTGCCTAACACGGGTTCATTCATTCAATAGTATTTGTGCACTGAAGTTGAGTGTGATGAAAAAAGAGCGAAAGGTCTCCACAAAATTCGAACACAAGTGGTCACAGAAGACGCATTTGAAAATGCCAGGTGTAACAGTAATGCGTCTTGGCTGACCACTTGGGATCGGTTCACCGTAAACATCTTAATACCAAGTGGGAACAGGCTTTTTCTCTCGCTGTCTCGATTTCCGTGATATTGTATACACTCTAAAGAAAATGGTGCTATATAGTACTTAAAGTGGTTCTTTGGCTTGTAATCATAGAGGAACCACTTTAAGTGCTGTATAGCACCAAATCTTGGTGCTTCAGTGGTTCTTCAGTGGTTCTTCACCGGTTCTTTGGCATGACTGAGGTGCTATATAGCACCACTGCCGTACAAAGAACCTTTTAAGTCCCCTTTACAAGCCAAAGAACCACTGTTGGTGCTGTTTAGCACCATTTTTGATGAAGAAATAAAATGTGATATAGCACCACTTATGTGTTCTACATAGCACCATTTGACAAAGGTGCTATAGAGCACCTTAAAAGATATGGTGCTATATAGCACCAAAAGCGGTTCCCCTATGATTAAAAGCCAAGAACCACTTGTAGTGCTATATAGCACCATTTTTTTAGTGTATAATTTGTGGGCGTCAGGGAGCCTCTATCAATATGCAGGAGAATCCTGGACCTTCCGGGAGTGGTAGGATGTCTGAAAACGTTAAAGGTGCACTATGTAACTTTTCCGTCCACTAGAGGTCGCCCATTCAAAACAAAGGTGTAGTTTGATGACGCCTAGTTTGAGCGCAGAATCTTGGGACATGTGGTCTTCACCTCACAGCCGGTGGAAAAGAATCGAGATAGGACTCGGGCAGAAATCATGTTCATGGATGCGATTATTAACGTTACTGTAGTATGAAGCAGAGCAGGACCGAGTGTTGTGGGAGCTGAGCAAGGCCGCTGGAGCGATTGTTAATAAGATTAACGCAACACACGCCTCGCAAGCAGCGGGACTTTTATTATGCCACAGTCGCCGGCGCCATTTCCGCTTTTCCGGTCATGAGTATGAGGTAACGCAGCACTGTTTATCATATTAGATACATTTGAGTGTGTTGAAAATTATGTTATGACGTTACTCTGTGCGTTCGCTCGGCAGCTACTATGACACTTGTTGCACACTGCAGTAAGAGTAAAGCGTTTCTGCAAAATAAAACTGGAAACCGAGGGTAACGCAGATATGATGCAATTGACAGGCGACTCCCTCACACGTCCCGGTTCCTTGGTTAAAATAGCAATTTTTTCACGATTTACAAATAGTTGGAAACATTTGGGATATTGTAAGTACTCAACTGAACAAAATATATAACACTGGCCTAGTGGTTTTTGGATATTTTACTGAAAAAATATTACATAGTGCACCTTTAACTAATTTTTGTTTAAGCAGCCATTGTTTATGTAGAGTCACACTGTACTTGGAATGTAACACCCTTCGTCCAGTAAATTCAGGTCATGTCCCTCTTTTTCTTATTGATTTTCCTTTTTCAATTGGAAATATGTCTATTTTACCTATGTAATGTGGTTGCCAATTACAAGTCACGCTAACTTTAAGGCATTTTTCGCATTTAATTGTTATTTTTATGATATAACTCACAAACACTCATAGCAGCCCATAGATAAAGCAGTACATCTTCATGTTTATAGGTTATGAGGCCTATCTCTCTCTTTTTTCTTTTTTTTTTTTTTGATGAGAGCATATTGATTTGGGCATTTCTTGTGGGCTGCAACTTAATTCTCTCTCTCATTTCAGAAAATCCTCAAATTCACTGCTTACAGCAGCCTTTTAGCAGCCACAATCCTCTGCCTGAATAAATGACATGACTATAAGCTTCCCTAGATGCCATGGTGTAAATGTATTAGCTGCACTAAGAGACCTACTCCTAGTATAATTATGTTAGGAACCAATAAGACAGCTTGGAAATCAATATGCTAAGACAGACAGAGAACAGGGCATGGGCAGTGAACTGGGGATAGATTAGGCTCGCAGGTCCCTGGCTGAGCATTGCTAGCATTTAAGCTAAGTTAGACTTATCGTCTCGTGCAAAGGAAATCATCGGGGCTTTTCCCTTACAATACTCGGGGCACTGGATTAGGTCCTGTGAGCAATTATCTTCCTCTTTTCTAATTACACGATTTTGACCAGTTAAATCCTGCTCATTTTAATTTCACTGATTTTTAACCCGAATCCCCCCCCCCCTTTTTTTGTAATTTCAATCAATATGCAGTGTCAGTTCCCTTTAAGTAGTAAAATGTTCTGCTCTGGTAATTAATGCATGCTCTTCAATTACTTAAATTTAAGCCACGATTCAAGTGCCGTTTTTTTGCCTCTCAGAAATTGAGCTAAAACTCATAGATGTGATAAAAACAGATATTTTAATCAGACATGTTATGATTTTCTTTTACCGTCATATTTGGTTACGGCCGGTGAAATAAGTAGCCTGATGTGTTTAAAAGGCTCTCTGTGTAAACAGAGACAGAGCTGTAATTTATATTCAACTATAACTAAAATAAAAAGCAGTAGCAGAGGAAACAAAAGCTGTCCCTTTCTGGTACAGTACATCTGCTCAAACCCAATCAAGCTTTCAAAGACATGGCAGCGAACAATAGCCCCCATCATCCAGGAACAAAGTCAGAGACATAAGTGGTCCGAATAAGTGTGCAATTTCTGCCCATATGACTGTCCTGACACAATTGCCCTAATTTTCTTCCTTTGAAATGACTGATAAAAGACTTAGGTAATTGCTATGGAGACAGCATTTCTTCTATCAAGGAAGGAGGGAGGGGGGTCACAAGTAATATTGCCTCAGGGCTTAGGGACAGAGTGTCAGTTTCTGCACAGTCTTATATTAATACTTGTGTCCTCTTCAGCCCCACTTCCCAAAGATCGTATTAAGTGATTGTGATTCGCCCTGACGCTGTATCGGAAATCACTCAATCAAGCGAGCCGCGGACACGGCGGAAAATATACAAAAACATGCCGGTCTAATTTTCCTGTGGTCACGTGACCAGACAATGACCACTGCCGTGCCCTAATGTGTCGCTTTCACACGGCAGATGAAGCAAATGACTTGTGAATTAAAAGGGGGTCGACCCATCCATGGCTCACCCTGATGCTAGTTTTTTGACCTGTGTCCATTCAGCACCTGACCTTGTCCCCTGAAATCAAACTTCATTTATCGGCCTGATCTCTGATTGTCTAGATATTGCACCACGCGGTTTTGCTCGCCGGCAAGCAGACCGCTAATGGGGAGGCTGAAACCAGTGCAGAGCATCATGGGAGCATTGACATACAAACTAATTGCTGCCATGACCTCAGATTACATCGTTTTATTGAAAGCAAAACCTTCCTCTCAATTATGTGCTTTCTGTAAAAACACAAACACACTTAATATGAATTATTTTTGTACATCCTTTTTTATTATTTGCTGGATTTATGTGCTTTAATGCAAACATTTAAGACACATTTTTAGCATCCTTGTGCAGAAAAAAACTGTAATGATTTGTAGTCCATCAGTAAATTCCTAGTTACTATGAATCAGCAAAAGACTCCATTTCACACAAGTGCAGGAAATGGGACCTCTTCTGTCCTACACAGTTTACCCCGCTCCTTCCCTTGCAGGTGTCCAGAAACCTCCCTCCTTGGCCACCTCAAACTGACAGGTCCTAAGGTGCTGACTTTAAGCACAGTCCAAGCCCAAAGCAAGTGAATAATGCACAGTAATGAGTTAATCAATACGTATTATGGTTTGGTTGGTACTAAAGTGAGAACAGAACCAGGAGAGCACCAAGCAGTGAAGGGTTGGGAAAAAATCAACACTGCGTCTGATCCAGATAGCATCAACCCTCCCCCAGGGATTTCCCTATTCAAGAATCCAATTTACCATGGCTGATTGACGAGGACTGGATCCCGGGGAATCGCATAACTCTTTTAAGGCACTAATAAAAATCTAATGGATTTGTGCGCATCTTGGACTGATTTCTAAACTTTTAATAAACTACACTGGCCGTCCGCAATTAGCATTCGCTGGCTTTGTGGGTAATGTGGTTTAGTTATCACTCAAAGAGTCGAGTGCATGTGGAAGAGTGCTTTTTTCTGATTAAACCTACATGAAGACACTGTGTTGTTCTTAAGTGCACCTTAATGCTCTGGATGCACTTTGAAAAGCACCAGTCTTTCCTCTTGAGCCACAACAGGCTTGTACTAATTGCAAGGAGAGAAACAATTACTGTATGCTTTACCATATACCAATAAGAACAAAGAGTATTGCCCGTTGTCTCTTGATGCATACTGTCTAATGCAGGGGTGGGCAATTCCAGTCCTGGAGGGCCACTGCCCTGCAGAGTTTAGCTCCAACCCTGATCAAACTCACCTGCCTGTAGCCTTCTAGTAATCCTGAAGACATTGATTTGCTGGTTCAGGTGTGTTTGATTAGGGTTGGAGCAGGACCTTTTTTAACTTTTTGTGGCCCTCCAGGACTGGAATTGCCCACCCCTGGTCTAATGCATATTGTAAAAAAATTTGGCAAGTACTTTCTCAGTGTGGCATAGAACTTATGCCGTTACTCAACAGCCTGGTTACATGATATTGGGGGGATGTTGTCACACTTTGTGGGGTAAGTTGTCACAATGGGAACCTGCCATTAAAGGGATAGTTCACCCAAAAATGAAAATTCTGTCATCGTTTACTCACCCTCAGGTTGTTCCAAACCTGTATGAATTTCTTCGTTCTGCTGACCACAAAGTAAAATATTTAGAAGAATGTTTGTGACCAAGCAGATCTCGGCAGCCATTGACAACCATAGTATTTTCATGGTAGTTAATATAAAAAAGCCATATTTTCATACTTTTTCATTTCACAATGAACAGATTTATGCTGATTCTAAATAAGTTTTTTATACAATTAAAATACACTTATTTAAGCATTTTTTTTGGCTATTGTTTTGGCCAACACTAATACAAATACTCTTGTTATAAGAACACCGCTTTGTCTCAAAACCTTTGTAGGTACTGAATTACAGTCTTTGTGACAACTTACACTTGTGACAAATAGCCCCGGTCCCCCTTTAAGTTATCTAGCTGTTTATTTTTGGCCTGCTTAGTGTATGTATACTGATTTAATGTTACGTCAGATAGTATTTGGATTCTGTGCTAAGGCGATGTCTGCTGATCATGCCACTGAAATAGTTTTTTGTTTATTCACTCCTGTTGTTTACCACATTGCAAAAAGCGTATCTCGGGTTTCAAATTATAATACATTTTACATTTGATTCATGAGATACTTGCCCTTTGCGTGGACGTTAGTGCATTGTTTATTGTTTCTCGGTGCTCTGTGACAAGGAGGCGGGTAAAGATGGCATTGTGGGGTTTTTTTTGGTCTGATTTGAACCTGCTTTGAAAATAGCAGTAATCATTGTATTTATGGTGAAATGGCCCGCCATAGGGACATAAGAGAGGGATGCACAGTCTGGGGTAGAGATGTAAAATAGGCTCCAACAAGTAATTTTATGTGCTACGTTTTAGCTTGTCATCATATTACTGGCTGCTGTAGTGGGAACGCTGGAGCTGGAAGAGTAGAATGAAGAGCCTATCATTCCGCACGCTGAGCTGGGGAGGCAATTGGGAGGGAACACAGCGGGAAGCTTTGATGTAGATTGACAGATTAATCATTTCCAGCGTCCTGTGTTCCTTCCGACCTTGACAGCACCAGAGCCTCTCAGAAAAAAAGAACCCAAAAAAGAAGAGAGAGAGGCAAAAGGGTACAATAAATTCAGGCATTTTCATCCTATAATGTCCAGGAATTAAAAGCAATAGAAGTCATGATAAGCCGTTCTCAGAAAGACTCTTTCCAATTACTTGCTGCTCTTTTTTGGTATAACTGCTTTAAGTCCGTATCTGTCAGAGGCGAGACACAATTTATGTTTAATTAGATGTGATATGTTTTAAGGTGCAGTTTTTTTTTATTGTCAACGAACATTTTAATCTTTAAAAGTTTCACCTTAACACAGATGATTGGTTCATCAAAGACTTCCATTCATTTGTAGTTAGGGTCCAAAATTAACTCTTTACCACCCTTGTCGATTTAAAGGACAACATTTATTGGTAACAAAAGTTTCTTACTGGTCAAGAAACTGCCTTAGTTTCTATGACTGCCATTTTTTTCAAAGAACTTTAAGCATCATATGGGCTAATAAAGCCTTTGTGAAATCTGATCCATAAAGAAAGAGATTGTTCGACCAAACATTTTTTGTGCCCATTTTTTTGGCTCCATCCATCCATCCATCCATCCAACCATCCAACCATCCATCCACCCTAGCATTTTTCTTTTCTTTTTGAAAGGGGTGTGATCTAACATTTTTGTGTCTTTTTTCCATCCATCCATCCATCCATTCCATCCACTTTTACTTCAGTTAGCTTATTTTCTTTTCAAAAGGGATGTGACCTAACATTTTTGTGCATTTTTTTTCGTGGATCCCCCGTTAATTAAGTTTACTTTGCACTGTATTTACCACATTGTGTTACTGCATGTGGATAATGTGCTAATGAAATCTAATCACAAGTGGTAATAGGAGATGCATTTGAGATGCACGCAACTACCAGATCTTGTAATCAGATCAACTTAGACCCTAGCACTGCGTCCGAAATCAAAAACTTCCCTACTACATAGTATGCTAAAATCAGTAGGCAAAAAGTCCCCGGACGACCTACTACTTCCACCATGATTCTGAAGTGCACATTCGATGAACACTTTAGTATACCATGAGGCCACAGGAAAGGCTTTATGAATGGGACTGAAGGGACGCAACTGACACTAGTGGGTCAATTAAAACATACCGGAGGTAGTACGTCCATCTTTTGGACACAGAATAGGTCTTCAACCCTGCTCCTTAGGACCCACTGTCATGCAAAGTTTATTTCCGTCCTGTTTCGGCTCGCTTGGCCTGTGACTTTTCAAGCGATCCTGAAGACCTTGATTAGTGGTTCAGGAGTGTTTGATTAGTGTTGTAGCTAAACTCTGCAGGACAGTGGGTCCCCAGGAGCAGGGTTGGAGCATAATATCTTATTTACTCACTTGGAAGGCTCATTTTCATGAGGTACACTGTGCATGTTGGCTTGCACAGCCACACAACATGCTTTATTTTGCAAGGCTAATTTCAGTGACCCCATTGCACTTTTTTTCTCATGGCAGGGCATCCTCTGGCACCATAACCTTTGACAGGTATTCAATAGCAATCTTTAAGATAACAAGCCAAGGGGCACTACACTACAGGCTGGTGCTGGGCAGCTCTGGGCGAGAAAGATGTCATGTTTAGTTTTGTGTTGAAGTAACTGCATACCCTACTGTTGTGATAGATGGCTCTTTGGGACGTAGACACATGCCAATATTAATGGAAAGCAGATCAAGACCCTTCAATATGTTGGATATGTAAAGCTCCCGCTCAGGGCGAACTCATCAAGGTTATGGATTTTGGGTGAAGTGCGATGCTCATGTCCTCAATTGAGATTTCATACGATTTAACACGGCCGATGTCAGACATGTTGAGACGGATCTTTATGCGGGCCATTGATTGGTGGAAGTCAAACAGTATTGAGTCATACACAAGTCCTTGTGAACCTTGTGAATGTTATAATAGCGCAGCGACAGTTGAGGGAGAAACAAAGCCAGAGAAAGAATGAGCGCGAGAGGAGGAGGATGAAGCATAATTGACTATTGCATTTGTCCTGGCCCCGGGTCCTCGCTCTATCATTAAGAATCAGTGCATGTTAGTGTCATTATGCAAAAAGCTGGCAGATGGTGGTGATCACTGCCTGGTGTGTTTGCCCAAACAAAGAGTCTATTAAAGCAGACTAAATCACTCACTCTCGCTTGCCGACACACACACACACACACAGCTCCTCGGAGCTGCCAGCAACAGCCATCACCCACTACTTCCTAGCTGTGATTCATAATCTATATTGATGCCTCAGAGACAGCAGGCTATTGATCTAGCCCTGTCTATAATCCTGTACCATATCCACAGCTTGTTAGACATCTGTGGGAATATAAACCGGGTTTTCCATGCAACTTAGAGAGCCCGGGCAAGGAAGAGCGGCACGGTCTGGTGTGAGAGATGCCTACCCTACAGTTCAACGCCTCTGCCATAGCAGAAAAACGTATCCTCTGTTGAGCGTTTCAGGAAAATAGTATATCCTCCAAAACTCATGATTCCCACTGAGGGATAAGTTTTAGTTCAAAACTACTTCCAGAGATATATATCGCAGATTGGCTGTGCTGAAACTGTAATGAATGTGGTAATGTTGAAGAACTGTACAGTCTTACCAGCTCAGAGAGATGGACGTTCATACCGTCATGAAAAATTATTCAACTGAACTGTGAATTTGCAGGTGAAAAGTAATGTGTGAATAGAAAATTATTAGATACTAACTTAAATAAATTATTCATTATTTTTATATTTTGTATCTGAATATTTTTTTAAGATATAATTTATTTCCTTGCTTTCCAGATTGAAAGAAATCCATAATCTACATAATAGCATTTATAAATGAAAGTTTGATATTTTCTTTTTATTTTTTATTTTAACTTAAAAAACGTAAAAATGAGAAATGAACTAAAATACATTTTAATACTAAAATTAGTTTGAAATACATAACATGCATTTATAACTATTAAAATAAAGTTTGATATACATATATCGTCATATTTCTTTTTTATTCTTGTTTATGATTGTATGATTCCTTGTGTCTGTTAAAGGCTAATGAATATTATTGTATAGTATTACCAATGTATTTTTGTTTATCAGATATTTATGGCTTATCAGATATATTAATGGGCTGCTGTTGATTCATCTAGGGTGACATCTTTCCTAGTTTCATGTAAGACTTGATTATGTTGACTATATTATGCCATCTCATCTTCAAATGAAATATTCTACTCAAGAACATCTTCCTCTTTGTGTGTGCTATACTCATTATTTCAGTAAAAGGATCGTATTAGCAGTTGTTTTTATCTGTGAAGGGTTTGAGCAATTGAAAAATAAAAGTATTTGTCCTTTGGTTGCATGCAGGGTAAAAACAAGCCCATTGTTCTACTGTCAGACTGTAATTTCCTCAGTCCACTACAGTCTAAAGACAAATGATGAAACGGGTCGAACAAGGGTGCTTAACCCAATCACATATAGGGCTCTGAGGGAAGAGTGACTACAATAGTGACCTTCATTAAGCGTACAAATAATTAGTTGACCTTAGCTAATAAGCATTTCCAAAAATAACACAGGCTGCAAAGACTGAAGTGAAAAACAGCCTGACACACTACGTCATCACTGTAAATGACTGCTGGACTGCTTAAACAGGGCTTTTAATGGGCTCTTTTTGAGATACTAAGCAATACTACAGAAAAACAAATATTCTTAAAGGGAAAATTCAGACAAAAATCTGTAATTTACCCTCATGTCATTCCTAGTTTTGTTCTTGTTAAGTAAAACTACAACAAAGACTATTAAAATTGTTTTTGTTAATTGAAATGAAATAAAATAAATATTAGATAACTTAAACTTAAAAAAACTTTCAACTTAAATGGAAATGAATTAACTAAAATAAATAAGTTGAAAAAACTGAAAAAATAAATAAAAGGTAAATATTAAACTAATAAAAAATGACTAAAATTAAACTGAAAATATAAAAATAAAAGCTAATTCAACATATTAATACTATAATAGTATATAAATGATGCTAATATAACGCATGTCTCAAAAGATAATATGATTTTTTTTGTCCATACAATGAACTTCAATGGCATCCAGTGTTGTTTAGACTCCACAGTTCGTCAAAATTTCTTCTTTTGTGGTCTGCAGAGAAAGAATTGCACACAGTTTGGAATGAAATGAGGGTGAGTGTTGATGACCCAATTTCATTCAGTGTTCTGTGTACCTTTAAATGTAAGTTTTTGAAATCGAAAAGAAGAGCATAGATACAACAAAAGTAGCTTTTGATGCTGTTTTGATCATTTTTCTTTTAGTATATTTTAGTGAGTCATTGGCCACACTTCACATGACATTCATGGTTTAATTGTGTTTTTGGAACCGGCAGTATGACATCAAGCATTGCCTTCATACTTGCGTCTCTAAATTCAAAGATGATTACTTAGAAGTGCATTGCCTTGTTTCCCATAAGAGTAGCAATTGTCTCTTTTGAGTTTGTTCTGTTTTCATGGTTCTTAATTAACCAAATAGACCTTCTCTTCCTCTCTTCTCAGATGATAATTTGATAGGAAAAGTGATCTGTTCTAGTTAGGTCTGAAAACAATTATATGAAATTGCTGCTTTTGGTCCACATTTGCTTGTCGCTACTTCTCCAACATGCCGATCCAATCTAAGACCATCTGAGGAAATAAAATGATATTTACCTCATCTTCTGTTACAAGCTTTCAAAATTACATGGCTTCAGGAAAAATCAATACGAAATAGCAGCTTAGCTGCTGATATATACTTAGGGAGCATGCTAACTTTTCCTTCGATTGTTCTCAGTCTCCCGACTTCGCCTCGCCCCTGAAGAGAAGGAAAAAAGGATTTACACCATGAAAAGTCTCTCAATGACATGCCCAGGAGATGCTTATAAACTGCCCACGCTCGCTAGCGTAAACCGGGGCGCCTGTCCAAGCGGCTAACCTTTAGCATGGGAAGGCTGCACTACACGTCTCTCAAAGTTCAGGCAGAGGAAGGGCTGCCGACCCGTCGGATGATTTGAAGACTCAAATACCACTTTCATTTATTATTTATCCCCGGCAGAACGAGGGGGAGGGATGGGATGCAGTGGGAGCATCATACCTGAGTTGGTAATGTAAAGAAATGGCAATTTCTGGGAGGATTGACCTCAGGGAATCAAATCCCGTTAAAGGCCTAGGAAAATTGCTTAATATCCAGGGCTTAAATAAGTTGTGGATCAAAACATTTGGCCATGATGAAGGGGAAAGGGGCGCCGGGCATCGAAAAGAGCAACATTTTTTTTAACGCTCAAAAAGTCATAGGTTGGTGAGGAAGGAGTAAGTGGCTGCTAGGTACGTCAAGACTGAATATCATATTTCATAGAATCTGTTCAATTTTCAAGGATATGAAATGTAAAAACCAGCCATTGTTTTGTTTCACATCGTACCTTCAGCCCACAGGCACCTCTGGGTGTCATAAGATGCAATTATCTTCTCCCCCCCCCCCCCCCCCTCTGTTGATGCTCTTGGGAAGGTAATGAACCTGTGTAATTGCGGCAGAGTGTAATGATGCATGTATGTATGAGCCATGGCTTTGTGTTTGCGGTTGAATTTTTATCAATAAGGGAGATTGGATTAATATTTCAAAGTTAATGTTTTTGTTCAAGACTTTGCGTGAAAATAAACATGATTAAGTTGTACAGATGCTTGTGCAAAAATAACAGATCTTTTTAATTATACCCTTAATAGCTTTATAGATTTTTAAAAGATAAATTCTTATTGGCATTTTTGTAATTATAGGTCTTTATTGCTTTTATGAAAATAATGGTCAAGGCTCATTCACTCTTTGTTAAGACCATAGGCAAGAAATATTTCCATGTGTCCTGAGCAGAAACAATTTCAGAATTTTTTTTTTAGAACTCTCCATAAATGTGTGTGCATAGTGTTATGTTTTTATTAATGCAAAAAAGAGAGACCATTTTAAAGCATCCTCTCAAACAATACTATATTTCATTTGATCCATCCTTATACTCAGCCATCAGAGAAAAGAAAACCAATTAAACTTTGTATTGCTGGAATGAATTTGATTGGGGAAAGTATGCATTGATTTAGCCCTGAACTCCCTCATGAACTTGGTTTGGCATGACCGTGCATGTATGTGCGGTTTTCTAGCATGTTTCCAACCTTGCTGCTGCGTTCAGCTAGAATCCCAATATAGACAATCACCGGGAAGTGTGTTAGACCATTATAAATAAATAAATGCAAATTCCATACTCTCTAAGAGACCATCTGGTTTATCTACATTTTTAACTGCTGAGATCTGCAGTCTTGAAAAAGCAGGCTGGGTTTCCTTCGTCTTTCTGCTGCAAATTGGTAAATCTAGTGGTCGGCCGACACTTAAAGCTACATAGGACTCATAGTCTGTTCTTATTAGTCCACAGAAACCATTTATACTCTTCCCTTCCCTTCACACTAAAAGAAATGTTTTCCTCATAAAGAGTTCTGAGCGCCTAGAACGAGCTGTATTTAATGTCCCCATGAGATGTTTCCTGTGTTTTCCCTCATTTAATCCAGAACCATCCTTCCTGAAAACCACCAGCATGCTTAGTTTGTTGTCTTTTGTGTGCTCGGTGTATCCATGCGACCCGACGCTCCACATGTATAGCCTATAATGTATATTACAGCACTGTTTTTTGGCCAAACATGTCTGGCAGATGTTTGCTGGCTTCCACTGAATCGTCCTGATTGCTCTGGCCTCCGGAGGGAAGTCTGTGCCATACAGTAGCGGCTACAGCCGGCGTGGTTCCGTACGGGTCACGGGAAGGTTGAGGAACTGAAAACCTGGCTTCAGTGTTGTTTAAATGCACGTTCTGTGTTTTGCTTAACAACAACACTATTTCTTAAAGAGTTTTTCTAGAGTGGTGACACGAATGCATCACAGGCGTTCATAGCTTTTCTCCATTGCCGTCCAAAACTGGCTGGAATATGGAGTGAACTGTTAAGACTATAGTGTAAATACTGCTTTAGAGGGCAAATCCATCCAAACCGCAGATTGTAATGAAAGAAATATGCTTGAAAACGTTCTATAAAAGAGACATACGGCTACACGTAAACCGCGGGACTCTGTGGTTTGTTATTTTATTTCTCTCAAGAATTTAGAGTAGGAGGAGGGCAGTTTAAAGACACATGAAATGTAATTGTTCTTTTAGCCTGCACTGTTTTCAGATTGGACTACTTGACGGACGCACATGTTTTTGTGTAACTTGGGTTCATATTCAATATAGGCTTGTTATAATCAGGAACATTCAGGGGTGATGTTGAAAATAGAAAAATGTGCCATGTGGGTTAAAGCCTGGATTTAAACTGGAACTTAAAGCTAAAGTGTGTAATTTTGTGTCACTAGTGTTGTATGACCCGACATCCCTGTTTTTCACTGTACGTTTAAAAGAGCCCACAAATAATACCTGATTTTTTAAACTAAAGTTGCGGTTATCTTATAACCCCCTTAAACAAGCGCTTGTCAGTGCGGGCGTGTGTTGTTGCAGTCTCTGGTATTTTTTTGTTGTTCCGTCTCTTTAGTTTAGCTTTCTATTGTGAAATAACGGCCCAGGACAGTGTTGCCACCTTGTGGCAACTGATCAGTGCAAAACAAATTCAGTGCGCATGTGCGATGGTTACAAAAAATTGGCGGCGCGCATACAGTATGTGCGTACTATAGAGTGGTGAAGGTATGACGTCAGAACCCGGAAGTCTAATTCGCCGCTGGTTTCTTCAATATTTTCCTATGGGGTTTTATAATGGGGTTTTTCAATTTATGAGTAAAATAAAGTCTGTGGTAAACATAACTTGACTATACTTTGACGTTTTGTTCTGCAACGTAGACTCACACCCCAAGCTGTCTATAAAACTATTTAAAAAAAATTCACTTTTGCGTTTTCACTATGGTTGTGTAATTCACGTTGTAGAACAAAACATCAAAGTTTACCACAGGCTTTATTTTACACATAAACTGAAAAAAAAAAACCATTATAAAATACAATAGGAAAATCTTGAAGGAACCAGCGGCGAATTAGTCTTCGGAGTTCTGACATACCTGCATCACTCTATTCTTGTGACAAAATTTGCGTCATGCACAATGTACGCGGACCCTCGTACACGTAAAAACCAAAATATACTTTGGGCTTAAACTTTCGTCTTCCTCTACAAACAACTTGTTTGCACTAGTTTTGCCTTTGAAACTGAACCAGATTAAACGGCAGCAAGTGTATCAGCATTGTGTCATCTTTATCATCATCAAAGTAAGTCACATGATAACATGCTTGATTTGCATTTGTTTGCAGCTGTTTTTTAGCATCTTGCGGCATGAGCCATTAAATTGTATACCTGATATGAAATTAATATACAGGTGCTGGTCATATAATTAGAATATCATCAAAAAGTTGATTTATTTCACTAATTCCATTCAAAAAGTGAAACTTGTATATTATATTCATTCATTACACACAGACTGATATATTTCAAATGTTTATTTATTTTAATTTGGATGATTATAACTGACAACTAAGAAAAAAATCCCAAATTCAGTATCTCAGAAAATTAAAATGTATTACTTAAGACCAATACAAAGAAAGGATTTTTAGAAATCTTGGCCAACTGAAAAGTATGAACATGAAAAGTATGTGCAGTACAGCACTCAATACTTAGTTGGGGCTCCTTTTGCCTGAATTACTGCAGCAATGCGGCGTGGCATGGAGTCGATCAGTCTGTGGCACTGCTCAGGTGTTATGAGAGCCCAGGTTGCTCTGATAGTGGCCTTCAGCTCTTCTGCATTGTTGGGTCTGGCATATCGCATCTTCCTCTTCGCAATACCCCATAGATACCCCATAGATTTTCTATGGGGTTAAGGTCAGGCGAGTTTGCTCAGGGAGAACAGGGATACCATGGTCCTTAAACCAGGTACTGGTTGCTTTGGCACTGTGTGCAGGTGCCAAGTCCTGTTGGAAAATGAAGTCTGCATCTCCATAAAGTTGGTCAGCAGCAGGAAGCATGAAGTGCTCTAAAACTTCCTGGTATACGGCTGTGTTGACCTTGGACCTCAGAAAACACAGTGGACCAGCTCCAGCAGATGACATGGCACCCTAAACCATCACTGACTGTGGAAACTTTACACTGGACCTCAAGCAACGTGGATTGTGTGCCTCTCCTCTCTTCCTCCAGACTCTGGGACCCTGATTTCCAAAGGAAATGCAAAATTTACTTTCATCAGAGAACATAACTTTGGACCACTCGGCAGCAGTCCAGTCCTTTTTGTCTTTAGCCCAGGCGAGACGCTTCTGACGCTGTCTGTTGTTTAAGAGTGGCTTGACACAAGGAATGCGACAGCTGAAACCCATGTCTTGCATACGTCTGTGCGTAGTGGTTCTTGAAGCACTGACTCCAGCTGCAGTCCACTCTTTGTGAATCTCCCCCACATTTATGAATGGGTTTTGTTTCACAATCCTCTCCAGGGTGCGGTTATCCCTATTGCTTGTACACTTTTTTTCTACCACATCTTTTCCTTCCCTTCGCCTCTCTATTAATGTGCTTGGACACAGAGCTCTGTGAACAGCCAGCCTCTTTGGCAATGACCTTTTGTGTCTTGCCCTCCTTTTGCAAGCTGTCAGTGGTCGTCTTTTAGACAACTGTCAAGTCAGCAGTCTTCCCCATGATTGTGTAGCCTACAGAACTAGACTGAGAGACCATTTAAAGGCCTTTGCAGGTGTTTTGAGTTAATTAGCTGATTAGAGTGTGGCACCAGGTGTCTTCAATATTGAACCTTTTCACAATATTCTAATTTTCTGAGATACTGAATTTGGGATTTTCCTTAGTTGTCAGTTATAATCATCAAAATTAAAAGAAATAAACATTTGAAATATATCAGTCTGTGTGTAATGAATGAATATAATATACAAGTTTCACTTTTTGAATGGAATTAGTGAAATAAATCAACTTTTTGATGATATTCTAATTATATGACCAGCACCTGTATAGTGTTGAATAGTTGAGTTATGTAGACTTATGTAACTTTCCATAGTTTAAAGTCAAACAGCTTAAATATAATATATTTTTTGAATATTTTGAGTAAATTAACGTCATATAACGTAATTAACATTATTGAGCAAAGCTTTCAGTATGTGTGAGTTATGTAGTCTTGAGTTATATAAGGGTGGCAGGTTGTTTTGTGTGTATGCGGGTTTTATCATAAATGTAAATACATTTTAGTGTAAACTTTAGTGTGAAAACATTTGCACACCGTTTATTTGCACAGTTGGTGAGTAAGAATCACTGTTTTGAAAGCGTCATAGCTTTTAGACGTTTTGCGGAAATCAACCTGCAAATGGCTTACTTATAGTTGTCTCTGCAAATTAAGTCAGATAGGAGAAAGTATTAGTACATACATGAGCTTTAAATTCCTCCAGAAGCCATTTGAGTGAACTCATTGGTGCTGAATACATCTCTTGAAGAGTGAAAATCAGTGTGTTTTTCTTTTTCCATCACTCGGCATTAAAATGTCAGAGGCTCATTCAGAAACACGCCTGAAATCACTGTTTGCTTTGTGCATGTTAAGTCTTGGACGAGCACAATCACAAAATTTTGGTTAAATATTGACATTTGCACACATATGGATTTGCTTAGAGTGAGTCAGACTAACTAAATAAAATGTTCCGTGATTTTTCTCCCCTCCTTTTTAGGAGAGTATTACAACCTGGATTGGGCTCCATTGTAATTGCTCCATTTCAAATATATATATCTGAATGCTGTAAGGAGGCTTTGATCAGACACTGGGGATCATTTGTGCCTTTTGCCTTTATGCGGTAGTCACACAGTGTAAAGTGCAGTCCCTTTATGTCTCGGGCTTTGCTTTTCAGATGGATCTCTATATAAAAGTCATTCTCGACATGAAAGCCTCTGTTACCTGCCAATTGCGCCCATAAGGAATTAAAACAGTATTGCTCTCTCAATGTATTCTGGCAGAGGCTCGGCCTGGTTATTTAGATTCCATTCTTGTCCCGGGTATAATGAATGCTCCCTTGTTAGCCTCTCTTGGAGTCCAGAGCTATAGGGAGAAGATTGTAGGAGAGAAGTACTTGCTATTTTTGTAAAGCTGCAGTAACTTGCTGGACTTGTATATTATTGTGTGTAATCCCATCTTGGGAAAAGTTAATAAAAAAAAATGAAAATGATTTTTATTTCCAATCTGTGCTAGTGCTTAAAGCAAATTTGCTTACCCCCATGCACAGACGTTCATTCATTCAATCTGCCTGGACAATTTGTCCGTCCAGGTCTCATTTGTTTGAGATCCATAATTCATTTGTATTAGCTTTGGACATGTTCTTTAATGAAACCTCCATGGCCTTGAGGCCAGAGGGACTCCACCGAGCCTCTCTGAAAGGCAAAGATGCATTGACACTTAGCAGTCACCGGCGTGCGAGCTCCTAATTGGCTGCCGTGCCTGGATCTATTTTGTCATTTAAATAACTTGCTTTCGTAAGCTTTCAATTAGCCAGGAGATTGGCACAGCGCTTTTGTCAGAGATAAATGAGCTGATATATTAAAGAGTATCCTTGGATGACAGAGGCTTCCCGTGCCACACCTCAAGACCTGCTGCCCATTGATTCTTGTCCTGGTAATTCACTAGGATCATATATCTGGCTGATCGCTACCTCTTAGGAGTAAAAAAACTGTTTTTTTTTCTCAGTTGTTTTTAAATTTGACTGACCCTTTTAATCTAATTCCTTTTTTCCCATTTTTTATGTATATTTTATATATTGTTCATTGGCTATAATATGAATGTTTATCTATGATAAATATCTATATACTGGTGAAGTGTATATTAGGATAGGAAAAAACTTTTATATACCCATTTTCCTGCTAACACATTATAATAATTTGAATTTAGGAAATCTAATCAGATTGTTACAATGCTTAACTGGTCATTAAAAAAAGACATTTCTACATTTTTTGGTTAAAAATATCTCCACAGACCTACAAGGGGGAAAAGTATTTATATTTTGATAACAGTTCACGGTAACACTTTTGTTTAGGGTCCAATTCTCACTATTAACTAGTTTCTTATTAGCATGCATATTACTAGGATATTGGCTGTTTATTAGTACTTATATAACACATATTAATTCCGTATTCTACATCCCTTAATCCTACCCAAAACCTAAACTTAACAACTACCTTACTAACTATTAATAAGTGGTAATTAGGAGTTTGAGGCAAAAGTCATAGTTAATAGTTAGTTAATAGTTAATAAACATAATTGTGACTCAGTTTACTATAAGGTTCATTTCATTAACATTAGTTAATGCTTTAGGTGTTATGAACTGACAATTAACTTTTTTTTTTTTTTTACAGCATTTACTAAAATGGTTCATTTATTAAAATATTGCTAATACATAAAAAATATTATTCCTTGTTTTAAAATGTTGTAATGTATTCAATTAAAAAAGTTAAAAATGTATTATATGTAAAAAAATGTTAATTACATATTTAAAATTAATAAATGCTGTGCAAAATGTAAAGCATTGTTCATTGTTAGATCATGATGTTAACCAATTTTGTCATCATTAAAATTACATAAAAAACTAATTGCACATTTTACAGAGGCTTTGACAGTATGTGAAGTGAAATGTCCTGAGATGTTTAGTGAAATTTCACTAAATGAATAACCTGGTTGTATTGTTACTGGTTGTTATTTCGCTTGGGCATTGCTTTTCTTCAATGTTATCTTACCTTCACCCAGTAAATAAAGTTACAGAGGCCCGTCGTGAAGTTTGCAGGGGTTATAAGTCTAGGTGAAGGTGATAATGTATTTAGGAACCACCCTATAATGAATGACATGTGAACAGGTCATTTTATAAGGTCTTCTGATTTAACCTGCCCCATTTCCACTCTTGTAAACCATCCACAAATAAAAGTGTAGATTCAGCCAGGCCTTCCGAGTTTGGAACATAATAGGTTCAACAACGCAAGGAAACTTTGCAGGGACCTCAAAAGATCACACTTTTTTTTCTGGCAGAGTAGCAAAATTAGATAGCAGTTCAAGTTTTATCGACTTTTCCATTGACTCTATGGCATGAAGGGCAATAGAATCATGTAGTGTTGACTGTAGCAAGAGCAAAACATCAGCTCAGTGGGAGGTCAATATGAGAAGCGAGAGATGTGATATCAGACACCATTTCATTACCCACAATTCCTTAAGACATAGAACTGTTTGGTATAAACGCATAGATATTTACATGATAACACTTGATTACAACATGCCACCATGTGTACATTGCTGAAATTTGTCGGTGTCTCAAAGAACGGATTATTTGCAGACAATACAACAACCTTAAACTTTAAAACTTGGTCGTATGAGAATTCCTTGTTCCTGTGCTGCTGAAAGCCAGTACTCCAAAATGTAATTTTCCAACAAAGAAAATAAGCCACAAGTAATCTGCTCTGTAATACCTTCCAGTCCTTAAACAAAATCCCCTGCTTTTATGACATCAGCTAGACTTTTTCACCTTTCTAATGGGATTTTGAGGGAAAATGACTTTCTGGATCACCTCTTTCAGTCTTGCTCAGAAATACTGTACGTTTTTTATTGAGAAGCGCTTAATTGGTTTGAATGACTGATGATACATGGGTGGAACCTCGAGCCAGGTAACATGGTGGAGAATGCGGGCAAGCCGCTGTAGGTGGATGGTGATGCATGAGGTCCACTGGTCAATTTCTCCCTCAGTGACACTTCCCTGACTGACTAGATTTTACCCCTGATGAATTACACTTGTCAAACAGCAGAGAGAAGATAGACCTGGAGTCTCATCCCTGATTAAAAATGAATTGAATTATTCAGAGCCTCCATACGAAACGTCCTTACCGGATTTGTCTTTGTCAATCAGATTTTTGTTGGATTTAATATATGATAAACATTGTCTGTTAGCATGTTGTTTTGGCATAAGGCATTTTGTACTCATTTTACAAAAGGAAAGCAGAGTAAATCATGCTTGTTTGTTTCTCGCCTCAAACCTGTGGGCCTAAATTGAAGGCCTTTCTAGAAAACAAAGGCTCGGCTCGAAACGAGGCTGAACATACAGATTTTAAATTCCATTTCAAACAGGCTACTGACACCAGCTAACAGCTGACATGAGCTAGTGGTCTTATGTTCCACATGCAATAAGCCTGTAGACTGTGGACCCCTAGGATGGGTGGAAGGTAAACCTTCATAAACAAGCTTTCTGAAAGCATAGCGGGGCCTTTGGGAACGCCGTTAGCCTGTCCAGTAGTCTCTTTCAGCATGTTGCTCACTCTTCCCATGTTAAGCCAGTGTCTTCACGCAGGGCTCTCGGTACTAGGAGCAAGTGAGACGTTGAATCTTTGTTCTTTTAAAAAAGCTCTACATTTACTGATGTCCACGAGGCCTCTTTTTCTCATCAGTGCTGAATATTTGATAGCGTCCTTCCGCAGGTGCAGAATTTGCAGATGAAACAAAATAAACAGATACATTACAAATCCCGTGACATCAGAGGGGGAATTATTAAGGGTAAAGGGAAATTTGCATTTTTTTGCATTAATTCAGACAAATTTGCCTGTGTGGAGTTTATTTTGTATGTGTTTGTAGAAAAAACACTGTAAAGCGCTTTTAAAATGCTTTGCATGTTTTATTAAAGCAGCACCTTTTAAGAGGGACAAAAAAAGGCAGATTTCGAGTTCCCTGCAGGTATGTTACTCATGAGATTGGTCGATGTTACCGCTATGCCTTTGAGATGCGCTGTTGAGTGTCTGAATCTATCTGTGTGAGTGTTTGGATTCTGTTTATTCTTTTTGGTCCCTTTTCAGGGAAATGAAGTATGAAGCTTAGAATCAGACACACTCATCCAGATATTCTCTCCGCAGAAACTCAGAAGGGCAGTAGGAAAAAAAGATCAAAGAACACTGCCTGAAAACCTCTCTACAAAGTAAGGAGCTTCAGAAACAAAATGTTCCGCTTTAAAAAAGGTATACAAACATCTCTCAGATAAGTCAGAAAAGGTGGATTTACATTTCAGGTGCAATAGATACTCGTTTTCAAAAGGACCTAAATGGAGGCTATTTGATATAAATACGTCATATTAGATTTTACTTAGAATTTCAAACATTTTGATACCTAAATATCCAAGCATTTTTAAAACTATTTCATAGCTCACTCAAAAATAAAAATGTGGTCATTATTTAATCATCCTCATGGCATTCCAAGAATGCATGCTGTTGTTTTTTTTCTTCCATAAACCAGAATCTATAATACATAATAAGTGTCATTAAAGTGACTCACATACTGCACTTAGTTTCTAGTCTTCTGACACTGCACAGAAAGAAAGATTATGAGTGAATCAGTTTTGTTGTTCCATATCGTATGACTTCAGGAGACTTGGATTATAGTGCATGAGTCATGGACCACTGTTTTTTTTAGTACTTTTATGCTATATTTTTGTCTTTTTGTGAGCTTGAGAGCCATGATTACTATAAACTGCAGTAGTATGGCAATAGCTACACTACCGTTCAAAAGTTTAGGGTCATAATTTGATTTGAGGTTTCAGCAGCCATTTCTCCAGAAATCATGCTGATTTGTTGCTCAATAAACTTTTTCTATTATTATTAATGTTGAAAACAGTACTGCTTAATATTTTTGTGGAAACTGTAATACGTTCTTTTCCGGGATTCTTTGATCATTAGAAAGTTCCAAAGAGCAGTATTTATTTGACAATAGATATAGATATCTTCACACTTTAGTTTAGCGTCCAATTTTCACTATGCACTAAATATTAACAATGACTTTTGCCTCAAACTCTTAACTGCTGCTTATTAATATTTAGTAAGGTAGTTGTTACGTTTAGGTATTGGATAGAGTTAAGGGATGTAGAATATGGTTATGCAGAATAAGGCATTCATTTATGCTTTAATGCAGAATAAGGCATTCATTTATGCTTTAATGCTTTATAAGTACTAATAAACAACCAATATCCTAGTAATATGCATGCAAATAAGCAACTAGTTAGTGAGAATTGTACCCTAAACTAAAGTGTTAAAATATTTTTGGTTACATTAGAAATGTCTTTACTGCCAGATTAAAGCATTTGTGCTGCATAAAAGTATTAATTTGTTTAAATGAATGCTTGTGGAGACTCAAAAATTGCCCTAAACCTAGTAAGAGCCTAGTACCTTTTGCCATGACCTTGAATGAACAAACTACCTATAAACTGAAAAGCTCATTGAGTGTTATGAGGAGCAAGGTCACCTCAGGTCCTTGTTTTACTCCTCAGAGACATGACCTGACAGGTCAAAAACCAAAATCTTTTTTTGGTATAGACACTTTTTATGGACCATTGTGCATGGTATTATATATAATTTGTGCTGGTTGACTAATGTGTTTCATTACCTGACCAGTCAGACAAGAGCTCGTACCACACACGTGAGCGCCCAGTCCATATTTAATATCTACATTTTATTCACTGCATCGGCAAACAATTGCTGAATAAAACGGATGTTTACATGTTTTCCATTCAACAGTTCCTGAATGGCCATCTCTGGAAATTGTCTGTGTATATTGGTGACTCCAGAAATGCATTTCTATGTATGAAATGTAATTGTGAGGAACAAATACCTCTGAACTATCAGAGAAAATCAAAAGTAAAGAAATAAGAAGCCCATTTTTCACAGTTAGGATTGTCACAGGCTGGAATTGGCTTTGCCCCGTTTCCAGGATGGAAAGGAGATCTGTCAGACATTTATTAATCCAGCAATATCATTGGTGTGCGTGCGTGCGTGTGTATGTGTGTGGACTCAATCAGTGTGACGTCTGTTACCATGGTGCTTGGTTGCAAAAACTTAATTCCAGATCACCTGGAGTTGTGATTGCTGTGACAGTGTTGTGGCCTCTTACAAAGACGTTTGTGAGGTGAAACATTTTTCATGTTTTCAGGTATGGCTCAGTGTCCTGTGTATTTTAGAAAGACCTGAAATTTTGAAAGCAACAGGCCTTTTCCTGCTCCCTTCATTTACATATAGGCATTTTTTATATTTGGCAAAGAAAAAAAATCTGGCCTGAAAACAAGTGGAATGGTTTCAGGTTAGGAACTGGATCTGGTACCAACACATTGTAGGTGGAAAAGGGGGAATAGTGAGGTGCATGACAAAAGAAAAGTAAAGAAAAGTAAAAATTGTAAAGTGAAAATTTGCTTATATGCTCAGACCTGGCAAAGTTGCTGCATTCCAGGAAAATCTAAACAACCCTCAAGCACTATGATAAATTCTCAATGTTTCTCTTTGTTTTAATAACCTTAACAATAGCCAGGCTCCTTCTGAGCAGCATAATAGACAGTCTGGAGTGCGAGATGTTTCCCTCCCCCTCCGTTTTCTCTTATTCTTCCTCTTTGTGCCATTTTTAATTTTCTCTCATGTTAGATTCAGCTGCTTTAAGCTATTTTGTTTTCCAGGAAGATCCGTCGTGCTAGTCTCTCCAGCAGTAGCTGCAGCCGCCATCCATTTTCCCTCTTTGCTCGACTCTCATTTTCTGGGTGCTTCATTTTGAATCTCACCCCAGGCACGCCGCTGTGCCCTGAAGCACTGTCATTGCCATTGCTTTATGTCCAGCGCTTTCTATTAGATCCCCGCCATGCTGCCAGAACCCCCATTTTTATTCACTGGCCCCCTCATTTACATTTTATTTAATGAGGAGCCTGATCACCTGAGCACATTCATCATTCCTTCCTGCACATGGGACGTGCTCCTAGAACTGGTGCATCCCCTCCATAACTCACTCACACACACACACACACACACACACACACACACACATACACGCACACATATCTATAGCCCAGCCCCACTGCACACATCTCAACCCTGTTTTATTTTGTAGGTCTGTTCAGCACCAAGGCTTTTATTGGAGCGAACTGCACTTTCTAATAATGTTCTTTATGTGCATCTTTTAGCCTCTGGGAACATGATGAGCTACACAAACCATGTTTGTAACTAGACATTTATTAAAATGATTTCTAGCTGATTTTTTCCCCCTTATTTCCAATTTCATTCATATCCTCTATGGTATGGTATGTGTGTATAAATGTATATATGTGTATGTGTCTGTGTGTTTATTTTTACCCATTGTATTATTTTGCTGCATTTATTTTTCTTTAAGTTAAAAGTAAATTAGTTATAATCTTAATAATAATCTTAATAATAAAAATATATTTTTTTACTTTGTTCTCTTCTACAACTTTTTTTCACTCCATTTTTCTTTATTTACTTCTTTTATTTTCTGTATTGTGTATTTTGGTACCATAAATACTGTTATACAGTTTCTCCATTTTTCTCTCTCTCGTCCTTACCCTTTTCAATTCATCTCCCATATGGTATAATATTGTCTGTGTGCATTTGGCTTGGTCTTATTGAAGATATATAATATTATGAATATAGCTGGCTTATATATTCACTTACAGGGGTGATAGTTACGGGTGTCTGTCTCCATTTACCTCGTGTTGGATTCACATCAGTCCTCAGAGTCCGTAAAGTCCAACGCCCCATCTCTAGACACATAGCCAAAGCATTGTATTGTAAATTTATGACTACGTATTGCACAAAAATTCTCATGAGAAACTGCAATGCTGTAAAATAGTTTTCCTTGGATGGCTTTCCATCATTTTCAGTCCTTTATTTCTTCTTTTTTTCAATTTTTCTTGGCCCACCTTTACCTGTTTTTCTAAACCACTTATTTATGTTATTTCAGACAGTCTACTTCGCTCCATGGACATTGTATTTCATGTCATAATGAAAGACCGCAAAAATTTAGGCCGCATGCTGCAAAGAAAGAAAGGAAGACTGATTCACAAATAAACTAAGCATAATTAGGCAATGGATACTTGTTTTTTCATGCTATTTCTGTGATTGACATCCATTGATAAAAGTATTCCGGGCAAGACTCAATTGCATTTGTAAATATAATCAGGTTGGGTTGTAATTAGCGTTGGCTTTACAAGTAACCCCTAACAAGTCCAAATTAGTTTAATGGAGGGGTTACTTGCTGTCTCTTTTCCTTTCTAAACTCCAGACGTATTTTTGCTTGTATATATTGTTTTATCTCTGACCTGTGTCGTGTTTACCTGATGTAAGTATAGTCTCGGTGTTGAAGATCCTTAAAAGTAGAGACAGTGGGAATGTTTGGAGGAACGCATCTAAACTTATTCCACATGTTATCGTCTGGTCCTGGTGAGGGGCGCCATGGTTACCTTGGAACTTTAACTTTAAACAGCTGGAGTATTTGGATTGTGAAATTGCATTGCACTGCCTAAATTCACTTAAGATGAAAGCTCTCGCTTGAACACGGCAGCTCTGTTTTCTGGCCTCGAGTCAAACAATAATTTGAACTTTTTGTCCGTTTATGAGAAATGGCCTTTGTAGATAGTCTGTCAGAGTCCTATCGGATGAGATTGTGTAGCTCTTAAGTGATCATGCACAGAGGCGGGAAAACAAGACAAATGCTAATTTTCAAAGATATTCTGCAAGCCCTAAAAAGGTAGCTCATCCAGAAATGCAAATTCTGGCATTTACTCACCCTCATGTCGTTCCAAACCTTTCATTCTTTCATCAAACTTATACCTATAGAATAGTGTTTTATGAAATAGTACAGCTTCATTCTTCGTATATGTGACTTAAATAATTATAAATAAAAGTGCACTTCGCTGTGGTTATGCCCACTGGGTGGCAAAAAGACTGAGCGGCAGCATTGGTTTTCAGCGTGAATGCCGCGAAAAACACACAAAACAAACCTAAAACGGAAAAGAGCTTTAAGACTGACTGTACAAACTGATTTGAAGAAATCTGAGGTATGTTTTTACAGACTTCACGAAAGCTACCAAAAAGAGAAGCAAATGGATCGCTGCAATTCACAGAAACAACTGGACTCCACGAAACGTGGATTTGCCGTTATCATTTAGTCTCAATATGTTGAATTTTGGGGCAAAATCATACCCTATAAATTGTATTGTTATATATTTTATTGACAACTCCTCAATTAAATATTTACCATCGTATAGTCTGCCTAATTTGATCTTTTTAAATAAACACTGACAAAAAGTTTTAGGGCTGGACGAAATGGCAAAATATATATATATATATATATATATATATATATATATATAACATCACATGATCACCCGGATTTAGACCTACCTATTTTGTATTTATATAAAGCGTTCATAAATTAAATGGATGTATTTCCACGGCGTCGAAATCAGGCACATATAAATGTCAGGAAACACGATTCCTAGCTGCATGTCAATATCCATAGATCACTGGATCTTTGGTAAGTTTTAAGGAACACTTATATCGAATCCAACCTTTAGTTTAAACTGAAAATCGTTTGTTTTACTCGCATTTTCTCTTTTGCTACTCAGTCCGGCTGAGGGGCCGTGTTCCGGCGGGAAAGTGACGTCAATGCATACCCTCTATATACGCTTTGTTTGCTGTTATTCATCCCAGTGGTCTCGGACATTATACAAAAAATGTGGATGCTGTCGTTTCACAGCAAAGCTGTATGTTTATTTGTTTTGTGTGTTTTTGTTTGTTTTCTCAAACTACATAATCATAAAATGGATATTCTTTAATTTAATGTAGCTCCCATTTGTTTGTTTTTTTGTGCATTGTTGCACATTGTTGTTAGTACACCTTTACCATTTACCAAATATTGTTATTTTTAGTAGTTAGTTACACAGTCTATTGTATGATGCAGCTGGTCATGTGATCTCAACATGGTGGCACCCACGAGGAGGCGACCTTCTCCATGTAGAATCAAACAGTTTTTTCTAAAGTACTATTTATTTATTTTTTTAACTTAAATTAGCACATCAGTTTATTTAAAGTGCACCCAAGTTATTTTAAACTTTGACTTTTCAAACAGTCAGAATCGCTTTTAAACACGTTCCATGCTCCACAGCCGTTGTGTTTTTACACTATTCGCAGAGGCATTATACATCACTCCTCGCTCTTTTAAGTAGCCTAAAACCCTTGCAGGTAAGCTGTCTCAAAGTATGCCTTTACATCCAGCTAAGATGTCAGCAGCAAATTCCTGTCTTTTGAAATTCAACTCCCAGACAGGGCTAATATACTGGATGCCTTTTTATTGATTGAAGGGGGAGGGCTATTTGACTTAAGGTGGGTACAAATCCACATGCAGGGGTGATGCCGGAGCTCCAATCAGTCTGATTGTGATGCTGTGAAGCTCTGTATGGCTCTTTATACCGTTCCCATCAATACCCAATGGGCTTTAATCAAGCCTCTAAGGAAGCAATCATTACTTTTTCGAATCAAACCTATGAAATCAATAATTCTGCAACAGTTTAGATGACAGTCAGCACAAACATGCATAATCATCCAAAGGTTAAGGCGCACTGTGCACAAATGAACAAATGAAGATCACAAAATTTGAAAAGCTACATTCCTCTGTTATTAGTGCTGTCATAATGGACAAAAACAGATGGGGGCATTGCAGCTGCATGTAAACAACTGCTCTTCCTTTGTGTCTGAAAAACGTAAATCTAAAAATGTCCCAATTGCTCTCAGCAGATGTAATTGGAGCTGTTTTTCAGGCTGACATCAGCGCGAGGTGTTTGTTGTTGTTGCTGCAGTAATTTGCGTTGTATCAGCCTCGCTCTGTACGTCTGAAAACATTAAAAACCACACCAGGCATCAGAGCTTATGGAATGGAGATTCATCCCTTAGAAAACACACACACACGCGCACACACACACTCACTCTTACACATGCACACACTCGCAGTGCATTAAAATGGAGATCATCACGCATAGTCTCCAGGACTGGAGGGACCAAATATTTGTTTTCTCTTCCCTGAAGTGCACTCTTTCACAATGGCCATATTTACAATAATCTCCATGAGTGTGACCTGCGTGCAAAGAAGCATGCTTGCATATTTTCTCTTTTTCTGAATCTTTAATTAAAGAGCTCTAGTGGAGATAAAGGTTTATGGTTACTCTACCATAACCATGTTCACGATAACAATTCACAGGCCTCATTTGCATCATAATTTCAGGCTGCGAGCTGCTTTCTTGTGCAGTGGCAGGAAGCTGGTTTAAATTCATGAGGGTGTCCTCCGGACACAAGAGCCAGATTGGGCGACATGCTATAGCCGGGCGGGAATGGGGCGAGACAGCTGTGTCATAACACTGGTGCTCTGGGGCTAACTGTGCCGAACTGTTGCAGCCGTGTTGTCATAATCCGTGTTCACTTCAGTTGGAATATTTGCTATGGCTCGTGATGCAGAGTACAATGTGGTGACTGTTTGAGTGAACTCTTGGAGATGGAAAGCCGTTTTGTGTGCGTGTTATTTTAATTTGAGCATTTTTGGTTGTTCGCAAGTGTTGTAGGCTACAGGGATTGTATTTGATAATGTCATGGTACTTTGATAAATAACATAATACTGAAACATGTAGAAACAGGTGTTTCCAAGTACATGGGTTGATAATAAAGTAAAAGGAAAAATCAGTTGAAATCTAGTTTAAAAGACATTTGATTTCATGGTTTTGAAATATTTATACCATTTTCAAGAAAGGTTTAAATTTTAATGACTCTAAAAATTTATAAAAATAAGTAAGCATTATATATTTTTTTTAATACCTGGAATACATGTTTACATACATGTCTTTGTGATTTAATTTTTTTTTTTTTTTTTTTTAAGGAGTCACACCACATGAGATTTTACATCCTGAGCTAAATCACAAAAAGGTCAAATTGTGTTATTATATTTTAAAGGTTTAATTGACCTTGAAACAGGGCTCCTCTGTATGAGATTATTATTGTTTTATGTTCAAATATTAGTGGGTCCACATGACCTTGATTTGGCCTTGATTTTAGTGAAGACATTTTGTTAAAATATCTTTTTTTCTAAGAAATATATATATTTTTTTCTAAGAATAATTTAATTGGCTTTATTCTGGCAATAATAAATAATAATAACTGACATAATGTAAAATGTGTACCTTGAATGTAATGTAAGTTCGCTTTGGATAAAAGCGTCTGCCCAAATGCATAAATGTAAATGTATTCTGCATTATAATATCAGGACACCTGTTCAAAAGCTGTCAAAAAAATCTAACAAAATTTAAATTTTGAAATTAAAAACATGCTCATCATGGAAGAAGAATGTTCAAGTCATTGTGTGTATTCATTTCATGAATAAATAAATGCATAGGACAAAAAAGCATCACATTATTGACCCATATGTATATGAAGTCATGGTGGTACCATGGTAGTGTAGGAGGTTGAGGCCAAAGAAAGTAGATCTTACACCATGCCTCTCCATCCAACCTCAGATTGGTTTAAAAGGGAAGATACATATCTTAAATGGGTTCTGTTATGAGTCATTTAACAGTCCTGCACAAATTAGACAACAAGATTCATGCCAAGGATCCATGGTACTCAGAAAACACTTCTCATTTCCTGTAGTGCACTGTGCGAACATGTAGAGATTAGCTGTAATGAATGTTGCTCTTTCGTTTTATGCCATTTCTGAATAGCACTCTCACGATTATTTTCCCTTTAGATTTCAGCAAATCAATCAATTACCCTTATAATGGCTGTTCAGAATGCTCAAGGTAGGACTAGTTTTCTCTGGGTTATTATGAGAAAGTGTACTGTTCCTCTTCTGGCCTTTCAAACCTTCTCAAATATGTTTCTTGTTTCTTTTTTCCAAAGAGTAGGATTAAAAAAAAAACAACACTGCGTAATCCTACTCTCGGGTACACATAATAGCTCCTTAATGTCATGTATTGAGAATTCTCGCTAGGTTTGTGCCTTGAAGGTCTCATCAGTGATCGAGGAGTTGTTCTCAGAGGGGGCTGATTTATCAGTTTACAGAAGGTCTCATGTGCCCAGAGTGGACCGAGGCCCATATGAGGTAGCGCAAGATGTTTGTTTTGCTCTGCGGGATATCTGTGACTTTGAAGGATGATCTAGTGTGTGGAGCATGCTGTCATCTACTCATAAGAATGTAGTGCAATAGACATCCTTCATCCCTCTTCTGTTGCAATGCACAGATTATTTCCCCTAATTTTAGCAAAAAGCTATTATCAAGCACATTCATTTGTTCGTTCGTTCATTCATTTGCTCATTCGTTCATATATAGTTGTGTTATTTGTATTCATAGGTATGCATACATGAGATTTAAACATATGTATGTTTGGATAGACACTGAAATGTACAATTTCATCGCATTGATAGCAAACTTAAAAGCTTTTACATATGAAGATTATTAAGACAGAACCTAGAAAAGCAGAGAAAATTTTACTTTACCCTTTAACATTTAATTTTATTTACTGATATATTTACTTATATAAAGATTTCATTCTGTTATTTCTAATGTCAAATTAGTTTATCTGCATTAAATACATGTGGTGGCATTAAATATATTCATTTTATTTTACTGTATTTTTTGTTAAAATAAAATATATGAATATGAATTCACTGTTCTATGAAAGGATTTGTAAACATTTGCATGTCTCTTAATGCCTGTACGTATAAAGGATTTACATTTTAGGTGCTGTCAATACATTGATATTGTAAGTTATTTATATCGTCTATGCATGGTATGAAAATGCTCGAACCACACTTTGCGTCTGAATACTAATGAGATCACGTCAGACATATATGCATTCTCAGGCAGGTCATCGGGAGGACAGCGTATGTAAATGAGATGGAAACACTGGAGAATTGTGGCTTCCTACCTGGTGTAAGCATATTGGCTTTGTGTCACCTTTTGGTGGCACCCGTGTTGCAGACACATCATTTTGGAGCTCTAAATCCTCGTATTTACTTTGCAGATTTAGGTGAGGTACAATGTCTGTGGCAAAATCCCTGTTTTAATGAAAAAGTTGATAGCTTAAACCCCATACTTTGATCTTTCAGATATTGACTTTCTAGCGTAGACATGTGTAAGTAAACATAACATGCATGATTTAAGATGATTTTACCAGTTTTCGATGTCTTTCTTGGGTGGAACTCACTTTATAAGACCCTAGAATAAAGCCCCAGCTAGAAGAATGGCTTAGTTAGTAAAAATGTACCCAATTACCCTTTAAGCTTTGAAGAACGTTAAATTAAATGATGAAGTCTCCTCTTCATGGTTTCACAGTATTTTCCTAAGTACCTCTGTTGTGTGTTTTTACCCCCCAGGAAAAAAGACAAGCTAATAAACCATGTACACTGCCAGCGAGCGAGGGAATGGATGCCTATGAGCGTTCCAGGTACATACTCAAGTACACAGCTCACATTGCAGTGCTTTATACCTTTAGTGGATCACATTATTTTTCCCCCTCACCAGCTCTCTTCAGGTTGCACTTTAGGTCAACACTTCAGGGTTTTTTTTTTTTCAGGTTGCCTTTCGCATTTTCCCGTCAAAACAAAAAACTCAATGGAGGCGTGTCTGCCGTCACTGATTAATTAATCTGCTAAAACAAATTTTTACAACCTTTCCGTCCTGCCGAAAGGGTGTTCTTTGGCATTACCGATGCATAAATCAGGCAATTTGATGATTGCCGGCGCCCCGGCTAATGTTATTTCCCTGAAACAGATAACAACAATAATAATATGCACCTCATCTAGAGCTCATAAATATTGTGGTCAATCTCTGCAGAGAGGCTTCATATGCATAAAAGAGCACTTAAAAGATGTGTGTGGATGGGGCTGGTGAGCAGAAAGCCTTTTGTTGAGAGATGAGAGTTCAACATGGTGACCTAGCCGCTGCCTAGCTATGCATATAAAAACAGGAGAAGGCATTAATATCTTCCCTAATGACCTTGCAAAATGAAAGACCATTACCGTGATGATTCCACCACGGAAGGCCTTGATGTTTTCTTATACTCTAAACGAGCAAGGAACTGAAAACGTAATGAGAACACATGTATCGAAATTAAGGTGAAATTATTTCTACTCCCGTCGGAGCAACTTCTCTTGTCTGTGTTCGTAAACAAACAGATACCTTCAGATCAGCATGACAAATGGAGCCATTGACTAAGTCTATTCTCTGTAGGGTATCCAGGGGACACAGCTCGATCACCTGCACATTTCGTTTATGAGTAAGGAACATAGGGTGAAGTTATTTCTCTAATTCAAGGACATGTTGCCGCCACACTCGTTGAATGAAAAGACGGCTGCGGTCGCGTATGCATTAGCCAAAATTCCCATTGCTGGTCTCCTGCGTGATTGACATTGAACTGGGACACACACACACACACACACACACACACACACACATACACATATATATATATATATATATATATATTGGTTACATACACGAATGAGGACATCAGCGGCTGTAAGTAACATTTGCATGTTACGTGATGTTTTTATATTGCAACAGCCCTGACTTCTACATCTGACTGCTTTCTCATTATCGGTACTTATTATAATGACCCCTCAGTCTGCTCGTTTTTCTCCGCCACCATAAATAAGCAATTTATGTTCACATGGCAACCGTTTATCTCTCTGAGTACAACCGTATGGGGTACAAAATAATCACACAGATTCTAAATAGTGGAAGAAAAAGCATTTATTACATTTTTGGCCAGTAGTACACATTCCATAATAGCAAAAAAAATTAAGTGCAGTCACCATGCAGAATATAAATTATATTATAAATCATGATAAGTGCTTGTTCCCATTAAACCTACCTTTCTTTAGCAGCAGAATTCTCATCAGCTGTATTTAAAAACCCAAAGTACAGCAGCTTTCCTTCACCTGATTACAGTTTTTAATATCCAGGTTGCGTTAAGGAAGATAAATTGCCGTCCCAGCACAATCTGACTGCTAACACAGAGACGATCTATTACAATATCAGCTTTTGTCCATGTCTCGTCTAATTAGATTCTCAAACGGATGCTGGATTCAATCAATAATTTTAATTTCACCTACCCCCTTTTCACCGCATATTCGATGTTTGTTTTTTAACGCAAAACAAAATGAGAGAACAAAAGGCAGTAATTTATTCGGAACGAGCGCCGGTTCCCGCAGACGAGCTCACAGCCCATCGGTAACAGACTGCGGGCTGCAGACTCGCACCGTTCTAATTAACATGCAGATATGCATCACCTCATTGGCAATTCAAATTGCGCTTCCCTGTAATGTACCTCAAAATTGTTCTACTTCAAACATTGCGTTTGATTTTCAAAGCCCCCTGGGCATCCTATAATGTCTCCCTTTATCCAGACCATCAGACCAATCTGCTCTGACTCAACTCCTCCAACAGCTTGCTTCTTCCAAAACCAGCTTGGTTACTCTGGGACAGGCTTTGTCCTCCTTGGTGGCTTTCCTGCATCATTTTCTCATGGCATCCCATGCTGTTAAATATGGTGGCTTTCCGGAAGACTTCATTTCCATGGCACACGGGCAGGCGGGCGGACGCGTGTCTGTCTACTCAGCACATTATTAGCATGCAGTGCATATCCAGAGTCATGAATGCCAGCCTCCCATTAGGCTCAGTTTTAGTCCCTCCCCGCACACGCGGTCCCGTTTGCGGAAGTTCTGATTGTTGCGTATGGAGCACACGTGAGCGTTCCGCTCGTCTGCGATGGCAGGGGGCCCAGCAGAGCAACAAGTGGCAGGATCTGCGGTGTGCAGTTATTCAGCGTGTTCGCAGCAGCAGGGCTGGCACGGCGCCAAATCTGCCATCTGCCTCCTTCACATGCGCCTTCCCATCCTGCCAATTTGCTCATAACGTTACGTGCCTCCCATCCTCATTTGCTTGTCAGAGGCGGGTGGCACGTGTTCCTGCCCCCGCCGCGATAAGGGCTCTCCAAGGGCCAGGTGGCAGGTTGCCCGGTCCACGCCGGGTGCCACACGTATAAAGACCAGAAGAAAATGTTACTAATAAATAATATTAAAAACAAAAAACCTTATGTTAATGATTCTTGTTGTTTTTTTCTTAGTCATGTCCTCTCGTCCATTGATGAGTTCAGTGTGAGTGGTGAGACGGATCCTGCTCACATGGGAACTTTTCCCTGTCCGTGAAGACCAGTATTGTTTTCCCGTCGGGATGCTGCCAGTATACACACTCAGCCACTAAGCTCCTTGCATGGTTTCTCGCTACAGCCGTCTGCTCTTACCTCCAAGAGCTCTGCCACCTAGCCAGCCTTCTCCCTGCTTCCAGCCTGCTGCCGGTCTGCCTTCTGCTTGCCCGGGAGAAGGAGGGAATGCTGTGGGATCTAATGCGCACGAGCCGTTTGAAGCTGCGGAAAAGTGAATAATCAATTAAGTATTGATTTCTTGTAAGATTTTGTAAATTTCAAGGCAAGACAAAGAGGATAGCTTAAGGGAAGAGCAGCAGGGACTTGGTGTAAATTAGCCAACAAACAGCACGGCGGAATAAACTAACGGCTCATCAGGATCAGACTCTCTTCACTCCTGACGGAATTAATGCTAGTTTGCGCGAAGACAATGACGCTTTTTAAATGAGGAAGGCTGGCGAACGAGACCTTAACCCAGCCGCGCAGAGCTGGGCTAATTGCACTTCCCTGCACAATGGAGCTCATTTGAATGTGGCTATGCAAATCGCACGCAGCTAATTTTTATGGATCAGAAAGCCAGCCATGTCGGGAAGAATTAAAGGCTATTATGCGTGCAAAGCAGTTTATTTTTTCCCCCTTACATGAAGGAAAATACACTTGAAAAAGAGAGAAGCGTTGGAGTGTCTACATTACTCAACACAAAAGATCACACAAGGGATCTTCAAAGGATTCCTCAGTGTTTCTTCTCTCTCTCTCTCTCTCGTTTTTTTTTTTTTGGACGTGGGGAAAAACGTGATCAAATATGCGTGTGTCAAGCTCATTACAATGATCCGTGGATACTGATGGCGTCCTTTCTGATTGATAATTATCGTCACTGGCACGCGGAGCCGCACCGGCGTGGATGGGGAAAAAACGAGAGGGAAAATGTTAGCCGCTAATGATATTCTGCATGCAGAACATGTCATATGCATGATGACAACTGGCAATTTTAATGAAGCCTTCGTTTTTTTCTTCCCAGAAAACCGGTGCGAACTGGGAAGCGGACGAAATGAGCAAAGTTCTGCTCGTCTTTATTCCGCCACCGATTTCTCCTGTGCCACCCAGTTTGAATATGGCAATTCTGCATTAAAAAAGATAAGAAAAAGCACTCTCGAGGCAGCCAAGGGCAATTAATTGGCCGGTGCAGATGAATCAATGCTGGATGTTGCCATGTTACTCCTTGTTTCTTTTCCCACAGAAGCGGTTCAGGAACCTCCGTGCCGTCCTCCACCGGCTGTGGTCTGTGTGTTTGTGGATTCTCCAGCCTTTCCAGCCCGGCGCGTGCCTCTGTTTTGCATATATGCATACGCTGTGTGGCGCTGGAATGAAGGGGGCATGCTAAACAAGCAAATTTACATGTCTATGCATAATGGCAGGGGGGCGCAAAGGAGGGCGCGTGCTGGCAGGGCTGTGGGAGGAGGGGAGAAGTACAAGAGGATGTGATGTAGGGGAACACCTGCACTGAAGGATCTTGGAGGATCTTGTAGAGGAACATTATGACAAGCCTCTGACAGCTCCCCCCTCCAACACCTCCTTCTCGTGGGAACATACCAGGAGGTGTGGCATGCTTACGTCTCCCTGCCTTGCCCACGTGGAAACGCAGCTCGCTGGCACAGATTGGATGGCTCTGCTGAGTGTGGCACTGACAGTCCTGTGGGAAACCCACTGCTTCATTCACGCTTTTTCTCTCACGGGTCTTGGATGGATGGTAACTGTTACTGTGTGAATGGACATTTTTGGATACGTTGTGGACATTGTTCTTCCTTCTAGAAGTTAAAACAAGCAGGACATTACCTTTTTCCAACAGTTTTTGGATATTGATTTGATTATTTTCTGGTGCTTGACTTGCTGTAGATGCATTGCTAGTCACAAATTTGGACACACATGACTAAATTAGTTTCTCATGTTCTTAAAAAAACATGAGGAAATCTAAATGTTGATGCTTTTTTTTTTTTTTAATGAGGTTAATAGACAAATATACATTGCACCTACATATGCATTTACAACAAAACGAACCAGCACCCGTGGAAACTCATTTTATACTGTTGTTAAAGCATCCTCAAGTTAGTTGAAAGTTGCACTCTGGCTACTTTTAAGAACCTACTTATTAGATGTTTTGGCAACACTTAAAGCCTTTATGTATAATCCATTATATCTTTTCATAAATAATTGTAACCAAAGTTAAAATGCATTACAATATTTACAGATTTCTTGTTACATTGTCATGTGTTTTAATGCATTATACTTTCTAAAGGTGCAGCAATGAATAGATAAGTATTATAACTGTGGTTACAATTATTCATGAGACCATACAATGCATTATAAGGTAAATTACAAGGCGTAATTAATGCATTACAAATATTTTAATAATTTATTTTTTCTTTTTGGTCACTGCATTTTTTTCACTTTACTATTATTATTAATCCCATTTTTCTAATTAGTAAAATTAAATAATAGTTAGTTATAAACTAGTGACCACAACGTTTTATTTTATTTAATAATAATAATAATAAAATGTTAATTTTTAATTAAATAATTTTTACTTAAATAAGCATCAGGTTTCCTCACTTTAAGTCAGCTAATTACATTTTTACACTGTAGTATTATTTCTATTATTAGTAATCTTTAAAACAAAAGTGTAGTTGTGTCCAAACATTTGACTGGTGCAGTTTGCTTTTAGCAGGACATATTGTGCACACTCTGTTGTGTAACTGAAGCAAAATGTCTAAAATTCCCATCTGACCACAGTATGTTACTATACATACTCTTTTGGTGCACAAAAATGTGTGCTGCAGTTTATGATTTGCACTTATTCATTTGGCAGACGCTTTTATCCAAAGTGCCTCATAGTATGTTCCTCGCGAATCAAACCTTTGACCTTGCCGTTGTTAGCGTCATTCTATAGCATTGAAGTGTAAAATGAATTCTCAGAGGTTTCCATAAAACATATTTTTCTAAAATGCTAATAAAAATGTTGTAAAAAGTTAATACATGAATATGAAGCGATGCAATGACTTTTGAGGCCTACTGAATCAACTGCCACAGTGTTTGTTTTTTAATACAATACAGTTGATGGGTTGTGCACAATTATCTGAAAAGCGATCATATATGCGGCTAATGAAATGCAGTCTTCAGTCTCTGGCTCTTGAGATCACCTTTGTGATTCAATCAGTCTTATGTGCAAATGAAAGTAATTTAAAGGATAAAACAAAGCATTAATGATGAGGTCATTTACAGCAGACTCATTAAAACACTATTATATGCAATTTCCTGTAACAAATTTCATTCCGAAGAAACATTACATTGGAAATAATAAACTAGCTTACTGCCATTTAATACAATTAGTGTAACATAATGCCATTATGAGCTTAAAATAGATGCTGTCACACAGAAGCAGCAGCGCTAACCTCTGTCTAAATGAAAGAATATTAAAGTCAGCGGCGGTATGACGTCTCTTTGTAATAGCCATGTCTAGGGTGCAATATGACAGCAGAAATATAATGTTTCATAACTGACAGTCTCTGGGTTTGTGTTGCCTGAGGTCGCATGGGGCGAACAATAAAGAGTAATTTGATTGATGGAAAATTGGAGTGGCCCATCTAACATGTTTCACCCGAGGCCTTGCAATAGCATGTACACTGGCTGATGATGTTTCACGTTTTCAGAAACTCCATTTGTTTTGTTTGGATCTGTTGCTGTATCTGGCGTTGGGGTTCGTCTTTGATATGAGACTTTAATTGTGCGGCACGGACGCATATTAGAGGTGTAATTGAATAGAATGAAAGAAACAAAAAAGGAGAAAGCCGAAGATGGATTGAGTAAGGGCTCTTTCTTTTATCAAGACGCCCAGGGATCTTTTCACACTCTCCCTCTCTCTCTCTCTCTCTCTCTCTCTCTCTCTCTCTCTCTCTTTCGCTCTCAGGCTGTGGCGTCTGGACCCTCTTCCTCTGAGTCAACCATGACATCAGCAACAGTAAAAAACAGTTGTGAGTGATAAATAGATGTAAATGATCAGGTTCTCTCTGCTATCTTTGCTATCCATCAGATGAGTGTAGCATAAGAGAACAGCACGTTTGCATGAGAAAGCTGCTCCGCCTAAACCAAAACACTTTTTTTTTTCATTCTGAGATGAAAATATATTTTAGTGATTAGAAAACAAATGTTTAACCAAAAGCACCAAAAAACTCAGTTGACAAGGTGCTGGTTGCAACAGTTAATTACATTGTGGTCATTTTTTTTTTTCTTTTACCATTAATACTATATTTGTAGGCTTCTAAGATGCATTATGTTGTTGTAGTTGTCTATGTAAACATGCATTTCACTGTTATTTTAGCTTTTTGCTTGTACCATAGATGTCTTGTTTTTAAGAGTGCCAAGTTAAAAGAGTTGAACTTTTAAAAATGTGTTTCACTGTTTTTAAACACAAAAATGTGCCTTGTGTGAACAGCCCCTTAGTCATCTAAGATTTTAAACTTGTATGCAGGTTGCTGGTTCTCTCTGTCTACAGTAAGTGCCAAATTTGCAATCCATCATTTAAAGGGACAGTTCACTCAAAAATTTAAATTCTGTCATTTATTCACTAAACCTGTTTGTATTTCCAATGAATGTGGATTTTAGCTTTCAAGCTTTAAAGGGGAAACACACACAGTTTCTGCCAATCTCATGTTGAGTACCAATAGAGTAGTATTGCATCCTTCATATCTCCGAAGAGTCTTTAGTTTGATCATATTAATAAAAGACAGATGCGCTGTACCGATTCTTTCCAAAAATAGCCGAACTCGTGAAGGCTTGCAGTGGGCGGAGCTAAAAAGTCACAAGCACACACACACTCCCTGGTTAACTTTCGATTCACTATACGTTCATGTTGTTGACATTATATGCACTTACGTGCCGATTGCCAACAAACACAGACATTTGATGCAGTTTCACTCACGGCCTGCGGTTTCGACTCATGACCGGGAACAAACAAACACACTTGCAGAACTTGCAGAAAACAAACTGCATCCACTGTTTCCTTAATGCTGGGTTATTTGGGAAGCTGAACAAGGTTATCTTTCCCTCACAACCGGAAATTTGTTGATTTTGTGGTCTAAAAACAAAATGACAGCGCTGCCCACGGCTTCTGTAACCCGAACAAAGCTCGTTGTTGATGCTCTTGCTCTAGTTCTGGTTGATGTGTGCATGCACATATCCGGGAGAAGTGCACATACAAGGAATTCCACCCTTTATGACTTCATAATGGGCCATACTCAAAAAAAACTTTCCAAAACTTGTATTTGGCACAGAAATACTCTCGTCATACGTCCAACTCATTTTTTTTTTTTTTTTGGCCATGTTTAGCATGAGAATCCAACAGTGTAACAGAATGTATGAAATAGTGTTAGACCCCCCGCCCCCCTTTAAAATTCATAAGAATTTTCCATATCACTTTATTCCAAGTCTTCTGAAGCCATTTGATTGCATTGGATGAGAAACCAACCAAAAGTTAAACTGTTTTATTTTTTATGGTGAACTATTCCTTTAAGTCTTGATTGAACATAAGCACATGCATTTACTGGATTTACTGGGGTGGCTTTTTCTCACTTTGTTCTGATTCCATGCTGGACTGAAGTTTATAAGATTAAAAATCACTTGCTTGGGTATAGAAAAAAGAAATATGTGAATATACTTCAGACTGTATCACAGCAACTACCACAACACTTGTTCTGTTCTCTTATTACAAAATGGCTTTTGGAGGGCAGTAGGAATGCAGTTATGTGATTTTTAAACCAGCAGCATGCAGTATTTATGATGAGGGCTCTCAACTATGTCAGTCAAGTAATGGGATTCTAGTCATTTTACTCTAGGATTAAAACGGGGAGCAGATTTTAACAGGGAAGAATAAATTGAGTATAGCAAGAATACATTTGAAAAAAGTGAGGAAGAAGGACTCCCCTGTTTTTGATTTGTGCAGGCTCGGCTGTTTATAGTGGAAGTGAAACCGCTCACATGTGTCCCACTGCTGTCATACCCGAGCTATCAGTGGAAAGCTTAGTTGAATTCGGAAACACATGCCGTATCCCGTAACAAGTTACTGACGTGCTCCTCTGTGAGGTCTGAGGTGTCGGCAGATTTTCACTTTGAAATCATTCGCCACACTATAAATCAGCATTTGTTTAACTGAAACTGGGGAGTTGTTGTAAATGTTGTGTGATTGAAAACTGTAGATCTTTTTAGAGGTGTAGAAATTAAACCCCCAGTTGTTCCACTCTTGATTGTAAAGCAGGTAAATAATTTATTACAACAACGTAAATTTCTTGCCTTCACATTGTCTGAATCTTTTTATTTATTTACTTTACTCGCTTACATTAAATTTAGCCCCTTTGTCACTGCTCACTAATTAATTTCCCCCAAAAGAAGTGATACGAGAGGTTTGACGTCATTGATGTCAAATTCCACTGTAATTAAATTAAATTGCTTAAATTTCCCTTTGTTCCTCAGAGAAAACTATGCCTAGAAGACTTGCAATATAGTGCATGAATCATATGGCACACTTTTATGGTGTTTTATTAGATTTTTGTTTATTAAATTATTTGATACTGCATTTATGTGTTTTTTTTCTTCTCCCCCCTATTTTTGGGCACTGGTTAGGGGCTGAATATATCCATATAATAGTATAATTGATGTATTTTTTGTAATTCAAACACCTGGTACTATGCAAAGTTTGCAGAATCTTTGACAGGCTTTAACAAAATCCTCTGAACTGAAGAGATACAGGAGTGACATTTTTGTGATGAAGGATAAAAGCTGACTGATTTGTTTTTTGGTAAATCATTTTTTATTAAAATTTTAAATGATATTTAATGAAATTTCTCCATTTATGCTCAGTTACAGGTTCATAATTTTGTTTAGGGGGTTTACTAGAATTGGTTTACATGATTTAATGTTCAAAAAACAAACTTTTCTTATAATTTACATTGTTGCAGCACCTGTTTTCACCCTCTGTCTGAACGCCAAGGTTGTTGCAACAAAAGTAGCCCGATGGTCAGTCAAAAGTAGCCCAGAAATAGCCCAATGTGATTTTCCCTATCCGGAGGCCGAATTCTCCACTGAATTTGTACGTCTGTGGGGTGTTTTGGGGGTGTTGGAGCGGCGAAATCGTACTTAACGGGGTGGCAACAACTTAAAAGTATCCCAATTCGGTGGGAAAACCACAGACTTGGCAACACGGCTGAATGATCTGTTTTATTTTGGCTTCTTTAAAGCCTGCATTCTAAAAAGCACAGTATGCTCTGATTGGTCAGCCAGCCCCCAGTCTGTTGTGATTGGTCTATTGCTTAGAGCGTGTCAAAAGTGTAATGCTCCTTACCATAACCAGCACGTTTCAGCTCCCAGTGCTGTTAACACTACTGTAATTATGCTAACTGTAGCATCAGTTTTGCCATATCAGTTCGAGCCCAAGTTTAATAATGACATAAGAAGACCAAGCTGATCGACCCAAACCACCTTCGCATGCACAGCTTGTTGTTTCACAGTGGTAATTTATTTTATACCTTTCTTAGGTTTCAGATGGAATGTTAGAACTGCCATCTCTCCATATTGTTGATAAAAAACGATGACAATTAACACACTGACCTGCATTGAACTGCATGGTCCAGGAAACCGTCGTTAGAAAAATGGTGAGAACACAATAAAAGGTTGTGGTTATATTGCTGAGGAATAGGCCTAGTAAAAAAATATTTTTAACCACTGATTCTTCAATTTTATTTGCCTTTGGAGTAATGATGTTTTTTCCATATACAATAAACTCTTCCTGGCCCACCTTTGTTTGAGGGCGAGCCAAAGTAGCCAGCAGGCGGCATTATGCAAATTCAGTTCAGTTTACAATTATTTGTATAGCACTTTTAACAATACATATTACTTTAAAGCATCTTTATAGAAAACGGATATTCAAATTAAGAGTAATCTATTATCAGAGGTGATGTAATGTCTATAAGTGTTTTCTGTTGGAGCGATTAACTTCCTTTGGCAGGGACTTTGTGATTTGTGACTTTGTAGATAGTTTACATCCACAAACAGCTATATTAAAGGTTAAAAAAAACCCACAATAGGTGCCGTTAAGACAAAATAAGCACTGAATGAGCTGCTTTTTTAAATGTAATTATTTCAGAACCAATAACAAACAGCTACAAATGAATTTACAAAAATGTAAGCAATTCCTAGTTGCAGTAATGTAGGATTTTGCATTTAAAAATGCAGCTAGAAAGCTGTTAGGCCCTTATATCACATCACTTCACCAGGGAGATGATTGGGACAGCTAAATTTGTCTGCTCTAGACCTGATTGGTTGAAAAGTGGAGCGGGCATGTCGTTCTGTCCTTAACCTGCCTCTGCTCTGCTCAACAATCTTTGACTTAGTTCTATCAACATGATCCTTTGTGTGTATTTTAAATATAGCCTCTCAGAATGAAACTACGGTATCATTGCATTATTCAACAAGGATCTGCGAGGCATGTTATATGCTGCTCTTTCAAAGCCGGCTCTCATCACTTTACCTGTAGGCATTGACGTTATTCTGTTCGCTGAAACATTAAAACATTGAATTTCTGTTTTAATGTTTTAACATTTACTTTTGGTCGAATTTGAGTTTTGGAGTAGGCTGTTCCTCTAGGGCCTTTCTAAGTCTCCGCTGTAAATATTTAAATATGTACTTTAAGACATTTTAAATATCTTCGATAAATTACAAATATAGAGGCTATTTATTATTTAAATGCACTTCTGTTTATGCACTTTTCTGTATTGTGATATATTACATGCATCTCCAAAGCCATTTGTTCATTTCAAGACTGTGGCTAGCTTACAGAAATTGAAGTGATGTGTTTATTATGCAGACAATATAATCCACAATTATCCATTGATTATTGTACTTCATAAATTGAACAAAGCAGGGGTAATTAGTCTCTGTCAGCATGAAAAGACAAAAGCAGATTGAAGTCACTTAATTGTAATCCGATAGTTCTTCATCAGAAGAAGAAAAAAGCAATATGTATTCATAATGAAGTAAAGATTCAATGCATTAAGCAAAAGCAAGCATCTAAACTACTTCATGTATTTTAACAAGTTTAAAGCTGATGTATGTAAATATTTTTTATATTTTCTCTTAGTCAGTTTAATATTCAAAGGTTATCTGCAAGTAATCCATTCATAGATTAGTTTCCCAAAATAGTTTTTATTTTATTGTATTTTATTTTATTTTATTTATTTATATTTTATTTATATTTTATTTTATGTATTTTATTTTATTTAAGTAAATATAGTAGTTTACTAATATAGTTTATAGTTTAGTAATATAGTTTAATTTACTTATATAGTAAATTTATTATTTTTTATCTTTTTAATTTTATTTATTCTTTTATTAATTTATAATTATTAAAATTTTTGTTTTAATAATTTGTATTTATGTATTTATTTTTGAGTGAGTTTTGACCGACCAATAGCAGACAGTGAGAGTGTTTGGGGAAACCTGTTTAAAACAATCATTATTTTTTCAATTCCGTTTGGTGATGCTAGTAGTGCAGATTTGACACACTTCAGCTTTAAGTTTACTTTCATCTGGATTTCTTTCTGTATTTCTTCATTTTGCATGGCAGAGACTTTAACTCTGTCAGATCAAAGGCAAGGAGAGATCATGTTAAAGGTATATTTCTAGCCCGGTCTCCTCAGAGATGGCTTTGGCACTGGCTTTATTTCGACATTATATACTGAGAATCTACCAAGACACGCTAGTGTTCATATTTCAATTTGACGAGGTGCAAAAAACACAGGCGTAATCTGCCACACAAAGGCAATGTCATTACAGATGTGGCACATTATTCCAAAGTGGCGAGCCATGCGGCGGGCAGACGCAAGATAAGGCAAAGAGAAAATATCAAAAGTGGTGAGTGAGCACTAGAATTCGTCACGGACAGATAAAATGTTCAGCAGAAAATCTCGAAGATGTGCCAATGCTTCTTTTTTCGTTCGTTCTCTGTCTTCTCCTTTCTGTCTTTTAAGCTTTATCTGAGACACAATGAATGCGGCTATTTTATCTAAATAGACAAAAGTGTGGCAGCATCTAGCTGCTTTCTGAAGGCCGACTTTGACGGTGGTGTTGCAGCCCTATCTGTGCCGTGCTTCATCAGACCATTGGGTTAGTTCTTTTGTTATATCATAGCGTGGTGATTTTTATCTAAAGTAAATCTGTCAATATAACATGGAGAAGAGTACAATCAATCCCACAATTCAAAGTTTACCCCCCACAGCCACACTAGAATACCAGTGCTGTATTTAATGTAATAACAGTTCAGTTTTGTTTAAATGTCACGCTCACACATCTAATCTGCTGGTTTATTAGTTCCCTTTTTAAATTGACCTTACTTTGAGGTCAAATGAGGCCTAGAAATTGTTTTTGCTGGCATTGACAAACTTGCAAAAATAATTCCAGAAAAATGGTTTGAAAAAAGCCATTGGCTAGTCAAACAGATAGCCCCACCCCCAAAGTCATGCCATTGGTTGAAATGTTGCTATGTTGGGCTGGTCGGAAACAGCAATGTTTAAAGGGCGGGACACACCATGCCGATGGTCAGCCATCGGATATTTTTGAGCATCGAGCAACTTCGTTTTTTCGGTGTGTTTACTTAATGCACCGTTGGCTCTATTCAGATGTTGTCGTGTTTTTTTGTTTCGATTCAGCATGTTGTATCGGCGCCAGGCCATCGGTGAGAGAGAGAACTCTGATTGGCTGTTCAGTTTAGCAAATGATTTAGTGCATGAGAATAAAAGATGAAAGCGAGCAAAGAAGTCAAGACTGTACAGACTGTTATTTTACGTCATCTTACCTGAGCATTCCAATAAGTGAATATTTTCATAATAACATGAGCCGACTGGAATGAAGAAAGTGATCAACATGATTGATATTCAAAATGGTAATCAAGCACTGCTTTGTGTATGGTTGTATACACCGATCAGGCATAACATTATGACAGGTGAAGTGAATAACACTGATTATCTCTTCATCACGGCACCTGTTAGTGGGTGGGATATATTAGGCAGCAAGTGAACATTTTGTCCTCAAAGTTGATGTGGTAGAAGCAGGAAAAATGGGCAAGTGTAAGGATTTGAGCGAGTTTGACAATGGCCAAATTGTGATGGCTAGAAGACTGGGTCAGAGCATCTCCAAAACTGCAGCTCTTGTGGGGTGTTCCCGGTCTGCAGTGGTCAGTATCTACCAAAAGTGGACCAAGGAAGGAACAGTGGTGAACCGGCAACAGGGTCATGGGCGGCCCAGGCTCATTGATGCATGTGGGAAGCGAAGGCTGGCCCGTGTGGTCCGATCAAACAGACGAGCTACTGTAGCTCAAAGAATCTGTGGGATGTGCTGAACAAACAAGTCCGATCCATGGAGGCCTCACCTCACAACTTACAGGACTTAAAGGTTCTGCTGCTAACATCTTGGTGCTAGATACCACAGCACACCTTCAGGGGTCTAATGGAGTCCACGCCTCGACGGGTCAGGGCTGTTTTGGCAGCAAGTTTCCCTTTTTGAATGACAAAAATAGACTATTGATACCTGCTGATATAGACAGATATTTACTTACATGCAGGCGCAGAACGCACATGCTAGTTGACAGTTGACCTTTAGTCTTTTTGGTGTGTTCAAGCGCAGCTTTTTGACAGAGACGCAGCCGACAAGAGAGAACAACACAGTCAGCTTTCGTCGCCGCTAGCATTTTGACTTCGGCTTGGTGTGTCCCGGTCTTAAAAGTTCCACAATGTTTACAATTTTCAAGGGAATCAACCTACAAAATGGCTTAAGTATAGTTTTCTTCATATATTATGCTGCAATACAATAACACATTTTAACTAAAAAACTACGCACTTCAGCTTTAAAGAGAATCAAATCAAAGATGAGTTTAAATTAACCAGTCTGTGTACTAAAATCGGTTTTGAGATGCTCCTGGTGGCTATTGTCCTATTAAAAGTGTTTTTCCCCCCTTATATGATTCGTTTTCTTAATCCCATGATTCCCCAGGTGACACATTGGCGGTGTAATGGACACAGGAAGTGCAAGCTCAGCATGCAGAAATTCAGATAAGCACTCTATTAAAAATGGAGTCTTTAATTTATTGATCAGTGAGGTGATGAGTTGGATGTGATGAAAGGGGAAGGAGTGTGTGTGATATTTTAATCTCTGTCCCTCAGTTATTATTAGTCATGATTGAGTTCTGAAGCACATTCTATGAGGAACGACAAGTGTGGGCAAGCCAGAATCATCTAGTTTCTTTCTCTCACACACACAAACAATTTCAGTTCAGGCTTAAAGAAACAGCACTGGTTAATAGGAGACACAATAACCGCTTCCTATTTGCCTTTTCTGAAACTATTCCTCTCTGGTTTGTTTATATATAACTCTGGCTCAGTTTAATGCGGCAGATTTAAAACATAGTAATGTGTTTCTTGTGCCATGTTTTTTATAATAACTCAAAGGCTCTTGGTTTATTTTTGCCAGTTCAGCTGTAGTTTAGTATTTACAGGCCACACTGCAGCGTTTTTGGATCTGACAATCGTATTTAAACTCAGGTTTTGGGTCTAAATTATTATTCTATGTATGAACACAAAACAGAAGCCACTCCTTAATGTTAGCAATGCTTTGGTTTCACGGCTGCAATAAAAAACATGAATTGAGTGTGTCGTTTGGTGATAGCTACTTTTGATTAATGTCATTTTAGTGACAGAATTTAATTCATACATCAATTTTAGTGACATCTGAGCCTAAAATTGACACCTGGTCATCTAATTTTTGCATTTTCCCCATTGGTCTCATGCTAAAAACCTTTAGATTTTATATTTTTCTTTCATTCTTCGGGTTCATTGAAGTCTTTTTCTGTGCCTTGGGGTGTTTATACCTGTTTGCATTTTATTAGATGCTTAACTTGAGATGTCATTTCAGAAGCCGAATAAATGCACTTCCAATTGCAGGACCAGGTGTCTCAGACACATGTCCGTCCAGATAACTGACAGGAAGTTTAATGCAGTAACGGAAAAATAAACAAATGAATAAATCGGAGCGGAAAGCATCACAGCATGCCTGGACAAGGCCAGTGGGCTTCGGTCTATCTGAGAAGTGAAACTAACGAGGCCTGGCAAGTGGAGCTTCGTAACAAAGGCACGGATCCACATGCAAAGAGAGAGAGGTCAGGCGAGGCCTCTGCCTTCTGGACTTTGCCTCTCCAGTTGTGACAGTTCATGGAAGCAGCTTTTACGTGAAGCAGAGACAGAAGCTACAACCGTTAATGTTTTTTTTTTTAATAGTTTTATTTTTCTTCATAACGGCAGCACATACACCCAAAACATCACGTTCTTATGTGCATATTTAACATTCAGTTTCAAAATTAATAGTGAGCTGTTCCTGCTATAACAGTTTCTACTCTTCCAGGCTTTCCTCTAGATGTTGGAACATGGAGACAGAGAAGTTGGCTGATGGGGTCTGGCTTGCAGTTGACTCCAGTTCATCTCAAAGATATTCTATGGGATACAGGTCAACCAAAGAAAACCTTTATACTTTACAGTAAGGTTCATTTTAAACATGAGTAAATGCGTCATACGCTAACAATGAACAGTACATTACCCCATTAATGTTAATTTAAAAAAATTCTTCCCTTCAAAAGTTTGGGGTTGCTAAGATATGCTCACCAAGGCTGCATTTATTTTATTGTAAAATATTATTAGAATTAAAAAAATATATTTTCTATTTGAATATGCATATTTTAGAGTGTAATCTATCAGCAGCCATTACTCCTTCAGTGTCACATGATCCTTAAGAAATCATTCTAATATGCTGATTTGCTGCTCAAGAAACATTTATGATTATTATCAATGTTGGAATCAGTTGTGCTGCTTAATATTTTTGTGGAAACCATTATTCGTGTTTTCAGGATTCTTTGAGGAATAGAAAGTTCAAAAGAACAGCATTTATTTGAAATAGAAATATCTTGTGACAATGTAAAAGTCTTTACTGTCACTTTTGATCAGTTCAATGTATCCTGGCTGAATTATTATTAATAACTATTAATTTCTTTGATACAAATTACTGACCCCAATTTTTTAAAACAGTTGTTACCTATTTTTTTTTAGCATTTCAATTCTAGAAATTAACAATGAACACCTGGTGTAATATAATAATTTTAAATATATATATATATATATTGGCATTGATTCAACAAGGTGCTGAAAGCATTCTTTAGAAATGTTGGCCCATATTGATAGGATAGCATCTTGCAGTTGATGGAGATTTGTGGGATGCACATCCAGGGCACGAAGCTCCCGTTCCACCACATCCCAAAGATGCTCTATTGGGTTGAGATCTGGTGACTGTGGGGGCCATTTTAGTACAGTGAACTCATTGTCATGTTCAAGAAACCAATTTGAAATGATTCGAGCTTTGTGACATGGTGCATTATCCTGCTGGAAGTAGCCATCAGAGGATGGGTACATGGTGGTCATAAAGGGATGGACATGGTCAGAAACAATGCTCAGGTAGGCCGTGGCATTTAAACGATGCCCAATTGGCACTAAGGGGCCTAAAGTGTGCCAAGAAAACATCCCCCACACCATTACACCACCACCACCAGCCTGCACAGTGGTAACAAGGCATGATGGATCCATGTTCTCATTCTGTTTACGCCAAATTCTGACATCTGAATGTCTCAACAGAAATCGAGACTCATCAGACCAGGCAACATTTTTCCAGTCTTCAACTGTCCAATTTTGGTGAGCTCGTGCAAATTGTAGCCTCTTTTTCCTATTTGTAGTGGAGATGAGTGGTACCCGGTGGGGTCTTCTGCTGTTCTAGCCCATCCGCCTCAAGGTTGTGCGTGTTGTGGCTTCACAAATGCTTTGCTGCATACCTCGGTTGTAACGAGTGGTTATTTCAGTCAAAGTTGCTCTTCTATCAGCTTGAATTAGTCGGCCCATTCTCCTCTGACCGTCTGGCACCAACAACCATGCCACGCTCAAAATTGCTTAAATCACCTTTCTTTCCCATTCTGACATTCAGTTTGGAGTTCAGGAGATTGTCTTGACCAGGACCACACCCCTAAATGCATTGAAGCAACTGCCATGTGATTGGTTGATTAGATAATTGCAATAATGAGAAATTGAACAGGTGTTCCTAATAATCCTTTAGGTGAGTGTATATATATATTTAAAATTATTATATTTATATTTAATAAATGCTGAAAAGCAGAATGGTTGTTCATTGTTATCTTGTGATACTTAATGCATTAAATAATAGTCACTAATTGAACCTTATTGTAAAGTGGTAAAAGCATTTATTTGTGCATTCTCTTCCTGAAATAAGAAAAAATGCAGCCCATATTCAAATTTTTCTAATATGCATGCTGCATACTTATTTTATTCGACTGTTACTAATGGATGTAGCTGAAACGGCCAAACCTGATCATTATAAGAGGGTGTCCATATATTTTTGGTCATGTAGTTTGCAAGTGTTGTGTATTCCTAATAGCTATTGCAGCTCATCAATGATCAGGTTTGCAAGATTTCCTTAAATATTAATCATAAATAATGACCAGAATTTGTGAGTGAATCTTCCATTTATGCGAACACTCGTCATCACGGACAGCAACATGTGCTTAACAGCTTGATGGTTATTAGACTTTTTTTTGATGTTTCTGTAACACAGCTGTGGTTGTTAGAGATATCCTACAGGCGACTGATGGAGTCAGAATTAGATCCTTTAATTTGGTAATGTAGAGTAACCAACATCTGGAAGTTTTATTTCACTGTGATTTCAGACTTTGAGGCCGTGAGAATGGATTTCATTCAGCCGCAAATCGGACAGATGCGATAACATTAGGTTAAACGAAATGTGTGTTAATTTTTGAAGACTGGCTTTTCCAAAGCAATTTAGATTTTCTGTGTTTGTTGATATTCTTTTAAATGTGACAACTCTGACATATGTTTCCACCACAGATGGATGAATGTGTTTTTTTTTCTTGCTCCCCCGAAATGGTTTCATTCAGACAGGTGCTTCCTGTTCTACCCTGACATGAAATTAAACACAAGTCCAGATGGGCTGCCTGTAGACCGTCCATAACCGCCGCACTGGGCATTTAATCAAAGCGCAGAAAAGGAGACGGCAGTAAACCGCTTGCTCATGAAAGAGAAATATGTGTCGCGCTAGTATGAGCCCACGTTTGGAAAGTCAACTTTCTCTGAACCCTACACGCTTTTGCTTGGAGTTTGACACCAGACAATAAACAGAACTATCTGTGTGTTTGTCACTAATATGTGAATGTGTGTGCGGCAGTTCTTTGTGTGATTGTAAATGCTAGACTCTTTCTCTTGGGTTGGTCAGTTTATAGTTATTAATATAGCATGTGCGTACATTCTGGAAGATGGACTTTAACAGTTTTAACATATATATATATATATATATATATATATATATATATATGCACACAGTAAAAAATATCTTTATAATTTAAAAAGATTGGGGTAAGTAAGATTTAAAGAAAAAAAAAAAAACTTTTATATAGCAAAGGCACATTAAATTGATCAAAAAAGACCGTAAAGACATTTATGAAATTAAAATATTCTAAATTAATAAATAAAAATGATATTTATAATAAATGCTGTTCTTTTGAACTTTCTATTAATCAAAGAATCATGAAAAAAATTCCACAAAAATATTAAGCTGCACAACTGTGTTTAACATTAAAAATAATAAGACATGTTTCTTTAGCTCCAAATCAGCGTATCACAATGATTTCTTAAAAAGATCATGTGACACTGAAGGAGCAATTACTGCTGAAAATTCAGCTTTGCATCACAGGAATAAATTATATTTTACTATTTCACAGTATTACTGTTTTTACTGTATTTTTGATCAAATAAATGCAGCCTGGGTGAGATTTACTTTTTTGAGACTACTTTCAAAAACATTAAAAAGCCTTAATGCTTCCAAACATTTGACCGGTACTATATATAACAATGTTTGTTCCAAGTTGCAAGTTTAATATCAATTGTAGACAATCTCTCTTAAAGGGAAAGCACTGGTTGATTATCTAAATGTAGCTAATTAAATATTCTAATTTATCAGCTAACCAAAATATTAAATGATAAACAATAGGGTGCACATTGTGCATCCCTAAATTTCTCTTGTGGTCTCAGATGTTTAGATCCCACATATAAAAACATAATACTTGACACAAAACTGTCTTTGATTAAAGCACACGAGAGTATTTAATGAACCAATATTTTTGATGTCATGTTCTTTCAGAGTAAATTCAGCCTTTGATGTGACTGTTTTGTGCTGGGTTGGCGTAACGGAGGCCTTCAGATTTTCTTGAACATCCAGTAGGATAATAAAGCTCCAAAAGGTCAGCCATGATTGATGCTTTGTTTGCCTCTGTCATTTTCGATTACTGGACTCTGATGCTCTCAAATGAAATTGTCATATTCAGTGATATATACAATTTTCTGCTTGAATGACATTTGCCCTGTTTGTTTTTGAACTGTGCAAAATTTTACCATTAACAGGGCAACCTGTTCCCTGCCCTCATATATTTCTTCGTCCTAGTCATTAGTGATCATTTGTAAGAATTATCAATGCGCTAACACCTCATGGTCTAGAGTTACTGTCTTCTGACGGTTTGTCATTATTTAAAAAAAAAAAGATGCTTTTGTGTCACACATGCCAAAGACGAGAAACAAGATTGTTTGCTTTTGTGCCGATGAATCGGGGTCGGAAATGAGGCACAGGGCCATTTTGAGTTTGTTTTGTGCGTTTAAGCATGTGCTGTATCATTCATTTGAGAGCGAGAGAAGAAAACCCAAGCACAGCGCAAATGCGAAGGTATTAGTCAGACGCTTGCTTTGCTTTATGAGAGCAACTGAGGGATATATAGCTCACCATGACTCTATTAAAAAAGAGACCTGTGCCATTTGTGAAAATAGAGGTCATATACGCTAAGGTCGTGTGATACCAGTAAAATCAAACTTTTTTAATAACCAGCTATAGATCATTTCCCTCCCTCATGTGAATCTTAAACCGTGAGGTCAGTTTAGCAATGCATTCGAAAAACAGCCAAACGGCTTCAATAAATGTTATATCAGATTTGGGGTGCACGTACAGTATTATCTTGGAGATTTCTAATCTGAATGACTGAGTGATCGGGATGAAGCGTTATATTTCTCCCCAAGTTTCTTGCTAACATATATTCTTTCTTTATGTCACATATCACCTCTCTCTCTCTCTCTCTCTCTTAAAGATACGTGCAAGCGGTTGCTCTCCCTCCTAGTGCCTTGGGCTAGTATTTTTAGCCCTCATTTGTTTGAGGGGTTTTTAATCTGAGGACATTGAAAAGTTGTGCCCTCTGTGAAGTCGTCAATCATGCCAGGAAGAGAAGTGTGGGTTTGTGTGATTTGTTATCTGTTATTTCCCTCGCTGTGGAGAAAGTGTGTCTCAGTGCCATGCCTGTCCTTAAGGCCATCACTTACAGAGGACCACTGTCTGTCAAAAAGCACCCGCAACTTTAAGGGCTGCCTTTGTTGGCTCGGACAAATGAGGGTGACCTTTAACAATAAAATAGACACCCACAGAGAGGAATGAAACAGCAGTTTAAATTAAGAGCGCCAAGCGGTCATTTCAAACGCTTCCTGTTGAACCGTGTGCGGGGCGAAAGGAAAAAGAGTTTGAAGTTTTGAAGTTGATCTTAATTATACAACACAATGTGGCCGGCGGCCGTCAATAATGAAATCTACCTGGTCAGATATATTGACGAATGAGAGGAATAAAACTTAATGTGTCCTGAGGCACTCCGGAGAGCTATCAATTATGAATGCTATCGACAGGGCACATAGCAAAGAAGAAATGGAATTATTGCACTTAAAGGCCAGGATGAGTCCATTCTTTTTTTTTTTGTCTCCCTACAATGAATTACAAAAGGCTTCAAAAATCATTTATGAATATTCTAGAAGGGCACGCGGATGAGTTAAGAAGTGAGTAGGAGCTTTGATTCTCGCCTCAGATTAATAGTGACTTCAAACAGGCTGCAGAGAGTGGCGTGGCGTGATGCTTATCGATTGTGGCCGTGTTGACAATATTTTGGTGCATTTCAAAGGCACGGTCCCTGGACTCGTCGCCAATGCTGTTTGGGGTCAGGCCAAGCAGGGCTCACCAGATTTGTCTAGGATTTTACCAATTTTGTGGATAGATATTAATTAGTATGCACACTGTTAGCAGAGTTACAAATGTGTTTTCTCTAACTAGTTCAATATCATCTTAAATTAGTATCATTTTTGTGCATTTTAGAATAGTATATAGTTTGTGAGAAAACTGTCATATATTTTTAGCCTTTGGGTAAATAAGTAAACGTGCATTGTAAAATATTTCAACCAATAAATAAATAAATAATAAATTGCTTTTGTTTTAAATAATAAATTCATACATATTTAGGTTAAAGTCAAGTTACATCCTGCAGTAATGAGTTAATTTGCACTTTTTATTTTTCACTGAAATTAATAATTTATGCAGAATGAATTAGGATAAATTTAAATCAGTATAAATGACTTTTATTTTTATTTTTTACAGTGCAATATAACCACACAGGCATATTCAGGCAAGTATTAACTATGTTATGATGGTGGATTTTAACTGAAAGGTTAAACTGGGTTCTCAGGACAAGATTATTTTCCCGTAACTAGGTTGGTGAAAGTTCTCACATGTTTTTAAATGTTATAAATGTGTTAATTACAACATTTGTATTTTTTCTCTGTTATTTGGTTTTGTATGATATGTTGTTAGGAGACTTCAAGGTATGCAGAAGTCGGCTTTTAAAAACAAACCTAGAATGAGAAATATTCACTGAAAAAGTGTGACAACTAGTCCCAGTTTCCCCTGATCAAATAATAATTTTAAAAACGTATAGTCGTATTGCTTCAAGTCAGTTTAAACCAATGTGAACAATGTTTTCTATTTAAAGATTACATTTCTAAGTGTAGTGTAATCCCTTTATTATTCCTTTGTGTGAGTACACCTCTGTAATTAAAGCCTCAGAGATGTTTACTGGTTGGCCAGCGATTAAGTTGAGCTTGAATGCTGGAACAATCTAGTGGAACAAATAAAGGGCTATTTATTGCCGCCTCTGTTTCTGCTTAACGGAGTGGAGGTAACAGCCTCATGGGTCTCTGGTATGGACCCCAGATCGCTTCTACCCGTCTACCTCTACTTCTCTTCACTTTCTCTCTTTCCTTTTTACAGATACAAGATGAATTATTGAAAGCTTTAAGGTTTCAGAAATCCTCTGAATTTCAAGCACCTTTTCCATCTTTGTCAACTTCAGAGGCCCTTACCGGAGCAAGCTCGAATCTTTGTGTAACCTAACACTTTATTCTACTGATGTATGTGTGTAGATGTGTTAGTCAACCAGTAGAGCTCCAAAGTTTGAAACTGCTAGTGAAAGTGCTTTTATTTGAACTTTTTATCGTAACTTCAGTTGACAAATTAACATATTTAATACAGCAGCACGGCTGCACCAGTTTGTGTCAAATCTAATGATATTGTTTTCCGGCATTGTTTGAGAATGAAGCGTATCTTGTTCATCAATGGAAGCAAAAACATCTGACCTTTAGTGACTTCATGTCACAATTTGCTTACATGATTATTGACCTAGAAATACTGCATGTATTTCCTACTCGTTCGTTTGAAACTTTCTGCTTCTAGGTTTAAATTAGATCTTGAATCCCAGATTTCCAATGTGGTCTCAAATTTTTGGACCCCGCTGTATGTGCAGCTGTGGCGCTGAGGTCTGAGAGAAATATCGTTTTAGTTGTGATGTGAAATGACGAATGTTCTGTTGGGATTCGGCACATTGCGCCCAGCCAGAGAGTGAAGGTTTTAGAGGTGTGCTATGACGGCAGATTGGATGATACTACTTGGCACTGTAGAATATTTAAAGCAGAGAGCCTCAGCATGTGTGATAATGCTTTACTCATCTGTAGGGCTCCATGCTCCCTGACTCTGCTCAGCACGTCTGCACGTGCTCAAATAATTGAAAAATCATGTATGGGGTGAGAGATATGTGCAGCACAGAGCTGAAGAAATATCATCAGTCTCTCAATCTCTCTTTTTTTATTTCTATCGCTTTTACCCCCTCCCCCCCCACCTTTGCCGCAAAGTCCTTTGTCTGCTCCGGCCTCAAGTGCGCGAGTCTGGACGGATGGTAATCAGAGACGGAGTGGGTTAAAGGTTGAGTTTAATATAGCAAAATTAATTTACTTGATTCCTGGAGTCAGATTATAAATCTTACTTATGGTGAACTCCGCCCCTCTTTATCAGAGCCCGAGCTCATTTATCTATCCAATAAAACTGGCCACATGTGTAATAGTTCCCCCTCCGAATTTAATTTTCCCTGCGTGTTAATTGCGAAGAATGGTCCGAGCCGGGTCACTCAAAAAACAAATCAATAGCTCCGAAAGATATATTCAAATGTGACCCAGAAAAGCATTTTCCCATTTTGCCTATTGATTTTGTATGTTGCTTTTTCTTGTGTGAGATTATTTTGTGTAAAAAGGGTAGAGCGGAACATGTCCGCATGTAGCTCACTGAACACTAGGCTATATAAGGAATAATGCGGAATACTCTTTAGAAAGCATTTGTGTGATTTCATTTTCTTTTCTGCAGTTCACAGAGGGGTCACTGTTTGTCTTAATCTTAAGATACATTTGTTTTAATGCACTCTTATTGTGTGCATGATCATAGGCGCTTGCCAGATAATTTCTTTTAGTGTCATGTGCAAATATCATCAGTAAAAATGCCATTCTCTGACTAGAAAAGAAACTCGAAAAGAATGAATTGCACCCGCTTATTGTGGGTTTTATTTGCACGCACTACTTTGTTTTAGTAGCTGATTCACTGAAGTAAGGGATTGGTGCATCTGGATTTTTTTATTTAAAAATAGGAGAATGCTTAAGAGTTTTGGATCGTTATTGTAGTGATTATTATGTTTCTAGCATGTTATATGTTTAGCAACAGTTCTTCATTCCCTAATTGATGGAGTGTGAAGCTTTTCATTTCTTAAACATCTATGTAGGAAGACACATCATGGCCATTTATTTCCTTCAAGAGGTGCATCAAATAATGTATTGACAATGCAAGAGTCAAGCACTCTGTAAAGTCTCCTCCAGCACATCCCAAAGACTTTCAATAAATTTGAGGTCTGGACTCAGAGGTGCCAATTCATGTGTGAAAATGATTCTTCATGCTTCCTCCCAACCATTCTTTCACAATTTCAGCCTAATGAATCTTGACATTGTCATCCTGGAATATGGCCATGATGTGTCTTCCTACATGGATGCTTAAGAAAAGCTACACACTCCAGTTAGGTTTAGAAGAACTGTTGCCAGAAATATAACATAGAAACAAAATCACTGCAATAATGAACCAATCACACACTCTTAAGCATTTGCCTATTTTAATCCAATTTTTTTTTTTAGCCAGGCAGTGTATTCCTCCTGGGAGTTTTTTGGGAGTTGTGAAGTCATAATTACAACGTCAGGTGTCAATCTTTATATATTTTGTGTAAATTTATAATACTATCTGTTTTGTACATGCAACTATTTTTATTGTAAATGAAAATTAAACAATTTCAACAAATTTACCATCAATACAGGTGCTGCATCCATTGCGTCCGCCATATTTTCTCAGTAATACGCCCCCAACACGGAAACATGGGGTTCAAATTCGTAATTACAACTTTGTGGTGCTGTTCATGTGTGTTCAACTTCGTTCAACCTTTTTGACATGACTTGAATGCATCGCTTACACACCTCTCTGGTGTATTTGATTCTGATTGGTCAGTCATGATAATTGGTGGTCTAAAATGCCCTAATATTCACTAATATTTGCCCAGGGCAGCACTGTATGCCAGACCGCTCATCCTTCCACACTGCGGAGTCGCTCTGTCTTAATTCATACGCAACTGCCATCATCAATTGTAGTGAATATCCTAAGAAGACTTCTGTATTAATAGTACTGTAATATATTTGTCTTTTTTTGGCTAGGCCAATTGTTCTGTATGTTGCAGTAGACACATTTTTCCTTAGTGGAAGCTTAATATAATTAAGATAATATAATGTACAGGAAAGATTCAAAAATTAATTTAAACTCAAATCAATATTTCATGCCTCTTTATTTGGTGAGTGGCCATGATCCTTATGTGGGATCATTTACAATCAGAAGGTTGTTAACTCAAAATATTAATATTATAAGTCATGTTTGCACTGAAAATAAAGAAAAATGCTTTGCTTCGGCACATTTAATGACTGATTACTTAAAGGGATAGTTCACCCAAAAATGAAAATGATGTCATCATTTACTCACCCCCAAGTTGTTCCAAACCTGTATGAATTTCGTTCTTCTGCTGAACACAAAAGAAGATATTTTGAAAAATATGGGGCAGCAAACAAGTGACGGGCCCAATTGACTTCCATAGTATGGACAAAAATAATAACAGGCCTATGGAAGTCAATGGGGCCCATCAACTGTTTAGTTACAGACATTCTTCAAAATATCTTCTTTTGTGTTCAGCAGAAGAAATAAAGTCATACAGGTTTCATACAGAACAACTTGAGGGTGAGTAAATGATGACAGAACTTTCATTTTGGGGTGAACTATCCCTTTAAGATCTGCTGGTTTGGATAAAAGATTCCTCTCTGATTTCAAAAATGTCTTGATTAGAATCTCACCTACTAATACATTTGATGGATTAAAGCTACAAGCTACAGTCAGCAGTTGCCTTTTTTTGGTGTTAGTGGTTTTAGCGTAACTAAAGCGCTGTGTCTAAGCCTGTACTGGCATTAAGGAGCGTGATTATCCATGTGGGGGAATCCCAGCATGCACTGCAAGGTGACCCACCTGGGTGCACCGGACCTGACCACCTGGCTAAATTCTGCTGATGCATCCGGCGAGAAAAGCTTGTCTCGCGCAAAGCTCATTTGGCCATAGTGATAAGAGTGAAAGGGTTCAGGATGGATAGATTCCTTTCCAGAATCAGATTCCTCCGCTTTGCCTGCATTGTCATCGCTAATGTTTGTCTTGAAGTAATAAAATGTGTGTTTTGTTTGCTTACCTTACAGCTAATGACGATAACCTCGCACACATTCGGCATAGCTCTAACGCACAAAAGAGAGAGAGGAATACTGAATACCTGAGCTACGGAGAGAATATGACTTAATGTTTCTCATAAAAAGGGAGGAGAAGAATCTTCCAGCCCAAAGCCTCTTGTGTATGTAGGATTACCATGATGGATAAGGTGATTACTGTATGGTTTGCCAGTTTCTTCCAGGCAGAGCCTGTGCGTAGACTGGAATAGGATTTCCTCATTCAAATTGTTGTCAGAAGTTCTCGCCTCTAACCCTGAACTCTGTTGAAGTTTGGAACATCTATCAGATTCACCCTCCAAAATGAGATTTCTACCGTCTCGTTAATTTCACGTGCAAGCGTGGCCTTTCTTTCAGATCTGCGGGCCACTTAGGGAGGGCCCTGTTATTCATTCCTTTTGAGTTAATTCATCTCGCCCTCCCTTTATGTACTTTTGCTATCGATAATTTCCCTGTCTTATTAAAGCTGCAAACAGAAAGTCAGCCATCCATGTCCATGTTTAGCCTCCCCAGATAAAGGGAAGAGTCCATCTGGATGCTTGTGAATATACATGGACCGCTTCCATCCGGGCAGGCCGAGGATGGCCATGTATATTCGACTCCTTTCAATTGCAAATTGCGAATGTATTCCTCTAGTGAGGTGCGTCACCTTGAAGAATGACTCGTTCCCCACTGGGACGGTGCCAAACAAGTCCTTCATTCAGAATGATAATCAGCCATAGCTCAAGAAATATTTTGCCCCTACCTTTTAATGGTTTCTGCTGATTAGGTTTTAAAATGAAGGATAATTTTGTCCATTTAGGTGGAGGCAGAATTGGACGCTCTATTCAGTAGGCAAAAGAGAGGTCAAATAAATGTGCTTTTCTGTTTTTCTTTGTTATTTTTTTTATTCTGTGCCAAAAATTACTTTTGAAATTAGAAGATTAACTGCGATGTTGTTGAAAATTACAACATCATTCTGTTTACAAGGTTAAATAAGCGGAAGGTAAGAAAAAACATATTTTTTTCATTTTCAGAGTACTTGACTACTTTACTCATCTATACTACTTGACCGTTAATATTGATTTCCATTCATAGTAGGAGCATTGTTTTTGTGTAAATCTGTATTTGCCATTGGATTTCATTTGGTGTGTGTGTGTGTATGCGTATGTGTGTTGCAGAGCATTTCTCTGGGTGACAGATTGAAGAAGAGCACTGTGGGTTGAATGATGGGGGGAACATGACGACGGGGAGCGTTTGCTGGATTCTCATTCGCGGACAGCCGCAACTGAGAAAATGAGGGCTGCAGCAGCAGCATTGCAGCAATATGAATGATACATTACATGATTGTCTTGGACTGAACCCCGAGAAGCATGCAGACTGCAGATGCCGACTTCCTCCTGTGGTGTCATTCTCCATTTTCAATCTCTGTGTCCGCCGCCCTCCGCCTTACTCTGGCGCTGTTCGAGTCAAATATTATAGAATGGTAGCAAAGAATATTTACTAATTCTCATGCTCGGATGGGGTGGAAGTGGTGTTGAGGGTCATATCTGTTAGATTGAAGAAAGATGACTGAAGAAATGAACATTGTTATTTGTCTTGCCAAGCATTGTGTTCATAAAATATCTCAAAATAATTTTATCTGGATAAAATATGGAGAAAGGTCACTTCACAAAGACCGATTCATTTATTCACAATGTACATTATAGGCAACTATATAAAAATCAGAAATATATCTATATATCTATATCTATCTATCTATATATATATATATATATATATATATATATAGTTTCCTATGTGTCTGTATTAAAATAAGAAAATATTATTGTTAATAATAATATAATTTTTTTACAGCATTTTTGTCACATAAGAGGCTTCTCTCAAAAACACTCACACAAAAAATCTTTCTGACCCCTGGCTTTTGAACGATAGTGTACGTGTGATTTGATTCACTCATGTTGTCTACGTCAGAAAAAAAATGGTGAGGGTCAGACTATCTTGCAGTTGAAACCTTATAAAATCACCAATCAGTAACAGTTTTATTTACTTGCCAATGCCAAATTTTACTTGTACTTCATGCTTGCTAAATTTCTGTTTCCACATATTCACTCTTGGTTGGAAGAGTTATGAACACATAAGTGCAGGAAAATAAAACGATATTGTCAGGAATGGAAGCAGGCCTGTGTTTGATATGCATTTCAAAGGTCTAAAAAGGCCAAAAGTGAAAACCCTTCACCCCTGCACCCTTCACCCCCACAGTTAATTATTGAGGAGATGTCGAAAGGATACATGAGTGAGGAGCATTCAAGCTTTCATCACTGTAACCTTTCATTGTCGTCTTCTCCTCTCGCATCGCCTTGTCACCGTGGCTAATAAAAAGCCTGGCCAGTGCTCTAAAAGCCAGAGCTGTAATGAATAGGCCTGATTAGAGAGCCTAACCATCCTTAACTTTACATACATTTTCAGTCAGTGTCAAATAGTGGTGTTGATTGGAAAAAAATCTGCAAATATTCCTTGCCTTAATGTTTTTTATAGCCAAACCGTAAATGTGCAGCTTTTTGCTTGTTGGTGAGTGGAAAACCTTTTATCTCAGACGTCGCCTTTTGATATTTTATCCGAGATTTCTTTTAGGGCGGCAAATACACACAATTAAACATAATTGTAAGGAACGTGCATTAGCAAAAAATGAACCTGAATGCCTTTGAGCGAATATAATGGTGAATGTATGTTTGAAAATGTGAATACTGGTCTTGCTTTAGCTTCTTAATTGATACAGCAACAGCAGTACAGCATGCAGAAGTCAGCCTGGAAGCGGAGGATTCCTTTGGGAATTCTTGCTGATATGGAAGTATATTGTATTATTTAGAGTTTTTTCCCCCCTTAAGAATTCTGCATGTGCATATGGTCCGGTTAGATGTCTAAAATTTGGAAGGGGGGTGGGGGGGTGGTGTGTCGGGGGGAGTCAGAATTGCGAGATGTAAACTCAAAATTCAGAGAAAAGTCAAAATTGCGAGATTACTTTTTTTGCGATGAAAAAAAGTCTGAATTACGAGATGTACACTCAAAAATCAAAGAAAAAAGTGTCACAGTTGCATTTATTCCGTGGCAGAAATAAGCTTCCATATGCTGAATATTAAATACCCAAAAATAAACAATAGAAAATAGAAGCAGGGCGGTTTTTCTCATTTAAAAGGCTCGCACATATCATGCTAGTTCACTAGAAGGATTTTGTTGTTGTAACCCGCATCCCCCCCCCCCCCCCCACTCTTTTTTTTTTTTTTGCGTGTGATTGAAACCAATCCCACCCCCTCTCTGCGGCCCCCAAGCCCACCACATCATGCTAAAAAGAATGACTGCCACAGACTGATGACTTTCAATATGCCTGCGTCTCCCGCACTAGTGAGTGGGGGCAGGGAGGGTCAGCGGTAATTCATAACTGCTTTAAAATTGTGTGGAGCTCTGGCAGCAGCTGTCAGGGTGGCTGTGTAGAGGGTCTGAGTATGTAAATGTGGAGATAGGGAGTTCTCCTCCACAGGCCTCCTTCATCCCGCATCAATCAGGGCTCCTGAATATATCAGGGGTATTTTCATTATACCCTGTTATTTACTACATCAGGACAAATTACCCTGGCAGACCAGGCTGCCTTTTTCTGGGCAGCCCGATGCGGCCAACTGGGCTTCGGTGCTGGAATCTTATTGCAAACATTACGGGATAAATCTCGCGATTGAGCACATCAATCTCACTGCGGAGTGGATGGCGGCCGCCAGCACAGCTGAGATTGTTGTCCACGACTTTTCAACATTTTTTTAAATATCGGAGCTTGTTCTCTCTCTTTTGGCCCCTTGTGCTTTTCCTCATCTTCCCTTTTTCTTTTCCAGAGGATATTTCCCATCCTGGTCTTGCAGTCTAATTGGGATAGAAAATAGATCTCATCCCTGTTGTAGTGACACGAGCTTTTACATGTGGGGAGTTATGAGACTCAATCCAGACCTCCGTCGTGCCTTAACCAGTGCTAGTTTCTATGCTAATGTTCCCTCCATCACGATAGATTAGGCAAACACAAACATGAAATAAGGGTGGCTTTGAAAGTGGACGGCTTTCTCATTCATTTGTAAGGTGTATGTGGTGAGATCAAGTGCACCTGCTCTTTTTTTCAGTAAGGGCTCATTCGTTCATCTTTCTTAAACCCCTTCGCCTTTAATAAGAAGCTCAGTCACTGACCTGTCATACTCTCAAAGACAACTGCCTATCTCCATCTTCATCTGAGTCTAATCCAGCCCCCAGTTTGGTGCAGATAATACAATATTTGTAATTAAATGCGACTGCGTTTGCTATCAATTTCATTTATTTTTTAATGGATAGTTTTCATCGTTACTGTTATATAGGGATGTCCAATTTCAGTGGTTGCTTCAAAAGATTAGCTTGTTTAGGATCTGTAAATAAGCCATTTGGGGTTTGAAATCTAATCTCAAAAAGCATACTTTAATATTTAAATATTGTTAAATGTTAACTTCTTGAAATTTTGCCTTACTGTTGCTGTTTATTTTATGGATTTTAGATGTATTTATTTTTCTACGATGTGTTTTTGCCAGGTAACTATTACTATATTGGATAAGTCATGTTTCTGGAAAAAAAAAAAAAGTCTGTGCCTCCTTAAAGAAAAAGGTTAAAGCTTCAATAATATGCAGTACCGTTCAAAAGTTTAGGGTATGATTTTTTTTTTTTTTTGGAAAGTCTCTTATGCTCACCAAGCCTGCATTTATTTGATCAAAAATACAGTAAAAACAGTGATATTGTGAAATATTGTTACAATTTAACATAATTGTTTTCTATTTTAAAATGTAATTTATTCCTGTGATGGCAAAGCTGAATTTTCAACATCCGTTACTTCAGTCTTCAGTGTCACATGATCCTTCAGAAATCATTATATGCTGATTTGGTGCTCAAGTAACATGTTAAACAGTTTTGCTGCTTAATATTTTTGTGGAAACTGTGATCATTTTTTTTTCTGTTTTCTTTGATGAATAGAAAAGTTCAAAAGAACAGCATATTTGAAAAAGAAAACTTTTATAAAATTATAAATGTCTTTAATTGTCACTTTTGATCAATTTAGTGCGTCCTTATTATAAAAAATACAATTAAAGATTAGGTTGAAGAACATAAAAGAATTAGTAAGAAAAAGTAAAAAGTAAGGTTATTTTTGTAATTGGTGTTATACTTACATTATACTTACATTAGGCTATCAAAAAGAGTGCATAACAGATTTGTTGACTATATGTGGTTTTAAATGGTAATTAATTTATTTTTTCTCATCTTTAGTGGTGTACCAGTGCTGGTTTGTGGTGGACTACTGGTCTTGGAGGTCTTGTTTCCAGTTTTCACACTTATTTACCACTTCCTTCAATAATTCACATGGTGAGTAGAAGCACTGAATAAACAGAAGATATGAAGTATATATTGCAGTGGATTTTCTGACATGCGCTCTGATAGTCTGATAATGAGACACTGCACCTCTGGATGTGTTTGTAGTGGTTTACTTGTCTGTAATTTGGGGTCAAAATTGTCCTCAAAAGTTAACTAAAGTTAACTTTCCTTTGGGAATATCAGATATTATCAATCGGGAGAAAAATGCTTGAAAAATCAAATATCAAATCAATATTCTATAATATTGGATGTTTTTTGACTTATTGATATTTTTTGATATTTTTTGGATATATTGTATTTTTAATGTCGTGTGCAAGAAGTGCATGATGTTTATAAAATGAAAGTAAAAGGATCTAAAACAAAGCAACACTGGACCCCATTTACTTTTACATGGACAGAAAACACTGACATTTCTCATTTTCGGATGAATTCTCACTTTAAAATAAAATCTGCCAGTGCAGTAAGACAAAATGCACTTACATTTACATGTAAACGTATGTGCTCACACATCACCTCCCTCATAGCGTGCATGAGTTTGTATCGTGAGATATAAATATATATTTTTCCTGCTGTGATTAGTGTCCAAACATCTGGCACTAATTGGCAGTAAATTATATCCCCAGTATGAAATGAAGGGCAGAGATCACAGAGTCGGTGAGGCAGGTGTCTGAGCGATCAGCAGATCTCACCGTCTCCACCAGCCAAGAATGGAGAGGGGGGAGAACTCGCTAAGACCCTCTCGGGGAAGGGGAGGGGGGGGCGGGGGTAATGTCTAACGTGACATAATGAACACTGAAGATATGAGGAATACAGATGGTTGGAAAAATCAATACCAAATGCATTGGATTTACCACGGCGCAGCGCTCTGTCATTAAACGTAAAGATTTGCTTTGCTGTATGAACAGTATTATTGTGTCCAGAATATTTCACAGTGTCCATGTCGGCGCTAGTGCGTGTTTTTCTCCAGAATTATAGCTCATAATTACTAGTCCCAATCACACCAAGCATGATAATAACTATATTAGCGTCCACACCAACAGACAAAAACGGTCTGTTTGTTCTAACTGTGTGCTGCAGTTTTGTCATCTGCCACTTTAAATGCTCAAGCCTTTTAAAGTCGGGTGGATTCTGATTGGATGTTTTATTCATTCATCAGCTGGAAAAAATTGTTCTGAAAACAATTCCAATGGTATTCCAACAAAATAATTCCTTTGTGCCATTGATGTTATAGTTGTGGTGTAGCCTTCCCTATTCTCATAGAACTATTGTATCTCATTGTAGTTAGTTATCCTTGGTATGAATGTTCCTTAAGGCTATTTTTTTATTTTACTTATTGTCTCCAAGTGTGTTATTGGTTTCCTCTTAGGCCTACCTTAATTCTGACAAACGCAAGCAAAGTGTGTGTGAAATAACAAAAGTGTCTTTATCTCTCATGTCGGTTTGATTAAATCTGCCAGATTTTGATGAATTGGGCCAAATTCATTAGCGTTGGGTGTGTGCAGCCCTGGGTCAGGGCCAGCCATCGCAACCAAGCGGGTGGAAGGGGCTCCAAGAAAGAGTTCAGAGGTCGTCAGGAGAAACTTTGCTACTTCTTAACTTAATAAATCCTGACAACCTAATCATGGGCCCGCCTTTGTGGGGTTAGCCTCTACAGATGGTGGAGCCGTTTAAAGAGATCTGGAGGGCCGGAGGATGAGAGGGAAGGTGCGATTGGAGCGTCTGGAGAGATCTCCAGGAAGAGAGAGGCCAGCGGGGAGCGCCTTAGCAGGGGGGAGGGAAGGGTGACACGGGCGGAGACCACGGGGGAGTCTAAAGCACTTCCATCTCTTGCCATCTCCTGCAGCTTCTGATGGGAGAATATGATAAGGCCCCCGCCAGGATAATAGGCCCCGGCAAATGTCGAGGCCTGTGAAGAACACGAGGCCGGATCAAGTAGCTGAAGCTAACTTCAGGGAGAGAGCTGAAAGCCGGGAGCCGAGGCTCGCGGCTCGGCCGTGTAGGGGGCTCAGCGAAAGGGCGGGTGTGTGTATGTGACAAAGGCCATGGATGAAGGGGAGAGCCACCTACAAAGCCCAGGCTGTCTGGCAGGATTTGGGTGCCGTGTTGCTGGTAGAGATGATGCTCCCCTCTGATATCCTCGGGGAGATTATAGCAGGAGAGAGAAGATAAAAGAAATCTATAAACATGCAACTCCTCGTCTCAGCACCCGCACAAGCTTCTGCTGAGAACGTCTTGGAAGTATCTTCGGTATGACAGCTTGTGTCTCTTTTTCGTTCCACCTTTCCATCTTTCCACTGCCGTATCTTAATAATGGCCGCTCTCTGACACAGGTCCATGGCCTCTTCCGTTAGTGGCTCATTTGTTTCCCTCCTCCTTTGATGGCTCCGTTAAAATATCTTGTGGGAGTCTCGTTTCGTTTATAAGGTCTATTGATTCAACTCTTGCCACGATCTATTATGCTTTTGTCTTGCCTTAAGTGTCTCATCTGTACTATTCATGAACGGTCCACTATATATCAAACCCAAGTTTGCTTTAGGACATAATAGATATGCTTTCATGTTTTTATTTATTTTCAATCTGTAATTTATGTTCTCACAAGTCCGATCTGAAGAGATTAGAAAGTGCCACGGTGTAAAAGACTACATAAAGCAGCGCGTGGCCTGACCAGACTATTGAAGTTTTCCAGGGTCTTGACCAAAAGAAAGGATTTATGAGTGGTTTCTAAACACGTATTGAATGTTGGGTTTTACTGAAGGCAACACATCACCAAAATATATGTACACACAACCCTTAATAATCAGGCCTTCTAATGTATTGAAGGAAATGTTTTCCATAGACTCCCTCAATGCACAGCCATGTATCATTTCAGTGCTATTCTTGAGGTGTCTGTGAAATGAAGATTTTTTGAAAATTATAGTGCCGATCAGGGATTCCTTTATTTAATTTACATTCCTATGAACCTGTAACCACCACTTTTCTGCAATTTATTTGGAATGTTGGTTGAGGTCAAGCCAGTGGAAAACAGCTTGATGGGTAATTGAGAATATTCATGTCTAAAGCAAATAGTTCTATTTGTACCATCCTATAATATGCAAACCAAAATGGTTGTTTAAAAAATATTACTAATAACGCCATCGTGCTTCAATTAAGCTAACAACATCCCTTTCTGTATTTTAATAATGATAATTAAATGCATATGAGCTGACATTTTGTTTGTTATATAGAGTGCATGCTTGATAAGAGACTTATTAGTTACATTGGCTCTTCTATTGGCTCCAGGATGTTGTTGGTTCTGGGACAGGGTTGGGGTATGGATGACCTCGCTCAAAGCGTTTTTGAAGGCAAAGCTGAAGTTTTGAAGGAAAAGCTGTAGTCAGGTATGATCAAGGTATTGATTGCCTTGAAGAATCACCTCAGTCAAAATTATTAATGAACTAGCAACCAAAATCATTAATGAGGACAAAATACTGTGGAATAAACAGCATACTACTTCCCTCAGGCATTATTAATTGATCCTGGGGTAGAAACTGAGAGAAAATGAAATGTTTACATAAGAAAAGAATGAATGGTTGCTTTAAAATGTATGTGTGTGTGTGTGTGTATATATATATATATATATACAGTTTGAAATTTGGTGTCAGTGCTGTGTCAATGACTCCTGAAAATGTAGCTTTGCCATCACAGGAATAAATGACATTTTAAAATAGATTATTACAGTTATTTTAAATTGTAATAAGATTTCACATTATTACTATTTTTATTGTACTGGTCAAATAAATTAAGCCTTGATGAGCATATCTCTTCTTTAAAAAACATGAAAAAATCTTAACAACCCCAAACTTATGTATGGACAAGAGTCAGTGATTAAAGATGGAATAAAAACAAAGTTTCCATTTTCATCGAAAAAATGTGTTACAGTGGATGTTAAGGGACTCTATATGTCTATAGAAATCACCTCGGTTACGTATGTAACCCTCGTTCCCTGAAGGAGGGAACGGAGACGTACATCGGACGTCACCGACTGAAAGGGAACTAATATATCTGTATAGTGATCCTCTGGTTCTTAAGTGTGAGCTCCATGCTGAGATCACGGCCTTTAAGGTGCCTGTGCACTGTCAATCCAGCCTTCATTAGCCCTCTCTCAGAGCCTTGTCTTCTCTCTCTCTCCCTCATCTTTGATCTCTTCATGCTCGCTCACTTCTGCATCTGATGGAAGGAATTAGAGATAGAGAGATTCTGGCCGTTCCGCATGGACCTTGACACAGTAGAGCCAAATGATGAGAGAAGAACAGAGCGAGGGAGATGGAGAAAGAACGAAAGAGAGCGAGTGAGATCACAGAGTGACTCTTTCCCTACGTGCCTTAACAGTGTTGGCCATAAGCTCCATGGGACATGCTTTAGACTCCCTATAGATGAGGCAAAAGGAGAGCAGGTCTGTAGGTCACAGACATAAAACAGTGCTGGTCTTCAGACTTTTCACCCTCTCCACATTAGGGTGTTTCTTTAGCACTTTTACCTCCTTGGACATTTAGAAAATAAACTCTATTAAAATACGTTAAGTTACATTAATTAGTCTAATAATGGTATCACTAGATTTAGTCCTTTTTGTCCTTTTTCTGAATCAACAAATGTCATTTCTGCCATGTCTTAAAGCGGCTATATGTAAGATTTTTTTTTTTGCCAATGTGTGAACAGCTTGTAACGAAACCTAATAAACAAGACCTTCCCCGACTTCCTAGGTTGCCTTTAAAAGCCTGTAGACTGATTTTTATGTGAAGAACTCGGGACATTTTTGCCAGGAAATCAAATGTTTGCGCATGCTTCCGAAAACGTCATTTCCATTCAATGACACATGAAATTAATGCTTATGCGATGTTCAGGATAATGCAGAAAGAGTCATTCTACTTCCTGTTACATTCAACTATAGTCTCACATAGTCAGATCTATATAGGCCTTGTCCTATTTGTCATTTTAGGTCTCAGTAGGGTGCCTGCGAGCGCCCCCTTTGCAGTCGATATGCGCAGATATTTTCCGAGCCTGCACTGATGCAAGCTCCGCAGCGGACGACTTCCCTACAGTCAAAGCGGTGTTACGTCACGAAAGTGTGGACTCGTAGGAAGACCGCAAGTGTTTAGGGTGCCATTTGGGACAGGGCCATAGTCTATAGTCTCAAATATACTGCATAATCAAACTATCATAGCAGTGTAATTTGGTGTCAGAAACAGTGTCAACATGAGGCTGGTGAATTGCAGAGATGGTAGAGACTGTGACATAGGAGACTGACACAGAAAAGAAGAGATTGTTGAATAAAGTCGTTATTTTTGCTTCTTTTTTGCACACAAAAAGTATTCTCGTCGCTTCATAACATTAAGTTTGAACCACTGGGGTCACATGGACTATTTTAACGGTCTTTACTACCTTTCTGGGCCTTGAAAATGGTTGTTGTGTTGCTGTCTATGTGGGGTCAGAAAGCTCTCGGATTTTATCAAAAATATCTTAATTTGTGTTAAGAAGATGAACGAAGGTTTTACAGGTTTGGAACGACATGATGGTGTGTAATTAATGACATCATTTCCATTTTTGAGTGAACTAACCCTTTAACTGCGGTTTTCTCACTGCTATCATTTTTGTTGTGTGTTTATTTTGATATTGAGAGGAATGCACACAGCACATATTTACATATTTATCTAAATGCCCACAGCGTGGACAGCATTGGGATGTTCGTTGACAGTATATTGCTGCAAAAGAACTTTGCAGTATACTGGGCCCTTGTAACGTAAGATAATCAGGCTCTCAAAAATTCTATAAAAATTTGGATTTAGATTTATCGGCCAATATATCGGTTTTCAAATATAAAGAATTATCGGTTATCGTATCAGCCAAAATATGTTGTATGAATGTAAGCAAAGAGTGCTTCAAAAGCATTTCAATATTTACTGTGTAAAAGAAATGTACATCGTTTTTAAAAATGTTCTGACAGTAAATATTGATACTGTTTTTATTTTTGCACATTTAAAACTATGATGATTTTTTATGATGGATTTTATTTTTATATTGCTGGGACATGGAAAAAAATAAAATCTATAGACCTTGAAAAAAAGCAAAAAATAAATGATTTTGACAGTTTTGATTTGATCTTCATATAAAAAATGAAAAGAAATCTGTTTAATAAAAAATCTATTTGTGAGACATAAAAGACCCCTTAGTTGAAGAAACACATGTAAGTGAATGGGAGTTGGGGGCGTTAGAACTACTTCCTCTTGTCCTTTTATTTATTTACAAAAGAGCAAATCATTCAGTATTTGTATGCATGGAATTGCAGTAGGACGGAAAAAGAGAGATGAATATAAAGCAAGACCGTGTGATGCTTTATTTTATGACCTTTCCCTAGCTTGCCTGTGACTGACGTGACCCTGTCATAGGATTCATAATGCTTGCGATTCTATACATAGGAACGTCATAACATTACCATGGCCACTTTGCTTTCGCGTTAATACGGCACGTGGCCGTTTTTCTTGGTTTCCCTGCCGGGCGCTCACAGTAATCAAAATGATTCAGCAAATAAATTTGGCAATCAAAACCGACGGGCAGAGAAGCACTCTGCCTTATTTTAATGCATATCAATTTGATGGCTAGGAATAGTCGCTGCATATAGCGGCGAGAATGGAGATGTTTATGCCGAATCTGCTATTTTCATCTGTGTGATTTTGTCCTTGTGGTGCCAGTAATGGTTTGTGTGTGTGTGTGTGGCATTCCCACAGGGTACATGCTGCTGTCGCCCCTTTGCACTGAATCACACCTACATCTGAGGCTTAAACGCACTCACAACTCGACTTTTCACCGTTCGACGCCGACTCCAGCCCATTTGCGGTATGATTTGCAGATTTAATTTAATTCTTCTTTTAAGATATAACACATAAACTACATGACAAATACCCAGACATCACATATCGAAGCAGCTGGGTAAGCAAAGCATCTCGGTATTTTGGTTAATATCCTCAGGAGATTGCTTAGATATTCCCCGATAAGGCAAATAACCGTGGACCTGCCTGGCATAGTTTTTAAACGTAGCGTGCTGCATAAATATTTCACTGATTTGTTTATTTATTTACACGAGTCGTTTTATTAGAAGGAATTTTTCTTGGAAATGCCACAGCTAATTTCCTGGCGTGGGGCGCAAGATCGAGAGGCCCAGGCAGAGTTATGGCGTACACAGTGCATTTGTGTGATGTGAGCCAACACATTAAACTCACAGGAGAAAACGGGCTCAGACAGAGAAGGAGAGAGAGAGAGAGAGAGAGAGAGGGAGTGACAGTAGCTGTGTATATCTGCAGAGGAAATACCTTTTTTCCTCTTTCATTTGCCTTGCTCGCCTGCAGCTGTTTTAAGCATGACACAGGCAGTGTATCTAAGGAAGAGATATGCGCCGCATTAAACATACAAATCAGCAGCAGACTCCGTAGCCTGAACCCGTCATCGCCTGGATATCTGATGCAAAATTAAAGCAGATATTTATACTGAAACCAACATTACAGCATTAGTTTTCACAATTTTCCCTGAGCACTTTTCTCTCTCTGTGTGTGTATGTTGAATACATATTCATTTCCTTTTTCTTATGTCAAGAAAAAACACCTTCAGCGACGTCAAAAACACAGTGATCACAGGCTTTCCGTTTTGTTTTGTTTTCATTCTTTTTTCTTCTCTCATGAAAAGATCCTTCAGGTTTTTTTTTTCTTTTTTGGCAAATGTAATGTCATCTTTCTACAAAACCCAGCACGCCCGTTTTTTTTAATCTGTCATATATCTTAAAAGTGCGCTCATATTTTACGGCTTGCTCGCTTTTGTGTTTTAAAACAGAAGTCAATAGGTAACGTTCGAGGGGAGCGTGTTTGTCAATTTGCCGTCATTCTTATTATTTGGTTTCGTGTTTGATCTCGAAATAGATGTGTCTTCACGAATTTGCCTGCAGTTCCTTACACTGTAGCAAAGCATTGTCTCACTGAAATGAAAGGTGCAAACTCAGCTTATGTAATTCATTCCTTCTCTTTTTCTTTCCAAATACAAAAGAATGGTTTGTAATGATGCTGCTAACTGGTGTGAGGTGGAGAATTGTTGGGGAGAAACTAACTAAATGTAGCAGCATACCAACTTAATTATATTTTCCAATAGCGTGACAATACCTCAGCTGTTTTAAAAAACAAATGTTTCACCAACAAGTCCCTTTTTCTTAAAGCAAGATTTCGAATTATTTGGTTCGGACATTTTAAAAGAATCTGTTCAAAAATGATTCACTGATTCATGGGAGTCCTTGAACAGTAGTGCTTGTGGCATTGAAGTCTGTTTATAGAGAAAATATTAGGTAAATGCTGTTATTTCTTGCTATTTTTTTTTTTACTCACCCAGAACATCCTGGAAATGTTAGTTTTAGTTCTCAGACTCTTTCCAGAGCAGGCATCCTATTTTTTATTAATTTATGGATATATTTTAATGTAAATAGAACAAATGCTTTAGGTTTTGAAAACATTCTGAAAATGTTAGTTAATATTAGAATTTTTTAGAACATTACATTGTTAAAAAAAATAGCTGTTTCAACTTAAAAAAAAAAAAAAAAAAGTGTTCATGCTGCCTTCAAATTTTAAGTTTAGTCAACATGAAATGTGAAGTTGTACTAGGTGATAACTTGGATATTTGAGTTGACTAAACTAAACAAAAGGCAGCACGAACACTTACCTTTTTAAGCTGAAAAAAATAACAATAACCAAATAAGTACTTTGTACTAACATTAGGGAAATATTCTGTGTTTACTTAGCAGATGCATAAATTAATGTTTTTGTTTAAATTATTGTGCAACTCTGATAGTTATTCATATATGTAGACGCATATCACCATCTTAAATAGCTTAAATGTAATTTTATATTTTTGTAGCTAGCTTATGTTATATCTAACTTTATATAGGTGTAGCTTGATTGTAATTTAACTAACACTGTAAAGATTATTGAAGTTTGTTTTACATGAAAATACTATTTCAGTTTTTCTACTTCAAATTATCATGTTTAATTAAATGTTACTTGCCATTTCTTTGTAATTATTTGTGAAATCTACTAGCAATTTCTAAATATAGTTTCTACACCATTCTACACCCTAAATTATGAGTACCAAAGTGTTTTTCCCAACAGCACATCAACATTTAATCATAAACAAACTGAAATTGGCGCAATCTACAGAATGCACACTCAGCAGGCTGCCAACAATAATTGTCACAAAAGATATGCACAACTTGGACATTTGTCACTTTTTTTTTTATTGGATGGAGATTGTGAAGATGAGACAAGAAATGATTGTGAAGAGAGAGAAGAAATGGGAATAGGATAAGGGCCAGTGCCCGGTTGCATAAAGCACCTTAAGTGTAATTTTCCCTTAAGATCGCCCTTATGTTTCCCTTAAACTTTAGGGTGTTGCAGAAAATAACCCTTACGTTATACTTATACTTTAGGTGAAACGTCATAAACCCTAAGAATTTCCGTTAAGTATATATTTTTCACTTAAGTAATCCCTTAAAAAACGACAAGTGTTGCATAAAGCACCTTAACTGTCATTTCCCGAAGTATAACATAAGGTTTGGAAAACTCCACCTTAAGTGTTACACGGAGCGAGCAGGTTCAATCCAAGTCTTCTAACGAGACACGATCGACCGCGTTATGTGATAAACAAATTGTAATTAAAGCGTTTATTCACATGAACATTGATCAACGGAAGTGCAAAATGTAGGCTACGTGCTTCACGCAGAACGAACCACAGTTTCAGCTACCAAAACAGCCTGAATCATATGGATTACTTTTATGTCTTTAAATGAATGGACATAAGTGAGAAGAGAATATTAAAAAAAAATCTTTATTTGTTTTCCAAAGAACTAAAGTCTTATGGGTTTTGAACGACATGAGGGTGAGTAAATGATGGCAGAATTTCTCTAAACTATCTATTTTCTCATCTGGTATTCTCTTTCATATTTGGTTTTCTTTTTTGTTTTCCTTATCCATGTTATGTTGTTTTCTGTGAAAACATACCGCTATCTGTATTAACAAATAACGTGTCCATGGCAACAATCGAATTTTATACTGGCAAAACCTGGATTGCTGTCGTGAAACATTTAACAGTTTCCCTTACCTAAGAGAACCGTTTAAGGGATTATATGCAACACTGTTAAGTTATTCCCTTAGTTAAGAGGAAATCATGCCTTAAGTCTCATACTTAAGGGAAAAACTTAATGTGCTTTATGCAACCGGGCACAGAATCTGTGAAAACCTGTGAAACCTGTGTCTTCTATGTGAGCATCATGGCTCAACATGAATGGAACTATCGCTAACCGCTAGGTCATGGCTCTGACGTAACTAAATGACCCGTATGGACTACTTTTACAAGACTTTTTGACCATTTTAGAGCATGGCAAGACCAAATCTATCATTTGTCAACAGGTGGATGGAAAAAAGCCTGGAATTTCTTCCCGAAAGGGTATGATCAAAGCCATAAAGAGAAAAACTGAAAAGTAAACAAACAACCATAGCAATAAGCTTTGCATTTGCACTGTTTATTTCATAGAAAATGAGGAACAGGCACATTTTTGGAATTTTGCAGCCTTTTTTTCTTTAAGTCAAGTCATTTGTATTTGTATAGTGCTTTTCACAATCCATTTTGTTCCTTTATCTTTGCTGTTGGTCTGTTTATTGAATGTGTATGACACATTTACATTTGCGTCACCACCTGCTTGTTCTCCCTGCGGTCATCTTGTTTAACCATAGCTAAGATAAGATATCCAGATCAAGATGTGTGTTCACAATATTGTTATAGTCTAATTGGTCTGAGAAATTTACAGTGAACAGAGCCCATTTGAGTCACTCCTTTCTACTAAATATTCTTTACCCCTCTTTATATCTATAGCACTCTCTCTCTCTTTCTTTATTACATACCGACACATAGTTAAGTGCAAAATAATAAATATAGTATTATAGTATTCCTAATCGTATTTTGTGCATTTACAGGCAATGCTTACCACCAAAAACATCCCACAACTGCCATATTTATTTATTTATTTATTTTTTATTTTTTTATTTTTTTAGCAGGGATGTATTAAATTGATCAAATGTGATAGTAAAGATTTTATTATTGTTACAAAACAATTCTACACTCCATAAAAATAGGGCACAATGTATTGTTTAACAGATTTTTCCATATTTATTTTTTAGAGGTGTTTTACCTGTATTTTCCACTTCATTGCATTCTATGTTAGGGTTAACAGAAATGTCCTTAAAATTACTGGATAATGTCCGGGTAATAAGCTGCCAGTACTTTTTCTGTTATTTTACGGATTTATTTTTTACAGTTTATTTCAAAGAAACGCTGAACTTTCTAATAATCAAAGAAGCCTGAAAAAAGTATCACTGTTTCCACACAAAATATTGCACAGCACAACATTTTGCACTAGTTATAATAAGTTTTTTTTATAGCAGTGAATGATTTCTGAAGGATCATGTGACTGAAGACTGGAGAATGGTTGCTGAAAATTCATCTTTATTATCACAGGATTAAGTTATAATTTAAAAAATATTAAAATAGAAAATGTCATTTAAATTGTAACTATTTTACAAATTACTGTATTTTTGATCAAATAAATTCAGCCTTTACTGTAAAAAAATATTGTTGGCTTAACTTAAAGTAAGTTACCTGGTTGCCTTAAAATTTTGAGTTCATTGTTAACACAAAGAAGAAGATCGGTTTAATCAACAGAAACTCAAAATATTATGTTATCTGAAGTTGAATTTGTTGGAAAAAAAGTTTTTTTACAGTGATGGTGAGTGTTCTTTTGTGCCTGGATCAATTTCTTTGGAAACATAAAGTTATCCTCTCTAAAGCAGCTGCAAATGATGGGCCCTTTTATAATATGTCGTCATGTGACAAAAACTAGTTTGCTAGGAGATTAGACAATTTACCACATTCTCCCTTATATGTGTTTTTCCTCCTCCTATAATACATAAATACACATTGTCTTTCTTACCAACGCTATCTCACGACCAATTTGTACGGGGTGGCTAATTCGTATGACCTCACTCGTATGAATTTGTACGATTTGTCTATACTGCAGTGATGGCTAGGTCTTAGGGGCGGGGTAAGGGGTAGGTAATTCGTACGAAATCATACAAATTGACCAACTCATCAAATACGTACGATATATTGAGTGAGGTCGTACAAATTCGTACAAATTAGCCACCTCGTAAACTATGTACGAATTGCCGTGAGATTGGGTTATTCTTACAGGTGCTCGCAGATGCTCTCTCGCTGTCTGTAGTGGCATGATTCTGCTTTTATCGTCCTTGTTTCACCCAGCACAGCTCTGGATTTTCGCTAAACCCCTTTGGCCTGAGGGTCAGGGGCTGGGCTGTCTGGAAGGAGAGAAAGAGGGAGAGTAGAGAAAGGGGAGAGAGAGTGAGGTCGTTTTTTTTGGAAAGACTATCTCCACTACCAAAAGATCATCCATCAGGGAGTATATGCTCCACATCAACCAGCCAGGCCAACATGGAAACTCTAAGCCAGGGCTTCCCCTTGAGGGATCCTCACTTGTGATTGCCCATTCTCATGAATAGAGTTCATAAAGGTGTAAAAAAAAAAAAACATTTACTCGCCCTCGTTCTTTCTTCTGTCAAACACAAAAGGAGATGTTAGAGAGAATGTCAGAGCTGCTGCCTGCCATCATGCCATTCCAGATTTTCATTTTCATGTTTTCAGCAAATACTGACTTAAATTTTAGTCTTTTTTTGGAAAGACTATCTCCACTACCAATATATGTTTATGTGTTTATATATACACATATACATATACATATACATATACATATATACATACTAATACAATTTTAAGCATTATTAAAGACAAGTAAATAAAAAAAAAGTCTTTAAAAAGAACAAATGGAAAATTAGCAATTGCACAAATAAATACAACTGAACAAAGGTATGATTGAAATAAACAGTGTTTTAAGATTTTCAGGTACAGAAACTGTAATCAAATGTAAAATAACACCACTTTATGAATAAAATATACATTACAAATATAGTTACAAAAGCTATTCAGTCAAGAACAGCTTTGTCTTTTGTTGTTTGATTAACGTTATTATAGAGACAGCAGCAGGAATATTAGGCTGCTCTTACTTTAAGAGCTGCACGGCTCCAATATACTGTTAGGCCCCGATTAGACAGAACGCGATTTTTGCAGTGAGAGGCTCCTTTTTTAAATAGTTTTCTATTGGCAGTGAACGTTTTGCGCGCTGTTTATACGCCCCGTTTGTCTTGCGTTTTTGTAGTAGCGCTCTGAGCACCTGAAGTTGAAAAAAAACAACAACTCTGACCAGAAAAGCGCCCGACATTCGCTTCCCCCCCCCCCCCCCCCCCATTATCCAATCAAATGAATGGAGAGGCGGGCCTTCCGTTATGGTGAAGGTTATCGTGATTAGACTGACAGGACAGCTGATTCGGGGGTTGCCTAGCAACATAAAAAAACACAGCGCACTGCTCTTTAAAATGCACACAAAGGAATCGAAACTTTAATTTTATATCAAGTATCCGATTCCTGACCTTAAGTATTCTGGAATTGTTTTCTGATTTCCAACCCTATATGTGACTAATATTTAAGTCATTATTTGCTGAAAATATGAAAGTTGTATGGACTACTTTTATGGGTCTTTTAAAGCTCAAAGTCCCCTTTCATTGTATGAAAAAGAAAACAGCTGCTTTTGTGTTCAGTGAAAGAAAGAAAATGCCATTAAAATGACATGAGGGTTTATAAATGATTTCAAAGGTAGTAGCACCTTGTTTGGATCTGGTTTGGACTTCACCACCAACTGTTGTGATTTCAGCAGTTCACCTACCATTCCCTGCCTGGCCATTTCAAAACGAACACAGCCTGGTCTCGGTATAAATTTCACCCCCCAAAATGAGAAAAAAAAAGCCAATCCCTGGCCAAAGGATGATATCGTATTCATGCACAGCGGGGTGCAGCTCCAATCATTAATCTCCGTCCAACATGTGAGAAATCCTAGAGATGAATAACCGGGCAGAGAGCGCGGCGTGACCTCTGCGCTAGAACAATGGACCCTCATGTGCTTTCCAGCTTAGCAGACAGTCCGGAATTTCTGTTTGGAAGCAATAGCTACTGTCTATATAATATTTAAGGCCTATTCATGGAGTAACTGGCAAAGAATTAAAGGGCTTCCGCTGCTCGCATCTGCTGGAGAAGGATGTGGTCCTGTGCCTGCTCCTCCTCTCCTGCCTCTGTGCAAATAGCACAACATAGGAGACAGTTGTTTCTGGCTGCCCCTATGCCTGTCATGGCTGTCAAGAGAAATCCCATGAATTATGACTCTTCCAGATGTAAGAGATTTCTAAGTTGCCTTGAACAGCCTGCGGTTTGTGGTGAGAGACAGACAGAGAGAAAGAGAGGGAGAGAACGAGAGAGGAGTCCATACTTTGTCTCATTCGAAATGCTCATGGTCAATGTTTTTTCCTCTTTCTTTTAACTCATTTCATTTTCTCGCTGTCTGTTATACAAATCTACCATTTTGTACCACTTAAGCAAAGATGAAAGGAACAATACAGTTCAAAAGAAAAGGGAAAAACACAATGATAAAATCACTTTGTTGTTTCCTAAAATTAGGAATTTAGAGGTAACACTTTACAATAAGGTTCATTAGTTAACATTAGTTAACTACATTAGAAAACATGAAAGAATAATGAACTGCACTTATAAAGCATTTATTTATCTTTGTTAATTTCAACATTTACTAATACTTTATTAAAATCTTGTTAACATTAGTTAATGGACTGTGAACTAACATGAACAAACCATGAACAGCTGTATCATTGTAAAAAAAAAATCCCCGTAAAATTTACGGTAAAAAAACGGCAGCTGTGGTTGCCAGAACTTTACCGTAAAAAAATACGGTAACAACATTTTAGGTTTTATGGGACAGCACTTAGTCTATTTTACAGTTCAAAACCATATAATTAAAAGGTTTATATTGTAATAAGTATGTGTACACTGTAAAAATGTACGTTAGATTTACGGTAAAAAACGTATTTCATTAACTGAAATAATGTTAAATTACCAACCGATTGAAATACTAATATCTGTTATGTACCTTTCAAAGCTCATCACAAGCAGCTTTTAGCAGACTATACTAAAGGTGTCAAAAATGAAATAAACATCAATTTAACAACATTAGATGTAAAATAAAACCCTAATGTACATAACTGATTATTTCAAAGAAAATACATACAATGTGAAGTGTCACGCAGGGAATTCTGGGAATGTCAATTTACGTTTTTTCACTGATTATTTATTACAGAATAACTTGTTCTTTTTCACTTCCAAAAACTGTAAATTTAATGGTATTTTACTGTAAAATTAAATTAAATGTAAGGTTAGATCTATTATGTATGTGTTAACAAAGATTCTGTTATTGTTAATTATTGTTATGTGTTATACATTAACAAATGTATTTCTCATGGTTAGTTCATGTTAGTTAATACCAGTGTTGAGGGTAACGCGTTACAAATAACGAGTTACGTAATCAGATTACCTTTTCAGGTAACTAGTAAAGTAACACAAGTTACTTTTTCAAATTTATTTGACTGACAGCTCTCTTGTCTCCATGTTGAGAGAAATTGTGAGTAAGTGCAGAGGTGCTGTGTGTAAACATGATGGTTATTGTAGTTCTAGACTATGCATTTACCCATCTCACTTGCACAAAATGATTCAGTATTGAATAAAATCAGTCAAATGCAAAATCAGAATACTATGCAAACCTCCAATAATTAAATGTTAAATAAAACAAATAGTTGTATGTTTTTAATCTGACTTTATTGACCAATGTCTTGCTGCTGACCTTTGATGATTAAACCATGAGCAAAAATGACTAGATTTTTTGTATTTATTGGTGAAGTAAGTGTTAAAACGTATTATATAAACTCCTATTCTTTCATTATCCAGAATGGAAGTTCAGCTGAAAGGTTTGTTTGAGCTGCGCCCTCTACTGTACACGTGTGAATTCGCATTTTTACCTCAGCCTGAGGCTTATTTCAATTTTGGTGTGAAAGGGTCTTTACATTTTCATAAATAAACAACAAAGAAGCCAGGTGAGAAAAAGTAACGCAAAAGTAGTCTAACGCATTACTTTTCTTAAAAAGTAACTAAGTAACGCAATGAGTTACTTTTTAAGGGAGTAACGCAATATTGTAATGCATTACTTTTCAAAGTAACTTTCCCCAACACTGGTTAATACATCAACTAATGTTAACTAATGAAACCTTATTGTAAAGTGTTACCGATTTAGAAAATGTAGAAAATCAATTCATAAACATAAAATAGTTTTTTTTTGCATTATACTACAGATGTTTAAAAGTTTTATGTTTATTTTTTTTCTGTATTTTTAACAGATTTTGCATGGTATATTTGGTTTTAAAAATCTAGACAATTTATTCATAAAAAACATAAAACATTTTTTTATTTAAATTACACTAGAAACTAAATAAAACAGTCATCTTTCATTCTTTCAAAACACACGCATGTACATGTTACTCAAAACTTGCCGTTTAGTCAGTGGTGCTCATTAAGACTTTGGGGAAGGACAGTTTATTTGAAATTATTAAAGCATTAGGTTCACTAATGTATCAGTTTAAAACAAAAATCAATAACTGAAACCTAATCTGAGTCTCGTTGGAAACTCTTCTGGCTGGATATGTTTTCCTCGCTCTGCTCTTAAATGGTAATGCAATTTGCCATCACTAAAACCTTCCCTGTAATTGCTGATTGCCCTGGTCTGAGCTGAACTCACATATTAGATATGTTCAAACTTATTCCTTTCCTCGTGTCACACACACACACTTTGATCATTGTAACCTTCTCAAGCACCTGGACATTATTATTATTCCTCATGTCAGCTGTCACACTAGCCATTGCTGTTCCACCTTACTTAGTCTGCCTTAAACACTCTTAATGACGGGCTTAACATCGGTTTCCCCAAACCCTTGCCGTGCATCAGTGTCCGTGAGTCCTGCATGGAAATGAAACGAGCTAAATGAGCTTAATTAGGAGCCGGGTGTATCTGTGCGGCTACTTCAACATCTGCTAGCGATTGCAGGGGATTCGTCTGATCAGGGGTCAGGCTGCGAGAACCTGGAGGCATAATTGTTTTAATTCAGCAGTACGTTTACCGCATTGGGTGTTTATGTGTGCATGTGTGTGCATTTGATTATGTTTTGAGAGTTCAGTGCAGCTTTTCTTTTACACGTGACTCGTGAACTTCCCAGACTAGGAACTCAGAACTCTTAAAGGGATAGTACACACACACACACACACACACACACAATTCTATCATCTTTTAATGTCATTCCAAACCCATGTTTTGTTTCCAACACGTTTTGTTTTTACTGTTTTTTTTGCGTTTTTTTTGCGTTAAACTCAAAAGGATATTCTGGCTGTGTTATTTTAGCATAATTTATATCCTATTACATAATGTATAAATATATTGTTTAGTTTTCATTTAAATTTTTGTTTAAGTTTTAGTTATGTTGTTATGTGTGTTTGTCATTTTTTTTAATTGTTTAAATATTTTTAATTTAGCATTTTTATTTCAGTTTTAGTTTTTGTCATTTTAGTTTTTCATCTATTATTTATTTATTTATTTCAGCATTTTACTAAACATTATTTAGTTTAGTTAACAATAACATTTTCCATATAATGTAAGTAAAAAGGGACTGGGACAGTCAAACTTCACAATTACCATAAAACATAAAAATAACTCATGTGCTATATTCATGAAAAGTCATACAAATTTTTTGTGTTAACTTTTTGTGAGGAACAGACCAAAAAATTATATTATTATTGACAATCAAGCTATCCCTTTAAAAACTGCTTTGGCAGGAAGGCAATAAAGTGAACTGGGGGAAAAAAACAGTAGGAAAAAGTGAGATGGAGAAAGAAATATATCATACAGGGTGCACATGTTTAATGGACCATCTACATCAAGCTCATTTGATCTGAACTTTATGTAGCCGATAAAACCTCTTCACCTTACAGGTGCCAATTCCACATTGCTAAGTTTTTTTCATTACAAGCAGGTTTCTTAGATTCCTTAGAAGTGTTTAATGTATTCATCAGCAACATGTCCTGAAGCGGTGGAAGTAAATCTTTGTTTTATGTGAATTAAAGAAGCACTGATGCACAGTCCTGTTCCGCTGGAGCTCAAAATCTGGCATGCCCTTGAAAATCTCAACTAAATCAACAGGATTGTGCACCAGTTCAGCCGAGGAAATGATACTGATACTCAGAAATTCAGCGCCATTAGCATTCCGATGGCGGCATTAACTTAAAGGCACAATCTGCACTGCTTTCAAGTTGAAACGGGAACCCTGAACTGAAAAGCAGACAGTTTTGTGTAGCATTAGTGGCACCGGCAGACAGCTCACACTTCTCCTCTGGTCTTTCCTTTAGACACATCTGCGCTTTCTCCACCTCCTATGGCAAAAAAAAGCTCTGAAAATTGTCAGGATTTACAAGGTGACAAAAAATGACATTGCCTTCTAGCCAGAGCATATGCTTTTGTATTGTTAGAGACTTCCTAAATGGACTTTTGGGAAATTTATGAGGAAATGCGTCAGGATAAACGGTCTTCTCTTGTTTCTGGGATGTATGAATATAGAAGGTGAGAGATTTGTTTTTGTAAATGACTAGACGAAATTGAATTCAGATACACAGTTCTGAGACTATGCAAAATCAATTGCACATTTCATCAAGAGCAAATTGTTTAGGCGGTGGTCCTCCTTAACTGCGCTTTCTTTATTCCACAGTTAATTACAATCTCGTATAATGAGAGATTTGACTTCATGGCAACACTTAAGGCTTTCTTTGAACTATTTTCTCCTCTTTTGTATCCTGTTACCCTGCGTTTCAGATCTGTTAATGAGTCTGAACACAATTAGCCCACCATTTTGACATCTTAATTGCTGCTATCTGATCCGGGAGATCGGGTTCCCTCACAGATGCAGCACTTAGCTTGATCTTATAGATTATTGCACCCGGAAGGTTCTTCCTTTAAATGTAGCTAACAGGTGGAGAATTAATGAATCTTCAGCCTTATATGTCCTACCATGCTTTTTCACTTCTAGTCTTTCGCTGGCACACATTCAACGTTTCGCTAAAATTTCTGGCTTTTTTTTTTTTTTTAGGGTTTTCCCACTCTTCTTTGGCACCGTCAGAGTTTTGCTTTGTTGTCATGGTGCTGAGCCATCACAGTTGTCTTGGCAACATGTGTCAGTTTTCATGGAGAGCATATAAATGTCATGCAAAAAAGAGACGATTTTCGAATCAAAGTCTCTGCTGCCAGGAGTTTGTATCGGATGGTATCCGCACTGCCATGTTCAGCATGAGTTTCAACAACCACCATGAATAGCACAACACACACACACACCTGTCCTGGAAGTGTCACAGTTATCCAAGTATTTTAACAGCACATTATCTTTGTGCTGCTGCTTCTACTGCTTCTATGATTATAATCAGCACTGACCCTGGCCTTAGTTCAGTGGCATGGCCATTTTAGACCAGGTGTCAGTCCACTTTTGAATCACACTATTGTTTCCTGGAACCAGGACCACATGTTGGGTTTTCATGTTTTATCACACGTTCCATATACAAAATGATTTTTATGCTGTACAAACTGTATATTATTTTACCCATCACAGAAAACTTTCTGCATTTGTACATTTTCAAAAAACATCACTTAGTATGATTTATAAGCTGTTTTCCTCATGGGGACCAAAAATGTCCCCACAAAGACAGGGATTTTTAGATATTGCCATCGTTGTTGGGACATACCTGAACCACAATATTATTACTATGTTAATAGTATTTTTATTTCTATTCTTTTAAGTAACTGATTGATTCTTATTTGATCCTTCTTTTAATTCTTTATAATAAATTATTTGTTTGTTATATTATAAATATACTATCTTATATAATGGCTTGTGAGTTGAATTGAATTGAATAAATAATATTAATAATAATAAACATTATTATAAACATTTATTTTTTATTATTTATGTTAATAATATAATTATATTATAAATATATTACTTTTAGGGCTGTCAAAGGATTAAAAGCGATTAATTGCATCCAAAATAAAAGTTTGTGTTTTCAGAATATAAGAGATATTTGCATGTGTGTATATAGAATTTTTCTTAAATATATACATATGTTTGTTTATATATACATAATTATACACAGTACACACACATATATTATGTAAAAACAAACTTTTATTTTGGATGCGATTAATCACGATTAATCATTTGACAGCATTAATTATTTTATATAACTGCTTGTAAATAATTCCAAATTGAATAATATCAATAACAATAGATTTAATTCGAAAATATGTATGCAGAAGTAATATTTTAATTATAATTTATTATTATTATTACTACTACTAACTAGTGCTGTCAAATCGATTAATCGTGATTAATCGCATCCAAAATAAAAGTTTGTCTTTACATAATATGTGTGTGTACTGTGTATAATTATGTATATATAAACAAACATATGTATATATATTAAGAAAAATCTGTTATATTTATATATAAAATAAATGATATAAATATATATACTGTATATACATGCAAATATTTTTTAATTATATACATGTATGTGTGTGTATTCAAATATACATCATAATTATGCACAGTACACACACACATATTATGTAACATTAAATTAATCGCGATTAATCGTTTGACAGCACTACTACTAACAAATTAACTTTTTTTCTTGTACAGAACCAGCAGGCCTCACATCTATTTTGGCTTAAAAACTAGTTTGCTTTTTAAGTTACAACCATTGCTTTGAAACATCAGAAGGGATGTGGCACAGTTTGGCACCCAACCATGATGTAAGTAATTATTTTCAGACCAAAGCAAAGATTCATCGAGCATATCCGTCTGCCGCCTCCACTAAAGCACTGAACATGTAAATATTGGCGACCTCGTGTACTTCCTTTCTTCTTTCGCACACAAGTCCAGTGTGGAAACCTTTCGATTTTACATAGTTTAATGCTTTTCGGTTTGTCTCCAATTTACAAAGTGAATCTGAATATATTATAAAGTAAATTGAAGTTTTTCATCTAAAATGCCACGGGGTCTGTTATATATATATGTGTGTGTGTGTGTGTGATAGCTTGACTTATTGATTATGGAGCACGGTGTGCCCAATTTCAAAGAGAAGAGTAGCAGTCGCCATGTAACTTCAGAGAATTCATTTGACTCGCTAAGGCCCTTCATGAGAAACATATGTCTGTATACTACTTCAGGTAATAAGATCTGCCTCCACTTGTAATGAAAGGACCCTGTACCATCCACACACGCACAAACACCACCGTAAAAGTGCTCCCCCAAACAAAAAGAAAGGGAAAAGCAATTTCTATTTTTGCTCTTAGCTTCTCAGTGGAATGAAATCTTGAGAATTTTTCTGGATCTGCCGCTGTTCTCTCAACTCTAATAGTATGTGTGTTTGTGTTCGGTTTGGCCTGAGAGACAGTCAACTGTCTGCGTTGTACAGATTACTATCCGATGTGTCGGGATGAGGTACAGTGTATCAGAGAAACACTTGTGCTAATTTATCAACACATGGTGCTGATTGACAATCCGTCTGCCCTGAGGCTTGTGGGAAATCAGAGAGAGAGAGGGACTGAGAGGCAAAGCGTGAGAGAAAAAGAAGCAGATGATGGTGAGAAAAGAAAGGATGAGTTTGCATGTGGACACCCTCAGGAGGCTGGTTATGTTTTTTTTTCTCACTCTCAATTCTAGGACAACTGGGCCATGATCGTCTTACAAGGTCCGATTGAGTTTCAGCACCAGTTCAAAAGATAGTGCCATCTTTTATTTTCAATGGAGTGTTATGTTCATAACAAGTGGTGATTGTGTTGCATATCTGTGGTATGCTAACTCATATATTGGTATTATATTATCTAGATGGTGCTTTCACACAGAGTTTCTTTATCATGCTGAAAAAATAAATAAACGTGTTGACAAGTTTAGACCAGGTCTCAAGTCCACTTTCGATTTACACTATTCTTTCCTGAAACCGGGACCAGAATATTATATTAATTATTATAATCATTATTATTATATTATTACATTTATTATATTAGTGTGTTTTTACATTAGCACTTTACAATAAGTTTTCATTAGATACATTATTTAACATTAACTAACAATGAACAATATTTCTGCAGCATTTATTAATCATATGTTATTTTCAAAAGTCATTTTTGTTAAACTATGTTGAACTAACATGAACAGTTGTATTTTTATTAACTAACATTAACAAAGATGAATAAATGCTGTTAAAAATACATTACTCATTGTTAATGCTTTAATTAATGTTATTATAAAGTGTTACCATTATTTAATTGATGACCATTATTCAGCATTGATTCTTTTTTAATTCTTTATATTGATAAATTTGTATAATAGCTTGTGGAATACTTCAAAACTAAATTATAATTATTATAAAAATAATATTATTAATAATAAACTGAATATTTGAAAATGATGTTGTAGTAATATATTAACCATAATTTCTTCGACTGAGGATCGAATTTATTTAGACTCTAGGAACGCTATGTAAGTCTCTGTGTATATTTTTTATACATTCCTCATTCTGTCATCTCCATAAAACCCGAATAAACTCGTCACCCTTACATTTGCTGGGTAACAGCCAATAAGTTTTAGAATTACACAAATGTGACAAAAAAGTGAGGCTAACAAAACTTTGAATAGGAATAGACTTGAATGTGAAACTGAAGTTTAATATGTGAAATGCTTCAGTGGTTATGTAGATGCAGTAGTCGCTGTCTGACTGTGTTTGTGTGTGTGTATGTGTGAAAGTAAGGCAGTGGAGCTTGATACACTCCGTGTTTAGAGGTCGAGGTGACAGAATGGCAACCTACTCTGTCATGCTCTCTCCGTCTCTGATTTCTCTCGCTCTCTCTCACTCTCTCGCTCTGCTTTGGCCTGTAGAAGAGATGCTGGTGAAAGATATAAACCCTGTTTTTTGTATGTGCATATCTCTCCTCACCCGTCCCCGCATTTGAAATGTGAAAAGGACAGACAGAGTGGGTTACACACCAGCCTGCTCTGTGACAGCCAACGCATAGTGTTTCACCTCTAAAAAACAAAATAATACAATAAACATAACTGATAGAAAGGAGTCTGAGGAGAACAAAATGGAACTTTTTAAAGTGGTGAGTAAAACTTTCTTTAATCTGTAGTCTTTTATAACAGCTTTCTGAATCCGTAAAGTGAGTCACATCATTTATTCGAACTAGTTGCCTTTTATCTGAATTTTCCAGGTGAAAAGATGTCACGATACTTTTTTTTTGGACAAAACAACAAATACACAAAAGGCAGGCGTATAGAAAGAGAAGGGAGTGTGTGTACAGGTAAAAGTTTTGCAAATGAGGTAAAATGTTGTGACAGCTGAGCGAATCGTGAATAGATGTTAGACGCAGACTCTGTGTCCTAAAAGGGTGACGACTCCGCTTCATTTGGGTTTCCCACCCTGTATGATAACGCAGAGTGGGATTAAAAAATGTGCAGGTGAGGCTGCGTGCAATAGCGGTCCCTGTCACTGCGCCCCCTTATTAAGATAAATATTGCGATGGGGGGATTTTCAGCAGCGGCTGGAAAAAGGGACAGACGCATTTATCTTCCCTCTGTTGGTGTTTTGGGTTTGTTGGGGAAATAGGTTTAAGCCCCTTTAACTCACCCCCAATGTATGGAAATGTATGTGCATTTTTAAAGCAGGGGGGCTAAATTTATTTCCCCCTACACATCCGAGAAGAAACTGATAGACCCGCAGATGGCATGATAGATGGACATGTACATATAGAGACAAACAGAAAGCAACCAACCCACATACATCCCCTATAGAGCCCCTCTGCCTTCCTGCAGTATCCCTATCAACCTTTAACATATTCCATAGTTTTACATAATTCTGTAGCTCTGTGCTTCAGAGATAAAGATTATATAGGCCTGCATATATATATATATATATATATATATATATATATATATATGTATGTATATGTATATATGTATGTGTATATATGAAGAAAACTGCTGTAATTTTCACTTTATTATTTCTCCAAGTGTGGACAAAGATCCTATTTTAAGGGAAATGCTAATGACTTGTGAAAAGTTAATTTTTGGGTTTGTGATTAAAATCCATTCAACCATTAGGGAAATTCAGAGATCAAACGTGTATATTTGATTTTATGCAGATATTGGCATAAATTGCAAATATTGTTTACTGGCTGAAGCCAGACATATGTTTCCTGGTGAATTAATAGGGAATTATTGTGAGAGTAATATTGCATTAACATCCGAAATGAATCATCTGAAATCATAGTAGTTCAGTTTTATGAGATGTGCAGAAGGATTGCTTTAAAATCAATCAATTCTGCCTTTATTCATTCAAAATTGTATTCATAAAAAAATGTTTTTGAGAAATGAATATGCCTTTAGAAAAAACAGGATGAAAAAGCTAATATTTTCATCCTTGCATGTTCTTGCCATCTTCTAGCTTTGTGTTCATTCCAGACACATCTAGAATAAACTAGTTTAATTTAATCTTTTTGCTTGGGGTGGGAAATATTTTCTGTTTTTATTTATTTAATTTTTTCCCTGGTTGTTTTTCATTTCCAAGCAGACTGATTCTGGTTGTGAGTCACAGCTAACCAATTGTCTGTCCTCCATTTCCACTCAAGTAAGACACATGATGTTGATCCATCAACAGTAAGGCCGACAGAAAACGTTTGGGATCTTTTTTTGCCCGCCGTCAGCAGGATGCGTAAAAGAATCACCTTTTCTCCATTTAGGCGGAGAGGAAATTTGCAACACGGCAGAACCCTCTTCTATAACCAAATGTAAAAATGCTCGGGATTTATTTTCATAAGGTGCGCACGTGACTTAATCCCTTTACCAAATGTTTATAGGCCGGTGGCAGAGTGGAGGTTTGTGGGTAAACTAGCATCACAGCGCTCAAAGGTCCTAGGAAATGACCTGCAGTCAGCCAATTGAGGATATCCTTGAACTTGACTGAGGCAGAGAGAGGGAGGGAAATGACAGGGCTGGAGGAAAACAAAGGCGACCGGGCCGCAGCTACCCACAGCCTCAGCATCAGCCTCCCTCCGCTGGGTCGGGGGTGAGTCCCGCGGGAAACGGCCATAGGCTGGGGAATCTCGTAGGTTAAACCAGGGGAAGGAGGGGGGTGCGGCTACGTAAGGCCTCCTGACCAAAACACACACTTTTAAACCCCACCCGTCCAGCACAGACCAGCCGAATTTGCTTTTAATAGCTGCAGAAAAAGACGGTCAGAACAACGGCTAATTGCCCATATAAGAAAACCAAAAGGTCTTTGTTGCAAATTGGCAGAAAAGCATCTGCTCTGAATTTGATAGGATCCCCTTAGTCACACTTGTATCCATTATAAAAAATCCAGAATAAGTACAAAATGTGGCCAAAATATGTGTGTAATTGTGACTGAGTTTAGCTACCACCCATGTTTCTTAATACAACGACCCGGCAGATTCAAGATAAACAAGTTCAGCAAACATATCAAATTCTGTGTATTTTATTGTTGCTGAAGCCTCATGTATTTTAATACTGGTAAAGTCCCGGCTGGATTCCAATTAAAAACAGGTTTTCCTCTGCCCTGAGGGAGAACGGCTAATTATTCTGTTGTGGCGGAGGGGGGTATATTAGCTGTACACAGCTAATATACAGTATGCTTTCATCTTTTGTGTTCTTTATTCAATTTTAATAGTGTTAGCTCAAAATAATTGCTTAATTAGAGTAAGTGGGTAGAGACAGAATGGGGATGCTGCTGTCTCTGAGGAGAAACCTGGAACTGTAGAACAGGCTCTGTGGATTTAATACAGCCCAGGCCTGACACTAACCTTGAGAATGTGGAACGCTCTTTTGCCTTTCTTCTGGGGACGGTGGGATTTGGTTGTGTTGTGTTCATTATATTTAAGTATAATGCACACAACCTGAATACTGTATATATTAATATACAGAGGTCTCAAAATGCCTGTATTGCATAAGCCACGCTTTAAAACTGTACAAATGTCATTGCATTAGATACAAAATATCAATGCAAGTATTTTGAAGAAATACACACACTTTTAAAGTAAAACAAATCACTAAAATAAGTCTGTTAGGTTTCTATTATACTAAAATAGTAGATATATTGTTCAAATTTAAGACAGTTTTGGACACTTTTAGTTAATTTAACTCTGTTAGGACACCTTGTGGCTTCATACATTGAGTAAAATGAGTTTAAGGCCCAGTTGGTAGTCATTAGCCATATTCGCACGGGAATAGTATTACCTGGTGACCTCTAGTCATTTTTAATAATTGCGGAGGTTGTCTATAATTTTAATCCTGTGCGAATCTGTAATTTGTAAAGTAAAAATTCCCCCGCAAATGACCTACCATATTTCGCCGAACACCGTAGTCCTGTGATAGTATTAGTCCTGTGCGAATCGCGATTTGGTGCCAGGATTTGGCGGGGTCGTATATAATTTTTTTCAGGATTTTTGTTTTCTGTGCACCTATTTATCCATCTTTTACGAAGAATGGAGGCTCCGTTGGAGTGTTTTGATAGTATTTTGGGTGCTGGGTCATATCGCTATACACCATACAACTACTAGAAGAGCGAAAAAGAATGATTAGATGGAGATGGATGACATATATAGCAGCATGGGCTAAGGAACATTCTTCTGTTTATGATATATCATAAAGCTAGACCTATAATTACAAGACATTTCCAAGTAATAGCCTATCCAAAATAGTGCACAAATGGCACAGAAAAATGTATAATAATAAAAACGCTCTAGCGTCTTTTGTTTGTAAATGCTACATTGTTTAATATTTGGAATGTAAAGGTTTTTCCTTCACGTTTTTTGAAGAATTTTGCGTACAGACGACAAAACGATCCCCTTTCACACAGATCTACGAAAATGACTAAAAACCCTATATTATGCATGCCAGACTAGTAGTTAGCGAGGTCAGAATTATAATTAGTTGGTGATGTTATAATTTGGCATATGTAAATAATGCGTCTCTGCTGGTCGTAGTAGTGGTGCAGTAAATTTACACTTTGCTAGAGAAGCATTAGAAAACAAAACAAAAAATTGTAGTTCACACACAATACACAGAGATGATAATGGTATAGTTTTCAAAAACTTGCACTTGGAAACCCGTTTTCAAAAGTTTGTTTTATGCCCCAAAACGCCATTGTTGTGTAAATCAATGGCCAAAACACATAAAAGGTTTTCCATTTTTAGTTGAAGAAAGTGTCGTGCAAACGGCTCCTCAGACATTTTAAGTGTGACTTAAAGGGATAGTTCAGCCAAAAGGAAGATGCTGTCATTCCAATGCCTGGTTTCACAGACAGGGCTTAGACTAAGCCAGGCTTAGGCCTTTGTTCAATTAGGACATTTAAACAAACATGCTTTAGAAAAAACATTACTGGTGTGCATCTTGAGACAAAACAATGGCAGTGACATATATTTATGATATGTCAGTGCAAGATGCTTTCAGTTAAAACGGCTGAAACTTGCATTTTAGTCCGGGACTAGCTTAAGCCTTGTCTGTGAAACGGGGGGCAAATGTGTTTGATTTGAAGAACATGATAGAAGATATTTTGAAGGGTGTCTCAGTTTTTTTTTGTACAATAAAAGTAATTGGGGTCCAGTGTTCAGGGGAAAAGGGAGGGAGGGCAGTTAACATTTTTCTCTTTTAAATCTTCTTTTGTGTTCTTCTGAAGAAAGAAGCCATTCATGTTTGCAGTGACATGATGGTGAGTAAACAATGACAGAATTCTCATTTTTAGGTGAACTGGAATTCATTTTGGCCACAGAAAAAGACAACAACATTCTTCAGTCCTAAAACATTTGCCCTATTAAAAATGAACGCTTGCAGATATGAAGGTAAGCTTAAAAACAGACCATCTGAGATGCCACAACAGAATAATTGTCTGACCGGCCAATTGAGTGTTATACAATATGTAATATATGGGTATTTTGTACAGCCTCCAGCCACCAAGATGTTTTCAATTTAGCATGGCTCTACGATCATGATATCACTTTCTCTGAGCTGTTCCAGATCAGGATGGCCACAGCCATCCGAGGTGATCACCTCGTCCAACTCAAAGGCTTTCTTGAGGAAGAGTAATTCCACAGTTGCTGAGGTACTGAAAAAGCAATCTGCAAAAATACCCCAGGGTCATGTCTTTGGTCGGATGATTTGTGTGAAATGTCATATATTAAATATAAGTTCGACATTGAGCCACACACTGTAAAAAGTGCTGTTTCCCCCCAGCCGCGTTTTAGGTCAAAGCAAATGGTCACAAAGGAGACAGAACTCTTCCACCATCTCACACACGCACTCCATCTTTCCAATCTTAGAATGGGTGGAGGCCAAAAATGACACGCAGCTGCATTTCATTTGCAAATGCGAGCAAAACTTTTTCTTTCATTTGCTTTTGCTTTTTTTCCCCCTCCCAGAATTCACAATTCACTCCAATTGACGTTCTTGCTTTTCCTGCACCTCTGTCTTATCTGGTGTGGGTTTCATCTGCCATGCAATAAGAAAAGGACAAAGCTTGTAACTAATTCATAAAGTCCAGCCGTCTCCTGAGAGGTGCCGGAAAGAGAACGCTGTCTCTGGGGATGTCAAAAAGTCAGTCAAGCCAGCAATCCTGCTGTCCATTCGACTCCATGAGATATGACAGAAGAGCTACAAAGCATGTCGTTCTCAAGAAGGACAATTGATGTTTTCCTTTTTTCCTCCCCTTCCTTTTTTCTGTCTATCTGTTGTTTGTTTTCAGCCTTTTTTTCTGGAAAGTTTCCTCTCGAGGCAATCGTGAAAAAATCATGCAGGATATGAGCTAGCATGCTTTTTGTATCTGAACCATATTTTGTTTTTGTTTGTACATACATAAATATAAATAAGTTTATGGATTTGCCCTCAGAGCCTTGCGTAAGTCTTTCTAATATCAATTAATTGACATGCATTTGCTAAAACAAACAGAAGTCTTTTTATCCATGCAGAGTGCTCTGCTATGCCACTTTTTGTTGGTCTCGTACAGCAGGTTTACTGATTTATCAATTTAACCTTGAAGGTGTTCTTTCACCAGTGTCTATAGTATTGCAATGAAGCTTTGAACACATGTAGGAGAGGTCAGGATGTTTGTACGGTTTATTTTAATATCTGTAACACAGTGCTGTTTTTTAGTGCTATGTATCACACATTTTGATGTTACCATTTATCTGATAGATGTTGCTAATATTGTTTTAAAATTGTACAGTTTATCCCTCAACTTTTGTTACAAACTACACTGTAAACCCGAATAAGTTGGCAAAATTAAGGTAATCAGTTACGTCAATTTTTTTAAGTTAAGAAATGTAAAGTTTAAGCAAGCATTAAGTATTTTGTACTCACACATTTTAATTGCTCTTAACTTTAAATATTTGAGTAAGTGTTACAATCCACGCCTGTCCTGAACTCCATTTCCCATGATCCTCCCTGTCTCACACCTGAAATCACTCACTCCTCATCTCTCCCACTCTCCCTGGATTCCCTGCACCTGGTCATCGTCATTAGCACTCCCTTTATATTGGTCTCACTTCCCTGCACTCCTGGTCCGTTCTTATGTGTTATGTCTATGTGTGTCGTGTTCTGTATCCCTTGGTAAATAAAGACCCATCTTTGTGGAAGCCCTGGATCTTCTCTTCCCTGTTGCACTACACACCGTAACAGAAGAACGGACCAAACAGAAGAACGGACCAAACAGAAGGACTTTGCTAGATGGGCCTCTTCCTCTTCCCCAGCTCTCCCAGGCTCCCCAGGAGAGAGACTTCAGCGGTGGACCGGCTGTGGAGGCTTCGGCAGGACGGTCGCCCGCTGGAGAGGTACGTGGAGGAATTTGCTGAGCTCTGTTATTTGGTGAACTGGCCAGATGCTTCTCTTTCTGCCTGTTTTCTGATGGGCCTGGACGAGGATACGATTCGCTTCATTGAACCTGCCTGCTCCTTCTCCCTCGTAGAAACCATTAATGTGATCCTATTTTTAAATTGTTCTGATTTTGAAATTGAGGAGGTTCAGAGCGAGGTGTGTCGTCCTCGTCCGGTCCCCTCAGAGAAGCAGGCAGCCTGGTCAGTTCCACCATCGCCAGCTTCCTCCACCAATCCTTCCAGTGGGTCTCCCAGTTCTGTCCTGCTCGTCCCACAGCCCCAACCAGCAAAGACTACGTCCACCACTGTATCCGAGCCCTCGTCTCCTGCCAAGATGGCCGCCGCCACGCCAGAGCCAGTAGAAGACGGGTGGCTAATGGACTTCTGGAGTGAACCAGTCACTCCAGCTCTCCGCGAACCCGCTCCTATGCTCCGCGAAGCCGCCTTAGTTCCCCACGACCCAGCTCTCCACGAGTTCACCCCAAACCTCCAAGTTCCCGCTCCGAGTCTCCTGGATTCCGCTCCAGGCTTCCAAGTTCCCGCTCCGAGTCTCCTGGATTCCGCTCCAGGCTTCCAAGTTCCCGCTACGAGTCTCCTGGATTCCGCTCCAGCTCTCCTCGAGCCCGCTCCAGCTCTCCTCGAGCCCGCTCCGGCTCTCCTCGAGCCCGCTCCGGCTCTCCTCGAGCCCGCTCCGGCTCTCCTCGAGCCCGCTCCGGCTCTCCTCGAGCCCGCTCCAGCCCAGGAGCTCATCCCATTCCGCGTGCCCTCCATACTACCCCTGAATTCCCCCAAGAAAGTTTTGGGGGGGGGCTATATACCCGGGGGTGGGGAACATGTGGGTGGAGCACATGTGGGTGGGGCTCCTGATCCGCCATGGACTCCCAAGGCTCCTGATCCACCATGGCATCCCACGGCTCCTGATCCACCATGGCATCCCACGGCTCCTGATCCGCCGTGGACTCCCGAGGCTCCTGATCCGCCGTGGACTCCCGAGGCTCCTGATCCGCCGTGGCATCCCACGGCTCCTGACCCGCCGTGGCCGCCCGAGGCTCCTGACCCGCCGTGGCCGCCCGAGGCTCCTGACCCGCCGTGGCCGCCCGAGGCTCCTGACCCGCCGTGGCCGCCCGAGGCTCCTGACCCGCCGTGGCCGCCCGAGGCTCCTGACCCGCCGTGGCCGCCCGAGGCTCCTGACCCGCCATGGCCGCCCGATGTCCTAGTCCCGCCCTGGAGACCTCTGTACCTGTCCGCACCTCCCCCGCACCTGCGTGTAGGTCTCCAGGGCGCCCACCCCCCCTCCCCGGTGTTTCATCTAAGGCGCGAGGACGCGCCTACCGGGAGGGGGAAGTAATGTTACAATCCACGCCTGTCCTGAACTCCATTTCCCATGATCCTCCCTGTCTCACACCTGAAATCACTCACTCCTCATCTCTCCCACTCTCCCTGGATTCCCTGCACCTGGTCATCGTCATTAGCACTCCCTTTATATTGGTCTCACTTCCCTGCACTCCTGGTCCGTTCTTATGTGTTATGTCTATGTGTGTCGTGTTCTGTATCCCTTGGTAAATAAAGACCCATCTTTGTGGAAGCCCTGGATCTTCTCTTCCCTGTTGCACTACACACCGTAACAGTAAGCTAATTCATACATTTAACTTAAAATTATCATGTAATCTCAATTTAAATATTTTTAGTAGTGGAAACTTGGCTTGCTTTAACTAGCTCATTTAATAAATGCTACCTTGCTAATTGGTGACACAATGCTTTGATGGCATTAGCATAACATAGCACTTGCTGAATGAGTACTACGATTTTGTGAACTCAGAAAAAGGAAGTTCTAATTACTTATGAAAGTTAATTTGATTGAACTAATTTGTTTAATTTTAGTTGGCTCTACTCAAACCAGTTATTATTTTAAGCATTAGCGTTTACATTGTACCTCACCACCAGGATGATTTGTACAGCACGTGGGATAAGTAGTAACATTAGAAAACATGGAAATTATTGTACATTTTTTACATCTATATACAAACAGTACATATTGTGTTAACTTTCATTACATTTTGACCATCTTAGATGACACAAGTATTTTAATTGGATACTCGTGGTAAGTTGTACTTATTTTGTCTTTGGGGAACATAGGTAGCTTCTAAAGGGCAGTGCTTAATGGAAAAAAAAAAACATCTTTAAATGAAATGATATAGAATCAGTCAATGTTCTGAGATACAAGCTTATGACTGTACATGCGCATTTGCTGGTCCAGCCTGAAAATTGCAATTTTTGTCAGACAGTTGTTGTCAGATTTCATTTATGAATTCAAATATATGAAATTTAATCGTAAGCTTTGTAAATAGCTTTGGAGAATGTGATGTTTCCCCATTCAAAGTGATAGAAGCTGTACTTGCGTGACTGAAATAGCTGCCCTAGAGGTGTTTCAAAGATGGCCGCCATGTGAAATGACGTGTCTTAAAAGAGACTTTGGTTTAACTGCTCGGTACAATCAAGGAACTCATGAACAGCTATCATAAAACATAAAAACAGTCGTTGATCATCCAGCAAACAGTATCAAGATTCAAGGGTATGTAAACTTTTGCACTGGTTAATTTGTGTAAATTAAGTTATTTTGTCTTAAATTGTTGCATTTCTTTGTTTTTTAGAATCCAGTATTCCTGTAATTATTTTGTCTTTTATGAAAGAACTGTCTCGTCTCCAAACATGCTGTGCCTTCTTTAAAGAATGATCAACTTTTACGTACACCAAGTGACCTGTAAATGCGAAAAAACTGTTTCCATTGAAGTTTTGCAGAATATTCCTTTTTCGAATTGCCTGAAAAATGACCTCATGTGAGTGTAAAATCTTTTTTACAATATATGGGAGTTTTTGCAAAATTGATGTGTTTCCATTGGCCGTATTTTCAATTCGCAATTTCAATTTGCGCAATTTGAAGGGTAATGGAAGTGCAACTTGTGTGGCTTATACACTCATTTTGTTCAATCTTTGTGGGTCTAGTTGAAATGGGGAAAGTAGTGTTAGAAAAATAATCGTCAATATCGATTCAAATTAAACAAGAGAATCTACTGATTCAAAGTTTTGTCATTTAACATCCATTAACTTTAACTAAAATTTAATTAAAAACCAGTGAAATGCTTTTTTGCTTTAACAAAAGTTTTTTGACCTCTAAATTCGTTATATGTGTACACAGAGACTTTGAATGTTACCTATGATTTCATCAAAGATTTCATCCATAAGTGGTTAAAGTGATGGTCTTACACATCCTACAGTACCTGGTGTATATATGTGCACCCACACATGCCGTAAAACTTCAAAGCTGAACTCAGATTATATTACCAGACTAGTTGATGTAGGCGAGGAACAGCATATTGTTCACTTGTGCATGGGAGGAGATGAAACCATCTTGAGTTATTTGTTCTAAATTGTAATGCTCTCAACTGGTCTTTAATCTTTCATTAGGGCTGTGCAATGTCTAAATTCATATGAGCTAAATCAATCGCTACCTTGAGGACTTTGATGAGTGTGTTTTGCTGGATTTTGATCCTTTTTTATACATTTATGAGCATTTTGAGGATGGGGAAAACAGAAATATGCACCAGAGGCATGTGTGATGTGGGCACATCCAAGAATCCATAATGGATCAGACAAGAAGCTCATTATGAAGATTTGCCTAGGGTCAGCCTCTCGGTAGCACAGGATGGCGAATCTTGAACAATGGAGGTCTTAAAAGGGAGAAGGATCAAAGGGCCCAAACAGGCCATCACAATCCAATTGAAATGTTTTCTGGGCATCATAAGGAGGTAATGGATGGACGCGCAGCAAAAAAAAAAAAGTGGTGGCCATTTTGAATGCGACCCAAATTACAGTGTGTTGAAGAGTGGATGGAAAATTCACATGACAGACTTAGGCACTTCTCAGCTGTGCATTGTGAAGCCAGTCATTATAGATGCCCAAATGCATTTCACATACTTCGGTAATGAGTCTAAAGCATATTTTCTCTTTGGGTTTTAGTCACAAAGATATATTGTATATAATGGATATAATTTCAATATTTTCATATAACATGTCCAATAAATTCTTAGAATTTTTTTTGTTTCCTCCAGACCAAGTAATGCGTCATCCAGCCTTTACCTGCATTCAGTGGCCGTTCTCCTGTTTCCTGTCCAGTGTCGGTTTGTGCGAGTGCTTTAGATCAGGTCGCCGGATGCTGAGGAGGTCGTCCTGCCCCCTTCAGCCCCAGGTAGTGTCCACCTCTCACACCAGTGATGAATTTGTGCTTATGTATATAGACAGCATGTCGCCCACGTGCAACATCAACCTGTACAATGGCATGTTGGAACCAGACAGGTACCAGAAGTGTGCTTATGACATGCGTCAAAGAAAAGTGTATATCTGACCTTGTTTCAGCTGCTGTCAAAGTAGCCTAAAAAGTCCACAAAACCAAACATAGTATTTCTGTTGTCATTTATTCACCCTCATATCATTTAAAATCTGGATGACTTTTTTTCTTACAGGAGAATTTTGTAATAATGCCATTCTTTTCCATGTAAACATAATGACTGGTGACTGAAGCGTTAAAACTTTAGAAATGATAAGCACTATAATATTCAATTAAAGCTAGGGTAGGCAATTTTTTTCATAAACACTTTTTGTTATTGTGGTTGAAACTTTCTTCACATCCCGATAGCAATCAATGATTGAAGTGGTCTAAATATTCAAAAATGTACATCGTCTGTGTAAGTTTCGAGACCAAAAAAATGATCGTCCAATCATTGCATTCAGTCCAAATGCAATAATAGGATGTCCTACCTGCCTGTCAGCATGTGTATTTCCATACCTTCCTCCTGAACCAAAGCAATGAGCTTATGCTGCGTTCACACAATGTCGTAACCATAATTTAGAGAAGGCAATCCGTGACGTTCTACCCGGAGTTGTTCACATCCTCAGACTCTGATTTATGTACGTTTATGTCAACACTATCAATGCGAAATGAATCTGCAGCAGTCAGGTGGTACAAGTAAGAGCTTTGTAAGTTGTTTACATTCATTATTATTGTAATGTTTTGTGCTTTGAGACATGAGGTAATTTAACGCTGTCTCTCATGACGCTTTGCTAAATCTGCTCTGGCTGTTCATGTTTTTTGGAGGAGGCGTGGCTTTGGAGAGCACTCTGAAGGGAGGGTGGCATCTTATGTTTTCAAAGCTAGCTTGCTATTTCTAGCTGCTCTGCAATTGCCTTCCCAATTCTTACGGTAGTTCATATAAATTTCAAGACTTTAGAAGTCATACGATTGCTTTGTGTGAGAAACAGACTGAAATTTAAGCTGTTGTTTACTGATAATCGTCCCCTCCATTGATCTGCAACCTGATCATTGAGTCATTCAATTTAATTTCATGAATTCATCATTCAAAGTGGTTTTGCAAACTATATCAACTGATTCATTGAAAAGATCTGACATGAATAATGACTTAAAATGGTCTGTTCCTTACACAAAGCTGTTGTATGGATTCTGAAGACTTGGAATATAGTGCATAAGATTTATGGCCTGCATTTATTTTACGATACTTAAATGCTGTTTTTGCATATTTTTCAAAGCTTAAAAGCTCTAACCACAATTCATTGTGATTCCATGGAAAAGAGCAACCAGGACATTATTCGTAATTTGTTCTTTTTGTGTTTCGTGTGCAGAGAAAGTCATATGATTTGGAATGAGAGTGAGCAAATGATGACAGAATTTTTATTGTGAGTGAACTAATCCTTCAAACTCAATTGTTCAGGATCCATCTAGTCCAAATGGGCGAGAGGACACGGCCAAGATGCGATGAGAGAGTCTCTAAATAGCAGTGTCTTGTATGCCGTTCTCTATTCTTACATGCTATTTTGTACAAGTACATTCAGTGCGTATGAGAAAGACTGAGACAATTTCATGCAACTATTATTTCTACAATCCCATCTTTCATGAAGGGCTATGACTGCTGAATTTTGTTCTATCGTAATTATTTTTTTTTTGATAATGTCATGATTAGATGTAATAAAAACACCAAACTATTCTCTATGAAAATCATTACGCCATTTTTGAGGTAGTTAGACATTGTCTCTTGTTTTGTGAAAACAGGGTTTATGAAGGACAAACAATAGCATTTAAGGGTCCCATAAAAAGAAAATATAAATATGATGATATTAGTTTCTCATGGATAATATCCTATTTTGCCAAACAACCTCAAAATTAGAGTAATTTTAAGAGCGGCACAGCAAGCGAACCTAAAATACTCTGTCGGTTAGTTCATGGCCATTCTAGAAATATTAAATTGTCATTAAGGCAGCACAGATGAAATTGGATTGGTTGTAATTTCTTCTGTTTGTGCGAAGCACACACCTTGCGATATACATCATTTATTTAGTCTTTTTTTGAGGGCGTCTGTTAAGGCACTACACATTCAACAGCTCTGTGACCCTGCGATGGAGCGAGAGAAAGAGAAACACACTCAGTCATGCCTCCTGTGAAGTGTTGTCCCTCTTTATAGCGCTTCTGAGCACATTGATTTTACTATAGTTTGGCATTACCTGCGGTAACTAATGCACGGGGGTCTACCCTTAGGGAGCAGCTGGACTTTGCGCATTAATTCGGAGGCCCTGTTTGAGTACGCCACGGCATACGATGTCTTTTGTCTATTATCCTTCTCGTCTGTTATTCCCAAATATTGACATCGGCCGGTTTTATTAGCGCTAACCGCTCGCTAGCCTCCCAGCCTCATGCACGGCTCTATTTCCTGCTATTGATTGGCTTCTTCAAGCCAGCAGGTAACTGTCCTCTCAGGCTGTCCTGAGGAATCACTTCCAATGACTTTATACGCACAATTTACACGGTGCGCTTTAAAGAGAATATTATCCTCAATCCAAATCGTTGCCCCCTCCTTCCCCCGACCAGGTCAATATCCCACAATGCCATGTTTTGTGCCCTGTCATGTGCTTGTTATTAAAAGCAACAGAAATCGACATTTCAGCAATATGTCTCTCATAAAATGATGGTGGCGCAGACAGCCTGTACCCCTTACATGTTATTATAACAGAGCACTGTTGTGGTCTGTTTACATAAGACTTTTCTGTGTGTACGTGTGCAAAAGGATCGTCCGTGATGTGCTAAATATAATCCGAACAAGGTTCCCGAAGTAATCCGTGAGCAAAAATGTTCTGCAGTGTGGAATGTTTTCGATTACACTCAATCAGGCGACAGACAACAAAGAAACTTTCATTTTATGAATATGAAGTGAAAATAAAAGGCAGAAAACTTTTTGGCCCGGCACAGTATAACGTTTAACATACCAAATATGGCATTTTGTGTGTTTGGGGTTTAAAATGGTTCACATTAAAATGTTCAAAGAATTTTTTTTCCTGTCAAAGGTCAAAAGTATAACACAATTATACCGCGTAACAGAGCTTTAGGAAACACACCGCCTTCAGCAGCAGCAAAGCTGTGCATTTTTTTCTTTTTTTGGGGGTGAAAGCAGATTTTATGGAAAAAATAAATGTATATCTTGTTAAATGGACGTCAAATAAGCAGCGGAGAGTTTGTTTAATTTACTCGGCTTTCATTAACCCTGTAATTTGGGTTTGTTTGAGCTGCCTCCTGAGGAGAGTTTTGCTTACAAGTGAGTCAGCCAGTGCAAAACACACAAGCCCACCTGTGAGGACCAGCCTACGCCTTATACGACGACTAAATGCTGTAGTTCAACCAGCTTAAATACCTCTCAGTCTATGATGAATATAAAATCAACCCGGGTGACATGACCGAAATGAGCGGAAACCGCAAACAAATCGCAAAGGACGACTTGTATTTCATGATAACTGTCGTACGCTCGGCTGGACTACCTTAAAAGATTTTTGCTAAAAAATATTTGCTCTAGTGCTCATAAACAACTTTCTTATTTCTTGCTTTCCCCTGAGCTGAAATGTAGACTGTCACAAAAGCTGCATTCATGGGGGGAAAAAAAAAGAAGAATCCCCTCACCCGGATCCTCGGTGGCAGGAGATGAGCTGCTCGCTTCCAGAATTAAATTATTTTTAAATGCAGCTTATACATTTTACATGACCTGTGCTTCCTATTCCTCTCTCTCCTTCTCTCTCTCTCTCTCCTATTTTTTTTTCTCTTTTGAAGAGCACAAATGGGGGAGTCAGGATATGAACCCCAGGAATCACAGACTTGCTGAAAGTTACCCGCTCCGGCCTTCTCATACGGCGTTCCTGCCGGAGCCCACCTGAAAGCCCCTGACCTGCTGATTTACCCCCAGTAAAATCTGTCCTGATCCGCCTCCCCCCTTCTTGAAAGGACTCGGCGTTGCCCTGCAGAAAAGACAGGACTGCCAGTCGACGCTGCAGACACACAAAGGCAGGTGTGGTAGGCGAACGGCTTGTGTGAATGTGCTCGAATACTGCGGTTTGCTTTCTGTGCCGTTTCTGTTTGTCTGGGTTTCTCAGTCCCTGTACCGTGAGGGTGTATGTGTGTCTCTCTCTTTCTCTCTCTCTCTCTCTCTCTCTCTTCGTACAGTCTCCCACTGAGTGTGTGTGTGCATGTGTGTGTGTGTGTCTGGGGTTTAATGCCAGCAGGATAAAAAGGAGGCTTTGCAGACTAAGGTTTGATGTGCTGTTTGTCTTGGTTTGCCTCTCGCTGAGTGTTGTGGGGTGGTTCTTTTGGATTTATCTGCCTTTCCTCTGTTCCCTCCTGTCGAGGAAAGGCAGAGCAGACGGAATACGGTCCCGGGACATTTAATCTTTAGGGAATTTCATGGTAGTTAGTGCTTGTCATCGATGGAGTCAGATGTAAAATACTGGTGCAGTTCTGTATTGGTCGTTTGAGTGTTTCGAGATATCCAAGGCCAAATTTTCAGCCGTTTCCGAACGGTGTGCGGTTAACGTAACACGCTTTGGCTCTTGTGGGAGACTTGAAGCTAAAGATTTTAAGGTTTTTGTGCCTTGTATCTGTTATGTTTATTCAGACCATATGCGTTAGCGTGTGTGGGTGAGTGTTGTTTACATGTGCATTCAGTGTGCGTGGGTGTACGTGTGGACATACGGATGTGCACGGTGGAATTTCTGCAGAAATTTCCCCAGGTCTCTTTATGCCTTGTTTTTTATTGCCATTGAATGTCAGGGAAGTAATCAAACCCATCAGGTCAGCTGGGTCTCAGTCCACTGACAGGCGTACAGTCAGGGGCATTCATTTCAAGAGCGCAGCTGCTTCCACAGTCTGACACGACTGTGTTAGTCCAAACCCTGCGTCTTTAAAGCCTTGTCCAAACATATTTTAATGTGGTTTATATATTTTAGGCTAGGTCAGACTGTGTGACGTTATTAAGTTTATGATCTGACAGATGGCTTTTTTTTCTTATTTAAAATTATTTATTTGGCTAAATGCATCTTACAGGACATGTATTAAAATGAATCGACGATAAACGAAAATGTTAAAATGAAAGCAAAAAAAAAAAAAAAACTGTGCTTTTTCAAATCCATACAAACATGCAGGTTAATACAAAAAAAATAAAAAAATCATTTGTTAAATAGAATAATCCCCCCTCCCTTCAGAGATGACTCTTAGGCCTTCATAAGTGAGATTTAATATTTTGACAAGCTGTTCAATCAGATGTTTTAAGAACATTAAATGTGGCAGGCTGTCTGTTCCCCAGGTTTCTGTGAAATGGTGTGTTTTCTGTCTTTCGTGACCCATTTTCCTTTGTTCTGTGTACGAACGTAACCAAGACACACGTAACCCCTCCTGAATGATGTCGAGAAGGATTAAACCAGGACCGGGCCCTGACAGACATGCTCATGGAACAGTAAAAGTCGCCTATTCGACAAAACGACTTCCTTTTTCACTGCTGCATTCTCAACTAGTTTGATGTGTGGATTATTCTGATTAATAATTTGATCACCTTGATGAATATATATATAGAATATATATATATAGAATATATTCCTAAAGTATATATAAAAGTATATATTAAAGTGTGTTGTAAGTGAACCTACTTTGCACACATAAATAGCTTTTTATTCAAAATTTATATATTTATATTATAGTCATTTTTTGTGGTACGTGTATATGTTTTTTTTTTTTTTGCGTATTTTGTAGGTTCTATGCATGTAGATGTATTTATATCCTTCATATTCAAGGACATTTTAATAGATTGATAAAAAACAACAACACTTGACTGGTTGAAACGTCATGATTTTTTTTAGTTATGAAAAATGTAAATAAAAATTTTACTTTATACAATGCAGCAAGCATCCTCAGACATAAATACAATAATTCTTCATATGGCATGATATTCTGATTGGTCAGGTACACTCCTTTTATTGTTTTTGTCTACAGCAACATCACTATTTTGGATAATTGTAATATTGGATAATCTGCTTACTGGGTTTTTATTTGGTCTGAGGAACATATTAAATTATTAGAATGTAATTAAGAAATAAATTTTTTTGAGTAACTGTTATTGTTTTAACATATATCACTGGGGTCTCTGAGACCCCATACCAACAGTAAAATTCAGACTCAGCTGAACATGCGGGATATGTATACATGTATATTCCATTCATGTGCATGTGCATGTGCATTCGCGTTCGTGTAAGAATTTAAGTGTATATGTGCGATGTATATGATGCACCCCAATTCCCACAGACATCTCTCCACCTCTCTGCATCCTCTCATCTCTCTCTCTCAGAGACACAATCTGCACCACAAGCTCTGTTCTGAGCCTGAGCAGGTTGCTGTCAGTTTAAAAATGACTGTAATAAAAGTGACCATGAAGATGGATTTTGTGATTTTGCGTTTCTAATCAGTCATCTGTGAAGAGGACTTTTGCTTTGATTCAGCAGTGCCCTGACAGGTCAGATTGATAGTGCACAGGGGATAAAAAAAGAAGAAGGAGGAGGAGGAGAAGGAGAAGAAGAAGGTTATTAACTGTCTTCCCATTAAAGTTGGGGATCTGGGTCTGTGGCCAGTGAGACAGGCGTGATTTAAGCGGAAACCTCTCTCAGGTGAGAGGAGAGGGAGTCTCATTGTCCAGTCTCACTCCTCACACTTCTGCACCAGCAGATTAGACTCAAATTATCTCCTCTGCAGCCCTGACTGTGAGACAGAGAAACCCCTCGCAGTGCACGTATGACTGCTTGCATGCATATGGAGTATGAATGTAATCCTATGGCCGATGAGCAGGGTGATACAAAACAGACACTCGCTATTTAAATCTCTTTGCTGTTATTCAGTGTATATATATATATATATATATATATATATATATATATATATATATATATATATTACTTTTTGACATAAAAAGGAACTGTTCAAAAAGATGAATTATTTTATATTTTAGTAATTTTATCGCTTAACTTATAACTCTCATTCACTCAACAAGCTAATAAATGCGTTGCAAGAAAAATTATTCTAAAATCATGCGCATGAAAGACAGCACTGGCAGGAGAGACATATCGCAAATGAATTCAAATCGCACAATGTGTTTTGTGCATCTGACATATCATAGGAAGAAATCAAAGCACAGAAATTGCTCGCTTTAGAAACCCCAGCGAAGGGCTGTCAGCACCTCCTCAACATCAGCGCTTTCAAACAAAGCTCACGGACGGGCGCTTACCTTATGCATGACAATCCATCGACTCCCTTTAACCAATCCACAATCACCTTCATACACCTCCAGCGTGAAGAAGAGACACGCAGATTTTATTAACCCCCCCTCCACCCCTTTTTCCAAGTGTCCTTAGTGCTGCCACTAGTGAAATATCAGTGCAAACAGACTCCAGCCTTTTTCTGAGACACCAAGGAGTCGTTTCCAGCTGTCTGGCCCACGGGTGCATTTTAAATGTGAAAAAGCCTTAGATTCTTGTCCGTGGGATTCAGAGCCGCCAGCTGACTGTCCACAAACCAGCACCACTACAAACCGTCCTGCCATAACTACCTTACATAGCAAATATATAAAGTAAACATACAAATAATTTGGTTAATTGATGTTTTAAGTGAGGTTTTGTCCTGATGAGACAAGCTTCAGGCCTGTTAAATAAGATATCATATGCTATAAATCAATCAGCAAGCCTTACTGATTATTGTAATCAATAAGCAATCTGTCTGGCTAATCAGTTTATATAATAACACTGATTCACTGTATTATGAATATTTTCACTGACCTCTTTTAAATCTGATGTATTAGATATATTTATATGAGAATACAACAAATTGTGAAAAGAGCCATTTAGCCGCTCATGTGTGATGTGTCCTGACATTTTGTTTTTGACTGAGTGCATTTAATTTGAGGGTGTGATATGGATGTTACACAACAACCAAAAACATTGGATTCAGTCTGACTATTCAAATGAGTCAGTGTTTTGACACATTAGTTCATTTGTTCGGCTAATTGGAATGTAATTCATTTAAGAATGCTGTTTAATTATGTAAATCCACACAAAGCATTTGACACATTCCCTAACATGAAAATATCACACACAAATATCAATAATTGTTGTATGTGGCTTTATGCTTTAATCATTTCAATTTATTTAGTGCCTTTTAAATCATGTTAATTCCCAAAAATGTACAGTAACTGATAAAAGTGCAGTCATTTAACATTGTAGCCAGTAATATTTTATTCACACGATACCGAGTTTTTCCTGTTTCTTATATGTAAAATCCAAGCTGCTTGACCAAGTTGACTGTTATCATACAGTTTGGCTGATGGGTTTAGAATATGTCATGTTGCCATGGTTTTGCTCTCTTGCCTTTCCTGTGCTGACCAATGGTAACCAGGTAATCCGCTAAATAGAATGCACCACTACGTATGGGGGAGAGGGCAGCTTCTAACCCCAGGAGAGAGGCAGAAAAAAAAAACATCTAGCCATGTTAAAGACTCATTTGAACAGGGAAAGCTGGAAATGCAATTATCTAGCACACAAAAAGACAAATAATTTAATAAAGTTCATAAGAAGAAAAGCACAGTTTCTTCTCTGCTTCAGAGCATTAGCCATAACCCAGTGAAATATACACTCTCCTGAACAGGGGCGATGGCTTGAACTGATATGTGTTCTGAATGATTCTGGTTTTAGTGTGTGTTTAAGTGCAGCCCGCTCAGTAGGTGTTCTGGTCGTGGGGGCTTAAACTCATGTAATCGGGAGGGTCTCAGTAGCTTTTCAGCTACAACCAGCAGGCTCATTTGTACTTATAGTTAATTAGCTGATTATTGATTGTTTCATTGATTGGATCATTGTAATGATTTTGCATGTTCAGTCATCTTTATAATCCTCAGTTTAAAACAAAATAATATCAATAATTAGAAGTGTGAGTAATAACAATAATAATTGTTATTCTTATTGACATTTATTGAAAATATCAGTTACATTGTCAATTATGTATTTCTTTGTTTTACACCAAAAATAATATACTTAAAAAATAAACCTCATATTAATAAGCATACTTAATAAATTAAGCAACTTAATAAGCAAAGCAGGCGGCTATACATTCAGGGGCTCAGCGGATGCCTGGAGAATCTCTGGCTTTAGGATAGATGGCCGGAGATGCAACTCCTGCCCGTTTGTCTATTAAAGAGGGATCAACAATGAAAACCTCCGCACCACGAGGAGCAAAGGGCCAAGTGGGAGGGGGCAGTGGGGGTGAATGGACTCAAAGAGAGGACCAAGTGTGTCTCTGAGAGTGTAGTTTAGTGTACATTTCCCGATGAGATCGACCAGCCAACTGAAGTCACTTTTCAAACAACCATTTTCCCCTCTCAAACGTCTCGCTAAATAGTCCACAGTCACTCTCATTGATTTTCTTTATCAAATAAACAGAATGGCACCGCGTGCCTGGCCGCCTCCCTCATCCGTGATCCCGGGACCCGTGCAGCAGCTGGGAGCTCGTGTGAATTTACCACATTTAAACATAGGATTATCATATTGATGGCTGTCATTAAAACTCTGTAGTTTCAGTACAGCAGCATGTGTACCATCTAGCATGTCAAATTAATTATTTTATATCTTTATTTAATAAAGATTAATATTCGCGAAAATATTCTAATTTATTTTTAACACTAAGCCTCCATTTTTTAAATACACATTGCACATTGTTGTTAGCAGCAAATGTTATTGTTGTGTATCCAAGTATTTTTCTAATAATTTAACTGCTCTCTGCCTCATCATTTTGTTTCTCATGAAAGGTGAAAGTCGTGTCTGATACCAGTCTCATGTCGTATATGGATTTTCGTTTATATAATCGATCGAAATGTCCCAATACATTGATCGAAAGTCCAGTGTTTTACAAACAAGCATTTGTAAATCTCGATTTTACGTTGGAAGTGATTTTGCCACGACGTTGTTCACAGATTGTTCTTGTGTTTGTTTGTATTAAACATAAAAGCAAATTAATAACAAATGAAATATACGAGCGCACAAAAGCACTTCTTATTCTGTTAAAAAAAAAAAGAAGCAGGAACGTTCTAATTGTTGAAATCATTCTGAATGACATGTCGTTGCGGTATATGAAATTAAACTTAGGTAAGTCCGCATTGAGGGAGGCTGCACCCAATCCCCAACTTATTTCCCATTTTGTGTTCCAGCATCACCGCGCGCCGCTCTTTTCAATGACAATGTGCCAAATCTAGGCATTTTCAAAAGAGTTTCCATATGCTATATGCGGAGCATCAGAGAGACAGAGGACACCGGGATGCCCTTTTATACCAAAGGTACATGCGATTTATTTTCTTTTTGCTGGCGTTTACAAACAAGAGATGGGAATATATAATACTAAAAAGAATATAATGTTTTAAACAGACTGCACGTGAAATATGTCGGTTTAGTGTACATGTCATTTTTAAAAGACAAAAGAGAGCTGATCGGATACAGATGGCGGAGATTTTTTTTTACATTTGTGGTGGATGGATGTTAAGCATTTTGTTTTTATGAGAGAACTGAGATTCCACTCTGGGACAGTTTTGAATCGATTTGATTTTTGAGGGGAAATCAAATATTGAATTTAAAATTAATTTTCTTGTGGCGTAGTTTATAGGCTACTTTTGTGGCTATGACTGTTGTTGTTTACTCAAAGTGTGATCAGTTTTGTGAATACTTTGCCAAATAATGTAATGAAAAGTAATTTATAGCTAATCAATCATGTTTTAAATACATTTAGATATTTTCGTTCTGATAACGCATGTTTGGCTACTTTTGTTATTGCACGGAGATTTTCCCGTCTTCCACAAATAGCCTATAGTGAAAAGTTTCTTGAAGTGAGTGTGTGAGAGAGAATTAAGAATTTTTGAAGGAACTTAATTCTCTGTTAGAGAAGCATTTTGGATAGTGCTTTATGGGGCTACAAAGGGTCAGTTACTGTCAAAACGTGACCTCTCAGACCCCAGAGGGCGCCAGGCGGTTTGGACAAACCTTTCATTTGTGGGGCAGGACAGACATTCACTCCTTCAATACGACCAAATAACAGAAAAAGAAACCCTGAAGTCATTGTTAGACATCGTACGTTTTAGAAAGACAATTATAAGAAATCACAGGTCGCGAATTGTATGATGATTGCTTTATTGACATTTCACTTAAATCAATATTCATGCAGTTTTTGATACGTCTCATAGACCACAATTTAAAATGTCATAAAAAAGCGAACAAAGCTTTGATATTGTTTGCATATCCATACCGCTGAAAATGAAGAAAATACATTGAAACGAGGCAAAAAAACAAATAGGCTAACGTAATCACCGATGATAAATGCTAGTCATTGTACATACACGCTAGCTTTTACCAAACAAAAAAAAAGAAAAGAAAAAACTCAATGCTTGTACATCACAAAAACATACCGCAACAAAATAACAATCTTTAATTCATTTGAGATAATATACGCAAATAAAGCTATTTTCATCAGATAGCCTGAGAGAGAGAAGAGCAGAAAGTACGAGGGTGGACACGAGCACATTTGAAAGTGCTACACATACTAAGATAAGCACTATCAGCCACGCAGCTTCCACTTTCTCCATTTCACAGCCTAAAACAGTTCAAAAGACAGCAAAACTCTTATAAAAACGCTAAATGTATCCGTCAAAGTATACTTGCATAAGAGGTGAGACCTTTAAATCAATAGTTTTAAAGTCCTCCGCGATGAGCAGCAGAAATACAGTCGTCAGTGGCAAATAAATAACCTTTACTCCGCCGCTTTTGCTTTGCGTTTATATGAAGGAAAAATCTGAAGCTCTCCGTGTCCTATTGCGAGCTCGTCTCGGTCTTGTTTCTGTTCTCGTTCATCCTGCCGAAACACCACTTGGGTCTGGCAGGCATGAGTCCCCCGAGGACTAGAAACAGTGGATCAGGGGTGAAGAAGTAACGCCTCTGTTGACCACCTCTCGCCCATCCAGAGACCCACAGTATATGCCAATCCAAGGGCTCGTGTTTTACTGCAAACACAGCTCTGGTATAGCATCCTTATCGTGCGATCCGGAAACAGAGCCTCGTTTAATTCAACCCCTTCGATTTTTTCATAAAGGAGAGCCGATCTTTTGATTTTCTTCACGATTAACATCTTATAGGGTCTTCTTTCAATGGCGACATTTAAGGAGATCCAAACTAGCTAATCAATCGGAGCATTTGCATGCGAGTATGAATATGAACTAAACGCCTGACGAGTCAAAGGATGTAAAGTTCATAAGCCATAAGGCTCTTTTACAGTACCTATAGAGCTTTAGTTCCGAGGCCCATTTACTGCCAAGTTGCATACTTTGAAGATTTATTTTGAACACTGCCTTACTGATACATAGCATATTCTATTTAAATATTCAAATTTACCGTTGCATATATTTTTTTGTTTGCTAACCAACTGTATAGTTATACAGGCTAGGTGTCATCAACTGCCTTAATATCTTTTATAAAAACAAAATAATATTCGCAAGCTGCACGTTTTCTTACAATATAACACAATACAATAACTGAAAATCATTATTGCCTTTAAAACTGGGGCGATTTGTCCATTTAATCTGATCAGCTATTGTAACCTACATTTTACGTGTCAAGCGGATACAATATTCATGTTTTTCTCATTAAATGTTTTCTCATTTATTTACATTGCATTTAATTGAAGACTTGGGCTACATAGCTACTGTGGTAATAACAAAAATGGCCATTTCAGTCGTGTTGTTCTTAAATCGTTTTATAACATTATTATTATTATTATTATTATTATTATTATTATTATTTAATATTTGGATTTACACTTTAAACTATTCCATACATTTAAGACGATTTTATTCCTGCCGTTTAAAATCTGTAAATGTTAATGCATAACTGTATAAGGAGATTAATTATTTCTATCTCTTAAAAATAAATCTTGAGGAAGCATTGCTGAAAGTACATGATATTTAGGCCGACTGCACTAAAAACAAAATCAGATATTGCCTTATTTGTTTTTATAACAGCAGACTAACATTTTAAGAATGCCATCCTATAACATGCTATCTTACATCTCTGAATTTATTTATTTAATTTTTTGTTTAAAAAATAATAAACGGCTTTGATCACAGGTATGACTAAAACAAATCTATTGTCCCACCAAATGTTCCAGGCCGTTACAGGACGTCTTGCCCACCGAAAAAGATTTCCCCCTATTAGATCATTTTAGGAATCTGGCTCGTACAGCCCTTCGGCTCTCCAAGTTGAAACAGCGCGTCATTTGCAATGTGGAGACTGTTGATCACCTCACTAATTACGTCTCTCTCTTTCTGCCTCGCGCTCTCTCTCTCCCTCCCTCTCTTTCTCCCTCCCTCCCTCTCTCTCTCTCTCTCTCTCTCTCATTCCCAGAGTGCATATCGAGAATAGACACACAAAGACATGCGCACTCAACTTAATCAGCCATTTTTTTAAACAGGGCTAAAACGATAATAATTAGCAGAATAAAGACATATCGGATTTTCATTTCCTTACCTCCTTTCCCTTACCCCTCCACAACCGAAACTGCTAGGCAGTCGTCGACACATCTTTTACACAACCGGACCCAAAGGATCGACTCTTACTGTAGTATTTACGTTTTTTCCAATAAAGTTGGAGGATTACTGTTACATTTTTTTCTTTTTATCCTTTTTTGTTACCTACTTGCGCTACCATTGGATGTGATTTTCTTCAGAAAAAGCAAATATCAAGAGAAGAAGCGGAGGGAACTGCGGGGGAAGAAAGTAAGTTTTTTTCCCTTCAACTTTATCGAGTAGTTGGTGTTAAATTTAGGTCGAGTATTGATTTTCTTTCGCGACTAGTCTTGCCGAATCTGCGCTATTCCGCTGTCGGATTACGGCTTTATGTGATATAATTTCGACAAATGTCAGCCTAAATATTTTCCTCTCAGTTTGTAAAACAGTCGTTTTACCGAACAGCCGCGAACTGTCAGGAGATGTTGCCCTATCGTATCTACCGTAAACCTTTCCCCGACTCCATATCGTTTCTTTTGCAAGCAAACCGTCATAAATGTTAAGTTTCGCTCTATTTTATAGCATTATTCGCGGATACAGAGTTAACGTGGACAGATTTGTACGCTCGCGGCTGTTGTGTTCGCCTCAGGAGTTGGACTCGCCTCATCACAGCAAACGCTAAACAGCAGGACTTACTTCCATTTGACCAAATTATCACTCGTATATCTCAAACAGCATAAGTCATACATTTGAAATAACATCGGTTAAGGGCAAACATATCCTGTAAAAGCAAGAAACGCGAAGGATACGTTTTGACACGACGTCGCAAGGCGCTCCGGACCGGTGTATTTAGTCGTCCGTCTTGAGATAGACTCAAAAGCAGTTCACCTTAGATGACTAAAAGATTCTTCTTCGTACATTTCTGTTACCTGCAACGTATAAAAGAGTCTCTCCACGCTGCGGCTCGATAGGAGGGATTGAACTCTAACAGCAGCCGAGGGTCTCTTCTGCAATATCCCGGACTCCATGCGTACAAAACGGAATAAAAAGGTCCTATTTTCATCAGAAAGCCCATTCCGTGTTTAAACTAACGTTACTTCTGTCTTCTGTCTTGCCCGTAAGTTTCCTTTTCTTCTCCCTTCATTCCCTTTACGTTTTTCCTGAGAGAATTGTCCCCGAGTTTATAGTAAGGTCTGTAGATTCTTAAAGTTCAGAGTTTTCGTTTTTTTTGTGGTAAAACGTTAACATTGGCATCGAAGACCGTGGCGTGTGTGAGCGCTTGGCTTTTGGGTTGATGGTGAGTGTGAGACAGAGTCTTGGCTCCGATTGGAACGCGACAGTGACAAGGGCATCGATCGCTTCCATTGAGAGCACAGAAAAAACACAGGCAGTGGGGAGGCAGAGCACAGAGCCGCGGCGTGTATCGCTGTGTGTCTGCGCTCTCTGCTCTCTAAACCACCAGATTTCACTGCCTGGATCGCCGTATTTGTAGGATTTTCACGTTGTTTTTTGGGGTTACTCTTCACTGTTGGCAGCATGTTTGCTTGTTTGTGTATTAATTGTGCTGCGTTTGATTTTTCTTCATTAGACATTGTGGATTTGTATGCTTTTTGCATTAATACGATCCTTTATGGATACCTGGATTTGTTTGCAAATTGGAATTGAACCGGACATCTGTGCATCTTTTTTATTGGATTAGTTTTCCCCCCATATATATCATTTTCTTTATTAATTTAGTAATAATTTAGTAATAACAACAATAATACTTTTATTATTATTATTATTATTATTATATGCATATTTATATGTCTTGCGTGTAAATGTAGTGCTTTCTCTTTTTTTGTATTATTATTTTTTTATTTTCAGCTTGAATTATTTGTATTTCTATTAATGAATAAAAGGTTGTGTTTCATTCAGCTATTCTGTTGATTCTGTTGCTGTGTGACAACAACACTTAGATGTCAACATTTTATTTAAAAAATGCTTTTGTCTGAGATCTGCAGAATCACACTGCATCTGGACCTAATAAGCGTGCTTTGATTTAATATCAGATGTGTTTTGCGTTTTTGTGTCCACATAATTTCGTCTATTCGAGGCAGCTCGGAATATCGTGAAGCCAATGCAAGGAGCCTTTAATAACTCTTGAGACATGTTCTGCAGTAAGATTGGCTGAGGCTTCTCCTAGGGTCGACAATGTGTCATTTCCATGAAGCCAAATTGCCCACTGCCTATATGATATTAATGTGCAAATCAATATTTCAGGGATTAAATTTCCCTTCTTCATTTTTTATGGTTTCTACCTCAATAAGTCTCAAGTCTAATAGAAGAGGCTGGATGATTTAAAATCCGCCTCTGCGGAGTGGCTTGCTACAAGCCTATCACAGCATTCTGCTGTTCAGTACCGAAACTCCTATGGCAACGCGCAGGGGTTGACTGCCACTGCTTTGTGACATTAAGACACCCAATTTGGCTAAAAGGCTGAGAGATGACTGCGTGTTCGGTTGAATGCTAATACGTGGTTATCCCAGTATTGATAGTTGTAAAAGAGAAGCCCCATTTAAACACACACACGCGCTGATGTTTGCATTCACATGCATTCAGAAACACACACACACATGCACAAATTTGACAGCATCCATCTTTTAAAAAATCACACGACCAACCATCATCACTAGTATCAGTTTCTCCCCAAAACGCTGAAATAAAAAAAAAAAAATTCTGAAAAGGCCTTCTTCAGCAAACAGACAGGGAAATATAGTTTCTATTTTCGAATGTGGTGATATGAACCATTTAAAGCACCATGAGCTTCAATCCACCGGAGCACGGCTTGTTATTTCATTGCAGTCGTGGAAATTCATTGTTGGTCAGCAATACTGAGAAGAAGCAGGAATGATTTCTTTTTTTTAGTTTTCTTTAACCCTGACATTATCACAGTCCTCTGAGCTTTCTGCTGTCTATCATTAGGTGTTTGTTTTTTATTCATCTCGCACCATCTGGGCTACGCTTCACGGAGCGGCATGAATTTCATATGTGATAGAACATTTTTTTCCATTTGGTCTCATTTTAAACCTTTGAACAGACCAATTTAATTTCGCCGGCACAGAAGGAAAAAAATGTATGGTGGAGGACAAAGGCCTTTTTAATCTGGCTGCGACTGTATGATTTCCTTTAAGATTCCCTGTCTATTATGAATTCAAAAGCTGAATGTTGTTGCGATAAGATATTGTCCAATTTTTTTTTCTATCATTTTTTGAATAAATGTTTAAAGTGTGCTCTACTCAAGACTTTTGAATTTTATAACAAGACTTTTATTTCAAGATTTATTTTAGCTCTGTTTATTAGGTACTCATTTGCTAGTGCTTGTTGTGGTTTTCCGAGCACATTAACCATTTAATAAACTCCTGTGTGTCTCTGTGTGTGTGTTTGTATGTGCACTCCTCATAGATAGCATTGTTTTTAAGAGGAACTAAAGGGCTTTTGTTGTGGGCCCAATTGAATTTGGTTCGGAGGATGCAGTACTTGCCCCGGTCCACAGAGCAGTGGGTGGAAAGCTGAGAAGTCAGGAGCTGGCTTAATGTATTAAGGGGGGCCTTTTTGTGTCAGCCCCGAGGCATTTCTGAGGCAGAAAGAGCCTCCCCTGCTTAGAGGCTTTCTGAAGGGTTAAACACTTGGATGGGGTTCAAGCTCCATAGCGCCTAGGGAAAGTGCATTTGAATATGTACAAGTTTCATGTAATTAGGACTTAATTTTATTAACATATGCAAATTGTTAACTCTGAGGTTTGTTCAGCTGGTGGAGATCATCTGAGCACAAACGGCTCATTGTTCCTGGGGCAAATAATGGATTTGGAGTCGGACGGTGGCAACGCATAACCAGCTATCTAATTTAAGTCGTACCATGGCGAAATTTCATTAGTAGCCATGGAGATGGGTTAATTGTGCTGACTAATGGCCCTGACTACGGCGGTGGCCCTCCAAAAAAAACAGCAAAAGCACAACGGCTTACTTAATCTGCCTCACGATAACACTTGTTTAGACACGTTTCTCTCATGTGGGAATTTGCATATGCAAATACGGGGTCTTCCTGATCTCATTCGTCATGTCGGGCTGTCAAACACGCAGAAAGACAATGAAAGCAAGAGCGAAGGCTGTTGCTGATCTCACCACAGAATGGGTAGCATTATTCAGGCCGACAACATTCTTTCATAATTTGTTTCTGATTAATAGACCAGACTGAGGCTCGTTCTGTTCGGGGCTTTTTGCAAAGAGAAGGTCAGGTCAGAAAGAGTTTCCACAGCAACTAAAGATCTATTCTTTTCCCTTTGGCTAATTAAATCACATTCTTAAGGCCTCTCCACTTTTTTGAGGAGAGTGGAAGAAGAGGGAAAAAAAAAAAATACTGTCTCAGATAATCTCTAGTTTCCTTCAGCTATAGATGGGGGAAGCCTGGTGCAGTGCTAGTTCTCCTGAAGTAATCCTGTTTTTTGACAGAAATGTAAACTGATATAATTGCTTTTCAGGAAAGGGAATGCAGGGTTTGTACAAGTGTAAAAAGCATCGGAAAAGGATTAGCATTTTTTTGCATAATGCACAGCGGCTTTGAATGGGGCACTGAATGGTTGACTGAGTGACTTAGATGAAAGCAAGATGGAAACGGTGCCTTCTCGTCCTTTCTTTTCAGGCCCCGCTTGTCCCCAAAGATGTTTGTCGAGGACTTGAGACAACAGGCACAGGCTTCATATTCCTGAAGCCTCCCAAGATGCCTGCAGATTTTGTCATCATGTGAAGTAATATGTATGATAATGGTCTCTCTCAACTGGTAAATAGCAGCCCGTATGCTTTATTCAGTGGCATTCAGGCACAACAGCAGAGCTAGGGAGTGGATTCTGCAGAGATGGGATTTCTTTCTTCCTCCAGTGTCCTCAATTTAAACAGGAAAGGTTTTGATTGAACACTAGAAATGTGTGTACTTTTTGTTCTTTTACACTCCTCAATATAAACAGGAACAAGAACCTAAGGAATATGCTTGTAATCCTTTTGTTATTCTAAGAAAAACATTCCAAGCTTGGAATTTTTGTGTGTGCATGTGCGTGTGTGAAAAATAAAACGATTAACACAGCATACATATATTATAGATGAGATGTTTTGGAGGACGGTCTGATTCTAGCACTAGTTTTTGTATTGGGGGAAGGTGCCGGTGTGACGTGAGCACCACTTCCGTGATCTCAGCGTCACTGACATCGCGATCTATTAAATGAACGCGAGCTGCTTCAAGAGACCTTTTTTCCTGTGTTTTGTTGTGTTCTGTGAGGCCTTGATCATCTTTCACTGACCTTTTATAGACTAGAGCTATCCTTTCATATGCAAATGATTAAGGGAAAGGAATTGTAGCCAGGATAAGTGCTCACAGGTTATCACGAACAAAACGATTATTCTTCTTTTCTCTTCTGTCTCTTATTCCAACCGTTCCAGGGGTGAAAAGCAAGTAGCTTTGAGTCGATTGTGAAAGGTGGCGAGGCCAGTCTTTTTAACTCTGGCCCTAAAGAAAAGGATACACCGTGGATGACGGCTCACGTCTGTGCATTTCAAACAAAGCTCGCAGTTAGACAAGTCATGCTTTAGTGTCTGGTTGAATCAGGCGTGTACTGACAAGCTCAACCAGATGTTGATGTGGGCCCGGTTGCCAAGTGAAACTTGTATGCTGTGGATTGTCCCCCCCCACCGGCCCTTACTCCACAGCTTCGATGTTAAAAACGTCTCTTCCTCCTCTGCGACTTACACTCCATTCCCCCCCGATGTGTGAGAACACATGACTGATGAGGACATGGACATTTCAAACAATCGTAAGGGTTGTTATGAGAAGGACTTGTTATCGTGAGGAAATGTAATTTTTGTCCTCATTGAGAACTTTCATTTTTGAGCGCAGTTATCTAAATGTTTTTGTTGCTCTTGGTCCTTTGCCAGTCAGGATTACATTACTTTTACTGTCAGCTTGCGTCTCATCGGAGAAGGGGATTTTTCCCCTTCATATTCTCAGGCCTTCTTTGGTTTTTTGTGACGCCTTCTGTACAGGATGTTAAAAAGGGGGAAAAAAAGAAATCCAACTAAAGCAAAATTTAGACATCTCTTTGGAAAACACAGTCTTGTATGGAAATTAACAGAACAGACCAAAATATAGTGTATAAAATCCAGAGAATTGTTTTTAAGCAACAATTTAGGTTAAAGACCATGTGGTGTGTACAAATACGCTAATATTCTCTGTGAGGAGTTCTAAGGAAACATTTTTAATTTACTGTAATATTATGTGTACATATTAGCATTTGACATTACGTCTGTCTGAAATGTCTGTATGTTTCAAAGCAGGTGAGATTTTATGCTGGAAATCATGCCGTGCAACAAGGTAATCTCGTGAAGATTTGTGTCTCTGTAGATCACAGCATCGCTAACAGCAACCGAGTGTGCATTAAAGGTAACCTCCTCATTGACAAAGTATCATACCGAGGGATTGTCATATAGCCACAGCTGTTGTGAAGCGCCTTATTTCATGTCCAAGTATAGTTATACGGGCAAAGGTTGAGCTTAACAGTCTCATCCTGTTGCTGTTTCTCCCTCCATATGTACTGTAGATAAAACTTTATGTGAGCTCCATTTAGACAGATGTACACTCAAAAATCATATGCACCCTCGTTGCCGATCTCAGCTGGATAACAAGCCCATTATTAGTCGTCAAGAGAGGGTTGAGACCATAATTGAATATGTATGACCGGTAGTGCCTTATGTAAACAGATAAATGAGAGCCTGCCCTCATGAATATTCATGCTGCTTCATCTGGCCTTATGATGAGGATATTAACACGGCTGTTCCACTTGTGTGTATGTGTATTATGGATGCTAACGATTAATCGACAATCTATTGTTGATAATTTAATCGATAAAGCGTAATGATGGTCGATTAAGCAAGGTCATCATTAGAGTGCATAGTTTTGAGGTGCATGCGGCTCGTGCGCAAAACACGTGCAGCACACACACAAGGAAAAATGAAGCGAGCACGCTGTAGTTACGTATTCTAAATGTATTAATACCTTCAAGCCATTCAATGGATTATGTAGGCTAGCTGTTTATCACCACCTCCAAACAAGTGATTTTACTGAACATACATAGAACTACTTACTTGTGTAAATGCCACAATAAAAGTACATAGAATAAACAAGTAATGATATCCTGGTTGATGAGAGAAGATATCCAGAGCTGTTTCAGCTGTGCACTACTATTTTATGGCACATGGTAAATCAAGAACTGTCAATCTAAACGATCAAACCAATCCAAGCATGCTCCAGCTGTAAAACAGTGTCCGATTGGTCTCTACACATCATCCCTACCCACTATACCCACCCACCACACCCGAGATCCAGTTTCCGTTGGTTGAACTCTCAAATGATGTTGGAAAACACTGCGTCATGATCGCAAAACGTGCGGATCCCGGAAGTCCTGTAGCTTTAGCCAAGCAGCATGTCATGTCATTCCGTGGTCTAAGCATTTTCTTATGTTGTGTTTGGGCTCGCTCGAGACCACCTGCTCTAAATAAAGATATGTGATATACTATGGTTTACTAATGTTTTGCGAAGCTAAGAACAATAATTTTTCATACAAATGCTTGGTATAGTTTGATCTCTAAACTGAAACAAATATGCTTGTTGTATTCCGCTATAGTTGAGACCTTTTCAGCGATATGACAAAAGTCTGTTATGTACAATGATTTTACAGATCACATTTTCATGTAAAGCAGTTATTTTTTTCATGCTATGAAAAAGAGTACATCTAATATGTGATGGTCATATTCCTTATATTCACTCTAAAGCCAAGCTTCTAAGCTTCTCAACACCTATTTTGTGTTGGTGAAGTAACGTGATAACTTTGAGCCCCTTGCTTTGGATTTAAGAGGTTAAGGTTAATGATTAGGCTGATCGATTAATTGATTGGTTGTTTAAAAAACTATTGATTATGGGAATTTATGAAAATTGACATCCCTAATGTGTATGAAGAAAATGAGCAGTTTTCCAGACATGACACTGGCCCACTGTTTGCATTTGTCCAGAGGCTGAGCAGAAGTCCCCGGAGAAGAATTTGGTTAATGCTAGACTTCTCATATCCTGTCTCGCTCTGGTCTGGCATGTGTGCTGGAATCATCTTTAATTATTTGCTTTAAAGGGGGTTAGACTTTCCATCAGTGCAGATGAGTGGCACGGACTGAAGGCTGGTTTTGTGTGGGCGCTCGAAGTCCCGGCGTGGGTCATCGTTTTTTGGTTTTAATGACGTGTAGTGACGGAACGAGATTAAATGTGCGGTTCGCGGAGCTCACGTTAGAGAATCGTGGTGATGAAATGAAAAGAACAAAGTATCGCACTGAGCCGAGAGAAAAAAGATAATGTTATCGTCTGTATTTTGGGCTTTTGAAGAAACAATGATTTTCTGCCTCACCTTGTCCTCATTTTGGAAGATTTCTTTTAGTTTTATGCGGAGACAATAGGGTGATTGGCTTGCCGTACCCATAACCATTTAAGTTATAGACAATCAAAGAAAGTGTAATAAAAAAGACCTATGGAAAGTGTATGAAAAAACCATTAAGGAAAATGGAGGTCCTTTGGGGTGTTTCATATAAAATCAAATCAGAGGCCTTTGCAAAGATCAAGCGATGCATATGAATGGCGAACCAGAGGGCTGTTAAATCTGACGATGGATGGGGTTAGAAGAATATTTGAAAAAGCACAGATTATTTTCCATTAAATGCCTGCGAGTCTGTGAGATTTGTTGAAACAAATGTATATGTGCCATTTCATGCGCTCGCATCTGGGCTTTGCATTTCAAAACACTCCCTCACCGCAGCTTTATGCTTATTACTGCATGGCATTTGATAGCAAAACAAATCATTCTTCCCCCTGACTATTACTATTCAGAGCTGTAGGTATAATGTGTTTTCTTTGCTTTAATTAGTTGGCGGTTATGCTGATCCAGAGCTTGTTTTCTCTTCTAGGTTGTCATTGACCTTAAAATACCCCCAGTGTCTTGTTGAGGCCTTAGCGATCTGAAAAGCATAACACAATGTGGCCTTCCCCACTGCAGCGCGCTGATAATGTTACAGCTGGGCCAAAGCGGCCCATATAGGCTTTCAAATGGCATAAGTGGCAATAACCACAGACTCTTTTAATGTTTCTCTTCATTAGCACTGCTCACGGATATTTTTTCGGTCTCTTGCCCTTTTCATCTGAGAAAGAAACAATTTTCGGCTCTCTTATACCATGCCATTAAATTAATGATTTTTTTAATGAGTCAAAAAAAAGGATTAATCATTTTACTACGTGCGTCATTTTGTCTGGTGATTGTAGGAAGCAGACGGAGCGATGTGACTGCCAGATTCATCGAAATTAACTTTGAAAATTGAATCGGTAGTTTGCGTGACATTGCGTTTATTTGATAATGGAATATTGTGGCCCTAATTTCAACTCATTCTAATTACATCTGACAGTTGTTTGTTTGGAGTGAAATCCAATTAAAGTGTACACTTTTCAAGCAGAATACTCTGGTTCCTTCTTAAAGAAATAATGACCCCATGATGGCTCTGAAAATAAATGTTTTTTTTTTGTGGGCATACAAGGGTAAACTCACAACAGCTGTCAGAACAGAGTTTGTTTAAAAAGCAAATGCCTTTGGTCTAAAGTTCATTTGGAGAGCTCTCTAATTAAATATGGGCCCGAACCTTAAGTTAATTAGTAATTCTCTGGCTCCAGAAATTAGAGTGATCTGGAGCACAATCTCTCGTGCTGCCATATAAAGGCATTAGGGCCTGTATGGGAGAACTTAGTTAGCAGTAATTCATGCTTTAATAGATTGTTTGACATGTTTTGTGAAATTCCTGCGTGAAGAACGCTCGGGTTAGCACATAGCTAGCGGCGCTGGAATGCATGCAGGGATACCTGGCCTGTGATTATGTTTATAATACTAGATAATTACAGGACTTGCAGGCTGGATGCTCCGTCTTTACTGAGCAGCTTGAACTTTAAACTTTTATTGTTTCTCGGGGAAAATGACAGCACAGAAAGGTCAAAATCTGCGAATGAAAAACGAGCTCTCGTTCCAAATGGCGCCTGCTTACCGCTCCCGGCCCACGCGGTAGCGTGTCAAAACATTCATCAGGTTAAAGTTAGTTAACAGAGGACGTCCGTAGGAATATAACACCTGTCCGACAGGCTTAACAGGGTATATTTTTAGATGGCTTGTTAAACTGTGAATTTGCCCCCTCCTATGTGTTTTTTGGAGGTGAAATATGTGGCCTGTGTCTGTGTGTTTGGTCCTCACCTCCGTCTTTGCAAAGCATGTGTTTGGTTTGTTTGAAGATATCATGAGCTTCGGTTGCAGGATTGACGTTTTTTTAATTCTGCTTTATTTATTTTTATGTATTGGAAGGGGGCAGTACTTTCAAACAGATGTGCGTAAAACTACGATTTATGCAACTGGTAAGCGCTTTCATATTGTATGTATTGTACTCCACAAGAACATGTTTGACCAGTAGATTAATATTTATTTAGCACAGGGAAATCAAGAGATTAGTCAGTCATCATTTTAACTCTAATCCTGCTCGGCAAAAACTAGACAAAGAGGGTGATTACTGAACATGGACTGACAAAGCTACAATTAGATTCTCTGCTTTTCTTGCCGAGAATGGGGGAAAAAACACTCACACACAACACACGCACAAAGGGATAAAGCTCAGAACTTTTTTCTCCCTCCTGCGAAGAGAAAAAAAAGCAGAAAGCAAACATATCACTGGTGCTTGCGCGGACAGCAGAAAGATCACGAGATGAATTCACATCAAGCCTGTGAATCAGAGAAAACAACTCTAATTTTAGTCAGTGCCTCCTTTGAGAAATGTGCGTTTTTAGTGAGTCGGTGTGTTTAGTCATATTCTCTGTCAGTGCCTGTGCATGTTTGTATTTGTTTGTGTGTCATTACTCTAAAGAGGAAACAGCATATCTGCTTTACTAATTAAGCCGTAAGACTCACCAGGGGCAACGCTCTGATTTGCATCTGGCTTATTTCTCTTAGCAAAACATACATGGTAAATATGCCTGATGTGTCTCAGGTGGGCAAACGTGCGTGGTTGTCTCTGCGATGCTCTCTAAGTCAACTGTTGAAGTTAACTTTGCAAAGCTGAAGCAGGAGAGAACGAGGTGGGGTTAAAGGGATGATCTGCCGTCACATGGACACGGGCACCAGAGAAGATGTGAAACCAGATGTGGGGTGAAAAAAAGGCTAAAGAGGAAGACTAGTGGGGAACCTGCCAGCATACGTTCCCCTTTCCCCTCCTTCTCTTTTTCTCAGTTGAAAAAGAATGTTAATGATTTTTTTCACCCCCCTGCGCTCCTCCAGAGACACAGCCTCATTGTTTGTCGTGAGGACCTTTTCTTTCAAACTTAATTACCTTCTCCCCTTTTTTTCTGTGACTTGGACTGAAAGTTTGCACTGTGTTGGGAGAGGTCGTCACACATTCTTTTTACGCTCCTTTTCATTAATCCGGGGTGTGCAGGCATTTTCTCTCCGTGTTGGGACGGTAGGGGAGGGTAATGGAAGAGCCTCGGAATGATCCGCAGGAAGCTTAAAGCCGGTTAATGCAGTATAATAGTCTGGACATAGACTGGCCTTTGTTTGTGCGGTTCATTTCGAATCAGGCGTAATTAACTCCAGAGTGTTTCCAGATTGTCAGCGAGGAGAAATTGCAGCCTTCTCTGCTTTGAATTGAGAAAAGACATTAGCTATGTAGATTATGTTTCCCTTTGATACCGGCCTCTCCTGTTAAAAGTTTTCGAATGGGCGAGGGAGTCGTATAAACCCAGGCAGTCTTTTTTGTCCCCCTTGTTTAAAGGGACTTTTTGAAGTAATTTTGAATGTAAAACTCGTCATGTGATGCTGTTTTTTAAAAAACTTTTTTCAAACTTGCAACTTGTTTTGTGCTTCAAATTGTTTGACTTCTTTGTTGAACACCAGCCACAGAAAGGTAATTTGTACAACAGCTAAATAGACGTCTTTTTGCTGATGTGGATTTGCCACACCCGACAGTAATGATATGTTGTGTATTGAAAATGAGGCCCTTAAATGTGGTTATGGCACAGGGGAGATATCCTGCTTCTACTGTTACACCTCTGGGCATCGACAGGGTCGGGAAAAGCCTTTGTGAAAAAAGGGTCATGCAAAACCGTTCCCCCCCCCCCCCCCCTCACTCCTCTCCCCTTTGCAATTCTTTCTCTCTCTCTCTCTCTTTTTTTGGACTTAAACAAGAAAGAATTAAGCCTCCTGGTGTCCTTGGAGGCTAGAGAAGCTCTTGATGTTTGGATAATACCACTTTGATGGATTTTTCATCAGTTCTTTCTGCATGGCAACAAATAAACAAGTATAATTAGACTTGTGAAGGCCCATTCATGGCTTTGTTAGGATTAGATATATGTGCAGTTTGCATGCTGTGACTCTCCTTTGTCTTTCCCTAACTCACTATGACATTTTGATAGAGGATTTAGTGTTGAGAAAAACCCCAGCAGAGGCTGGGGTGACCTTTCTTAAATCGGTTATAATTCGAAGGCGTTTTACCTATTTTTCCTGTTTTTTTTCTTTCACACTCGTACTGCAGTTCCACTTGAGTAACGCACGACACACGTGCACGCTAACGTTTAGCGTTTGTCTATGACTCCTATGGAAAAAAGGACGACCTGAAAAACTATTTAGGGAAGAAAGGGTGAGTGAAATCCTTTTTCTTAGGGAGGCGGGTGGGTTGGATCAGGGGAGTCTTAGCACTTGGGTAAACCTAGCATTTCTACTCCATTATTCCTGTCTCTTGATCAGATCACATTCTTTTTAATCACTTCACAGGCAGCGTCTCCACAGAGCACAGAGAGAGACAGTCTTAATTAAAAAAACAGAGGTAGAAACACTGTTTGCCATCTTTTTCTTCTAATGGGAACGGGAGCCATTTCCATGCAATGAGATCTGTCCTTATTGTTTTGAGAGACTCTTTTGGTTCCAAGAAAAAGAGCTTAGTATTTGTTTTCTTTCTTCTTTTTGTAGCCTTTGCTTTTTAGACCAAATAGAAGGAGGGAAAGCAAGACGAGAGAAAATCTGTTTCACAGTTAAGTTACAACACGTTGGAGGAATTGTTGAACGGTATAGAGAAAAAGGTGTTAACGGGGGGGAAAGCAGTCAAAAAGAACATAGAGCTCCTTTTAATAGCAAAGTATGTACTTAAGACTACTTTCTGTCTTTTGGGTGGAAAAGAGAGGATGTTAACTATTGAGATTTTCTTTTCGGTTTGAAGAAAGATGCCTGCATGTGATTCTTTTAAAGTTGTTCTTGTCAGGCATATTGAGCACTTGAGAATGCCTGGATAATATTCAGTGACTTGTTGTAGCAAAAAGTGATTTATTTATTTAATTATTTATTGTGAGAACAAATTGATGGGCACGCTCAAGTTACCAGGCTGATTGTCAATGAAATGTCTTCTGATGCGAAATATCAATATGAAAGCTGGAAGTGCTCTCAGCATCCCCGGATACTTGCCTTGTATCAAAACAAGCACAGCTCTGAGCTGTTTAGCTCTTTTGTGCCTTGCTTTATAATTCATAGCCATGTAATGATTCACAACAGGCATAGCCAAAAATGTAGAGACACAGGCAAATCCAGAGGATGCATCTCTCTCAGCACTTCAAGTGTCAAGATATGCATAATTCATCTCAAACTGCGCGTTTTATGTCCGGACCGCATTAAGCGATGTTGTGTGTTACGGCTCGGAAGACAAGCAACAAACACGCATAGCTGCACACAAAATCTCTGCATTAATTCTGTTTTTCTGCCACCTGAAAAGAAAGAAAAAAGAGAATGAGGAAACCAGGTGTGTAATTACAGCTTCCATATTGTATTTGATACCTTTTAAAGGCTGAATTCAAACAGAAACAAGTCACAGGCAGCCAGTGACAAGGTAGACACATGAGTGAGAGTGTGTGTTTTGTGAAGGTTGCTTGTTTTATGATGTGCAGTGGGTTTTGTGTTAACGTCGCTGGAATGTTGTGTGCAGCTCACACACTCACCCAGCGCCCACAGGCCCTGGAGGCACAGCTGCTGGCTCTGTGATCTTACACCGGGAGATGCAGAAATTATCACAGGAGAACACTGTAATCTAGCCCTCGCTTCCCTGCCAAACGTGTGTTTTTGGAGACGTATTCCTCTCGGCTTACATAAATGACCCCCGTCCCACTACGCCACTGCACACATACACAGACGCACCTTTTTCTTTTCTTGTGTGAAGCTAATTTTAATAGGTGCTAATTTTGCACTAATTGCTGCGCTGTTTTGCCCTTAGGGCATTTGGGAGCAATCTCAGGTCTTTATTTTCACAGCAGTGCATTGTGCAGATCACCCCCACCATCTTATTTATTATACAATTTAATTTTCACTTCTTTGATGTGATAGCTTATCTGCATTATTTTTTATATATTTATATTTATATATTTCTGCATTAGAGATTATACTATGAACAGTACAAATATTTCATTTCTGTGTGTAATATTCATATTATATAGGCTAGTTAATGTATTTAGCCATATTATAAATGAATCCCCAAATTGCTTTGTATCAAAATAGGTATCCACACACAAAAAAAGTGATTTGCACACAGCTAGGTAGAGAGGGCATGGCTGTAATTGTTGTTTAATTTTGCAACATCTTTCCACCTAATTCCTATTTGAAAAAAAAGTGCTTTTCCAAATTGCATCGTGTTCAATAAGCTATTATCAGATTTCCTATATTCTTGAGAATAATTAGAAAATAAAGCCTGGCACAGCAGACAGGGCTGCCGTTTTAAAATTCTGAGACTGTCTTGAGTGTATTTCATTTTAATTGAAAGCACAGCAGTTGCAAGCCCGTCATTGTTGGCCTTCACCACAAATCTCTACCTCTTCTGCACACACTGATATCACCCTGAAAATTTGGAGCAGCTGGGTTTCTCTTTGCTCTCCGGGCCTCATTCGCCGAACCTGGGCATGGTAGGCACATACGCTTTGGATCCAACTCTATTCAGCGTCCAAACTTATGTGCCAAGTCCCAGTCTTTGAATCTGCATTGCCAGCCTTGAGAATAAATTGTCTGTGGTCCAAGAAAAAAAAAATTTGATTGAAGGGTTTTCATCAGCAAGGTGCGCGTATGATTTGTGAAAGCCAGGAGAGACCCTGATTGAGGCAGTGACAGTTGGGAGATGGGCAGCCATCCAGGATAGATAACATCACAATGGTATTTCAAATGGTGTGCTTTATGTGCTTGGGTTTTTGTGAGCTGCCAAGGATGAAAAATGAAAAACAAAAAAGTGAAAAGAAATTGCGAGATGGCCCTCCCGGGGTGACTGGACTGGGTGTGCTAAATATTAATTTGAGTTTGGGGTGAATGTCGGAGAGGCAAAAGCGTGGGTTAGAATTTGGATGGCTGCTTACTCAGGGCTTGTTAGATACCTGCTGGGGGATCTCTCAGAAGGAAGATTTGGAGTAAGCTGATTTACTGAATAACATAGGAACCAAAGAGATACCGCCTCTCTCTGCCAAAGTGGTCATGATTTGAATGTGGTGGTTCATCCCCCTTTTCTTTGCTTATTGTAATTATGTTGCAGTGATAAAGGGTCTCACAGAAATGTTTGTGTGGGAGTGGACTGATTTTAAGGGGAGTGCTTCACTGGTTATTGAAAAAGTCTTGTACCTTTTTTAACTATTGAAATCTCTTGTTGACTTCAGCTAAAATCAATGGAGTGTGTGTCTGTGCATTTAAAAATCATACAGCTTTTTTTCTAGATAGTTCTCTGCTGCTCTTTTTTGAGCTAATTTATGAGTAATTGCAGAGCAGGAATGCTCTCTGTATTATCAAGGACAGCACATGCTGAAGATCAGGTACGCCATCATTATACACATTCTAATATGTCTTTGCTCTCTTTTGTTTTTTTATTTATGCAGGTCCCTGACAGGCTGGATGAAATGAGATCCCCATGTAGCGATTACCATGGAAACTTGTGACTCCCCTTCTCTCTCAAGGCAGGAAAATGGGCAGCAGATATCAAAGCTACGTGAGACGACACATCTTGATAATGAGGTGCCAGAGAAAGTCCCTGGGATGGAGCCTGACAAGGAAAACAGCCCTGCGGATGACAACCTGAGGACGGAGGAGAGCCGCCGAGAGACCGCATCAGGATTGAACGTGGAGAATGCGATAGGCGCGGCCACTAAAGAGATCCCCTGCAACGAATGTGCCACTTCCTTCTCGAGTTTACAAAAATATATGGAGCACCACTGCCCGAACGCTCGCCTTCCCCTTCTGAAGGACGAGAACGAGAGCGAGGTCAGCGACCTTGAGGACAGCGATGTAGAGAACCTGACAGGAGAGATAGTTTACCAGCCAGATGGCTCAGCTTTTATTCTTGAGGACTCCAAAGAAGGTGGCCAGAATGCCCAGTCAGGGGTCAAAAGCCTCTTCTCCCCAGCACTGTTTTCAAACTCCCAAACTGCTGCTGGGGACAAGACTGAGCAGTCGGCCACAGCCCCCATGTCCTTTTATCCACAGATGATCAATACCTTTCACATCGCTTCATCCCTCGGGAAACCATTTACGGCCGATCAGGCTTTCCCAAATACCTCAGCATTAGCAGGAGATGGTCCTGTGTTGCACAGTTTCCGTGTCTACGATCTCCGACACAAGAGTGATAAAGACTATCTTACCATTGATGGTGCAGCCAAAAACTCCTGTGTGTCCAAAGATGTTCCAAACAATGTGGACTTGTCTAAATTTGATGGTTGCATTAGTGATGGGAAAAGGAAACCTATTCTGATGTGTTTCTTGTGCAAGTTGTCTTTTGGTTATAGTAGGTCATTTGTAACCCATGCTGTGCATGATCATCGGATGACCCTCAATGAGCAGGAGCAGAAGCTCCTTAGTAATAAATATGTCTCTGCAATCATACAGGGCATTGGTAAAGACAAAGAACCTCTTATAAGCTTTCTGGAACCAAAAAAAAACAATTCTGTGTTACCACATTTTTCTACTGCAAACTTCATGGGCCCTGATCCAGGCATTCGCAGCCTGTGGAACACCTTTCACATGGAAAACGGTGATTCCCTGCAGGCTGGTTTCGCCTTCCTGAAAGGAAGTGCCAGTTTGGCATCTTCTGCAGGCCAGTCGCCCAGGAGTGCCCAGATGCCAAAGGCTGAACTGAACCTCGGGGTTGCGGCCACCTCGGCGCTCAAGTCCCCCATCGGCTCCGCGTCTCACCAGCGCTCGTCATCAGGGGCTGGGTGCAGGGATCAGGAGAGCAACTGTGAACGGCAGAAGGACGTTAGCACTTTGCATGCGAATGGTGAGCTCCCCATCAAAAGCGAGCCCAGAGATGTTCTTGATGCTGAGGAGGACGAAGACATGTATTTGAACGAGCTCGACGATGATGGTGTTTGTGAACTTGGGGATAGTACCAGTAGCAAAGATTTCCCTCTCTTAAACCAAAGCATTTCTCCTTTTTCGTCCAGTGTGCTAAAATTTAGTGAAAAGGGTACTCCTTCCTCTGTGACTGTTGCCAATGACCTAGAGAAGACAAAGCAAGCTGCTGCCATCTTGGACTACAGCAATGACTCTATGAGTGGAGGCAGCAAAGACGGCTGCGACTCCAACAGCGGCAGGGATGGCAGTCCACCATCTCTTCCTCTTGACCTGATGCGACGAGACGACGAGAGCCCAGGCCCAATGCACCAGCATGCTGCCACGCCCAGCACCCCTGGCACCCCTGGCCCAGGAGAGGGCTCTCCTGGAAGTGGAATCGAATGCCCCAAGTGCGACACTGTCTTAGGTTCCTCCCGTTCACTTGGTGGTCACATGACCATGATGCACTCACGGAACTCCTGCAAGACGCTGAAATGCCCCAAATGCAATTGGCACTACAAATACCAGCAGACCCTGGATGCTCACATGAAGGAGAAGCACCCAGAGTCTGGAGGCTCTTGCGCCTATTGCCGAACAGGCCAGCCTCACCCTCGACTAGCCCGGGGCGAGAGCTATACCTGTGGCTATAAACCTTTCCGCTGCGAGGTGTGCAACTACTCCACAACCACCAAAGGAAACCTTAGCATACACATGCAGTCAGACAAGCACCTCAACAATGTGCAGACGCTGCAGAATGGAGGAACGGAAGCCATCTACAACCACACTGCTCCTGTGTCAAACGCCAGCCTGAGCGGATGTGGCACACCCTCGCCCTCCAAGCCCAAACAGAAGCCCACGTGGAGATGTGAGGTCTGCGACTATGAGACCAATGTGGCTCGCAACTTGCGCATTCATATGACAAGTGAGAAACACATGCACAACATGATGCTTCTTCAGCAGAACATGAAGCAGATCCAGCACAACCTGCATCTAGGCTTGGCGCCAGCTGAGGCGGAGCTCTACCAGTACTACCTGGCCCAGAACATCGGCCTCACCGGGATGAAACTGGATAACCCTTCAGACCCACAGATGATGATCAACCCCTTCCAGCTTGACCCTAACACTGCCGCAGCTCTGGCTCCTGGTCACGGTAAGTAGTTTTCCCTTGGATATGCTTGTCACTCATTTTCTTTTGTTCTCTCTTTCCTTCACTGACTCTGGCCTTATTACTCCTGTCATTATTGTATCCTGCTTTCAATCTGTTCTGTGATTTGAGCTGCCATGTGAGAATCTGTTTCTTCATCTTTTTAAGCTTAGTCCTTCGCTCCTCCCAGAAAAACCTCATCATAACATGGACTGTAGGGAACAGATTGCTCACAACACTAGCAGTAACAATTTTTATTCTTTCACTTTGCCGATCAAGACCAAAAACAGCATTTCTGAATCTGTTTCTGAACGCCGATACCCTTGTGCATTCATCTACTGGATATTTACCTCCATACTTGGTATACATTAGCCTGTCAAGAAATATTGTTTCCACAGAGTACTTTCATCTAGCAACTCACAAACTCTCTGTCTGACAAAATGCTATATTTGTACCTTTTCTTGATCTTGTGTAATTATTAAATTCAAAGGTTTTTTTTTAAGATGGTTGAGAGTAAGGAAAATGATCCAGTTTGCTTCTAAAAGCAGAGATCAAAGGACCAAATTACAATTAAATGTAAGATGTTCTGTTTTTTATTATTTTAATTTTTAGGGCTACCATTGAGCAGGCACGTTTTATATCGATCAGTTTCATGTCTTTAAAGAGTGAGAGAGAGAAAAAAACGTACAAACTCAGGAATGCCTGGTAGGAGTAATTAAAGCTATCTGATGAGGGAGTTTAGAACTTGAAAGGGATGATTGTAATTGATCCTGATTCAATCCTATTATAGCTTTTTATAGTTAAGGCTTTATAGAAGCCATACTCCTTACTGGGGCTTTATTTTATCAGATCCTTTTGTATGGGTGCCCTACACCAGTCTCTCAGCTCTTTTTTAAATTTCATTTAATAAAAAAAAAAAATCCTTTTCTCTTTTTCTCCTCCCTGTGACTGTGCCCCACCTCTTCCCTTCTCCCTCTTCCTCTCTCTCTCTCCCCCCTTCTCTCTCTCTCTCTCTCTCTCTCTCCCCGCAGTAAATAATGAGCTGCCTGCGGAGCTGCGTCTTGTGAGTGGTCAGCTAATGGGTGATGACCTGTCCGTCCTCTCTGCTGGGGAGCTGTCACCTTGCATCAACGACCCGCTGCTGAAACTCTTCCAGTGTGCGGTGTGCAACAAATTCAGCTCTGACAGCCTGGAGGCCCTCAGCGGGCACGTGGCGGCAGAGAGATCGCTTCCGGAAGAGGAGTGGAGAGCCGTGATGGGAGACGTCTACCAGTGCAAGCTGTGCAACTACAACACGCAGCTCAAGGCCAATTTCCAGCTCCACTGCAAGACCGACAAGCACATGCAGAAGTATCAGCTGGTGGCCCACATCAAGGAAGGTGGCAAAGCCAACCAGTGGCGTCTCAAGTGCATTGCCATCGGCAACCCTGTGCACCTGAAGTGCAATGCCTGTGACTACTACAGCAACAGTGTGGAGAAGCTGAGACTGCATGCAACCAACCAGAGGCACGAAGCTGCGCTGAAGGTCTACAAGGTCAGTTATGTTTACTTTGTGTTGAACTGTCATGACCCACTGTCCTAGTTTTTGTATGTTCTCTGTTTCACATAGGTTAATATTTACTTTGTTTTATTTAACTTGTATTCCATTATACGTATTTTGTCACTGCATTTGACGGCGGACAGTTAGTTCAGTGGCCATGGTCAAAAGAACACAAAAGTGTTGTTTTTTTTATGATGTCAAATGTCATTAGTCCAGCTGTAAAATTTGATTTGGACTTCCATGCTTGCCCTTTTCCCAGTTTCCTCTGCTCTCTTTCCTGTAAAGACAGGAATACGCCAGTCAGCCTGTTTACATGATGCCTTTCAGAAATCAAACCTAATTGAATTTATGCCAGAAATATCAATATGTTTAACAGTTGGCCGCTGTTATAGCACTTCACTGAATTTTCACCTCTGTGGAAAGCTGCCCCATCAGCCAGCGAATAACAACAAACATCATGTGAACAGCTGACGAATTTTGAACGTGTGACAGTGTGTGTTTGTCCATATGCGTGCATAAGAAAGGGAAAATGTCATGATTATTTTTTAGATCACCTTGCTTTATACCAGTTTTTAAACATGTACAAATCACGTTTTAATGTACCTTCTCTTTTTGATTTGCGGGTCATATATTTATGCTTTGCTCCAGGCCTAAGACAGATAACTGATCCACAGCGGTGGGGGTTGAACAGAGGCCACTGCAGCCTCATCCTGTTCTTAAGTGCATTTGGGTGTTGACTTACTGGACTTGTGTGATTGCCTGAAACAATAATACTAACATCCTGAAATCATAGACCAGCATCACATCCCAGACACATTAGTGGACTCCTCTGGATAAACTGTATTAACTTAATGAGGATCTATTGACCAGCATTAGTCACTTTTGACTTGTGTGCTCGTAAGCTGGCCTGGGCTGTATATTTGGAAAAGTGAATTTAGCAGCTGACAATGGCTAGACTACATAAGAAATTGGCAGCCTTGTGATGATAGCAATAATGCGAACAATTCATTACTTTGACCCAATTACGCATATGGTCATTCAAAAAGGGCTTTTTAAGAGGAAAGTACAACTACTGTCACTTTCACACTGTGAACCTCCTGAAAAAATATTTAAGTCAGAACCAAATGCACCAAAAGGCCTTCCAAGAATAACAAATTTTCCTGTTTTGCTTTTTTTATTTTCCTTTTTGTTTTTTTTACAGAAATGAGACTTTGAGCTGCTTCGTGTTATTAATGTATTCAGACAGTGTTAGAAATACAGAGCAAGTAACTAAACAACAAAGGGCAAATCCTCCAATGGGTGAAGTCAGCATGAGGCAAATAAAGGGCTGAAAGAATCGCATGTGGTATTTGGAGGCCTGGCATTAAAGACACAGTCCATGGGAATGTTTTGAAATCCTTAGCAGTTTAGAAAGGGGTGGGGGGTCAGGGGGCTTGGCTAATTCTCTAAGCAAATAAAAAGGCTCCATGGCAACAGAGAGCATTTCGGATCACATCGAAAGACAAATAGATTGGAGATTAGAAGAAGAGAAAGGCATAGCTTAGCTATGATCTTAGTAAGTCTCGCACTAGATTTGTTTATTCACATGCACGTGTAGTTGGGTCACTGGCTGATTATTGACATGATTGTTTGTGTTCATTCTGAAATGTCTAATTAGAGTTTACCTGACTTTTTAGGAACTAACACTTACACTTTCTTTTCAGTGTAAGAACAGATTGAAACAGCACATGGCTATGTAGAGTATGTAGGATTAAAATGGTCGTGAACTTTTGAGTTTAATCCTGAACCAGTTGTGTTTTTCCTTTTGAAGAGGGGAAATGATGTAGTAACAGGGAGACATATAATCTAGTGAAATCTGTAGTTTGTATAGTTTTTATTAAAAATTAAAGTACTTGCTGAGGTTAAAAAAAACATTAGCATTCAAATGGACGCCTGCCCATCTGAGTTTTATTGGCTCACATTTTAAGAAGTGTTAGAACAGGTGATGGGGGCTGAATTTTGATGGAGAGAGAAGGGTGTCCATTTGACACAGAGGGGGTGAGGGGGTTCGCTCTGGCTCTCTCATCTCCTCGCGCCCCCACCTTTACCCAGAGAGAGGGAAATCTGTTCTACAGATGCGGCTTCTAATGCTTTTGGCAGAAACCGGACCGTTTCGCTCATGTATATTTGGTAGTAAATGTTAAGAAAAAAGAAAAAGAGGTTTCTTTATTTGACTAGAAAAACACCTCGTCTTTTATGTTCAAAGGTGAAAGGGTAGCGCACTAAAGAACAAAGTATTGATGACCTTTCCATATGAGCCTCGGAACACAAAGTATCATTATGGGCCAAAATTATTGAGGATACAAACAGAAAGCATATTCATTATTTTTATTGCAGCTTTGTACCTATGATTTTTTTTTTTTTGGTAGAGGAGTTCAGATTTTCCAGACATAAAAAAACCCCTAAATTACATTAGCAGTGCAATGTTTCTTTTTTGTGAAAGACTAAGGCTTCTCATTGGTGGTTTTTAAAGCTCCCAAGCCCACACCTAAAACAGCCTTGGATTTTTTTCACTATTATGAAGTAATTCGGCTATTAAAATAAATACAATACACATTCTTGACCTCGTAGTGTTTGGCTTTAGACTACAGTAATGATATATTATCGTCATACAATTATCTTTAATAAGCACTCAAATAAACTCAGATGTAGTCGAGTGTAAATCTGTCAAGGCCATTCAAAGGCGGTGTAACGCTTGATTAAGAAACGGTGAGAAATGTGTGTTGCTCCAAAGAGCCGATTTGTGCTGGGCACTTGGGTCATTTGAAGCCAAGAATGTTCATGGTCAGTGTGTTGGAAGCGGGGGGGAAAGGCAGATATGACCCACACCTGTTCACCAGGTGGTCCTCGCTGTGCTCTTCTCTTCTATCTCCCTCTCCGCCTATCATTTTACTCCCTTTCTGTCTATTCCCTTCTCTCTCTGTACCTCCTCTCTCTGGAGGCTTGTGTGCAGCACATAAGGATGTCCAGCGTGTATCCCCCAGTTGCGCGTCAGGAGCTATGAACTGCTTAATTACAGCAGCCACCCCCCTCCCAGAGCATCCGTCATCAGTCAAGCAGAATTTTCTGTCTGTCTGGAGTGCAAGGCTCCATTTCCATATTTGTATTTTCCTCCTCTCCCTGTTATGAGCCACAGGGGCCGTAGCACACATAATGCGCCTCTCTCTGGCGGAGGCAGGCAGGGAGATGGAGCCGCAGCGACTAGCTTTCCGTGGCCTTGTCCCCAGGGAGAAGCAGATAGCCCATCTCATTATCCATGATACGGATGGCAACACCATTGGTCGGGGCAGGGAAATGAGAGGGGAAATTAAAAGAGGGGAGCAGAGAAAAGAGGGAGGAGGAGAGAATGTGAGACTGAGGAGACTGGAATTTCAGATTTATCAAAAGACTTTTCCCAACCCCTTTTTATATTTTTCTCCTTTTATTCTCATCCAGAAGGTCAGTATTTCCTCCTCATTTCCCCCTTTTTTTCTCTCTCACTATTTTGCTCTATCTTTCTATACCAAGATGGCTGCCGGTTGATGGGCACATTATATTACAGCACATTACTGAAGGTCAGCCTCACTCCTTCTCATTTGAAAATCAAATGCCCCATATATATGCAGCTCAAATTATTGTCTGTCATTTCCCCCGATCTGATGGTAAAATGGACAGGAGATTGAGTTGAGGGTATTTGCATAAAAAGCCATTGTGCTATAGAAGAACGAGGAGGATCTATTTTGCATTAGCCTTCATATAGCATCATCATCATTGTTGTTGTCCCTTAGCACACATTGTATTTTATTTTGGGGCTTTTCCCCACAGTTTCTTAATACATACAGGCCGGATTCAAACCAGCGTCTCCAACGTGAGCATCAAAAAAAAATAATTTTGACAATTATTCATTCTCTTGTCATTTCAAACCTGTATGGAAAAAAAAACTGCAGAAGAATTCACATTTTGAAGAAGGTGTCAACTGTTTTCGTCCATATAATGAAAGTCAATAGCATTGACAAAATAGCATCGGACACCAATGACTTTTACTTTATTAAAAACAACAGTTAAAAAATTCTTCAAAATATATTTTGTGTTGCGCCAACAGGTTTGAAACGACATGAGGGCAATTTTCACTTTTTGGGTGAACCATTATAGCTTTTAACCACCCTGAAGTGCACCGAAATATGTCATTTTCGATAGATTTGGTTTGTTAAGAAAGCATCCAAACCTGGGAGGAGATGAGAGAGAATGGCCAAAAAAGAAAAGCGGATGTTGCCCAGTCTCAGCTGTTTGTCAATAAGAGCTGGTCTCCCACAGTACCAGAGGACTTTTTGAACAGGTCCAAACGGCCTTATAAAAGCCCGGGCTTTACTTTCCGAATGCAAACAAAACCACAGGCTCACAAACGCGTCCGTTTATCCACTTACTCTCTGCAGGCATAAAAGTATGTCAGCACTCTCTCAGCCTCCCGCTCTGACCCGACAGCGAGGCCAGATTATTCAGACGCTCTCGTCTTTCACCTGCACGCGGATTACAATGGGAATCTTTCAGGGGAGGGCGTGAGGGGGAGGGGGTATAATTAAAGCATACAGACAGACGAGTGTGGGTGCAAACACAAAGCCCAGGCTTCAGCTAGGCCCTGCTGTCATTAATCCTCATAGATATTAATAGGTATTTCTCCCATCATGCCCTCCCTGCTCATAAGCAGATGGTCATCTCCACACTGGCCCCACAGGACTAACGTTTGCTGACGGACAACTTAAAGCATTGTGATAAAGTGTGGCGCCCCAGACACCCCTCTCTTTCCTGTTTTGCTGTTTTTTTTTTTCTTTCTATCTATCTTGTGAGATGGGTGGGGGCCGCCATATGAGGATGCTCTGATATTAATAACCAGATGTGATCTTCCTGTTGGCCGTGGGTCAAAGAGGCCGGCCAGGTCAGCCCATTTGTCTCTGTGCAGGCACTGTGAAGGCTATTGAGGCTGACAGGTATGGGAACCATAGCAGAGGAAATAAGACTTACCGAGCCCTGAAGGGGAGCGTGGCACTCCCAGGAACAAAGAGTGGCAGGAGTTTGTCATTTTTACCCCTTTCCTTTCTTTTCCTCATTCTTTTCTTTTTTTTTTTTTCTTCCTCGTTTTTTCACTCCCCCCCACCCCTCCATTTCTCATGGGATTTGGGCCCAGCTTAACAAAGGATGACTCACAGTTCTCTGATAAGGCCAGCCGTGGAAGGACTTGAATTGCAATAATATGATATTCTTGGTGAAATAGCTGGCTGAAGGTAATTAGCTTTGTTTTAACTCTCCAGACACAGACAGAGAGCAAACATATGACTTTGTCTGGAAAGCATTATTGGACAATAAATGTATGCCTGAACGTCACACGTTCCCCTGAGGTCTCCCCTGTAACTTAGCTAAGATTTTTCTTTCAACGCTAACCTTTATTCTCCCAGTTATTTTAAGTAGCTACACGCAGGCTGCATGTTTAAAAAAAGAAGAATCATCCCGAAGATTATTAGGTCGGTCAACAATTAACGGCAAAGAGAGAGAGAGTTTGCAGAAAAGATTGGAATTAAGATCAATATTGACGTGTGTCGTTTAATAAGAGCCACAGCCCAGAACGGATGCCCTAGTGAAGACAGAGCAGCAGTCATGGGTGGCAGTTTTTGCTCACATTAACAGACCTGAATGCAAGAAAGCATTCCTCAAGTAATTGATTTTAAACATTAGGTGCTCACTGAATAGATAAGTAGAGTGTGATATTCGATTACAGAGCAAAGAACTCATTTAACCTCCTGTTCTTTCCTGGCCAGGATTTCCAACACAATACGATTTACCTCCCCTTAGGTTCAGCAGGATTAGACTGTTACTAGTAATCCTTAATGCTTTGAAATAGATCTGATAGAAGTCCCACTCACTTGTTTAGGATTACACCCATGATTTTTTCCACATTTAGTTAAATTAACCCATTGAATTATCATTTTTATAATTGTCCAAAGCATTTCCGTGAGATCCAGATGGCCTTTTTGTTTAATGCAGTGTACTATAATTAAAATTTTTCCAACATCCGAATGCTCACCTTAGTTTCCTCTTAATATCATGCTTTACTGAGTACCACCAAGCCTAATTGTTCACCCAAAGGTGCAGTGTGTTTGAAAAGAAGGCTGTCTGGTTTGTGTGATTCTCCGGAGAACAAAGGCAAACATTTCAGTAATCTTCAAAGTAGCCAGTGGTATGTCGAGTGGACCGTGGAATGCAAGCTATGGCTAGGGCTTTTCAGCGAAAAAACAATGGCTTTCCTTTTATGGGTTGTAACTGCATAAACTGTGGTTGAGACATTAGCTGTATCAGTTGTATCGACTTACAATACCACAGTTTGAATTGATGTGTTTATATGCATTAGAAGCACTAGAACATTTATATTTGTCTGTATGTATTTAACATTCTTAATATATCCCCGCCGGCTCTTGATGTGTGGGTTAGTGGGTGGGTAAGGTGTTATTTACTTAGACTCTTTTGATACAGCACAGGTTAAAAGCGTTCGCCCCTACAGGCTCGACTCCTGAAGATCGTCGTAGGCAATATGCAAAGCGTTCGGCTAAGAAGTGCTCCCATTGAGGAGTGAGAGCAGCAAAGCAAGAGGCAGGGCTCTTTAAACAAGCTCCTCTCCATGATCCCTGCACTCTCTTCCTCCCTCCCTCTTTCCCTCCCTCCTATAATAGGATGCAAATCAGGGACCCTCCTCTATGTTGTTGTGGAAGGGGAGAAGGCAGATGGAACATGAAAGGGTTTAATGTTTAAAAGTATGAATAGGGAAAGCACGCAGCGGTGAGTCGGGGCTCATTCCGCTCTTATCAGATACACAAGGTGGGAGATTGTCTCATCGTTGCATGGGCTCGTTTTAAAGGAAAGATTTCAGCCCGTAGAGTAGACCATGCATCATAATTAGTCGGAATGCCACAGTCTCGTACTGTACTGGCTGAGGGTCACAAGCATGGATCATCCTTTCCTGTGCTTCCCACCTGAGACTATGAGCTCATAACTCTTTGTTTGCATTAAAAACATATGCTGAGATGTGGGGGGATGGTATGATACAAGATCTGCAAAATGTATTATTTATTTATTTATTTTTTTTCAAATTTTGCTGCACATTATTAATATTTTCTCTTTAAAACAGTTTAATAGAATATTCAATGTAGTTAAAACATTTCAACATTTTATAATAGTATGTTCTGTGTTTGGAGGCAAAGCTTACTATCACTATTAGCTGAGCCACTGGCACAGCTTAACGTAAACTTTTCTTTATTTTCAAATAATTGTCATGTTTTTATACATTTGACAGTTCACCAGCTTTTTATATAAATAAATGTATAAATATGTAAAACCATATAAATGGTTTGATTAAAGATTATCCATTAATTATTAAATGTGTGTTCTATAATAATAATATTAATATATAACTTATTAATACCACTAAAAGCTTGAGGTGCTCTTTTTTTTGTTGTTATTTGTTATGTTGTATTTAGTTATTAATTTGGAGACTCTGGTGAGACGTGTCTCAAACGTCTTCCTTACCACTATGCTCAATTGCAGAAAACCAAATTTTTGTGATAGCGTGGCATGAAGATGATGGTGGAGCCTCTGGTCTTTTTTACCTTCTGATGGAGACAGGCTAAGCTTTTAAGGGTAATGGTAAGGTCAGTGGATTTAATGGGAGAGAAGTGTCTAGGCGACAGATTTTAAATCACCATAATATAAATACACCTCCATTTTCTTTGGGAGTTTGCTTTCTTTTAAGGCAATTTGAGGAGTAGACGAACACTCGTGTCTGTCTTAGCGGTGGGAAGGATTAGAGGAGTGAAGATTAAGGACTAGTTCTTAATCTTCCATATCAACTACAAAGGTGAGAGGTGATATGCAAATGGAATTTTCCAATGCTGCTGCTTCATGTTTAAATCCGGTGATTATATTATATAGACGAGAGGTTCATTTATATGGTTACCAATCAGCAGCAACAGGATGTCATCAATAAGTCTCTGGCTTTATTTCTAAACCTACCTAGACAGAATTGTTGGGCATTATAAATAGTTAATCCTGTCTACATAGGCAACAAACTGTTAAAAACATTCAAAATGTTGGTTTTAACATTTAAACATGTCTATTACGCTCCAAACAAGTTCACAGTCACAGTTCACAAAGTTTTAAAACATTTTAAATGTTCGAATTGAAAGTTTGAACGTCCCTATGATTCCAAAAATGTTTTCTAGGCACCTCTGTGTTTTTCTATCTTTTATGTGATATTTAAATAAGCAAAAAACTTTCTAACAGTAGGCTACATGATCATAATGACTTATTAAGGATTGACAAATTGTTCTTCTGCATTAGGACCTCTGGTTGACCTTCAACAGAGTCACAGAGTCCTGTGGACCAGTGGGAAGAGCATGTGTTTTTGGAATACCATTGCATGAACCCTGTAGTGTCATAAGTTTTCGTTCATTTCCTTCTGTCATAGGAACATTATTGCAGGCCTAATGATATATGCCAGATCAACAACATTAGCACCACATGGAAATATTTTTCTCCACGTGTCTCTCTTCATCTGTTTACCGTTCGGCGAGAAACGTATGAAGCCATGGAATGATTGGTTCCCAACGCCCTGTGCACTGTTTGCTTTAATAGTGATTCGACAGGAATTGGCGCTTACAGCGATCAATGAATTACTACGTTGCGGATCAATCCACATATTAAAATGCTGGTAAAACACAAGCACTCAGACTTCGACATGATTAATGCGGATGTAAATGTACATGAGAGGAAAAACAATATTTCCAAAGAAACACACAGAAGTTCTTTTAAGACTTTCCGCAAACCGGCTGTCAATTCGTAGATTTATGTGTTTTTGGTGGATTTCTGTTTGGACCACGCTTGGCTGGCCAACATTTACATGAACTGTTCCAAAGTCAAAGTGCAGACTGCATCGACATATGGAAGGCCTCATTGCAAACTGCAATATTCACAGTACATTATAGCTCCACAGAACCAGTGTCCTTGGGAAAATGGGGCGTATGTCGCCCCAGACCAGTCCTGCCGGTCTGAGCGCGATTACAGTAAATGAGAGGCTGTGGATGGACGCTGCAGCAGTTGTGGGTTTTAGTCGTTTTGGAGGGACCCCGGGGTGTGTCCCGCTCTCTTTACTGTGTCTCCACAAGCCACCTCAGACGAGAGTGTGCTGCTGAAAGACACATTGTGCTAATTCACTTATTTAACTTGGCATTCATTTGCAAGGATGATTATTATTATTATATGACCTAAGCAGCAAACCATACAGCCATGCACTGGCAGAATGTCCTAAGCCATAATTACATATGATGAACCAGACGGATTCGGAGGAAAAAAATAAATAGGGGAGGTAATTTGGGGCTCTTTGATGCATTCCTTGGGATTTGTTGAGGTAGGGGAGAGAGAACGTTAAAAAAGAGATTTTTTTTTTGCTCTTGTTTTGTGCCTGTAGCGGAAAAGACGGTGGCCTTGTGCGCAATCTCTGAATGGAATGTAGGGGGCATACCTCTCGCACAAGAATTTCACTCAGGTTGCCAACTCCTGCGGTACCCATGATATAACATTACATTTATGTCTCCAGGCTCAATAGTGGTTACTGGTAACATGTGTTTGGACGGTGTCAGCATTGATGGAATCGTATACCTGGCCGGCCTCCAAGTAAGGCTGGAATGTGTTTAAAATGCTTTGAGGAACAAAACAAGCTTTTGTTTATTTTCTTTTTTTTTCCGTTCTCGGGGTCCCCAGAGTTAGTCCGGAAACCGGTGCCTCTTCGAAAGCATACAAACAAGTATTAAAGAAACAGAAAAAAAAATTGCTGATAGGATTTATTAAAAATGCTCAAAAACATTATTTTATGCATGTTTTCTTTTTGTTGGATTTTTTTCCACTAATGACCTGAAAACATTTGAATGCCCTAATTTGTTTTCGTTTAGAAACAACGTATTTTTTAACCCTTCATATTTTTCTTTTCTTCTCTGAAGGAGTCTTGTCATCCTAGCAGAACGGAGCGAATAAACATCCAGTCTCAAACAGCCCTTATTCTGAATGCCACTAATGAGTCTGTTTTGTCACTGCAGGCAGTACAAATGAAACCAGTCTCCTACTGCCAACAGCAGACGGGCAGAGGGGAAGGCAACGAGAGGTGTTTTGTAATCATTGAAGTCAGTATAAATAAATAAGTCTCGTCAGGTTAGGGAAAAAACACGCTCCCTGGGAATTGGGGCCTAGGTTGACAGGTGATGGGGAGTCCCTGGTGCTTTGATTTGCATTGTTTTGGCAGCACAGTACGATGGCGTCTTTGCTTTAGAGTCGCCCAACTCATGCCTGATTAGGTCCTGAGAGCCCAGAGAGAACGAGAGGTGGGTGTTCCTCCCGTGCCCACAATCCCGTTCGACTGGATGTGCTCTTTGGCATGCCAAGGGGCACCCAGGGACGACAAGTTAGCTAAAATGATTGGACCCCGTGGGGTTTTAGACTCTTGGTTGTTCGCCAAATGCTAATCTAGAACAATTACCCATCAAAGGCAAGAGCGCTCCACTATATTGTCATAGATAGCCTCTTTGCCACCCACAACAACAGCACTTGGAGCAGTTTCAGAGATTTTCTTAGCGCTTGACAGAATCACTGTGCGATTTATCCTCCAGCTTTCTGCAAAACCAAGTCGAGGTGAGAGAAACTGGGGTCTTATTCTTCTTATTTATTTATTTTAGTAATAAATAGGCCTTCTTTTCTTTGCTAGCAGCGTCCTGACTTTTCGGTGGGCAGAATCTGCTACGGGATGCCACAAACATTTTGAACTTTGCAGGTAGTATATAACTGCTTTGTGAGTCTGGCAGTACTAAAAATGGTAAGCTTAAACCTCATAAATCAGAAACCCCAGGCTCGAGTCTCTGAACAGCTTGCACCAGTGCCACAGGGGTCTATAAAAGAAGGAAGAAAAATACTCGATTTCAATATAGGTCTTGAGCAAACAAAGCAGGAATGCTGATAGTGAATAAATTAATATTTTCTAGAGTTACGCACTCTTTCGGCCTTTAAATGTTAGACATGTCTTCTTGCATTGTTTTTTAATAGGACCATAAAAATAGATACACTGCTGCGATTATGATTCAGAATAATTTAAGATGTGTGGTCAGACTTGTTCACAAACAACACAAATCTATTTCCTATTAGTATGAAAATAGTAATGGAGGCTTCTAAAAGGGGCTACAACTCAGGATAAGATGCGCATAAATGCAATATGAGGATATGAATGCGACAATAGCTAGCCAATAGCCCTTGAGCAAATGCTTGTTTATTAGCGATAGTTATTCATCCTAATGAGGTTTAGTCATCATGCAGAGAAAACAAATTATATTGCTGTTTTTCCCAGAAACCATCTTGAGTCTAAATGGAATGACGTGATTTTTTTTTTTTCACTAACTGTACGACTACCTAAGATGAATTTATGATGCAAAGGTTCCATAGACATCTGGTTCTGAATTAGCAATGAGATTGATCTCATTTTGGTTTTTGGGAGAGTCAAGAAAGATTAAGCACATTCTTCTCTTAATTTACAGACAGAAGAGGCCTTAACCATTACGTGTAGCGGTTATCCTAGAGTGGTAGGACCCGTCGAGAGGTTTATGTGTCAATTCAGCCAGGTTCGAGTCTGTTTACAGAGAAGGGAGTTCATACAAGTAGCCCCGCATGTCTTCGAAGGGTTTCCCTTTGGAAAGAAACAAAGATAGCTGTAATTAATGACCCTGAATCTGTGCCAAAAAGGCTTTCCTCTGACAACTTCAACTTAATTAAAGCTTAAGACGTTTCAATGGCCACAGAGAGCCCCTTACGGAGCGCAGCCCTGCAGACTCGTGAGAAAATTCTGCCGAGTTTATGAAAGAAAAGATGTGTGTTACCACTGGTGCCATGACTCTAATCCCTGACAGTCCAAGAATCTGTTTTGTCAAAAGGGTTTTCTTTTAGCCGGCTCACACCTGCAGGCACACCGGTACTTCCTTCAGGCTCGGAGAGGACCGGTTTTGTGTTTTAGCAGAAGATCAGATAATGAAGGCCTCACTCGGCCTTTTGTTTTTAGACATTGTTCATTAGTCTGTGAGTACTGTAGGCACACTTGATATGCTTGGCTTGCCTGGGGAATGGGGATGGAGGTGGGACTGTTTGTTGGATTGGGGGCTTTGTATGTGTTTTAGGTGGAGGGGAGGCCTACTATGGCCTTGCATGGTGCACTACTGCACAATTTTAATGCAAAACTTTAGCCCAAATTAAAGTGCATAATTGTCAGGCAGGACTGAATGCAGGAGCCCTGCTGTTTGAAACACATTAGAGTTGAATAGAACAATATGCAAAGCTGGACAGTTCGGATTTCGCCTACAAAGCACTGTTTTAAATACTTTCTCTCTCCTTCTGTGTCTAGCCTCCGCTTGGAGTCTCTTGTCAGAATTAACAAGCTTAGGAAGCCCCACCAGCTCAGTGCGTGTGTGCGTGCTTGTCCCTAAAAAGACCAATCCAGTTTGGGTTTTGTTAGATGCAGAGGGGGAAGGAGGCTGTTCACCTTATTCGCACCAGTTGACCCACTGGAAGCCAGAACGGCAAGAGAAATAAAGCGTTTAGGTGCAGTTTAGGTGCAGTCAAATGGTGCTGGAATTAGCATGAGAAAGTAGCCAGGATTTCCTCTTAAGCTTTAGGAAAAGTTTAATATTCTTTTGTGTATGTACACATTAGAGCTGAGTGATATAGATAAAAAAACAATTCTATTATTACTCTAAATTGATCATCTTTATTTAAAAAACGGACTTTTTGAACTAATTAATGAATGAATTGAACTTGACTCAAACTCATTTTTGCAACTGAAGTTTTATAAAAAAAGTTAGAATCAGCCTTCAAAACATCAGCAGCATGGTGGCAGTAAAACCACTGTGAGATTCACACGCACACATACAGTGGGGTCTGAGTAACAGGGGGTTTTTTTGTCAGCGAGGAAGAGAGAGAGAGAGAGAGAGAGAGAGAGAGAGAGAGAGGCCACGCGGGGGTTTAGCTTCCACTCTCCTTTGCTAATGCACCACAGGCCTTCATACGCCTCTCTATACACACACAAAGCAGCATGTGAATATTTAGACTACATAAAACCTGAATGTGTGTATGTGTCAGTATATGTTTAAACAGTTTCACAACCCTCCATAGGCTGTTATGAGCGGGATGGCAGCCGAGGTGCCCCTCTCCTACCGAATGAAGCTGCAGACCTGTGATAGTTTTATAGCAAGGGCCTGGTAGATTTGTTTTCTTATCTTTATCGCTGCACAGATAGTAAATTACTCCCACTAGATCCCATCTTTTATCATCGCCTTATCCCTTTCTAAAGTTGCACAGTCCAGACTTAAGTTAAGCTGGACTTTTTGTCGCGGTAAATTACTCGTATGTCCCAGATTACGTGATGCCAGGCGGAGACACGTTGGCTCGTCTCCCCCTCTGCACCTCGCTCGCTCTCCCTCGTCTGTCTTTCCTCATCGGGCAGCCCCTCTAAAGCACTCGGCTTTGACAATCTCTCTTTGTTATCAGTATTTATGTTTGGGACAAAGCTGGAAGGAATGCATTTCATGTCGGGAGATTATTACGGTGGAAAGGAAGTATCTGTTTCATGTAGGTGCTGTCTCAGCCCGTGAAACAAACGATGGCTGTAATTTCATGTGAAGCGTATAGCCCCTAATGACTTTTTCCCCTTTCTCTCTCTCTCTCTCTCTCTCTCTCTCTCTTTCCATCTGTGCTCGCACCTCCTCCCCTCCTGCAGCACTTGCAAAAACAAGAGAGTGCGTGTAACTCGGAGTCCTGCTACTATTACTGCGCGTTGTGCGACTACTCCAGCCGAGCCAAGCTGAACCTGCTGCAGCACCTCCGCTCGGTCAAGCACCAGCAGAGCGAAGGTCTGCGCAAGCTGCAGCTGCACCAGCAGGGCCTTCCTCCAGACGAAGACAACCTTGCCGATATTTACTTCGTCAAGGACTGCCCTCCAAACGAATCGGGTGAGTGCACCATTTAGCCCACTCCCATACCGCATACCTCCTCCTTCAAACCCAAACCCGGAGCACCTCTTCTCCCGATGTAAAACACGCCAGCTGCCTAATCTCCCTAAAATGAACATGTTGTTCCCATTACGGACCGTCTTTTTATATCAGTACCACACTCGGCCCTGTACACAGTGACATCTTTAGCAGGCATGCAGAAGGTTATGAAACTCTACCTTGGGAGGATCTCACAGTGAAATTCTTCCCCCTGGAGTGAGCTTTAATTTCCTTTCTCATGACCAAAGCAATTTGGCTTTCATTTAAAAGTTTTGGAGCTGCCAGAAGCTAATAAGTGTAACAGGACTGTAAAACATACAGAGACGCACACAAAAAAAAAAAAAAAAAAAAAAGAAGGAAAAAAAGATTAATAGTTTTATTTGAGCGGGACCTGTAATTTAAAACATAAGAGCGAGTCAGGGTCCATTATATAATAATGCCCACGCTAATGCTGCACGACCAAATGAACGCTTAACTTGTTTTTGCATTGCCTGACCTGGCTGAGGGAAACGACTAACACGTTTTCAATGGCATTCCAAAGCTGAATTAATCTCTGTTCCCCAAAGTGTCCTGTTTATATATGAACTCCAGAACCAGATGGGATTAAACGGAGAACCATATGTGAAACTCCAGCTCCAAAACTACCCATATTGGAAATAAACGAGTGTGTTTTACATTTGGCATTAATTATATCTGGATCAAAGGTGCTTCGGAGTCTGGGTGCACCAAAGGACCAGTTAGATAAATCATTATTTTGCTTTTAGAAAGACAGCCTACCTCTGTTGCACACACACACACACACACACACACACACACACACACACAGAGACACACAGACACACACACACATAGCCTCCTTTCTCTAACCTTATGTCTTTGCATGTAAATACATATTGTTGTTAGCATTATATGTGTATCCCACAGACTGCATTATTGTTTTCTTTCATGAGTCGCTAGTAAACACCATATAATGTGTATTCCTTTACAGCATATTCAAATTCAAAGGTAATTCCCAAGTGTCACCTTTTCTCTTCTAGTGTTTCCAGCTATAGCTCATGGCTTTTATATTTACCCCAGTCCTTCAGAATGGTGCTAATGTGTATAAACTAACAGACTCATTCAGAATTTATAGTTGGCATGTAACGACCATACTTTTTTCACTTGTTCGAACGTCAGACTGAGCAGACGAGGTGGGCGGACTGCAGACAGAGTACATTACAGAAAATATAAACTAGTTGTCGTTGTTTTTTTGTGCTCTAGGCGAACTCTAGAGCAGCTAATGTTTTGATTTATACACAACTATGCTTGGTTCGGTTGAAGAGTAACTAGCTTTAATAGGTGCAGCGAGTGCAGCGAGTAGGGAGGGTTAGAGGGTGGCGTTGAACTTTTTTTTTACAGCTCCAGATCTTGGTAGGAAAGAGATTATTCAGGTAGTTTAACCCCATAATCCTAATGTTTGAAGTGCTTTCAAACAGGCCCAACACTGGCAAGTTTAAGGAAATGGTTCACTGGCACCAGATAAATCGTAACTTATTTTTGTTAATTGTTCCAACTGGCAAGTATAAGCGGTAAATAAATAAATAAAAAGTTATCCAAATGCCAGCGCAGGAGGGAGGGGGAGGGGAGGTTGAATTGGCAGGGACGGGGGGAGTCTGCCCTCCCGATGACACAGTGCCCACTGCGTTCTCAGGACCGGGCCGGGTGCCTGTGTGTATGTGATGGTAATAATTTGTGTCTCTGCTCCAGAGAAAAGGTCCTGGAGTAAGCAACATTTCAGCCCTCGCTGAATTACAGCTCTATGTTAAAGGGGGCCGGTAGATTTTCGTGGGTATAACTCCTTAGTTTAGCATTTTCTGGTCATTAGTCAGTTTCATGAAGAGAGGGAGAGAAGAAAAAAAGATTTATTTAACTGCTGACCTGTATCTTTCTTTTAAAAGCAGCTCTGTGGAAACGCGCCAAATAATTATAAAACCATTTGGGAATAAAGGTTAGAATGCCATTGACTTCATGTACATGTGAATGGATTTCGTTAAACAATTTTGATGCCATTTTTAAGACGTAATTAAGGGGAGGTTTTGTGGCGCTTACCGTGGTTAAATAAAGGAGAAATGCATTAGTGCCAAAAGCCACACTCAGCAAACTGCAGCCATGCTGTAGCACGAGGGCCATATATCCGACTGCTTATTGTTTAATTAGACTACAAAAGCCTGCCGAAAAGGGTTTGCGCTGCAAAAATTCACCAGGGTTGTTTTTGTTGATAAATGCAAAGCTTTAAAACATGGCCCTTCCCACAGTTTAGACTTGGGTTGTGTACATCAGGAGGACAAGATTCCGGTCTTAGCTGCATGATCGCTGTGGTTCGTGAAAATGTATCCGACCTCTATGGGCCCAACGCGCTAAATTAGCCAAACGAAACCAAGTATGGCAGAGCTCTCACGGTGCACTAACAGTAATATACCCTCCTAAAGTGACTATATGAGCCCATCCTCCCTGAGAATAAGACTGCCAAGTCTCCCAGGGCGACTGTAATTCCCTGCGCTCGGGACCCAGAAGGCTCATCATTTACAGAAGGTAAACATCGTGAAGCTGAGAATTTGGAAAGGCAGTGGGGTTGTGTGGTTAAGCATGTTTTTGAAGTGGCGCCCCTCATTTGTAAATCACAGTGATCTGAGCCACGGCGTGTTTGTGGTCCCTGCAAACTCGTATTTTACGCAGATGTGCGATACATAAGAATGTGCAAAATGCAACAGGGTTTTGTTTATTAACTTATAATAATAATTATATTTATGTTGATTATTTCCATTTTGAAATAACTACAGCTGATGCTTTTCTTATAAAGCCAAATAGCAGCTTAGCATTAATATTTGATCTATTGTATGACTCTATTGCGTTATATTGTGTGATATTTCTATATAAATATTTAACACACTGATATTTGTGATAAAAAGGTTAAATAACAGCGACGATTCTTTTGTATGCATTTGCTTAGTATTTTAGTCCTCTTTAATAAAAGACAAAAGAAGAAAGCACTGTAATTGTGTGCGTGTGGAGTAGGACCCATTTCCCTGGCTTGTAGCTTGGCCTGTAAAATGCCTGATGGGATTGTTGATGCATAAAGGGCTTTTTTGCATCCTTGGGTTGCTTCTCCATTTTGTCGTGGCTCTCAGAGAGGAGATGGGATCTTATGGAGGTAATTATTTCTGAGAGTCTCCCCCGCCACACTTACCCCCCTCCCTCCATGTGTATTAAAACTAGGCAAGAAGAGGAGACCTTTGTCTGGCAGGGGCTTAAACAAAAGGTCTAGCTGACTTTAGAGATGAACACGTCTTTAAATGCTGCGGCCGGATGGGAGCTAAGAGAGCCCCGCATGTCCCGCTCTTTTGTTTCTTCTGAGTGATAATGCTTCAGGAGGTTTGCAACCAGGGCCAAATTACCACCAATGCAGTGAGAACCATTTTCATGGCAGCTGTAGGCCATCAACATACACTAATGGACATGTTCTCTTTTTTTTGTTATAGATTGGCATAAAAAAAAAAAAAAAGAAAGAAAGGCGCGTTTTGTTTTAGTCTGACGCAAGTGTGTATATGAAGAGGACTGCATGCTTTGTTCGGTTACACTCCGAATGCGATCCTCAAAGCTGCTCTTTGTTTTCCCTGTGGTCGCATTCTCATCCGCCTGCATTTCAGAGCCATGACAAGATATTTTAACGGTTTAGGTTATTTTTTTTCTACTTGGAGGGCACGCAAGCAATTATAACAGTTACTTTTTGAGATCGCCTCCCTAGACAGTGTTTCCAGGGTTTGTGGCCATAATTTGTAGCCATTACATAAACTGAAATGGGAAAGCAGTGAAGTGAAAGATATGACATACAGCCAAATCGGTCTCATCATTCTGTTAGCCATGGGTGATGTACTAATGCAAGGCCATCCATTTTCCCTTTGATTCCTTACACAAAGCAGGAGGCGCAGAGGCGGCCACATTCCACTGTGATTAGACGGAGACAGGCCAGGCTGCAGGAACACAAGCTTGCAGTGTTTTTTCACTCTCCTGCTTTCGTACCTGCATGAGGAAAGTTGTATAAAAATATCTCCAAAACGACAGTAAATCAACAGGATTATCAGTCATGTTTGTAAAAATTGGCAAGTTTTTGGTGTAAAAATCGTGTATACAATAAGCAGTGCCATTACAATGATCGCAAAGGAACCAAAGCTCACTTTTTCACAGAAAATAGGCCATTCCTCGTGAAACACGATCTTCACCATGAGAGGCTTTTTGTTGATGGAAATTGTCTCAGGAGATCCATAGCCCGACCCCGAGTTTATATTGCTGTATCATTAAATGGAGACAATACTCGATGCGCAAATATTTTTTTCTCATGTCATAATAAGTCAGTTATGCGTATGTGTGTTATTATTTTTGCAAAGAGCAGTGATTTTACCAGAAAAGCTCAAAACCATTTTTCAGATGGCAGGCACTCAAGATTGAGTCATTTCTGAATAATTCCGCCCAATGCTATCATAATTATTCTGCGGTTTGTGCGTGCAGAAAGTCCAAAATTATTTTTGAAAATAGTCAGTTAGTGCTTTTGAAAAGACATGTTTTAGGACCGGCGTCCCTGGTTGTTTTTCTTTCAACGAGATCCTCCTTCGGAGAGGAGTGATACAAAAGCTAAATTGTTACCTCATGTTTTCACAGGCTGTTGTGGCCACTGACAGTTAAAATTAACAGAAATTGCAATGATTATTCGCATTAACATACCTGACTTTCAACCATTATGCTTATTTGAAGTCAGAAGGACCTTTCCTTGCATACTAATGTGAATTATTTTACACCATAAGGACTATTTTATTTATTTTGTTAGTGTCCGTGACAGGTAGTAAACATCCAGGAATGTGATACCCTTAGAAAAGTGTGACAGTTTCGATTTACATACGCTTGAAAAAGTAGGCCCTCTTTTGTTCATGCCGAACAATGCTAATAAACCTGCATAGTGAGCAGGCGACTAAAGGGGCCATGTTTTGTAATTGTACAGTACACATGACTGCTAAAGGTGTAAGCTGACAGCCTACAGAGACTTGATCTGGTCCTAATTCGAACAGGGAGAGGAAAATTGCTCCGCGGCCTCCTCATTGTGTGGTGACTCCACTGACACTAACCATAGGAGATAGTACAATGCTCTCTGTCACAGGGCATTAAGGGAAACAAGGCATTGTCAAAGCTTGGAGGACGTCACAAAGACAGGCAGCATAGAGCTCTGATAAAGCAGCAATTAACTAATTGCCTCAAGCAGTACAACAGCAGACTAGTGTTATTATTAATGTGTGATAATACGGATGAATCTCTCACACACAGATACTTCCACTGAGTTGCACTTGTGATGAGACTGCAATAGTGTGACGTGTGTGGCTTCGTGTCCAACACCCTTGTCATTAGCTATCATCTATGGGAGAGCGCTGGGCCCTGAATCCCTTCACTTCTGATTAGATGGCAGTCCATTGATGACTGGGGCGTCCAGGTGTCAGGGTAAAGTTAGTGACCCCGTCCTCCCCAGTGCATCTTGCCTGCAAGTAATTAGTCCTGACTCCAACCATCACCCCTCCAACCATCAAACCCCCCCCCCCTCACTCTCTCTCTCTCCCTTCCCCCCTCCCTTTCTCACTGTCTCTCTGACCTTGCATCCTTTCTCTCATTCATTCATCTGAGATAAGATCATGTGTGTGGGGTCTGTGTAAAAAATACATGCATATACATATATCGGTAAGGTCAGTAAGATGTTTTTTGAAAGAAGTCTCACCAAACAGTAATATTCTAAAATATTATTACTTTTTAAAATAAATCTTTTCTATTTTAATATATTTTTAAATGTAATTTATTCCTGTAATGGCAAAGCTACATTTTTCAACAGCCGTTTCTCCAGTCTTCAGTGTCACATGATCCTTTCAGAAATCATTCTAATATGCTGATGTGGTGCTCAAGAAACATTTCTCAGTCATACTTTTTGTGGAAACTGTGATATTTTTTTTCTAGGATTCTTTGTGAAAAGGAAAGTTTAAAAGAACGACATTTGAAATCTTTTGTAACATTATACATGTCTTTACTGTCACTTTTAATCAATCTAATGCATTGTTGTTGAATAAAAGTAATGAATTTGTTTTAAAAAAAAACTGACTGCTAACTTTTAACATACAGAATTTATTTTTGGTTAATGTTATTTTTTTACATTTTCAAGTTCATTATATTAAATGTATTTAATTAAAAAATGTAAATGAATGTATTATTAACGAACATGAATTAACATTTTTATTTATAAATTACCATTAACCTAGATTAATAAATGCCATAAATAATGTTGTTCATTTTTAGGTCATGGTACCTAATGCATTATCTAATGTGCATTTATATACTTGCACTAACTGTTTTATTAACAGATTCATTTTCAGTCTCTTGGGTTCAGCATACATGGTGCATGGGTCTGTTTATCATCATCTCTCTCTCCTCTACGCTGTCTCTTTCTCTGATAGAGACTGCTTTCCTTGTTTCCCCCTTCCCTTTTCCCCATCCACCTCATCCATCACAACAAAGTATGGAATTGATAGCCAGTATTGATTATCCATAGCAGTGCCTAATCGTGGCTAACCGTAGGAAGCTTTGCAGATTTAGCCAGTGTCGGACCAGGGCCAGTGATAATGCAGCTGGGAATTTAGACTTAATGCTGTCATCATGTTCTCTTACAGCGACTGACCACCGCGTGTTAGACAGCGTCCCCTTTGGACCAAGGAAATGACTTAAGGACAACTTGAAATGCCATTCGCAATGCATTTAACTCCCGTAATCGGACACAGTTCTTAAACATTCAGGTGGGAAATATTAGGACTTGTTTGACTGTTATATTAGTTAGACTATGATATTAGTGGTTATTGGTTAATACTTTTTGTCCTGCATAGCTTTAGTTACATTGGCAGAAAAAGAAAATAAATATATTTTTCTTCAAAATAATACAATGAATTATGTGCAATATGTCAGCGGCGTTTGTAGAGTATGTAAATCGGCTTAATTTTTCTCATTGTCTTGAATGTTATTTCTTAACATGTTCACAGCAACACAACAGGAATATTCACGTCTGTTTCAATCCAATTGCATAAAAGCAAACGCTCACATTAGCCTGCTTTTTTCCATATTTCTTTCCCCATGTCTGCTTCCTGCACTGATGAGTAACTCTATTTAATAGGCTGCCATTATGCAGGCAGATTGGGAAGTTGACTGGGAAGTGCTCCTAGCTATTGCTGCATTTGAACCCTGTTAATATATGCAAATTAAAAGGAGTCGGGCCTCGGGATTGGTCCTGTTTTAAATAAAACGAGAATCTGATCAAGGCAATCTGTAGATGGGGTGTTATCAGAGGGAGCTGGAGCAGCGGTTGATGATTCCTCGCCTGTATCTCTCTCTTCTATCATACTGCACTGCATTAAAGAGACATGATTCATCAAGCACAGGCACTAGTATTTTATGAAATTTCGCTCTCTAGGGCAAAGGCTTTTTTCCTTAATCAGAAGACAGTGGGCTTGCTTAAGTAGAGTGCTCCACTCCGCGGTCATGCCGGATTTTCATTTAATTTGTTTGTGTGGAGGGGGGCATCCAGGGCAGGTGTGTATAAGCGTGTGTGTGTTCCCCATTATTTTTTACGGTGTATAAACTGCCTGTGCATATGCACGCGCCTGTCAGCGAACGTATCAGTGGTGGAGTTTACTTTTATTCCTGATGGGAATTTAATGCCGCACGTTCTCTTTGGAGACTCAACAATAGGTAGCATTAAGTACTGTCATTGGGGCGAAGGCCTGTTGATTGTTCACTGACTGTGTCTAGGTGTGCTGGAGTGCTTCTGTGGCATTTGCATAATACATGGACTCAAAACCCTGATGATTTCAAGCTCATTTATAGCTCTTCAGCCCTCACAATTACAACCAAGGATACCTGAAACAAGCATCCCCTCCAGGGCTCGACCACCTTCTTTGTGTGCAAGTGTAGGGGTTAAAACGGCAGGAAAACGTGGGGATTCTTTCATTCTGCTGCTAAGGAATATCTTTTTCTGTGTATACCCTCTCACAAACCAATTAACTCGTTCTGAATAATTCATCATTCAGGGGCGACCAAAAAGGAACAAACTGATCCCAGTATGTATGCGATGTAGGACAGTGCAGACACCTCCAAACCTTTGGTATGCATGAAGGATCCATGCCAAAGAAGGTCATTTTCATCTCTTTCTCTCTCTCATTGTCACATGCTTGTATTTCTGATAATGCCACATACCGTTCACACTGATTCTCTCCGCTATAATACACCTCATGCCTCTGTCAGCTCACTTTCCCATGACCTGCTCTAGAGATCGGCACAATACAGTCACTTCATCAGGGCTTCCTCTCCACCGCCTGCTTACAGCTTCAGCTTCGCTCTCAGAATCTCACCATTCTTCCCAGAAATTATTCGCTTATGACTTAATTAGTTATAATTTTGAATGAACAAGGAGTCAGGTGATCGGGTTGAGAAAGGAGATGGAGAGATGAGAAAATGAATGGATTGATGTGGCATGAGACTGTCTGACATTCCTGTGTGAAAGGATCATCTAACAGCTGAAGCTCGTAATCCAACCCTGTTGATAGAAAGACATCTCTCGGACCCCCTGGCCATGTTCGAGAAACTGCCCAAAGGCCCCATGAAATTGCTTGACGACTGCAGTTTTCATTCCTGTATTAAGGTATTTCCTGTTGAAATAGGAAGTTTGTGCTGCACATATTGAATCATTTCTTTTATTTGTTTTTTTTTTTACATATGATTTGCTAGTTGCTACTCACTCGGTGGAATGCAAAATCCTATCCCCCTTACTCAAAAAAGCCTCCCAGTGGCTGCAGCGTTTTGTTTATGGGTACTCTATTTAGTGCCTGATTAAAAATAATAGTAAATCACTTTACAGTGTATTTATTCTTAATCATAAAAAGGATGTTAATGTTTTTAATAGCATATCACATTATAATATAGAACCTGAAAATTGTCAAATTAAACCTTTCCCTTTCTTTGTGTTTTCTTTTTGTCCTTGGTTATTAATATTAGCATACAGATATCTTAATAGACATGGACTTAAATGGATAGTTCACCCAAAAATGATAATTGCGTGATCATAAACTCACCCTCATGTTATTCCAAACCTTTATGACTTTCTTTTTCCCCTGTGAAATGCAAAAGAAGAACATTCTGGTCCAAACAACATTGGACCCCATTGACTTTCATTCTATGGAGAGAAAAAGAAAACTAAAATTCTGTAGTTCCTCAGAAGAAAAAAAGTCATGCAGATTAGGAATGGCATGAGGGAGCTATCTCTTTAAAGACACAAAACTCTTTTTCCCAATGAGCTCTTTGAAAGATTCTGACCATCTTTCTCATTTCCTCCATCTTTCTTTCTTCCTCCTCTCCTCTGGCCCCACCCTTCTGGAAAAGCCATTAAAGCGTTGTCTCAGGCTTGTCAGATCATGGCCAGGCAGAGGGGAAATATTCCATCTGAGCGGCACAATGTCTTCAAGTGCTGCAATTAAGAGTGTCAGCATGCGGCCACGGTCCTGTCTGACTGTGAGGGGACGGGGGGGTCGTCAGGTCCATGTGACCGAACACACACATGGCTAGAAGCGAGCAACCCTACGCTCCCCAATACGACACCGCCACTCTGTTTGATAAAGGAAAACAGACGATTTGTGCAGAAACTCCAGCGAGTGCAGAGCCAATGAGACACTCTTGTGGGTCAAGTGCTGCATTTGCATTTTGATGGGATGTTATCGAGTAATTAATGCACTAGTCAGAATGTATTACCCCAGGAGTGAATTGAAAGGTTCATTACCAAATCGCCCTCACTCCAGGAATAGGTATTTCTCCAGGCATTTGCCTCTGACATGTTGTTCTTCTCTCTCCCTCTCTCTTTCTCTGTCTCATCGTGGCAGGCTGTAGAGGTGAACAGTGGCTCTTAATAAGGGCATTCACTTTGGAGAGCGCTCGTCATAGTAAATGTACACATCAGGGCCTTGCCTTCTTGTCACTTTAATTGCTTCTGGAGGTTCTTAACAGGCCAATCTTCATCAGCCCAGGCCATGTTATGAATAACTTGGGCATCTGAGGAATTCATGCTTAATAAAATGGACCCAATTTATAAAAATGGAGTGCATTGTTTACAAAGCACACACAAGAACTCTCCACTTTACGATTATCCATTATAGAAAGACAAAAATTGGCTGGGTATCGTCAACTGTCATGATAGGAGTATACCAATATATACTAGTGATGCACCAATATTAAAATTCCGGCCAATACAATAAGCCTGTAATTGTTTTAATGTCATGGTTGATAACTGATAAATAGCCAATATTAAAATCTATTGATATTGTGTCTAAATATGTAAAAAAATTAATACAATTAAAATCCGTTTTTGAAAGTGAATTTAGGTTAACCCCACCCTAACACGTTATAATTTACAGTATGAAAACTTTTAACAAAATTAAGATTAAAATAAAGGAAATCTAAATCTAAAATATGGGAAATTAGCATGCACAATTAAATATCCAATATCTGCCTGATATTTTTTTTTTTTTACTGATATATTGTGAATCCCTAACATGATTAGAATTTTAATTTATATTGCATTGTATACTTGTGGTACAGCTGAAAGTACATTGCAACTGAATGTATTTTACAGCCGGGTGTATAGTACCACCTAGTGTGTATTACAGCCGAATGTACTATATACCATTACTATATACTATAGTACACCTCTAATTTTTCTCTAGCCTCACTTATTTGCCCCCCCCGCCTCCTCTCTGCTGCCAAAACCAGCAGCGTACAGAGGGAAATTTGAGTGTGCTATGAGATTAAAGGCTAAAATCAGGGCCTTGTGAGCAATCATCAATTCCCAAGAACATTCTTTCATCTTCCATTCTTCCACCCTAATGCTAACGGTTTCATGTCACAACATTGTTGTTGCTTTTATCATCCTATAATAACTCCTGCAAAAAATGGGAGGGAGATTGGAAGAATAAGAGGCTAAGACAGGCCTGTTCTTTCTCTGCCATCACTGTAAATTTACACAAGGCCCTTTTGCTGTCAGTGGAGCAGTTCCTTTTATATTAGCGGTCTTGTCTTTGGCCTGGGCTTAAACCCAGATATATTCCACCAAGACATTTATAGCCATTGTTCTGTTTTCCATAATGAAATCAAGCTTTGTTTCCTGCCTCACATGATATTTTGAGCCTAATAGCCTCAGCGGGTGCGAGCGTGGTGTCTCTGATTCGTTCGTTGGGGACAAAATGGCGACCTGGTAGGCTAGCAAATCCCCGTCTTCCATCAGCCTGCTTGTCCGTCAGCAGGGCATCAACGACACCAAACTGCAACCCATCTCCCGGCCCATCAGCAGGTCTCACACGCCAGTGAATCCGAGCCTTTTGTTCCCACTTGGGCTGATAGGAATGAGGAGGTAGACCACGGAAAAGCAGAGCAATTTTCTGCTATTTAAGCTTGGAGAGATGGCGCTCCTTGGGAATCGTGTGTATGTGTGTGTGTAGAGGCGTTTGGAGAGGAAGGGAGTTTGTTTGGAGTCACTGGATGAGATTTTTTAGATTTAGGCATGCATGGAATTGGGGGTGAGATAATCGAGGATGTGAAATTGAAACCTGTCGACTAGCAATGCCATCCTTTACTCTAACACCACACACACACACACACACATCTCAAACCAGTTTGCCTTATCGGTTTAATGTGACTCTCAATAAAAAACGCTTAACGTATAACATCCACAAAACTATTTCAGTCTTTCTACTTGAAAATTTCATGTTTAATTAAATGTGTTAATTGCCGTTTCTTTAATTATTTGTGAAATTTCTTAGCAATTTCTGAATAAAAATAGTTTCTACACTAGTTTTTTTCTTCAGTGTAGTAGAGGGTTTGTCCAGCTTCCCAGTTCGCAATGTTATAGTTCAACCTATTCTAGGTTAGTGCACACTATATAGTCCTATTGAGAGCAAAATTTAAAGACACACTGATAGAAACTGATGTTTTGTTAATTGCCTCAAAAGCAATGGCAGAGTTAATTACCTTTAAAAATGTGAAGAAAAGACAAACATATGCAGTGGCGTCTTCCCTGTAGCCATGTCAACAAAGCCGCTAAAAGAAGCCCTTATGAAGTATGTCATGTTGTATTATTTTAATTACTGCATGTCCGTGTAATTTTGCTTGAACATGTTTTTTTTCTTTTACCCCAGGTTATAAAATGTTGAAATGGGTGCTCATTATTAATCTAATTTATTTGCTCGTCAAGCAAGCCATGTGACGACCGACTTCCTGCCTCAAATGACAATTGCAAACAGTAGCCTCCTTTTAAAGGTATAATCACCCATCTCTTCTAATTAGGAGAAGAATGTGCACTAGATACAAAGGGCTCTGTGAGGATGCAGCCCAGAGCAAGCGATAACGCCCGTGCCTCGCCGCAGCCTGATCTGGGATCAGCTTTAGGGAGGCGGTATCTGACATTAGATTAAGGGAGGTTATTTGTGGAGGGGGAGTTACTCAGGTTACATTCCTTTAAGGGAAGTGGCTGGCACCCTGTCTTCATTTCACAGGCTGGTAAAGTGAGCAAGGCCCTCTCATATTATTCACCGGGGCAGGCTGATCGAAGCTCGGCTCGATAGCACTAAACCAGCTCATGCTCCGAAGATTTGTCTTACAAAACCTTGAAAACTGCTCTGAACATCCATACATTGATTTTTGTTGGCGGGGATCTCCGGGGCTTTCATGTAGAGGCAGGATCCATGCAGGGATGAGGAGAGGGCTTCCCCCTTTGCCAGAGTGTGCCGGCAGAGCTGGGGGATTCCGTTTCAATAACCCGGCCGAAGGAATTAGAAACACACGGGGCTACTAAAGCCACAGCTCACTGTTATGCTAAAGCCTGCAAAACACAGACACTTCAACAACCTTACATGCACTTTTTTATCTAAATATACCATTTAGAGTGCAACTACTGAAGTAGCTTGCGAGATTGAAGAGAAAAAAAGAAAACAAACAACAAACTGTGATGTATACCTACATTTGGACATGCAAGGCTTTCTGTTAACATCTAAGCAGATCTGTTTCCTTTGGAAGTTTTTTTCCACCTCAGAGTAAAAACAATGTGGCTTAATGTCTCACAATGTGACTTTCTATCTCAAAATATGTCTTAAGCTCATAATTGTGACTTTGTATATCGCAATTGTGACATATCTCACAATTAAACTGTATATCGCTTAATCTGTCTTAATATAATATTTGTATTTATTATCTAAATGTAACTTTAAATCTCAGTGTCCTAATATTTCACAATTGTGACTTTTCCCTCATAATTGCAACTTTTACTTTTTTTTTTCTTATTTTAAACTTTATATCACAATTACCTGTTTTATTTTATTTTTTTCTCTGAGGTGGAAACAGGCTTCCATAATTTCCTTCATTCTCCCTTGTTCTCTCTCTCTTTTCTGTCTCATTCTCCCTCTCCTTCACTACTAATTCCTGTGCCTTTGATGTGATAAGGAAGTGTTAAATCAAAGTGAGGCCTAATTACATATCTTGGGACTGGCTGGTTGTAAGGCATTGTTCATACTGTTAGAAAGACGGGCGAGAGCGTGTGTAAAGGGAGGGCTCCACGTGTGTGTGCACGTCTCTGGCTGGCAGCTGCCAGCATGCGTGCCACCTGCTATACATCTCTCCATTAGCATAATCACTCTCCGGCAAATGGCAATAATAGTGTCATGCACCTCTGTGTAATTGCCGCTGTCATAATATGTGCCTGATGATTGTGTTTCGACTCGACATGGAGGGAAGCAAAGATCTCTGGTGCCACATTCACACTGAAGTGCCTTTGATCTGAGGCCCAGGAAGGACATCCCTCTATTTGTCACTCAAAAGCACCTTGTCAGATGCAAATCAGAGGTAACCACAATGCATCGGTGCCTTTCGCTAATATAACAGAAGGTTATGGGCTTTGATCACAGGGATTATTAGAACTGTAAACATGCACATGTTGGTGTCAAATTTCAATATATTTCTGCTTTATACACTATATAAGCATTACGTGCTTGCTTGTAATTTTCCAAGCAATACTAGGAGGCAAGAGACGAAAAGAAATTGCAGACTTTTCTGACACCAATGTTTTACATAATAAATCCACTCGCATTTTCCTTTTAAGGGACAGCCAAGGCAAGCAAATTAATAGCTAATGATTGTATAGGCCAGGGGCGGTGATGTCCGAGCTTGAGTGACAGCCGGCTTAGCCATTGTGACGAGCTCAGACCCTAATTGGGCCGGAGTCTGTAGAAGAAGGAAAATGGAAGAATCTGGAAGGGAGGGATTGGGGAGTGAACTGCGCAAACAGAAGACAAGCCAAACAGGAATTCTAATGGATTGCATGCTCGGCTTGCTGACACCTCATTGCACCTAACATCGCAATATTTTGCAAGGGTGGCAAAAATTATACATTTACTAAGATGACGCATGCATGTATTTTTCTCTCAGATGGTGCGGGTTGTGGTTAGCCACCCCATTGTTTGATGTATGGCAACGAAATCGGATGGTTGGCGTACGTGCGTGTTTGCATAATAGAAATGGATGGTGGTACCGTTTTCAACGTTTTGTTTCTTTTCATTATTCATATATCCTTTACCTTTTTGACATTCTGACATTCAAGGACGCAGGCCTTGGTCTTCGAATGTGGATGATAAATTCTGAGCAATCCCTCCCCTAATCGTTCAGAGCAGGAGGAAAACACACAGCCTTTTTAAAGCATCTGTGTCTTAAACTGTCATTGATTAAATGTTAACTGATATACTCCAGTTGGCAATCTTGTTAGAGCTTCCAGTAGCCAAGATAGACAGTTTAGAGTCCTGGCTGATCAATATTACAGATAAAGATTTCATCCATCAATGAGCTCCCAAAACAAAAGGTGTCTGTTACCTGATTAGGCCGGCTAGAAAGTCTCTCCCCCTCCGGACTGCCGACGCAGCACGAAGAGTTCTATTCGATCGGCTACAAACATGGAGCCCATGTAATTACAGCTCCAAACAGTTCCGCAGATAACATGCCTTTGACTTAGCTGCGGATAAAGGTTAATCTCCCTCTGTCTGTCCAGCGAGATGGGTCTGGGCTTTATATATTTATTTAAGTCCTCCGCTAAGGCCAGGGCCAGGGGCTGTTACCGTGGTGCCTGGGAGGAAAGAGTTAGAACCTCCTGCATACCAATGCCAGCGCAAATGACCGAATCGATGGCGGAATGGCCACTGCTGTTTAAGAGTATCAATAAATGTTCCCTTATTTCCTTCTCAATGGCTAAGTGTTGTAGTTAAAAGTCCAACAGATGTCTTAATTGAAAGTTAATTTTAAATCAATGCAGGGAGTCATTTAAATATTGATCACGCTCTTTTGACTCAAATTGTACACGGACCGTCCCAGCCCAACATAATTTGCCCATTGCTCCTTTATTTTAAAAACAACTTTGTTCCAATTGAATCAATAAGCCACAATTAGTATGTTGTGAAACTGCCATTGACACTTCCTAAAGGCCCACAGCGATTTCATTGTCTTTCCTGGCACAGATACAGCGTGTCCTTAATTACAAAGTATGTTTATGGTGTTTTAATTGTATTAGGTCACCGTAAAATCTAACAAAAGATCTCTCCAATGCAAGAACACATGAAAAACTTCATGTTTGAATGCCCTCCTGTCCTTTCATTGTAGGTTCAAGGCCATTAAAGAGACTTATGGGTCCCCGAAAGCAGGGCATCTGCTGTACTTCTGATTTTCTCTGTATCAGACAAATGAAGGCAAGAACGACAGGCGCTGGAAGGGGGAAAAAAAATAGGGAGAGAGAGAGAACAGGGAACATTGTCAGAGGCCTCTGTCTATCAGGGTAATCTTATTTATTTAAAGCATATGTCTGCTGGTACTCCTTTGTCAGGGTCTATTAGGGGGCAGTGCAGCCCATATGACATTGTTTAGCAAGTAATGAAATGGACATTTTTTGCATGTTTTTATAGAGTTGGAAGGGAGCGCCCGGACTCATTCATTTTCCTCGCTGGATGCCATTTCCTAGCCATCGCCACAGATCGAGCTTTACAGCTATTGTCAGCCCCATTTCCATTCAGAAATTTGACCGAGATTTTGTCTAATTAGATGTGGCCACTGAGGTCTTCGTTTCTGTCCGAGTAAGAATTTGCAGAATGTTAACATGGCCACTGTAACACGTAAATGGGGTCAGTGTTTTGATCGATCATAATAACTTGCTTATGGTCAGTTCTGGTACTTTCCAGTCAACGTTTTCTTTTTTGAAGGATGATGCAGCTCTCTGTGTATATTTGAAAAATCTGCATGCTCTCCAGACCACCTTTTCAGCCGCCTGTGTCTCCTCTCTATGCGGTCGGGGGTTTGGCTAAGGCTTTCTGGGTTTCCAGAGCAGACCTGCACAGGGGTGACAGATAGGTCTTATTTGTCTGATAGAGTTGAGCAAGAAAATAGATCTAGAGCTGGTTACTTCATTAGGTTCTCTCATTGATTGAACCTCCTGCTGAAGTGATGCTGCAGCCTCCTCTGATAACTGCTGGTAATAGAACAAAATGAATTCTTATCACAGAGATTGGAAAGGCCATTAACCCTGGCCCCCAGTGCTTTTCAGACGTCACAGACAGGAAGCCGTGCGGTGCACGGGAGGAAAAAAAACGCCATGCTCCGTCTGAGCCGAGGTCATGTTGGCGGCCGTGTGTGAAATTTCCAGCCCCTTTGGCTCCTGTGTAGATGAAACGGCTACCCGGGCAGATGTTTATAATCATGTCTTGAATAAATATTGGATGGAGTATAATAAAAAGGAGAGAGAGAAAGGAGCGAGGAGGGAGGGGGAGAACCAAACAAGCAGGAATCTTTTTATATTATTTTCAAATACTAAAGTAAGTCTGGCTGCAGTGCCTCCTTTCTCCGGATGCCTCAGGTGATCTGAATGGCACGGACACAAAAAGCCTTTTTGTGTACGATGCAGGTGTTTGTCTGTGGAAACCTTTGAAGATACAAGATTTAATGCTAGTTATTTGGAACCATTAATATCCCTTATGCGGGTGAGCGCAGAAACAGAAGTCTGCAGAAATGAGGGGGAAATTTGTGTTGGTGCAGTAAAAGCAGAAGCTTTAATCTTCATCATGTTTATTCATTTGATGGAGGTGATTAATGGTTTGAAGTGCATCATACATCACAGAAGAGCTGGTAGCATAGGAAAACTTCCTTGGATGAAAGTAACTGACAGCAACAAAAGACATTTTCTGATTGCTGATGCATAAGGGGTACTGCAGTAGAAGTGTGCTTGCCATAGAGAAAGAGCAGCTTTTTTGTGTCTCCCAGCAGCAGCAGCAGCAGTGCTGTGAAGGGAAATGGGCCCGCTCTCCACGTGGATGTTTAGTATTTTAGACATGGTACATTAACAGCATCTGGTTAAGATCTAAATGCTTGTTAAATACACTGAAATTTGGAAAAAGAAGGGAGCAAAAAAAAAAAGATAGGTGGGGGGGGGGGCGGTGGATCAACAAGTCAGTAAAGCTTATTATCCTGAAAGTATTACAACTGGCCCTTAACAAAGTAGTACAGGGTTTCGAGTTTCAAAGATTCCTTTAAAATGGAGCGGCTCAAATGAAAACCATGGGGGGAAAGAATGTGACATCATGAAAACCCTGGGCAGCTCAGAGCCAACCTGTGGTGTGCTGGGAAATTAGTGTTCCTTACACCTCAACAAGACGAGACAGTCCAGAAATCATAATTACAACCACATTGCATTTTCACAAATGCTGAGATCAGTAAAATTATAAGAAATGACAATCATGCAATTTTTTTTATTATTGATAATAATAATAATATAATAATAATAGTTATTTTTTTATTTAATTAAAAATATAAGAAATGACAGTGATACAAAGAGCTATTGTTATTATTCATAATAGTTTAAAATTAATTGTGGTTAATTTTATTGTTAAATTAACAATGTAGAAATTACAATTATATAAGTAAAATATAATAATATATCATAATATAATCATAATTATTGTAATTATTAATTATTTGTATATACAGTATGTGATTGTTATTTCATGTATTTGTACTGATTTCATTGTGAGCAAAAATGCAGTCTGGTTGTAATTAGTTTTAAATATTGAAGTTTAAACAATGATACCATTTAGGATAGCCTAGCTTCAATAAGTTCTTTGTTATTATTTTTTAAGAACCACAAATAAACCGTGAATCTAAGGTGGAGGTGGGGGACACATTTTAATGAGTCATTTTTGGGGGTATCCACGGCTGTGTATGGTAGGTGTCTCTTTTACTGGCCGGATAATGACCGCACTGAGGTGTTATAGCCCCCAAGAGGAGAGAGAGTGAGAAGCCTGCCCTCCATGTCTGTCATTATGCTTTCTCTATACCGGACAGGCCTGATGCTTTAATGAAAAGATCGTCATATTTATACATTTCCATGGATGCCTCCACAATTTTTTTTTTATAGGTATGGTAGTTGTGCAAAGGGAACTGGCGCATTTTGATGAGGCAAAAACACAGTATTGCTTTAATTGTGACGCCTTCTTGACCCCAGTCTCCCTCCAGCATGCCGATCAACCCACATCAGAGCAGGTCTCACGGGAGACTGGCGAACAGAGAACCGTCAATGATGTGTGGTTGATGTGTTTGCGGGTTTTGCTTGAAAGGGATGGCGGGGGCAGTAAAAGTTGTCTATGGCTTTGCTGTTTGCGATTAAGTTTGATGGGCAGAGAGTCTACCGAACCCCCCTTGCACCCCTCCAATGCTGCTGACACGCTGCCTCTGTAAAGCATTCAGATTACTCAAACTGTTGCCAGGGTCAGGCGCGGGGCAGACACCGCTATGATGTATAGGAAAGCATGTCTGGGAGTTTCTCTCGCTCTTGAAATGCATACCAGAAAAACTGCAGAACACCCTGCTAAAAGACGAGGGAAAGAGAAAGGGAGAGAGAGAGAAGGACAGTGGAAGGAAAGAGAGAAAAAAAATGCTGTCTGATGAGACCCAGATGATAGCAACCCATCCTTTTCTTCCCTTATTCCTTCTGTTACTACCTTCATAATTTGCCCTTTTCTTTTTCGTGACACTTCATGTTTTATTAATGCATTCCACGATCGCCTTAAAAATTTGATGCCCCCTCGAGGTAGAGACGCTCACTAGCACTTTGACACTTCATTTCCCAGCTAGGGGGACTGGGTCAGTAAATCTAGCCGACTGAAGAGAGCGCCTCACACTGAGGACGTGGAGGAGAGGGGGCGAGTGAAGGGGGAGGTGCCACAGCCTGGCCCCTGTACCCTTAGGGTGTGACATTGTGCTGTGGTGTTTGTGTATGAGCGTGTGTGTGTTTGTGTGTGTCTTTTATTAACCGAACTGAAATCTGGTCATGATCACAGACCTCCAGCTGGTCCTAACCCCCATCTGCCTATTGAGGCAGTGCACTCTCTCTCTCTCTCTCTCTGATTAGCCCTATGTCCTGACACTGGCTTAAGCTCAACACTACCTCCGTCCAGAGCCCCTTTGCCCCCCAGTACCGCCTTCCCCCTCAACACTCACCCCCCAGTCCTGCCTCAACTGCCTCTATGACAGGGAGGAAGTGAGGCATAGAGAGCGAGATACACGTTGTCTGTAATGTACATACTGTACGTAATGAAATTGATACAACTGAAGTGTAGCTTAACATTTAAAAGACATTTAAGACATTGCGTTATTGTGGCAGACAAAACATTAAATTGACTAGAGTCTTTAGAAATCAATATATTGTTTGTTTCATGTCATTGAAGCCTATAACTGGCTTACGCATTTATATAGGACATACACATTTCTTTATTCATATGACTATGCAGAAATGTGTGTATATATTTAAATTTAAAATAAATATTTATATTTTATTATATTATTAATTATTTTAATTATTTTAGTTTTTTATTTTTATTTTAAATTTAAAAAAAAAATCTGTATCTTAATGGAAAAGACACCACAGTTTTTTGTTTCCTTAAGCACAAATGCTACAATTTATGTCATTTATTTTTGTAGAAATGCGGCATGTACATCTAAAGATACCCCCCAGCTGTCTTACATACACACACATGGTGTGCACACACACACACACACAGAGTGCCTTTGTTGCAGGATGTATTAGAGCACACCGTCACCGCATGTGCGCCAAAATAGCAATTTTTGCAGCCGGCTGCCAGCAGTGACAGGAGATATTTCATCCTGTTGTCAGAATATTATTAATAAAACATCAGGACTAGAGTGCAGCACAATTTTTCCTTTCAATCACTCCCAGCATCTGCCATGAAAATTTCATGCTGTATATAATTTCCACTTAATGTATTGCACTTAAAACGTCGGTGCCAGCACTGTGTGGGGAGTTTTAAAGGGTTAATTATATCATGTATCTGCAGTCGGGCCCCTCTGCTTACCAAACAATGACTTGAGTGATTGTATGCAAATATACCGATGACCTTTTTGCCTCCCCGTGGTCAATTTATATGGTTATTAAGGTTTTATAAAATGGATGAGCGCAGCACTTTGAACGCCATTTTCCTGCCTCATGTTGTCCTAATTTATTTCATTTCTCGCGGGGTCTTCCAAAATATGTTTATTTCTCCCCCTCGCTCTCGCTTTCTGTTTCTCTCTCTCTTTCTTTCTTCCCCCGTCGTGTGCCGTGTGATGGAAGCTGCATGGGGTGGAGGGGGAAAGACAGGAGTGGTTATCTGGCATTACTCAGCCTGCTAAAAATTCATTAAAATGTGACATCAGCGCAGTGAGAGACAAATGCTCTCTGGATGAAAGGGAACAGTAGGCCTTTCAGGGATTAGAGGCGCACGGCCTCGACCTATCACCTAACAGCATAAACAGATTAATCCACTGGCAGTGCTGCAAAGATACACAGAATTATTAAACACGAGGGGGGGAGGCAGGGGTAGTTGAGCCTACAGAAAAATTTCCATGTAATCTGCCCAGTGCTAACAATCTGGAGAGGTGTGTGAAGAACATTCATATTTCAGTGTCCCAGGCTTAATGAAACCAGACGGACCAGCGTCTTGTGGTATTTTTTGCACACACACACACACACACACACACACACACACACACACACACACACACACACACACACACACACACACACACGGCAGTGTTTGGTGTGTTCAGATACGATTCAAAAGCAGTCACCGTAACCTCTAGTGGGTAACCAAGTGCCCTTCCTGTGTTCAATTGTAGAAGAACCAGGTGAAGACAGCGAGGAATCCCCACGAGCCTCCTCATTGGCCGCGGCCGAGGACAAAGACTCGAGCAAGAGGGACGCCATAGAAGGCAAGACAACAGAGAAGGACTCCAGTAAGACCTTTAGTTTTGGTCTTTTTTTCCCCCGGTACCCTCTCTTCAGTGTCACTTAGTCACTAACACAAACTGCTCCTACCTGTTTTGCTTTACTGTTCTCTTCCAACGGGGCTTTTCCTGCTAATAACAGCTGCATGTATGGGTTGCATGTGAATGCTATCAGTAGCCTCCCGCTGACCCATTTTAATCATAGCCATCTGATGGCAGAGATGTGGATAAAGGCAAAGAATATTCCACAGTGACCACAAGATTATTTTTTTTAATCAAATCAGTTTGTACGTTTGTAATTTTTAAGCGCCTTTCATTAATCTTTGCTGTTCTTGCGATTCCTCTGATGACATATTAATTTTGTATAAGCATAGGATTAGATAGTGCTCAAGTATATAGTTTTGTAACCCTTTTTCCTTTTTTTTTGTTTTTAATTCAAGCAACGCACCACCTATTAGAGCTCATTGTCCCTAAACTGCAGTACACGTACACGTATGACTGGTAGCACATTAGCAAAGGCAACAATCTTTACAAAACAGTGTTGTGTTGAGATCATGAAACATCCCCTGGAGCTAGCATCTGGCATCACTACCTAAGGCTCTTGTTATATTTGATTTGCCAAATAAGAATTCATATGTGCTTTTTTTATGTATGAGATGGAAATATATGGTCGAAATGAATATTACATTAGGCGTCTTTTCATGCACACCATACCTAGCTACATAATGTTGGGTTCAATGGAGCAGAGGAAATGCTGAAACAGGACAGAGCCTATTAGTTTAGCCAGTCGTTTATCTTTTATCCATATAGCCATGACAGGCTTGTCTGAGGCAGTTCGTACTCAATGCATTTACATGACCTATTACATGCAGCGTCATTTAACACTGCGGTTGAAATGCAGGTCCCATTTAAACTAGAGTTCTTAAACCTTAATGTGAATATATGCTTGCAAACTTTTGCATTGCAACAAAAAATTTTTTTTTTTAAGGCTGCAGTATTTAAATTGAAATGAGAAAATATCTGTCCCCAAATGGCTGTTGTTTTGATTTTTTTTAATCCATTATTTTGAGGAGCAGTCAGAATGGGTTTTAGGGGTTGCTCTGTTGAACCCATATGTTAAATGTTTTTTTTGGTCTAAAGGAATAAATCCCTAATGTGGGTTCGAATATAAAACACCAGGCTCCTGCATATTAAAGATTAAACGTAGAGATATTTACAGTGTTCATCTTCATAGGCAGCATCTCTCAAAACAGCCCATTTACTTTTTCATTTTAATCTAGTGTCACTGTGGATTAATTATAATCCAAATTGCATTTTCCATGCAAATGTCTTAATCTGGATCAACTCCAGATTACTTTGTGCTCTGTTTAGTTGTAGCATGGAAGCATGTCAATGTGTTGGCTTTAGGGTAAAGGGATAATTCAGAAAACACAAGCAAAGATGAAAATTAGCTGTCATTGTTGCTAAGAACATTTTCTGCATACCTGCTGTAAATTAGCAGGGCAATTAAATATTGTTTTCAAATCAGCTGCTTATGCAACTGAATTAAATAAAATGCAAGACAGATCAAATTCTGCATATTTACCATTAGCATTTGCATGTTTCCAGCTCTGAAATGAGCTTTTATTTAATTTCTGTCTTCCTAGATATTAGATTAAAATAAATTAAAAGTATTTGCATATTTCATTGAAGCCCTACAGCTATGATTTCTGTTGCTGACTTAATCAATTCAGAGAGTCCTGTAGGATTTGCCAAATATGACATCCATCGGTTTACGCCTCGTCTGAAGTGCGATGGTAAAGCTGATGGACTCAGATGCGTGTTTTTTTGGGGTTTTTTTTGCGAGAGCAAAGAGAAAGCAGGGCTGCACTGTGCAAGCTGAGAATTTAGAGTGTGGTATTCAAATGTTATCTGCTGAACTGTAGGTCACACTAATGCGTAACCTTAACCTCTTGTCCCTGTAAATCACTAAAGTTCTCTGAGCGTCCCAGGGTCCTGCTTTATTTATTGCCCTGTCACCTCAGCCAGACTGGCTGGACTGAAGACCAGTAAATTTAATAGTAAATTTATGACGCCTTTATCAAGCAATACCTGTGTAATTGGCGTTTGCAGGGGAAAGAAATGTTGGAATAAAATAGCTTGTCATACAAACGCACCATACTATTTTGCATAGATTTCAAAGTGAGGGCGTTCTACTCCAGTTTTTGTTCATGTAAAATTTTATTCATGTTAGATGATGTTATGATATTCGAAATTAATTTTCACTCAGCGAGAAAGACCAGATAGATCACATTAGCGAGATATCTGTTGTTTCTTCTTTTGGTTGTTTCTCTTCTTCAAACAGAGATGTTTAAAGAAGCCTTGCGTAGGTTGCATGATTTAAAAAAAATCCCATTGACAGTTGTAAATAAAGATGGGTGTCCTGTCTACGGCTGTGGTCCATGTAATGCAAACAGCTTGACTATCATAAATCACAGTTTGATTTATCTAATCAAGCTAGGTCCTGCTTCTCAAAGACATTTGTCATTCGGATGTGAAGGGGGGCTGTGGTGTCACAATTATTTTCTCTATTGCTTCATTGCACTGTGTGTGTGTGTGTATGTGTGTGTGTCTGTAGACAAAGAAAAAGGGCATTCTCATTTAATGTGAGGTACAGACTACACAAAGAGCCTAGCCAGAGTCCTGACACATTTGCACATGAACATAAAGACAATTGTGTAGTTATTATTAAATCATTAAATCATATATATATATATATATATATATATATATATATATATGCGTGTATGTATATGTATAGAATATATGCCTGGTTCTGGTAATTTAGCTGACAGTTCAGCAAAGCCTTATGCACAACAGAAATCGAGCGTGTATCAAATGCTGCAATGGCTTTTCTTACCATTTCTTTCCTCATTTTCTCTCCATTTAATTTCTGACAGCCTAGTGTGTCCATCTGTAATGCACTTTAAATGTTTATAAAAGCAGAGTGTTGATTAAGAAAATAAATCGTATAGATGGATCCTCATGTAGAGCAGATTAGCCCCCGGACCATACATTTACATTCAATATGATGGCAATCAATAGAAGGGGCCTCATTGCATCATGAAATGTATTTGCTCCCAGTTGTCCAAGAGTCACCTCCTCACCCGGGAAATAATTTAGTTGCAGATTGACTGGAAGATGGTGAAAATTGAAAGTTAAAATTAGAAATCCTCGTAATAAACAGAAGGGGGAGAAAAAAGGTCAGATGATGCGTTACAGCAATGAGATTGGGGAGCCTCGCAAATGAGGTTTTCTGTTTGTCATGAAATGCATGTGACATCTCCCCCCAACCCCCCACCCCACCCCAGCGTAGCAGGGATATCAAGGCCAGGAGAAAAAAAAAGATTACCAAGCTATTTGAGACTGCAGAACATACTCTTGAATCTCTTGGAAATTTGTATTGCGCCCTTGTGGTTTTTCTCCCCTCTTGTGTCACTTTCTTTGGCAGGCTAATATGTCAGGCTCCTGATATGTAAGACCACAATAAAATAAGCAGAATGCCTTGTAATGCCAAGAATTAAAATGCATGAACATGCAGCAGATATTGAAATATACTTAAATAAATACAGAGCAGAAAAAATACTCTTTCCCTTTTTTACCATCCATTTTCGATGACTGCTTTGCTAAGCTTGGATTCATAAAAGTAATACACACATTTAGCCTAGAGTGACCAGATTAGAGTGAAGAACAGCGAGCAGGCCTTTCTTTGTTCGCTGCATATGCAGCGAGAGGATAAATTGCATTGACTGAGGAGGCTGGGACACTGTCTGTATCTGAGGATACAGGGGTAATGAAAGATTTATCACTCTGTGCAGCATACTCTAAATACAACTGGGGGCTGATTTGCTGAATTGAGCAGCTAAAATGGAAATAACATGGCAACCCCCTCTAATACAGAATGTGAGGCATGGATATTCAGGGGGATGCTTGGATTTGGCTGTCTATATCCCCCAAATGAACTGCATAATCGTACCCTGACCTGCAATGCAATAACAATGAATTCGAACCTCTATTTATTTGTGAATATCTTCATTCGGTTGCTTTTGTGAATATAGATTTTTCCTGGATCCTCTAGTATTCTTGCTCAAAATCAATACACAATTTGCCTGTGGTGTAATTCAATTTAAATGCTTTTTGAAAAAAAAAAATTCTTATTAATAAAATAATCTGAGTCTCACATAATGTGAGTCGCCCAATAACCTTTTATCAGATCTACATTCCTAACAATAAGCTTATGTTACCCAAATGTGGCATCTTATTAAAGTAAGGGTCATTGTAACTCTGTCAGGAGATTTTTAGCATCAGGAGTCCAGAATAAGCTTGTGACAGAAGATATCCTATCTGTTTATTCACAGGAATTAATACACTGGCTAAAGAAACCCTGGGGACTTCTACAACAGGGAAGCGGTCGCTTCAGCAGGAGAAAGAAAATGACACTCCAACCAAGAGGGCTAAATCAGCTGAAGAGAAGACGCTGTCCAATGAGCAGGTTAGATACTCATATCTGTTGGCTTAATAACAAGACTGAGCCATCTTTGTGTATAAACTGAATTCCTGGATTAGATTATATTCATTCACTTCTAAAAAATATATATATATTAAAAAGCATTACCCTGTCTGAGTGGTACAGGACTTGCTGAACCATTTTTGAAAGGGCTACATTAAAACAAGTAGTGAGAAGTTGCAGTTTAAACGTACTTCATTTAATGAGAACCAGACATAGTCTAAAAATGGTTCATGTCAACATCCTTTGTAATCTTCTGATTAGAAATTATGTTAGTTCATTTACTTACTTACTTGATTAGTTTTTTTTAATTAAGTTACGTGAAATTAAAACTTCAGTGAATTAGAGGAAATTTCATTTTATAGACATTTGGAGTACTTTTTTTTTATTTGATTTTCTTAAGGCATCATGTTGCAGCATCATTTATATGTAGTTGTTCGAAGAAGTGCTGTAATGTATGGCAATGCTATGATAAACTTTGTCTTTTCAGGTGCAGCAGTGCCCATACTGTAATTACAGTAACAAGGATGCAAACCGTTTACAGCTGCACATCATGTCTCAGCATTCCATGCAGCCAGTCATCAGCTGCCCCTTGTGTCAGGATGTCCTCAGCAACAAGATTCACTTGCAGCTGCATCTCACCCACCTCCATAGCGTGGCTCCAGACTGTGTGGAGAAGTTACTTATGACAGTATGTGCAGCATTCATTTATTTCTTTTAAATCCAAAAAAGAAAGAAATACTGAAGCTGTCAGCCTTACTATCTAGATCATACTCTGGCAGTGTTGGCAGGGAATAACTTGAATAAGCATTTCCCAGGCCTAGCATATTCTCCAAAGAATATGTTATGAACTGGAAAATTCTTCTCTTATAAAATCCCAAAAGATCCTTTTCAAATCTGCTGTTTTGTAAGTCTGTATCTCCATGTGTTTTCAAGCTTAACATTTTGAATACATTTATTATTTATAAATCTATTATGTTTATTGTTTATCTTATGTTTATTTGATTTGGTTAAGGCACTGATATAATATTATTTATGTATTTTCTTTCTTCAGGTTGCAGGTCCAGACGTTACAGTGCCCAATTCCTTGCTGTCTGTATCATTACAAGACAAAGTCCCATCTTTGATGGATTCTTCAGCTGTGATCCCTGAGGGATCAGGAAAACCCATGGGTAAGCACATTTATGCAGGCACGGTGTCATCTGAAATGTATGAACCCCATTACAGAGGATTCCTTAGAAAAGTCATAACAATAATTCTGAATTCATAATAAAGAATTCTGAAAACTTTCTTTTTTCTAAATTTCAACAGGAAACAGCTCTAAGGATTTGAAAAGCAGCACAGACCAAGACAAAAGTGACGTTGAACTTTCCAGTGAGGAACTCAAACCACCAAAGGAGGCTGCTGAGGCCCCTGACTGGAAGAAAGCGAGTGGGCAAGACAGGAAGAGCCCAGACTCCCTGCAGGAGCATCTTGGTGATCTTCAGAAGCGCCAGCAGCTCTCAGTCTCTGATCGCCACGTCTACAAATACCGCTGCAACCATTGCAGTCTGGCTTTCAAGACTATGCAGAAGCTTGAAATACATTCCCAGTACCATGCCATCCGTGCAGCCACCATGTGCAGTCTGTGCCAGCGCAGCTTCAGGACATTCCTTGCTCTTCGAAAGCATTTGGAGACTGGTCACCCTGAGCTGAGTGAAGCTGAAGTGCAGCAACTCTGTGGAAACCTGCCCCTAAATGGTGACATAGCTGAGAGTGAGATGCGGGCTCTGGAAGAGGCACAAGCCTTTGAGCATGAGCTAGACAAAGATGAGGAACTTGACCAAGAAGGAAAGGCCAGTCCGACTGGAAGTGACAGCAGCTCCTTGCTTGATGATATGGGCTCAGAGCCAAAGCGGACCTTGCCTTTTAGGAAAGGTCCAAATTTTACCATGGAAAAATTTCTAGACCCCTCTCGTCCATACAAATGCACAGTATGCAAAGAGTCTTTTACCCAAAAGAACATTCTCCTTGTTCACTACAATTCTGTCTCACATTTGCATAAGCTAAAGAAAGTTATCCAAGAGGCCTCAAGCCCAGTTCCCCAGGAGACCAGCAACAATGTTGACAACAAACCATACAAATGCAATATCTGTAACGTTGCTTATAGCCAAAGCTCAACCCTGGAGATTCACATGAGGTCTGTACTTCATCAGACAAAAGCACGGACCGCCAAAATGGAGACTAGTACCAGTACTGGGGGTGGTAGCAGTGGAAGTACATCATCTAAAAGCCCTGTTCCACTTAATCAGGGAAACACTGATTCTGCAAGTGCACCAGTATCCTCTAACAAAGAAAACACTGTAGATGCCAAAGAAGTTACCATGAAACAAACTACTGATCACATCTCTGTGCAAACCACCCACCCACCATCCCAGTCACCAGCACAGCTTCAGATGCAACTGCAGCATGAGCTCCAGCAGCAAGCTGCATTCTTTCAGCCACAGTTTCTGAACCCAGCTTTCTTCCCACACTTCCCAATGACACCAGAAGCTCTACTGCAATTCCAGCAGCCCCAGTTCCTTTTCCCATTCTACATCCCTGGTGCTGAATTTAACATCAGCCCTGAGCTTGCATTGCATTCAGCTGCGTTTGGGATGCCTGGTATGACTGGATCATTCCTAGAAGATCTGAAGCAGCAGATGCAGCAACAACATCAGCTGGGCCAACAACAGCTTCAGCTTTCTCAGCAGCAAGCCCAGCAGCAGGCCTCGCAGTCTCAAATGCAACAGCAGAGAGCACAGCAGCAGAGTCACAAGCCTAAAACTGAGTCCAACCACATTCCTCTGTCTGAGATTCAAATGTCCAGAGATGCTGAAGAGCACCTAGAAAAGCAGGAGAGCAAAGCAAAGCATGATATAGCTAATGATATTGACAGTGCAAAAGATGCAAAAGATTCCAGAAAGCCTAAATTTTCAGAACCTCTTATTCCTCCGCCACGCATCATCTCAGGTGCTAGAGGTAATGCTGCTAAAGCATTACTAGAGAACTTTGGCTTTGAATTGGTTATTCAGTACAATGAGAATAGACAGAAAAGCCAGAAAAAGAACAGAGAGGAAGAGTTGACCGACAAACTGGAGTGTGGGCTTTGTGGAAAGTTCTTCTCCAACATGCTTATTCTCAAAAGCCATCAGGAACATGTGCACGGGCAGTTCTTTCCATATGTGGAGCTGGAGAAGTTTGCACAGCAGTACAGGGAGGCATATGACAAGCTGTACCCCATAAACCCAGCATCTCCAGAAACTCCCCCACCACCTCCCCCTCCACCACCTCCTCCACCTCCTGCCCCAGTGACTGCTCTCCCTGCCAGTACATCTGTAGGAAAATCACAGACACCATCTCCATCACCTCTACAAACTCCTCAGCAAGCACCACCTCCTCCTCCACCACCACCTCCACCACCAACTGCATCTCCTCAAGTGCAGCTCCCTGTTTCTCTTGACTTGCCAATTTTCCCACCACTGATGATGCAATCAGTGCAGCACCCTGGGCTACCCCCACAGCTTGCACTGCAGCTTCCAACAATGGACTCTTTATCTTCTGACCTCACACAGTTATGTCAACAACAACTGGGACTGGATCCAAACTTCCTGCGGCAGTCCCAGTTTAAGCGTCCTCGCACCAGAATCACAGACGATCAGCTAAAAATCCTCCGTGCTCATTTTGACATCAATAATTCTCCCAACGAAGAACAGATTCAAGAAATGGCAGACAAATCTGGCCTTCCACAGAAAGTCATAAAGCACTGGTTCCGCAATACACTCTTCAAAGAACGTCAAAGAAGCAAAGATTCCCCTTACAATTTCAACATTCCACCCATGACCACACTGGAAGACATCAGACTTGAATCCCAAGTGAACATGCTGGAGTACTACAGAACTGATGCTACGGCAAACAAAAGGTCATCAAGAACACGTTTCACAGATTATCAACTGCGAGTACTCCAAGATTTCTTTGATACCAATGCTTACCCCAAGGATGATGAAATTGAGCAGCTCTCCACTGTGCTCAACCTGCCATCACGAGTGATTGTGGTGTGGTTCCAAAATGCTCGTCAGAAGGCCCGCAAGAGTTATGAGAACCAAGCAGATACGAAAGACAGCGAAAAGAAAGAATTAACAAATGAACGATACATCAGGACCAACAACATGCAGTATCAATGTAAGAAATGCAGTGTCATTTTCCCCCGAATATTTGACCTCATTACTCACCAAAAGAAGCAATGCTACAAAGATGAGGATGATGAAGCTGGAGATGAAATCCACTCAGAAGAATTTGCAGAGATTAATGAGCAGAGTTCAGCAAAACCAACAGAGCCAGCAAAACCCTCTCTTGTAACAGCAAGCAGCTCTGGTTCCAGCTCTCCCTTAATGCCTTCACCCCGACCTGATGTAGGGAAAACCTCACCCAAACCTGAGCTCCTCCATGAAAAAACAAAATTGGGAGAGATTGCCCCTTTACAAACACCCAAGAACCTAAACGAGTTAAAAACTTCCAAGGCTTCAACCCCACAGCCTCCACCACAAAAAGTACCTCAACCACAAATATCAAGACCCCATTCCCAGCCCCAGTCTACAGCTGTCCCGTCAAGTCCTCTTTCAATTGCACTGTCTTCTCTTAACAATAGCCTACCGCCACAAATGTTACAGTACCACTGTGATCAGTGCAAAATCGCTTTACCAACGTTAGAGCTGTGGCAGGAGCACCAGCACATGCATTTTCTGGCCGCCCAAAACCAATTTCTACACTCACAGTTTTTAGAAAGGCCACTGGATATGCCCTATATGATCTTTGATCCAAATAACCCTCTTATGACTGGTCAACTTCTCTCTGGAGCCCTATCCCAGATGCCAACTCCAAGCAACTCTGGCCTTGCTCTGAACTCTAACTCTATGAAACGTAAATTAGATGAAAAAGAGGATGGATCTCATGAAAAAGATAACAGTGCAGAAGATCATCACAGAGATAAACGTCTTAGAACTACCATTACTCCAGAGCAACTTGAGATCCTTTATGATAAATACTTGCTTGATTCAAACCCAACAAGAAAGATGTTAGATCACATTGCTCGTGAAGTTGGCCTGAAGAAAAGAGTTGTCCAAGTATGGTTTCAGAACACCCGAGCCAGAGAGAGAAAAGGACAATTTAGAGCAGTTGGGCCCTCCCAAACTCACAAAAAGTGTCCATTCTGCAGGGCATTGTTCAAGGCCAAGTCAGCTCTTGATAGTCACATTCGCTCAAGACACTGGCATGAGGCAAAACAGGCAGGCTTTAGTTTGCCCCCAAGTCCAATGATGCCTCAAGATGATGGAGGTCAAAGTCCCCATAAGTACAATTTTGCTGACTACCTACAAATGCCCACAAAGATTGAGATGAATGAAAGTGAGCCTCCAACTGCTTCTTCCACTCCATTTAGACCTTCCGAGATGCCACTAAAAACCTTATTGAGCTTATCATCTGTTAAAGCAGAACATAGTGATGAACTTGAGGGGTTTAACATGAGCTCTGCAGAAGCCTCTTTTGATAACAACAAAATGGACTTTGATGAGACCTCCTCAATTAACACAGCTGTGAGTGATGCTACAACTGGAGATGAGACCAATAATGAGGTTGAGAATTTTACAATGAATGGAAATGAGAGAATGATTGAGAACAAAATGAACCAAGCACAAACCTCTGATATAAATGATGATAGATTCCCTTTCAACATGGTTAGCCCAGCATTAAGTTTCTCTGGCAAAGACAGTGACTACTATAATTCCAGAGATGATGACCTAGATGATAATGCTGACAGGAGCGAGACCTCAAGTTTGGCTGATCCAAGTTCACCCAGTCCATTTGGAAGTGCTAATCCCTTCAAGTCTGCAAAAGGTGGTGGAGAGAGACTAGGCCACAAACGTTTTAGAACCCAAATGAGCAACCTACAGCTTAAAGTCCTAAAGGCTTGCTTCAGTGACTATCGCACACCTACTATGCAAGAGTGTGAAATGCTGGGCAATGAAATAGGACTCCCTAAACGTGTTGTGCAAGTTTGGTTCCAAAATGCCCGTGCAAAAGAAAAGAAGTTCAAAATAAACATTGGAAAGCCATTCATGATAAGCCAAGGCTCCCCAGATGGGCCGAGGCCAGAGTGTATGTTATGCGGTGTGAAGTATACAGCCAGACTTTCAATTCGTGATCATATCTTCTCGAGGCAGCACATTGCAAAAGTGCAGGAAACCCTGGGCAACCAGGTTGATCGAGAAAAAGACTATCTTGCACCTACCACTGTCCGCCAGCTTATGGCTCAACAAGAACTTGACCGTTTAAAGAAGGCAACCGATGTACTCAACTTGCCAGCCCAGCAGCAACCTGCAGTGGACAATAATGCACTTCATGGCCTTAGCCTGCCAACTGCCTACCCAGGAATATCTGGTCTCCCACCAGTGCTTCTTCCTGGTGTCAATGGGCCATCCTCCCTTCCTGGTTTTCCACCAAATACACCTGGTGAGTTAGTATGACAAAAACACAGTGCAGTATCTTAATGAATGGATAATGCATTAAATGCACTTAGTGCTACCGCCCTATTTGCCTCCTTTGAAGGACTGTGACTTTCACTGATTCATAGAGACATTTAATGCATGCATTTACTGTAACAATGTGGAACTCTTTACTTTGAGTTTGGCTGTGACCCCTAAAGTTCAGTTGTTGTAATGCTTGTGCTTGTTTTCTTTCCTTCTTTTTGTTGTATCCTTCTTTTGATAAAGTTCTTGTAACAGTTTTGATCCATAACAGTATATCAGAGGGAAAGCCCCAAAATAATGTCTTGCAAAGTTTAGGAGTGATTCTGCAGTCAAATATTTCATTATTATCTATACTACTGTATTTCAGCTTTAGCGTCTCCTGGTGCTGGCATGCTTGGGTTCCCTACTCCAGCCACCCCTTCTCCTGCCATGTCTCTCAGCAGTACCCCAACCAAGACTCTTCTTCAGACACCTCCCCCTCCTCCTCCTCAGCCCTCTGCACTTCCTCTTCCTCCCACTCTTTTGGCAGCAAATCAGACTGAGCAGCACATAAAAGAATCAGAGAAAGACAAGAAGTTAGAGAAGCCCAAGGTGAAAGAAAGAGAAGCCGACACTGCCCGTCCCGAGACCCCAATTGTGAAGAAAAGAGAAAAGCCCTCGCCGTCACTTTCAGCGCTAGGAAAATTGGGAAGTGAGGCTCAGATGGACCCAGCACAACTGCAAGCACTTCAGAATGCCATTGCTGGTGACCCAGGCTCCTTCTTAGGGGGACAGTTCTTGCCTTATTTCATCCCTGGCTTTGCATCTTGCTTCTCACCCCAACTCCCTGGCGGAGTGCAGGGGGGATACTTCCCTCCTCTGTGTGGAATGGAGAACTTATTCCCCTATGGCCCTGCAATGCCGCAGGCTATCGCTGGGCTTTCACCGACTGCCCTGCTGCAGCAGTACCAACAGTACCAGCAGTCCCTCCAGGATTCCTTACAGAAGCAGCATCAGCAGCAGAAGCAAATTGAACAACAGCAGAAAACGCCCCCTATCAAGACAACGAGTGCACAGAGCAACTCTCTCAAACCAAAAGAGGCTATTGAAACTAAGGATGATAAAGGCTCTTCAACAGAAAGCACAAATGAAGAACCCCAAACGAATACCAAAAGTTCAAGCTTTCCAGATGCGTTTATCGTTCCGTCCATCAAACACGAGTTTATATGCAGAAAGTGCCAGATGATTTTCGCTGATGAAGACTCAGCAGCTCGCCACCAGAAGTCCTTCTGTTACTTTGGTCACCCTTTTATCGATCCACAAGAGACAGTGCTTCGCAAGGCCGTGAGCAAGTACAATTGCACAGCCTGCAACGTGTCCGTCAGTGGGAACGAAGCACTTGGCCAACACCTTCAGTCGAGCTTGCACAAAGAGAAAACAATCAAACAAGCAATGAGAAATGCCAAAGAGCATGCTAGATTATTACCTCACTCAGTCTGCTCCCCTTGTCCTAACACCACATCTACCTCGCAGTCTGCAGCTTCTTCTAATAACACCTTGCCTCATCTCTCTCACTTGTCCATGAAGTCCTGGCCAAATATTCTTTTCCAGGCCTCAGCCAGGAAAGCTGCTTCCTGCCCATCTGCTTCTCCTCCTCCCCTTTCCTTGCCTTCAACGGTTACCTCAACTTCGTGCAGCACCTCAGGGGTTCAAACCTCACTACCCACCGAAAGTTGTTCAGACGAGTCTGACAGTGAGTTAAGCCAGAAGCTGGATGACTTAGATAACGCGTTGGAAGTCAAGGCTAAGGCAGCGTCCGGCCTAGATGGCAATTTCAGTAGTATCAGAATGGATATGTTCAGTGTGTAGGAGTGAAAACGGATCCCTTGCTTAAACGAAAAAAAGACTTTTAACTGCAGTTCCAAAGTTTCTCTAACCCAAAAAATTACAGTACCAAAAGATTGACTCAGGATTGTTTTTCCCATATTGATATGCTGGCAAGAAAATGATTGATTTTTGTTATGGACAGAACTGTTGCAGATGCTTGACTGAGCTTATATTGTATACAAAAACATGGAATAGGAAAACTCTCACAAGTTCTTTTGGAGCTTGATTCAAGCCAAAAATTCTCACGATAGCAAATTGCACCTCAGCTGGATTGATTTCCAAATGCTAGCATGTACTGTATGGGATAATGATCCAGAACTTTCAAAGAGAATTTCTCTTAGTTTAGTTAGGTGTAATTCAGTAGCTTTAAATTCTCAGGTCAGAACATAACATTTCTCATTTGTTGAAACAGCAACGAAGCCTGCTTATAAATGGCTTTTACCAAAACATGTCAAGCTTTATTGGAGGCATTTCCTTGATGTGTGTAGTGTACCAAGAGACAATATAACTGTTACAGGACAACGCGCATATCCTTTTAGTTTGCCCTACGAGAGAGTATGCTTTTACCACTGAGGGAATTTAGAATGGTGAAGTCATGTGTATGCCCCTGTGTTTGCCAGTTTGTATTGCCACAAGCTGTATTTATATACAACACCCTTTTTTCTTGTAGAATATACTAATAATCTGTGCCAACTCTTACCTTCTTTCTTTTACCTCTCATCACACCCTTTTCTGAAGAGGTAATAATTCTAGTTTTGATAGACTCTTGAAGATTATGTGAATAGGACATTTTTTCATTTGTGAATTGCTATACTGTTACGGTACTTGCTTGTGTCTGGACTATAGTGCACTTATTTGATTTCATTTTTTTATTGTTATTATTTGAGGTAGGCCATATCTTAATTTAATAGATATCATTTTTCAGTGTTTGTTCGTTTGTTTGTTTGTTTGTTTTAATTATTATTTGTGTGTAGTTCAGCAGCAGATCCACATTTGTTAGACGTTTCACACCTAACAATCCAGAGACATTTAACAATTGGTGCATCCATGAAAGTAGTACTGTATACTTGAAACTGAAAAAGTGCAAGTTGGACAAAATGTGTTGAAAAAATGGTATGAACATTTGCTTCTTTTAAACAAGAAAGCTGCTTTTAAAATGGGGGACAAAGCATTTGTTTTATAAAATGAAAATATTTTTTTTCCTGTACTTCTGTAGGACTGAACACAGTGTTACCCCTATACACTGCCATATAGTGGATAGGCTGTTTCTTCCATTCTACTCTGGGCACTTCTGTTAATGTCATGAACATAGACCATTTCCCATCATATTTAGTGATACTTGGATTACAAAGTATTATCTTATGACGTTATGCTGCTACTGTGTAATGTTTTTGTTTTGACTTTTTTTTATCGCTTGCCATAAATTTCAGCTTCCTACTAGACAGAATACTGATTCATCATGAATTACATTGCTTTACTGTTTTTTCTTTTGTTTTCTTTTGTTTTTGGCTGTGTAACTTAAAGAATGTGAACGCTGTCAAGGGTGTTTAATTTTTACGAATCACTTTCTGGTTTGATACAGTTGGACAATGTGATTCATTCCAAAGTAACAGAAGGCTTAATGTATGAAAGTAAAAGGCTCGTGAACAAAGAAAGCTAAGCTGTTGTACATATTCGTAGTTGGCTGTGCATGGTACAAATTTATTAATATGAAGAAATGCAAAAATGTATTGCTTTTGGTATTCCTATTCTGAGATGAACAAGTAGCATGTAATGCAACTGTTTGACAGGTTAAATCAAATCATGCTTAAAAATTGTTTCAAACGATGAAATTAAGTAACATTTCATTTTACTTTTAATTGCTGTACAGGTGATTTTTTTTTTCTGTTAAAGGTAAAATGTCACAGTTTTTAATTCTCTTTTTTGTGGACTTTTTAATGTTCTTATTTGGATTTTTAATATTTTAACGCTTATTTTAATCCTGAAGACACTTTTTGATTGTGTTTCACAAGAGACATCTTGGCCTCCTAAGGTGCAATCCTGCCTCTGTCCAAAATATGAGCGACTGTCCTGATTCCAAAGGCTTTTAGAACTCTGCTTTTGCCTTTCCCTGAATGTGGAACAGCATTTAGAGACTGAGCTGTCAGCTAGCACTGTGCGCTAAGGTGTTAGCCTGGACCAGAATGCTTCCCACACAAAGGACTGGTAAAGCAAAAAAACAAATGAAAAAACCAAAAAAACAAAAAACAAAAAAACACAAAAAAAAACACAAAAAAAAACAACAAAACAAAACAAAAAACAGGATGGTCCAATAATGTAATTGTACATAAATGTTGCAACTGCACAGCAGCCAAAAAACCTTTCTACGGATGGATAGTGTCAAGCATAAGAGGACAACCTTTTAAAGGTTGATATTAGGATTGTTCTTCTGGATATCAAAGGGATGATCAAGGCGTAATCATATTCTACACAATACGTACTTTCAACGCCTGGGTAACATAGGAAATGCACCCCAAGGTTTTAATAAAAAAAGATGCCCCTATGGCGAAAACTTTAAATAAACTAAACCAAAAATGTTATTGATGTTTTATATATAGAGAGTAGTCTCATTAGTTTTTGTTACTGTAATGTTTGAGGTCTCAGCTGTACCGTATTACGGTAATAACATGGTTTTGAAACTTTTTTTATTTTGTCACAGACCTGTTGTCATAGTTGAAATGACGTTTATTGTAGATGGTATTTGAACAACTTCTTCTGGAAATAGTTCATCAAGTATGTTTGTTGCTCATTGTTGTGATACATTAAAAACTGTATCTGCAAACCACTTCTGTGCCTGGCATCCCTGTCCTTGTTCTTTCCACTTTCACTGACAGCTTTGTACATTGTAGCCGTCAATATTATTGCCTAACATCACAAGTAAAAGACATAAATTCGAGGAGCCACTCCGTCCTTACACTGAGCTCATGTTGCCAATGAGCTAAGAAAGAGGTCACATTATCCCTAAATCCACACTGAGAACATTTTTAATTTCACATGGTATGCCTTTACATGTTATTTGGTTGTAATCTGGCTTTATCCAGATGCAATGGATTATCTCTAGAAGTGTCAATCTCAAGAGCCTTTCTGCAGGTATTTGTCTAAGCTTCTCCCCTGGAAGAGATAATGGATTATTCATCAATCTACCAAGCAGATCATCTAGCTGAGAATTCAGCAGAGAAAAAAAAGGACTTTGCATAGTTGTGTTGTAATCGCTAGTCATTTTTAAAACGCGCATACAAAAAGGTGTAGATAATTGTAGTAAATTGCATGTTAACCTGCTTTTAAAACAAACCAGACTGCAGTTTCCACACGCATCCAACTGCAGCTAACTTTTCCCATTCCCATTAGTGACTAGAAAATGATTCTCCAAGGAATTTATCCTAGTTTGGACATCTTTGATCAGCCTCTAGAGTCCGAATAGCTTACCACTTACTCAGCACATCCAAAACATTATCTGCATATTTTGCCATATAAATCTTTTATTCTAACAGATGTTTCCCACAAACCTGTTGTGTTGAGGACACTTGGATGTTATTTTTCCAGTATCTTACTGCTGCGTAGAGCTAGGGTCACACTATTCTGTGATTGGATAGGGTTTGACCTTTGGAAGAACAATAGCAGAAGGCATTTCGGTTCTGCCCTCTCCCCACACCTTCTCTCTATCTTTCCACAGTTGTTTGCTGACATTTAAGACTCGGGGACCGATCCCAGTAGCTCTGTGCGTATCCTGTGCATTGTGATCTTTGTGAATTGTTCCATTGTTTTGCTCTGGAGTGAGAGAAGACATCTGACGTTAATCCACAGATTTGAACCAAGAGTCCACCTGTCCTCGTAAAAGGTATTCGGAGCACATAATTGTCACTAAAATACTGTATTTTTAGATATCTGAAAGTGACTATCGAACAGTCTTTAATTTATTCAAATGTTTATATCATTGATATTTCTTCAAATACTTGTCACATCAGCCAAACACAATTAAATCTGTCCATACGGGATGCTTGGCATCTAATGGCATTTCTTATAAAGTCGAAGAGATGATATGCAGCTGATGTGTCGCATGCTAATGTTTATTGACACATTTATGGTTGATATTTTCTCAAGCCATTTGTTGGGTCTGGGGACAGTAAACTGAATAAAAAGTGATTGGATCTTTGTCTCTCTTGCCACTGAAATCCCAAGTGTAGAATACTAATTCCTGTATTTAGTCCCTGAACTCAGGTCTTTCATATTAAACCGATTCAATTATAATTAAATTCTGCACATGGGAACGTATCATTCCTGCATGATCCCTAATTTACTGCAGCAAATATTGTATTATCCACAGAAAATGCATCAGCCCACTATTTGTGATTTATTTGCATTGAAAATAAGCTTAGAAACATAACATAAAATACACATTGGTACCATCTATCCATCCATCCACTGTGACTTTGCTAAGTAAGACATGTTCCTGAATTCAGTCTTAACCCTATCCCTACCCTTAAACCTAACTTCTCCCTAAAATCAGAGGGAAATAATAGGTGAACAACACTGAAGTAGAAGCACCTAATTTGAGTTGTAAGCCTAAACTGTAAACTTGTTCCTCAAATCTGATTGGTTGATTGGAATGTTGCTCCAGGATAAACAAAGATGTTGTTCCAGGAACATGTTGTACTTGGTGAAATCACATTCACCCTATACAGCCACCCAGCCAGCCAGCCATCCATCCATCTCTTTTTGTCCTCCATTTGTTTTCTTGCATGCTTGTTTGTTCATAGATTTCTATATTATGTCCTCCTTTAATCTTTCCTCTTTTTTTAATCTCCTACTCTCACTGGTGATCACAAGAGCTATTTTAGTTTGTTCTTTGATTCATAAACTAGCTCTGTTCCCCACACCTGTGCTTCATTTACCATGTGCACCTGAGCAGTCCCACCAGATGTGTGTGTTCACATTCGAGACAAAATTGCTAATAATTTATGCTGGCATGACTGTAGAGGCCTTGTATTAATAGCATATTTCTGCATTTGCGACACAGACATAGATCAGTTCTCCGATTCCAATTTGCATTCATCAGCAGTGCATTTGTGTCTGACTTAAGCAGCTTTAAGATGGCAAATTCAAAATATATATTTTCTAATAAATATTTAGTTTAAAGTCACAAAGAAGCTAAAAGTTAACCTTAACCATAAGTTTAATTTGTTGAGAAGAATCACAGCAAATCACTGAAAAAAAAACCAAGTACAATTTACTTAATTTTTCTTTCGCACGCAGATTTTTTTAAGTTCACATGTGGAATTAAGTAAACTCAACTTAAGTTAAGTAAAATTAACAAATTAAATAAGTAACTTTAACTTGGCCAGTAAAATGTTGTTGAGTAATTTCTACTTAGTTGAAGTTTTATTTGCAATACTTTTTACAAACAATATGAAGACTCTAAGTCCGTCTGACGTTTTTCTTTAAAATTAGCATTTTTTGTCAGGCTTTTTGTTAGGTTTCTACCTAAGAACCAGTACTTCTCAATGGGCTATGGCTGGGATTTAGTGGGTTTGAAGTTAAAGTATTTGATGAACGTATACTATGTGCAGAGAGCATTCACTCAGTATCGTTAGCTAATTTTTGACCGAGGTGGCTTTTAGAGGCTTTTGCATTGGAAGTCTTCATATACAATATAACACTATAACAATATAACACTGAATCAAACCACAGTTTTAAAGTGTATGCTTTACTTAGAATCGTAAGTAAATAATACAATAGATATTGTGTAGATAATGTGAACACAGAGACCTCAATACTTGGTACACAATGACTGTACATTCTAAGGAACTCCAGATGTCACAAAATGGCATGTTACTAAAACTAACAACAAAAGCAATGATAAAACAGTGTAAATACAGCTGGAAAACAGCTAATTATTAATTATTCATTTTCCAGTGCATGATGGGAACGTCAGTATCAGAAAAGTTGATATAGAATTAGTTTTTTGAACTCGTTTTCATGTTGAAATTACATGTTTTTTTCCTGTAGTATTTACTTCACCACAGAATCTTTTTTATCAGCGATTCAGCGCAGCACTGTAAACCCTAATCAAAATAATTAATTGCTTTGAGTAGTGTAAACTTAAATTTAACAAATTAGTTCAAATAAATTAACTTTTATTTTGAACTTTCTTCTTCTTTTGAGTTCACAAAACTGACACATATTAAGTAATCTGAATTGTTTCATTGTTTTGAGTTTCATGAACTTGTTTCTTTTAAATTTAACTTAAACTTTACATTTCCCAGCATGCTTTGCCATGGCACTTGAAAGAGAGAGAGTAAATGCAAAAATTAAGTGTTATATAATGATTTTTGTGCAAGATTAATGTTAAGTGGGAGAGTGTTTAATGTTTTGGTATACGCTAATTTAGAATAGTTTCTGTTATGTGTTTTTTTTGGGGAGGGTTCTGCTTACTTAAACTTTGAATTTCTTAACTTTTATATAAAATTATATAACTGATTACCTCAAATATTTTGAGTTTTGCCAATTTATTCGGGTTTACAGTGTGGAAAGCATGTGTTCGCAAAATGATAGTTATTGTGTTCTCGCAAGGTCGCAGTCTGAATCTGAATCCAATTTTACTTTCTCTCTCAATACATTGTTGTTGCTTTATACTGTCCAGTCGCATTAATGCAAAAAAAGGCCAGATAAAAACAGGATTACAGCTGATAAGAGAGACCTCATTGAGACTTCAAACTTCAATACAATATATAATATTCCCCCCAACAGCACACAGCAGACAAATATGGAGGAAAGCTGAAGAGATAAAAGAATTATTCCATTCTGAGAGTGAAATAAGCTCCTAACATTGCCAATATCCATGTAGGCGATGTGCTCAACAAACACAAGTATCTAAGGAATGGGAGAGTAAGGAGACCTGGGAGATGTCTAAATAAGCCAGAGAGCTACACCTCTGAAACAAATGCTCGCAAAAAAGATGCTGTTTCGAACCCGCTGGGACTTCCCAGGCAGATTGTTCTGTTATGTTTATTGATATGCTCAGAAAACCACACCTCCCAGATGGCTTGAGATGAAGGTTGGGAGACACTATTGCTTAAGACAGATAAAACTAGTTGTATGATACCATCCCTCACAGAGAAATGTCTTATTTCCTTCTCCCAAACAAAACAATACTTCTCTGCTGATGTTCAATGCATTTTAGTTGAGGCCATACATCTAAAGAAACACTGTGAATTGTTGAACACCTGAGGCATTGACGACGTTTAAAGAACAGCGAGGCGTTTTTTAGATTTGATATTACAAAAGAACACCATCTTATTCTTTTTGTTAGCTTTCTGAATTGTGCGTAAAGTTCCAGTTTTTGTTATATAAAACGCCTGTTATGCTTCAGACTGCATATATTTTCTTCATCAAAGTTCACTTCAGATTGCTGAATAGGAAAGCGGCTTTTATAACTTCCAGCTTTTATGTTTCTTAAATCAACAACCTGTCGTGGATATTTCAGTTGTGTAAGGGAGGGCAGGCTGAAATAGCAGATGCTTTGTCAAACCTAAAGTCTGTTTGAATTACGCAAAATCTGTTCGAGATACATAGACAGTGAGATGCAAAAACAAATGTCCATTTTTATATAATCACAACGACAACAATGTAAACATCCACTAGAGATGAGTATTTGCTAATCTTATTCTGAGCATTTTGTTTACGAACTCTGCTTGTGACGTTTGTGAGGTCTGGATGGTGACTAAAGTGAAATATTACATGCACTTTGTCCTGCTCACAATGATTTAGATGGACAGATCAAAGTTGAAATGCACCAAAAATAAAGCAGTATATTTATATATGCACATTTGTGCTTTAAGCAAATGCAAAATGGGAAGTTTATAAACTCATGTATCAAGTAGTAGTCAGAGTTAATTCATTAAAATGTAACTTTTGTCACTGATTTATTGACTTTTGAAATCTGCCTTTACTTCTAGGGGATGGTAGAAACTTCTTGAAAGTCTCTTTGGTCAGAGAGTGTCTGCTAAGAGCATTACTGTAAATATTAATGTAAAGCAGTTTGGATTTGCTTTTCTTCACAATGTCTGCTCGAGGGAAGCAAGGCCAAAACCTAAATCCTTCTCTTAATTTACTTCCAGCGCATGTTCCGCTGGGACCGCCATGAATTGAGGTTGAGACTCTGCATAATACAATATTGGTATTTAATTGTTTCTTACACTGGAAACAACACTATGACAACCGCAGTAAACATGTCATGTTTCATAACTTGTTAACTACATTTTAAAAAGCATTTAAGCAGAGGCCTGAATTTTTATGAGCGCTTGGACGCTTTCAGAAAGAGAGCTGACATTATGAGTGAATGAGGTGATCAGGGGTCCTGGTTTAACCATAGTCAGTCTTTCTTTGTCCTATTAAACAGAAACTATATATATTCATTTATTCATTATTAACCATTTCAGTCCTAACCGACTCTTGGTGGTTCAATGTATGTATGTATATCCCTCTATGGTCTATTTTAGTTTATTTTTAATAAAATGAAACACCAATTTATTGGTCAAACCTATCTCAGGGAAGAAGAACTCAAATACTAATCAATGAAAGTGCAGAAAAGTGGTCACATGACCCACAGGGGTCCATTTTGTGTCCTGTTTCAGCACATGTGCACAGGTCACATGGCTCCATATTTTCTCCAATAAAAAGAAGGGCATTTTTCACAAATTTGCGTCCAGTTAATCACCCACAAAAAATATGAGTCACCTTCACTGGTAAGTAAAGAAGTATTTTCAAGAACTTTACATTATATATCATCAAATGTTTTAGAGTAAATAACAAAAAACTGTGTGTTGCCTCAAGGCAACATTGTACCATAATGTAATCGCATAAGGCCATACCAGACATACTAGGTTGGATACAAATATAGTATATTTGTAAGGAAAAGAGCTAGAATTAATTTTTGCATGATTTTGTAATGCACTTATAAGAATAGTAATTCACATACTATAACTGCACATATAATGATCTGCACATTTTCTATAGCACTTAAAAAAGGTATAAAACACAACTGCCAGTTGATGAGGGTGAGGATGAGGTGTCATACTGTGATGAGGAAGATGAGGTCATAGTGACAATCCGGCAGGGAGAGAGTGAGGGTGAGATCGAAGATGGAGATGAGGATGAAGATGGACATGATAACTTGATATGATGGTTTGGTGATACTTGTGTTCCACGATGGTACAATGTTGCCTGTGAGCAACAGCTGAATTTGCAATGTTACTTTTTATTAAATATGAAATTTGTAATACATTAAAAACTGGATAAATGTGTTTGTGCAAGTGTCTTGTTGAAGAAATTGATGTTTTCAATAAATATATTTCTTTTTTCTACATGAAAATGTCAAATGTTTCAATTTGTCCATTGTGGAACAATGTTCCCTTGTGGCAACAAACTTTTAAAAAAGGTTTAGGAGTGTGTTTATGAGAATTTTTGACCATTCTTCTAAAAGCGCATTTGTAAGGTCAGGCACTGATGTTGGACGAGAAGGCCTGACTCGCAGTCTTCACTCTAATTCATCCCAAAGGTGTTCTATCGCGTTAAGGTCAGGACTCTGTGCAGGCCAGTCAAGTTCCTCCACACCAAACTCGCTCATCCATGTCTTTATGGACGAGGTGCCAACCTATCAATCACGGTAGTAATCACACATAATGTAAACGAATAAATTATAAAAAAATTCACCCCCTCACAGCTGTCATGAAGGGGAAAATGAGCTATATAGACCAAAACCACAATTTGTACCAGGCTGTAAACATGTTTTTTTTCTGCTGTAAAGTTGGGCATTTTAACATGGAGCTCAATGAGATTCTGCTCCCTTTTGGAGCCTGTCCCTAGCGGCCAGTCGATGAATTGCAGTTTAAATCACTTCCGTATTGGCTTCAAGAGAAACTGGGGGAGGTTGCCGATTGGGTACCACTCTTGAACTCACTGAGCTTCTGAGAGCGACCCATTCTTTTACAAATGTTTGTAGAAGCAGTCTGCATGCCTAGGTGCTTGATTTTATACACATGTGGCCATGGAAGTGATTGGAACACCTGAATTCAGTGATTCGGAGGGGTGTCCCAATACTTTTGGCAATATAGTGTATGTGTGTGTGTATGTATTTATGTATGTATGTATGTATATATATATATATATATATATATATATATATATATATATATATATATCTTAACATTGATTTCTGAACTTGGAGTGGTTTCTTAATTTTTTCCAGAGTAAAGTTCCGGCCGATCGCCTTCCGTATTCAATTTATGGGAAAAGTGTTGAAAGTGCCTCTGCAGTTCAAATGCTTACGCTACCAGTTACGCTCGTCAGACGTTAATTACGAGAGGCACTTTCAATACTTTTTCCAGTGTTTTTCCGATCGGCCGGAACTTTATTTTATAAAGTTTTAAATATGGATATTTTTCTTACACAAATGCATCGCTTCGCTTTAGAAGGCCTTTATTAACCCCCCAGAGCCGTGTGGAGCACGTTATTTGATGGAAAGGTGCATTTTTTTTAATGGACTTTAAAAACAGAGCTACAACTACTGCTATTATAAAGCTTGGATTATCCAGGACTTTTTAAATATAACTCCGATTTTATTCGTCTGAAAGAAGAATGTCATATACACCTGGGATGACTTGAGGGTGAGTAAATCATGGGCTTATTTTCATTTTTGGGTGAACTATCCCTTTCAGCTTTATTTTCAACATATATGGTAAAAACTAATCTTTTCAGCAATAGATAAAGGCTTAAAGCAGTTTGGAACTGTTTTTCTTTGCGGAAGCTTTGCGGAAGAGCTAATAAAATATTTAATCTCAAGACAATATTTCGTGTCTAATTTACTTGAGACAAGTAGCCGTGTAATAAGCGGGATAATGTACATCCAGCCGGTTGTTATCGCAGAATAGAGGTTATTCTGTGATAACAACCGGCTGGATGTACATTATCCCTTATATATATATATATATATATATATATATATATATATATATATATGTATGTATGTATGTATGTATTTATTTATAATTTACAGTATATTGCCAGTGTGCATTAATATCACAGAAAAAATATACATACTGCTAATCTTATATATAATATATATTATGCTTATCAGTTTACTATTAAAATAAATATTTAAAATACACATTTATATTGTTTAAAGTATTTTAAAAAGACAGTATGTTGTTAGTCTGTCAATGTCACAGATCATCAAAAATGTATTATTATATGCTTGCTTGTGTGTTTTAATCATTTAAATGAAATACTGAAAGATGTTTACAGTTGATAGTCTGAAGCCAACATACTATCTCCGCCATTCATTGTACAACACAAAACATTTCTGTGTTATACATATTCAAACTCTGAATATCAGAGTCCTGCACGCCTGTTGCAGATTTCTTCTGGTGCAACACTATTCATTTATTCATTGCATAGATGTTGAACAAGAGGCCAGCCATTGTATTCTCCAAGAGCGGTTGTATGTTTTGGCAGTGCCTGTCTGAGTCCTCCCTGCATATTTACAAAGAGCACAGCCATATGTAAATTACAAAGCAGTGCATCACACGCCTGTGCTACACAAAAGATCCTCTCATTTCCAAACATGGGACTCGGATTACATGCATTTCCCCTCTAACCTGTTTACTACTCGAAGGGTTTCTCAGATCATTGAGAAGAGGAAATCACAGGTCAGAGCTCAAATGATGACATTAAGGGCCTTTATTCAACATTAAATGCAGACAGTATTTGCATGCCATATACACACACACACACACATATATATATATATATATATATATATATATATATATATATATATATTAAACGACAAATAGTTTGTCTTGAATCTGAATGAGTTATTATTTTGTTTTGAAAAGCATCAGAAATAAACTGGTTTCATGGTCATTTGTTGACATTTTCCTGTGCATTTCCATGTCCTGTGACAACTTTTTATTTCCTCTATTTTTACACTTGAAACACATCTTAATCATTATATAGAAGTTGATTCATGATGAAACAGATGCTTCCTGACTGTGTTTATTCGGAGGATCATGGGTAATGCCATACACTCTTTAGTCTGTCTGTGGCCCGGCCAGATCATGTAGACATCAAGCCAGCACATTTGCCACTGATCGCCATAACAACCCATCGCAAACCCTAAAGTCTTTTCCAGTTTTCATCATCTTCATTATTTTCCTGTGTGTGTGTTTGTGTGTGTCAGAACTACCATTACAACTCCAGAACAATGCACACTTTGGATGACACAACTGCACATCTTACATAAGCAACCAACATTCCTTGTTTGTTTGATCAAATGTCAGACTTGATTATATATATATATATAAAATTCATATACAAATATATATATATATATATATATATATATATATATATATATATATATATATATATATATATATATATATATATATATACACTCACCTAAAGGATTATTAGGAACACCTCTTCCATTTCTCATTAATGAAATTATCTAATCAACCAATCACATGGCAGTTGCTTCAATGCATTTAGGGGTGTGGTCCTGGTCAAGACAATCTCCTGAACTCCAAACTGAATGTCAGAATGGGAAAGAAAGGTGATTTAAGCAATTTTGAGCGTGGCATGGTTGTTGGTGCCAGACGGGCCGGTCTAAGTATTTCACAATCTGCTCAGTTACTGGGATTTTCATGCACAACCATTTCTAGAGTTTACAAAGAATGGTGTGAAAAGGGAAAAACATCCAGTATGCGGCAGTCCTGTGGGCGAAAATGCCTTGTTGATGCTAGAGGTCAGAGGAGAATGGGCCGACTGATTCAAGCTGATAGAAGAGCAACTTTGACTGAAATAACCACTCGTTACAACCGAGGTATGCAGCAAAGCATTTGTAAAGCCACAACACGCACAACCTTGAGGCGGATGGGCTACAACAGCAGAAGACCCCACCGGGTACCACTCATCTCCACTACAAATAGGAAAAAGAGGCTACAATTTGCACGAGCTCACCAAAATTGGACAGTTGAAAACTGGAAAAATGTTGCCTGGTCTGATGAGTCTCGATTTCTGTTGAGACATTCAGATGGTAGAGTCAGAATTTGGTGTAAACAGAATGAGAACATGGATCCATCATGCCTTGTTACCACTGTGCAGGCTGGTGGTGGTGGTGTAATGGTGTGGGGGATGTTTTCTTGGCACACTTTAGGCCCCTTAGTGCCAATTGGGCATCGTTTAAATGCCACGGCCTACCTGAGCATTGTTTCTGACCATGTCCATCCCTTTATGACCACCATGTACCCATCCTCTGATGGCTACTTCCAGCAGGATAATGCACCATGTCACAAAGCTCGAATCATTTCAAATTGGTTTCTTGAACATGACAATGAGTTCACTGTACTAAAATGGCCCCCACAGTCACCAGATCTCAACCCAATAGAGCATCTTTGGGATGTGGTGGAACGGGAGCTTCGTGCCCTGGATGTGCATCCCACAAATCTCCATCAACTGCAAGATGCTATCCTATCAATATGGGCCAACATTTCTAAAGAATGCTTTCAGCACCTTGTTGAATCAATGCCACGTAGAATTAAGGCAGTTCTGAAGGCGAAATGGGGTCAAACACAGTATTAGTATGGTGTTCCTAATAATCCTTTAGGTGAGTGTATGTATATATATATATATATATATATCCCACACAAACTTTAAGTATTCTGTCCATTTTATCACGAAATTCAAACGATAAATGCCGTTTTGACGCTCTTTAATGTGGCGTGAGAGATCACTGTATACGCGCAGCGCACGAGTGAACGCGATCATCTCTCCATAGTCAAAGAATAAACATGAATCAACATCAACAAATTACTGAAACATATCATATGTCGTGTAATCGCTCAGTGTTTCAACGGTGGAAAGACGTCAATAAAACGGCTTGTAAACAATGTCACATAGCATTACATTTCAGTGTCCACAGCTGTTAGTTCACTAGATATATGCACTATATTAGCCTAAATATTCATTATATTCTACTTAACCTGTTACTGTCTTTATTATTTAATATATGTTTAAATAAATCTGTCATGAAAATGACAGCCACTGTTTATAAATGATTATATTTCAACAACGAATCGCCGTCAAAATATAATTTTATAATTAGATTTAGAAGTTAATGCAAAAACTGCCTTATGTGAAGTTTGCATACAATGTGTTATTTGAGTGTTGATTATTATATCTAAAAAT